>OY735209.1:59301518-59424018 GCA_963457665.1 Thysanoteuthis rhombus
AAAACGGATCCTCCAAGGTTTACACATTATCCAGCCATATGCTCACAATTATCATATATACACTTTCGCCACTTACGTTCTTGATATTTACTCATTAGACCAAATGGTGGACGGGAGATAGGAGGAAAGAAAGATTATGTGGGGTCAATCTTCTAAAGGGGAAAGGTACACTTATTTTTTTTTACTATTCTGTATTATCAGGAACGCAAATACCATTGTGTATACACCCGTGAGTGAATACGAACTATACTGTCAAAACAGTTTTGCCCGATTTTGCTCTATTTGGTAGAAATATTAACTAATTAATACTTTTGCCGAGTCGTAATCTGTACACATTGGGTCAGATGTAGTTTGACTGTGATATCCATATAATAAAATTAAGAATTAGTAATGCATAGAGAAAATGAAAGATGAAAAGTGATAGATAGATTATAGGGATGTATGCTAACGTGGGCGTATATGTATATTTATTCTTGTACGTACTTCGTGCATATATATATATATATATATATATATATATATATATATATATATATATATATATATATATATGTATATATATATAAATATAAATGGATTATGAATTGCGTTGTATTATATACAAACGTATTTGAGATGATCACTCGTCATCACACGATTAATATATCACTCAATTCAGACAACATAAATAGAATAAACAATTGAAGAAAATAAAGCTGCTAAAGGAATCGAACCTGCCAACGATAAGGTAGTCGTTTCAACGTAATGATACTCTTACCATTGAGCTTAACAGCCGCAGGTAATGCAAAGGCCAAATAACTGATCTCAACCCAAATTCTCATTCCGTTTATTATCGGTCTATTCGTCTCTTTCAAGGCGAAAGTTCAAAATATATATATGTATATATATATATATATATATATATATATATATATATATATATATATATATATATATATATATATATATATATATATATATATTTGTGTATGTGTGTGTGTGTTTAGGCTTATCTAACAGAGAACTGTTTGAAACCCACAGCGTTTCGGAAATGAAATGCATTTTACGCGTACACGCATATAAATTGCGCACATAGATTTCTAAAAGTGAAGGCATTGAGTTTCACTGAACGTAATCAACTTGATATCCAATTTCTGCAGAACGTCTTGCGTAGAATGAGAGCGTGAATTTTCGCCTTTCACGAAACTGTTTTTTCATTGATATATTGCTCGCATAAGTATATACATATATATATATATATATATATATATATATATATATATATATATATATATATATATCAGTTTTATTTGGAAGTAAGTTATTCAGCCAGAAAGGTAGAGAATGAGTGTAAAGAAATATATTTGAAAAGATATTAATACTTGGCACATATGTATGTACATATGCTCAAGTAATATCCCTTCAAAATCTTTTCCTTTGCTATACGTGAGTGTGTGTGCATGAAGACATTCTGAAATTCTCTTAACACTTTCCGAACTTGATATACGTATAATTTTTCCTCACAATATATATATATATATATATATATATATATATATATATATATATGTATACGTTATTATTATCATCATCATCATCATCATCATCATCATCATCATTATTGTTATTATTATTTAGAAATTGTGCGTAATTTTTATTTAAACTCTATTTGAACCGAGATTCTGTTTTTACGCGGAGATCATGCCTAGACAGCTTAAATAGATTAAACAACTGAGGAAATGTGATACTGCAGGAATCGAACCGACGTCCAACAGCGTCGAATTGAGACGAGTCCCCTGTTGGGCGCAGGTTCGATTCGTGCAGCAGCTCAATATCTTTGATTGTTCATTTTTTTTGCGCTGCCTCGGCCAACTGGCATATTCAACGAGCAAAAACGAGATATCAGTTCAAATAGAGTTTCAAATAAGAATAACGCATATATATATATATATATATATATATATATATATATATATATATATATATATATATATATATATATATATATATATATATATATATATATATATATATATATATATATATATATATAAATTAAATCTGTCTTTGGTAAATTAAAGTTTATGGTTGTATTCCTCCCGGTCTTTCAATAGCATCATTTTAGGTGCTAACAAGTTTTCCAAAACCAGAAGAAAAACTATCTGCACGAAAGCTAATTTTTCTCCTTTTTCAGTACAACTTACGATAAGGCAGTAACGTCACTTAACATGCTTTTATTCCTATAAAAAGAAAAAGGCTCGTCAGTATAATTAAGAAATGACTCGTTATCTCACCTCTTCATCTTTAGGGTGTTTTTTAAAAAAAAAAAAACATTTTTTCTATTGAACTTTACGAGTGTTAATAATGATCTCGAAATGTTTGCTTGAAATAAAAACTGAAATAATTAAAAGTCGTAATTATTTGTTTTCTTTCTGATTTGGGGTGGGGATACTTCAAAGTATTTTTTGTGGTTTACAACAAAGACCACACGCATTCACACACACACACATGCACTCGTGCAAAGATCTGCTCAACTTTCTTTCATCATTATGAACTTCGAAAATATTATTTATTCACATTCTGAATCAAGTTCAGAAGAGAGTTTACCGAGGATTTTATAACCAAAATTTCATAGGATTATTTTTTGTTCATTACCAAAAGGAACTACATCTCCAGCTAACTTAATTCAAGCGCCTATACCAAAATTATGTGCGTGCGTGCGTGCGCGCGTTCATATTCACATAAATAAGTAGGTTTTGAATGTATGTATGTATTTATCAATCTATCTTCGTATATAATGATCTCTTGGCGAGAGTAACGAAACATACCAAATTAAATAAAGAAATGCAACATCAACTTCAGTTTTCCGCATTGTCTCTTTTATCGCTGACTCGGCAGTGAGAAAATAATCTGTTGATATCAATGATTAAGGGCGTAAATTGAAGAAAATAAAGTTGAAATTTACGAATCAAAAGTTGCTTCAGAGACAAAACGTCTCAAATGAGCATTGTAACGACTCGAAGGTCATTTGTCATTTGATAGGACTTGTACTCTAGCATTCCTATGTCAATCTCTCTTTCTATGAATCTATCTACTAATCTAATTCAGTTATCACTTTTAGTCTGTACATTTCACCAATTTAACTATCTCTGAATATTATCTATCTATATATCGATTTCTTTACAGATGTATAAATACACACATATATATATATATATGTATTGATAGTTAGGTAGATGGAGAGAAATGTATATATATACACATATATGCGTGTGTTTGTGCGCATATATATATATATATATATATATATATATATATATATATATATATATATATATATATATATTGTTGTAATCAATCTGACATTTAATTGAATCTGATTTAAAGCACTACCAGATAACGCGAATCGGAAAAGAAAAGTACGAATGCTCTTGTATTTTTCCACAAGGTTTTGTCGCTGTTGAAGGCAGGTCACAATTCGATATACGGAAACCAATTGAATTCAAGAAAAGAATCTGACTTCAAAATGCCGCAGCCATTCTTATTTAATTACGTAAATGAATATTTTGAATATTTTTTTTCCAACTTGGACCGATCAGAGCACGAACCGAATGTGGCCTGAACTAAGCAGTGCGGGTCGTATGCGCTTCAGGTTTTCTGTGGAGTGATGAATGTGCGTACACATGTATAGCCGTAGAGTGAGTGGATGAGGAGCACTGACTCCAATGATAGGGTCGTGGGAGAACGACATTGACATACCAGAAGAAAAAGAAAAAGCCCGCCGCTTCTCGTTTTTTGAGGAGCGGCAGTGCAGGTTTTTCTAATCTAACTTCTTTTTCGGGAACCCTCGTCTTTGAACCCCGCTGGGATGGGCTTTTTCGGCTTAAAAACGACCACAGCTTCGAACGGGCAAAAAAGAGAAAGCCTTGAAAACGATTAAATGAGAAAGAAATAAAACTTTTTTTAATACTTAGCAATAATACGCCTTCAAGAATGTTTGTGAGGCTTTTTCGTTTTGAGCTTGTCGCAACTTTACACTTGCATCGATGTAACATTAGTATCAAACTCATTATTACTAGATTAAAATATATTCTTTTCAGAGACATTAAATCGTGAATTCAATCTGACCTTTTCTTGTTTGAAACTTTTGTGAGTATTGAAGGTGTTTTCTACGAGCTGAACAAACCTATGTGACTAGATTTTTAGTATCAAAAGTTCACAGGATGAAGAGTACCTACTGAAGATTATATCTTACAGGTAATGGGGGTTGGTATTTAAAATGTGTGAATACTTGGGATTTTTTACTTGTGTGGTAAGTTATTCTTCGTGATCGGATCTTTTTTTTTAATATGGTAATGTGAATCAAATGAAATCAATTAACTAATATTTTATCGACGATTGTGTACAACAAATTGAAAAAAAAAGGAACTTCTGATAGTTTAAAAATGTCTGTCCTTGCGATCAACTTGTCGGAGGCTTAGGCTTTTCTATATCGACAAGAAGAAAATAAGTCTGGGCAGTTTTTTGTTCGTTCTTTTCAATAACGTTCAATTGTTTAACCAAGTTAGAAACTCTTATATGTCAATGTACAAAAAAAAATGCTAGTTGTTGGGAAAAAAATTCCATTGGTTAGAAACCATTATATTTGACACGAGATATCTGGGACGTATTAGAAAATTGTTTATTTTTTTGGCTTCCTTCTCAAATAATCATGAATTTTATACAGGTGAGCCTTTTCAACACCCAAGCGAAGTCAAAATTACTTTTTTTGAGAACGGTGAATGCGAAAACTTCGTATTCTGTACATGCTATAAAATAATTGACTGATTGATACGGCTTCAACGTTGCAACTATACACACTCATGCAAGCACACACACGCAAAATGCATAGGAATATATACGCATTGAAGTACGTGCAGGCCGTTGTGTCAGCGAATGTGCCTGCGTAGTTTTGAGGCGTTGAAAGCCTACCATTCACTTGTAGCTTATACGGAATACAGAATCTTATTAGATAGAAAGACGTGAGCAAATAGCTACGTATACAGAGATAGCTAGATTAGATAAGCATATATTTAGAGATAAAGATAGATTAATAGATAGATCGGAATAATAATAACTAAATGAGGAACGAAATAGGGTATCTTAAATATTATCAGTCTACATGTTCGATATAAGTTCTGGGCGTTTGTCAGTAAAAAAAAAAAAGAGATAAAATGAAAATCGATAAACCCATTGGAGACAAACTTCTTTGTTTTTGTTTTGTATGACATAATAAGAAAACACATTTTTTTTAGCGACCTAACAAAAGTTTGTCAAGTCAAGTCAAGCTACGCAAGAATAAGGTAAACTGCAGGATATTGGAATTCTGCTGATGTAACGATTACATACAACTGGTTGATTTCGATGGAGTCATGTGCTTTCTCAGTGACATTATTCGAAGTTTTAAGTTGATTGGAGGCATTTCAGAGCTTTTTGTGTTTCCACGTGTATGTGCGCGTGTTTGATTCTGTATGTATTTGAGTGCATGTGTGTGTGTGTATGGGTGCACAGTAGAGTTCTTTGATGTGAATACGAACTACAGGAAGGTGAGTGTTCCTGTTTTGTAGCAGGGTATTGGATTAGCTACATTTTACTACATAATAAATCAAGTCTTGGATGATATCATCTTCTTTTTTTCCCCCTTTTTTCTTCCTTATAAATCCACCAGTTCACAAGAAAAAAAAAGGGCTGAATATTGAACTTTTCCACTAGTAAAATTAGGTACAATTTTCGTAGTATAGACTTCAACCGTTACTCAACTTACGTTGACTTTAACCACACCATGTTAAGCTTTGTAAGTAAGTATCTATGTTAGCGTTTGTGATTGTACAGAAAAAAATCATACATTCTGGCGTACACTGCAATACTTATTCAAGAACGTTACTATTATAAAAAAAAGGGTCCTAATATTGAGGTACTGAAAAACTAGAGAATAAGTAAGAAATACTTACTTGATGCGATATAAGTCCGTTTTTGTAGTAAGCCTCCTTTTAGTGGTAAATTTCTCAACAACAAAAATAAAGAAGGAAAAAAAAAATACTAAATTACTTTGAGGAGCTTCTCGAATCACGAATCAAAATAGAAAAAAAAAAAGTAAAAATATAAAAAAATCAATTCCTCAGCGTGTAAGTGGGTACTCCAAGGCTTTGACAATTTTCCTTTTTTTATTTGTATTTTTTTTTAAGCAAGAAACATCCAATGTCGGGGTAAATCCAAAGATGAATCCATAACAATAATCCTTGATGATTTGAAATTATTTGTCGTATCCTTAACAATAAAAAAATTCTCTGGTTATTTATTCATCCCGAGGTTTCTTAACATACATCCAAGTTCGTTGCGATAGAAAAAAAAAGAAACTATTCACGTCAGCTTCAACAACGTATATAAATATATATACCCATCTCTCTCTCTCGCATATCTACATACATACGTTCACCAGCAGACGATCTTTTTCTATATATACACTAACATTTTATTCACACGTACACACATACGTATACGTGTATGTGTATGAATTTTACTTATTAACATACATGATGTAGGAAAGTTAGTGACTTATTTCACTTCAATTTTCGTATATATTAATGAAATGGTCACCCAGAAAACTTAAGCATATTTATTTATGTATTTTATGCATGTTTGTAAACTTGTAAAAAAATCGCGCGGGTGTATTTTTCTCTCAATTTCCTCAAAAATGGCTAGCACGCATACTTATATATATATATATGTACATACATATCTATATTTACAAAGTTGAGATAAGAAAAAAGTATTTAAAACTGATTATGTATATCAGTTTTGTGTGAGCGAAGTTTTGAAGATTTTTTTCTTTTTTTTTTTTTGTGGAATCGGTTAAAGAGTGCGTGCTTATTTCTTCTTTCCCCCGAAACTTTTTTTAAGGAGCGTGTGCTTGTATTGGTGTATGTGTGTATGTGTGTGTGTATGTGTGTGTGTGTGTGTATGTGTGTGATTTTTTTTTCCTTTTCTTTTTTTCTCTTTTTTTTTTTTTTTATCTCTCACTCTCTCTCTACTACAGAAAGAAAACTTATAATTCGTGATATAAAATCTCGAAGTCGGCCGGTTGAAGCTGACGCTAGAACTCCCTAAAATTCCAGTATGTATTCTCTTCGCGTGCGCAGAACTTGTCAGCTACACCGTTCTAATGTAACTGTTGGCGGTGTTGGGTAGCAGTGATAGTGTGACAGTAGTGAGAGTAGTGGTCTCAATAGTTGCAATCCCGACAGTAGTAGTAGTAGTAGTAGTAGAGATAGTAGCAGCAGCAGTAGTAGTAATTATACTCTTCTCTCTAATATTAGTAGTGGTGGTAACGGTATCGACAATTCAACTCTAGTGGCGGTAGAAGGTGCAGTAATTAGGGCTAGAGTAGTTGTAGTAGTAATGTTTGCAGTCGTAGTTGTAGTGGAAATAGTCGGCAGAATAAAGATTCTGACATTATTATTCTGTACTTATTTTCCTTACTCTCTTCTTTCTCTCTCTCTTATTAGTAGTTGTGATTGTGGTCTTTGTAGTACTGAAGGCAAAATAGGAGGATCTCGTATTCGTTGCTTATTCGTTCGATGTTTTCGTCTCTCTTTCTGATCATCGTTTCTTCTCACATCCAGTGCCCCTCCCCTCTCGCTCTCAAAATATACATTTGGATATATGTACTTGCCTACCAACCCTTTTTTTTTTAACGTTTTTATGGACTCGAGTTTTCTTCCTTTTTCTTCTTCTTGTTTATTTTTTTCTTAAATCCATAAATTATTCGTATTTTCAAATCTTTATTTGCCTTGCTTTCAGGATCGTTTTTTTTTATTTTTTGAATTCTAACTGTAACTTTGTCAATGCTTTTTCTCTTTTCTTTAGCTCATAATTTTTTCACTTCTTCTTCTTCTTTTTCTTCTTCTTCTTCTTCTTCTTCTTCTTCTTCTTTGTCGTTTTCGTTTTCTTCGTCCTTTCGTAAAATTTCTCTTTGCTGTTAATAGTTTTTACACACACTTATTTCCGTAATGAATTCACATACACACATACACATACACATACACACACACACACACACACACACACACGCACACGCCCCCACCTTCTTAGATTGTAATGATAGAAAGATATATATATATATATATATATATATATATATATATATATTCGCCTGATGAGGCCTGGAGAGGGCAGAAACATGTTAGTTTGTATAGCGAATCCACATTCTACTATATATATATATATATATATATATATATATATATATATATATATATATATATATATATATATATATATATATATATATATATATATATATATATATATAATCATGCACTCACACTATTCAGAGGTGTAAACGTATGTAAAATGAATCGTGGGTGTATGTATGATATGTACACCCGCGTATTCAAAATTCATTTCTCACGAAGAATAGCACCCTGAAAGAATCATTTTCAGTTGTATTTTTTTTCATTTTCCTATTAGATTTCTCCCCAAATCTTTGAACGAAAAACAAACAAAACCATATCACACACAAAAACAAACAAACGAAAAAAGCGGCCGTTAAAAAAAATGATTAAACATCATCTCAGAGAAACATCATGAGAAAGTGTCTCCATGAATTGAAGAAAATCTATATCGATACGGACACATGCCTTGAATTACATAAGAAGACGTATAAAGCACTCCGCCGCACCCTTTTTTTTTTTTCACCAACACTCTAAGTCTCTGCTTCCCGTCATCTATTCAGTCATGTCATTTAAGTTTATATAAAATGCACTTCATGTATTGGTATAATATGGGTGTGCTCTTGTAGAATGTGTACCAGTCTGTATTCATGCAATGCAATGCAATGACTGATCTATCTATCTATCTATCTATCTATCTATCTATCTATCTTATTCTGCTCATATCTATCTATCTATCTATCTATCTATTTATCTATCTATCTATCTATCTATCTATCTCATTCTGCTCATATCTATCTATCTATCTATCTATCTATCTATCTATCTATCTATCTATCTATATATGTATATATATATGAATATATATATAGAGATATATATATATATAGGAATATATTCTATTTCTATATCTATATCTATCTATCTATCTATCTATATATATATATATATATATATATATATATATATATATATATATATATATCGTGAGAGAGAGAGAGAGAGAGGGAGAGAGAGAGAGAGAATTCGAATATCTCATGAAAAGTGAAAAGTTTTTACTTTGGGTTGCAAACACTGATTTTCGGTTTTTCCTTAAAAAACACCCTTGGTGATTTTCAAGGAAATTTTTTTCTCACTTGAGAAACGATTTATACATACATATAGACCTACATTCATACAAACATACATACATACATACATACATACATATATATATATATATATATATATATATATATATATATATATATATATATATATATATATATATATATATATGTGTGTGTGTCTGTGTGTGTGTGTGTGTGTGTGTGTATATATGCATATATACACTCGCACACACACGCACATATACATATATATATATGTGTATACGTGTGTTCGTGTGTCAATATAATATTTTTTTCCAATTCTGTGTCAAATTTTGAGGATATTAGAGTTTAAATATTAAATTAACTTTCTTTTTCTATTGGATTATCAATTCTTTCAAGTTGTGGAAGAGTGAGAAAGAAGGAGCCGAGAAAATCTTTTGTTCCGATATTTTTTACAAACGAAGACTGAGAAAGAGTTTGTATTTACGGAAAAATATCACCGTAATTTCTCAGTTGGGGTTTGAAATAAACACTGGCTTTTTAGTAAAAACATTTAATCCAGAGAGTTTTACTTTTCTAGCCGTAACCCGCAATAAATTTCTACGGTTTAATTAAAAACAAGGAACTACCAATTAAGATTAAAGATCAATCTGACATATTTATTGCTTTATTTATGAATTAATTTGATAATACGTACAGTACTTAGCTTCATATGTACAATACCATGGGCGCCTGCTCCCACTTTTGCAAGATGTGGGGAGCATATATTTCTGGGAGTTGGGGAGCAAAGAGGTGCATTCGTAATATCTATGTGGCAACCCTGCAATACAGTAGTATTTCTATCCGTTGAGAAGGTTCTGCCATCGCCGCTGTTTGTAATGTAAGCAAGTACGACCCCCTGTGTGATCAAGATGTCATATGGCAGATTTGGATTTGGTCAGAGACGCATGATCTGACCCCGGGTTGACACAATGGAGTCAGTACCTGTGTTTTATTTGTTGTTTTTTTTATATGGGATCATCAGGTCACAAAAAAAAATTGTACTGCACCATAATCCATTATTGCCTATGAGGTTGTAACTTTCAAACCCATCTCGCCCTTGATAAAAAGGCCTTCATTCTTTTTTAATTAAGTAAAAAAAATTCCGGTGGAACTTTCCATTAGAGAAATCCATTGTTTTTTTTTTCTAATCTAAATAGAAAATTTATAATCCTTCTTACAATTCGTGAATTGTACAAACTGTCTCCTTCCACGTTTTCATTTGCAAGCTAAACATATTAAAACAATCAACAGAGAAATCAATATGTAACAAAGTATTGTACATATATTATTTGTGTAACTCATAGATAAAACATTAAGAATGTCATATCAATCTTTAATTTCAAGTGGTTGTTTCTAATCCAACCATAGAATTCTCACGGTTGCAACAAGTGTAAATGAAACATTCATTGGGGATGTATTCATTTGACTCTTAGCATGTATTTTAGTCGATTCAAATATATCTGCATCTTTTCCCAAATCTCTCTCTCTATATATCAGTATCTCTCTCTTTCTTACTCCATTATCTATCTGTCTATCTATCTATCTATCTATCTATCTCTCTATCTATCTCTTTATATATATATATATATATATATATATATATATATATATATATATATATATATATATATATATATATATATATATATATATATATATATATATGTAATACAAATCAAGAATACAATATGATATATTACAATATCCGATGTATGATGTATTTCATAAAATACTCGATAGTTCAACATGGAACATTAAATTGATTTCGAGTAGAGCTTTAAATAAAATAGAGTAAGGATTCTCTACACAAATAGATTTATTTTTCTGTTTGGTTCGGGTTCCTTAAACAGAGCATCACCATATATATATACATATATATATATATATATATATATATATATATATATATATATATATATATATATATATATATATATATATATGACATGGAACAATTATTTCGTAACTTGACACAGTTGTTAACTGGTATTGGATCTGAGATACCTGAAAAATGTTTGATTTCTGTTTTCACTTATTTTTGAAAAATTAATATTTGTTGCGTAAAATAAATGCTTTTTCGACATTAGGCTGTGGACTTCTATCTATCTATCTATCTATCTATCTATCTATCTACATATATATGTATATATATATATATATATATATATATGTGTGTCTGTGTGTGTGTGTGTGTGTATGTGTGCGTGTGCATGCAGGTTATTTTGGCAAGTCGTCAATATTCTCCTTTTACCTTCGATAGTCCATACATGCAAATGGATGCCTCCGTTTTGGCACACACGCAGAAAGATGGTTGGGTTGAAATCGGCAGAAATATTACCTACACATCACGAAAAAAGAGTTTTTCAGGCTTCGGTTCGGTTTGGGGCTTGCGTGTTTCTCGCTTGCTATGTTATGAGGATGTTGTTTTTTTACTTATATCTGCTGAATTTGGTATAAGACCAAGGAAGGGGGAACAGGGTGTTGGGAAGATTGTATTGCGCCAATCTTTCAATAATCTACATTAGACATTTTTTTATACCTTGGCTCGAACGCCCAAGAGTGGCGTCTGTAAGAAATATTCAATTGAATCTGCCACTGACAGCAATCCCAACGAATGAACGGTTATAGATATTTACCAAGCTTATTTTAGTAAGGATGAAGATCGTACTTTGTCTATCATCCAAGTTTAAAAAGACTGTTGGCTTTCAAAATCAGCATTCGACCCTTTGGTTTGTACCCAGGCTCGAATACTGGCCATCTGCTGTCAACGTGAAATATGTATTTTTCTTGGTCACTCTCTGTTTGTTTCCATCCATTCATCTCTCTCTCTCTCTCTCTCTCTCTCTCTCAATATATATATATATATATACATAGATTTTTTTTCATCTATCTATCTATCTATCTATATAGATAGATAGATAAAGATAAATATATCTATATATGCATATATCTTTATCTATCTATCAATCTATCTATCTATCTATCTATCTATCTATCTATCTATATATATATATATATATATATATATATATATATATATGTATATGTATATGTATACATATAAGAACAGATTTATAAAAAAAAGTATTGGCACGTTCACGATAGTTTTGCATTTAATGGGAGACTGTTAGACGGATACTACAAAAGAGAGAGAGAGAGAGACAGATAGACAGACAGACAGACAGACAGAGACAGAGAGAGTCGGGGAGATTTTATTCACTTTAAACGTTTTTGTTGAAGAAAAATTTTTTTCAGAAATTTCGTACTGTCCCAAATCAACTTACGATGTTATATCATTCAAGTCAGTTATTTCTCGATCATTGTTAATGTACAGTGTGCAGAGCATTCAGTGTTTTATGCAGAAGTTGATTCTATAATATATATACACACACACACACACACACACACACACACGCGCATATATATATATATATATATATATATATATATATGCAAATGATGTAACTGTTAATGGTGCGGACAGTGGAATCAGTGAGCTGCATTCAAACCTTGGCCGAGACTAATTACGTTCACTTGGCACTAAAGCCCTTGTTAAAGACGCTACCCCACTCTCATCCCCGGTTATTGGTTAGATAGTAGGGTGAACCGAGCTCTCTAACCTTGGGTGGCAACCAGTTTGGAGGAGGTAACGCCGGATTAAAAACCGTGTTCATCATTTGTTAGTGGCAACAGATGAGTTCAATACAGTCATATCTCCCCCATAACGAATATGACCATGCAATCATCATGGACATTGGCCTCCGCTGACCATTCTCCCGAGGGCCGAAAAAGAATGATATGTTTTCATAAGTGTACATTGCATTGAGGTTATATGAAACAGTTGCGCAGGACCACTATCCTTTATTGACTATAAAATTTCAACTTTGGAACCCCCTCAAACTAGGGTGAGAAGGCCTGGTCCAGCATCCCAGCCATAGCGGGTGCCCCTAGTCCTGGGAGGAGTGCAGGAAGGCTATTGTCCAGCAGTGGACATGGAGTGTGATAAATATAAACAGGTTTAAATTCTCATTGAAATTTCATGATGTCGATATCAATAAATACATACACACACACACACACACATACATACATACATACATACATACATACATACATACATACATACATATATATATATATATATATATATATATATATATATATATATATATATATATATGATATGAACTGTAACAAGTGAGACAGACTCGGGAGTTAAGTGTTCAGAGTTAAGGTTTATTAATCCATATATATATATATATATATATATATATGCATTAAGACATGAATATACACATACAATATACTTATATAAATACTATAGATTTATATAATTTATATATATATATATGTATATATATATATATATATACATGCATTATGACATGAATATACATATTTACATATACAAATATAAATACTGTAGATTTACATAATTTATATATATGATTTATATATATATATATATATATATATATATATATATATATATATATATATATATATATATATAAGCCTTTCTCACCTTGAAGATATAAAGTTAACACTTAACGGTATCGTAAACTACAAGTACATTCCAGAGAGATTTCTAATAACCGAAAGCCATAAACTTTCAAACTGCAACTCAAGAACGATCGTGAAAAAAAAAATATATAAAATTGGGTATCAGGGGAAATCGGGCCTAGTCGGGTGTTGGGTCAGGTTAAATCACTTGCTTTAATTTTTGTTTCCATCACTTGATGTTTAGAGAGGTTTGAGCCCTTTTGCTCCGAAATTTCAGTCATATGTGTTGCATGTATGAAAAGCTTTGCATGTAAAACGCTTTTTCAGCATGAAAGGTTATTCATGAAAACACGTTCTTTCATCCTAGAAAGTAACTTTAAGCTATGAGTACCTCGTTCATGCTGTATTGTATGGTTGATGATTGCGTAGTCTATTAAAATAAGAAGGGGCAATAAACTGTATATATACATATATATATATATATATATATATATATATATATATATATATATATATATATATATATATATATATATATATATATAATGAATACATAATACATATGGTACAGATCAGGCTAGCAGTATAACATAATATGATAATATATTAATAATATGAACCACTTCTGATATGTAATGGATTTATTCCATACAGTGCTCGATACATACAACTTTTTATAATTGAAATTAAGTTGTTTTAGGGTTGAGCTGGAAATAAATAGCAGAATGTGAATTCGCTACACAAATGAGGCCCGGAGAGGGCAGAAACATGAGGTAGTTTGTGTAGCAAATCCACGTTCTACAATATATATATATATATATATATATATATATAAATTATAACCCTTAATTAATTACACCTGTACCAACTAGCTGGAGAACTGATTGAACCACTATCTCCACAGGTGCGTTAGGTTAGCTCACTCTTTTCCAACAGTTTAAATGGTGAAATAATGAACTGGACAAACGTATCAGACTTGAACTGCCGATGTAAAGGAAGTCTCTTTTCCATTGTAACTTATGGCCATGTTGACGTTTCAATAAATTAATTTTACAGTAAGTTACAGCCACCAAAATGAAATATGTACCAACCAGTCCTGGTCCACTCTATATAAAATCTCTTATTGATTTTTCTATTAAAACTCACTTAATAACCGGGAAGAAGTGTGAAACAAATTCTGTTGTGAGGATTTCATAAGAATAAGACACATCTTGATTAACGCGGTTATTTCGTTTCCCAAATCTTCCCTTCTGTTCAAAACCATACCGTTTAAGGTATTGATAGCTCATAATCTTTCGTGGTTTTCCCTGCTTGTACTAAGTTATATCAATTTGTATAGCAATACCGATTTAACCGAATTACATTAAGGTATGAACTGATCAAAACTGCACTATTCTAAGTATTGCTGCGTACACAATCTGCGAGAGAACGATTGAGGTGAATAGATAGATGCTCATAGAAATAGATGAGAAGAGACCTTAATGCATGGATGGATTGGGATAAATGGATATTTATGAAGACAAAGAGATAGAGGGATCACACATATGTATTTCATTTATTTATTCATGAAATTATGTAATATCAATTAAACATTTATGTGTAGATATGTTTGCGCCTATTGTGGCGTTTATTTATAGGTACATACAACACAACTATAGTTCACCACCCCCTTAAGAAGTAACACTCCTTCAATCATCCAAATATTTCAATAGATCGGCCTGGAAACTGTTCCTTCCTATTTATCTATCTATCTATCTATCTATCTATCTATCTATCTATCTATCTATCTATCTATCTATCTATCTATCAATCTATCTATCTATCTCACTCTGTTCATATCTATCTCACTGTGTTCATATCTTTCTATCTATCTATCTATCTATCTATCTATCTATCTATCTATCTATCTATCAGTCTCATTCTGCTCATATCTATCTATCTATCTATCTATCTATCTATCTATCTATCTCTGTTCATATCTATCTCACTCTGTTCATATCTATCTATCTATCTATCTATCTATCTATCTATCTATCTATCTATGTGAAGGTGCGAATGTATGCATACTTTTATATGTAAACGCACACATAAAAACACATACATATATTCATAAATATATGTACAACCTGATAGATAACTGTATGATATATGTATACATGTGTGTGTGTGTGATTATAAATTGCGTTATATTACATTGAAACTCTCTTTGAAATGATCTCCCGTTATTACACAACAAACGTATCATTTGGTCGAGACATACACGAATAGAATAAACAATTAGAGAAAAAGAGGTAATTTTGTATGAAGTTTCAACATAATATAACGCAATTTATAAACATTTCTGTCCGATTATATATACATTTCTTGATAATATGATACGTCTGTATGTATGATTCCGTCGGTCTGTCTGTCTGTCGATCTATCTCTTTTTTCTTCTCTCTTTCTATGTATATATATATATATATGAATAAATATATATATATATATATATGTATGAATAAATATATGTATATATATATATATATATGTATGAATAAATAAATAAATATATATATATGTATGAATAAATAAATAAATAAATATATATATATATATATATATATATATATATATATATATATATATATATATATATATAAACATATATACACATACAAATCTTTGATAAGAAACACACGCACATATATACGTATCTTAGCTTAAGACATATGTATGAAACCGAAATTGGACTGACAAGTTGCTTCGGAGATTATGTTGAATATTAGAGAGACCGTGAATTAATGACAAATATGTAGATGGAAAGACGGGTAAAAATTCAACAATCGATATCCACGTACCTCAACACGCGCACCCACGTATATAGGCACTCAGAGATATAGACATTTTAGTATTAGCAGTGGCGGCGCTCGTACCGAATGTGCCCCAATGATACATATATATATATATATATATATATATATATATATATATATATATATACTGGCGTACCGACGTGGTGGGCGGCCTGACCCAGGTGACACAATCAGAGGGGTGACAGAATGATGTTTCGGTAGCGCTAAAATTCAACATTTAAGGCTACTTTTTGCGCCATTTTTCAGAAATTTGTGCCAATCTATGGCTATTTTGTAGCCATATTAGACGAATCTAGTAATTTTCATCGGTTAAAAATGGCTATAAAGGCTAACTGTTTTTTCTAGCGCGTTTTTTGACATTTTAAGGTCGATTTAGCGCCCAAAATGTGGAATCGGAAACACCGGGGGTGACACCATGAGTTACCGCCCCGGGTGACACCGATCCAAGGAATGCCTCTGTGTGTGTGTGTGTGTGTATGTCTTTGTATGTGTACATACATATATGTCTTGATTATATATATATATATATATATATATATATACTAGCAGAGATTTCCGGCTTTGCCCGGCGGAAAAATAAGTCAACAAAATTCCTGTATCTTAGGTGCAATATTATTTCCTACAACCTGGAAAATTCGCAAGAAATGACCAGAAAACAATATGCGGTGACCTCGAATAACTTTGATGTCAAAATCACATTTCCGTTTAATGGGAACAAAATTGTGGCTAACAATTTGGAAATTGGCTTGAATTGATGAAAAACGACCCCAGATGACCTCAAATTAATTCTCAGGTCTATATCGCATTTGCCTTTGACCTTCACCCCTATACCAGATTTCAGTTACATATGTGCGAAATTATTGCCTAAAATTTTACGAAAATTGAGTAGAAATGACTTGAGTTGACTTCTGGTAACATTGAATGACCTCCAAGACCATCTACGCTTTGCCTGCTACATTCGATACGCTCAATTTCTGCATCCTTGGTACAAAACTGTGGCCCACAACTCTGAGATCTGTCTAGAAATGACCAAAATGACCTTAGGTGATCTCAGATAATAACCTCAGTGAACAATTCCGCATTGCATATTATCGTCGTCTAGGAAAACATTTCCATGACGAAAATGAAATGCCCATTTTCAGTTTTAATGGTGTTGAATTGTGGCCAAAAATGACCGTTTTAAAATGACTAGAAATGACCTCTGGTGACCTTGAATTACCCCAGTCAGCATCACATTGATTGCGATCTTTCTCATGAGAAGATATACCAATTTGTTAAATTTCAGCTAACCTGGTGCAAAATTGTGGCCTGCAACTCTGAAAAATTGGCAAAAAATAACCAAGAGATGACCTCTGGTGACCTTGAACTACTTCAATCAATGTCACATTGATTGTAATCTTTGGTGACCTCAAGGATTTTGCAGATAAGACACATGAATAAACAAACAAACAAACAATCTAACAAAAGACTCAAATATTAGTGTCTTTATTATAAAAGATTAATGTGTGTGTGTGTACTTTAAGGTATCGAGAACTACGCATCACGGAACAGAAACAAAAGTTTGCATAAAGAGTAATCGTCAATTTTATGGGGTCTGCATTCGCGCTCCCTGAAAACAAATCTACCCGAAAAAGTTTTTTTTTTTAGATCTTGAAGTTATATACATAAAATCAAACTATATGTATATTTTGAATCAGTATCACCCGGGATGTATCTTTTTCATCATTTATTTGAACCGATTTACATTCAAGAGGATGGGTGGCAAAGTGTTATATTAGATAAATAATTCTCAGTCCCGAAATCATAGTGGTTCAATAAGTTAGAACCTTAGGAAATTGAATTGGTGGGCCAAGTTCACACACTGACCGAGGAATATCCCTGCTCCCAATCGATTTCACATGCTCTCAAAGTGAATATAATCTTCAAACATTATGGAAATTTGTCAGTTTAAATGAAATTTTTCAAGAGGAGGCTCGATTAACAAAGTAGTTATGACGTTAAACTGGACCCTCACTTTTAGAATACCCGAAATCAGCTGCACACGATTTTGCCTACCGCACACATTTTAAGGTTGAATTTCACAAAAACAAGTTTGCACTCTGAGAAAACAAGTCTGTCGAAAATACGTTTTTTGCGTTTTTTTTTCCATTTGAAATTTCCTCAAAAACTAATGGAGTAAAATCTATGAAATCAAACTATGTATATTTTGAATAAGCATCATCTGGGGAGGGTATTTTTTTTCATTATTTTTTTTTTTTTATCGTACTCTCAATGCTTTTGGAAAAAATAATTTTTTGCACAGTAATCGTTTCAAATCATAGCAATGCAATAGCTGAGTGGTTAAAATCTTAGAAATTAGGCATATTTCGAAATCAGCGGCACACATTTTAAGGTTGAATTTTACGAAAACAAATTCGGTGCTTTCTATGGGGTCTGCGTTCGACCTCCATGGAAACAAGAGTGCACTCACGTTTTTTTTTCAATTTTTCTTTTTCTGCTGTAAATTACAAAAGTCATGATAGTTTATTGGTCGAGTAGATGAAGCCTCAGAAAATAGAATTGGTAGACCAAGTTCAAACTCTTGAAGCGAAAGTTTTCTTTCCTTCCAGTGCTAATGCAATTTTGGGTGTGACACTCTTATATAAAGTACTATTTTTTTCCTTTGAATTTCATGTGCTTTCAATTTCTTTGAACTTCAAACCTTGAAGAAATTAGGCAGGTTGTAAATATTTCAAGTTTTTAAACGGGGGTTTCTATAATGCTAAACAGCAACCCTAATTCCAATTCGATATAAGTGACCATGGATGCGAATTTCTCTTTCTCTCGGAGTTTATGCCAGTTTACCAAATCTTGCGCACCGGCCTGTGCAGGCCTGCTTTGGGATGTGTGCTTGCCCAAGCGGTGTTGGATCACAGAGGAAAAACAAAGGCATATTCGAAATCAGCAGATCACAATTTATCTACACACGCATTCATTAAGGTCGAATTTTATTAAAAATAAAAAGTCAGTTTGGGGGGGATAGGGGGAGAGGTTTTCGCGCTCACAAAATCAAGACTAATTCTAGCGCTAAAGAAATCAGTGAGAGCATCAATACACCAGTGTTTAGAAACGCAGTAAATACGATCGTTGGATCTAGTTTAGACTCGTTGGAAAAATTTTTTACTGTCTTTCTTTCAGTTTAATGTGCACTCAGTTTATTTGACCTTCAAATTTTCCTGAAATCTGCCAGGTTTGAGAAAAAGATATATTTGAGGGTTTTGTAAGAAGGTTTCTTCTACACTGCAGCTATGGTGCTGAACTGCATCCTCACTTTCCCATCGTCATAGTGACCTTCTATCTGTGCTAATCATTTGCTTCCCTGTGTTGCCATGTTTAGAGATATTTTTGCTTCTCATTTAGAATATATATATATATATATATATATATATATATATATATATATATATATATATATATATATATATATATATATATCGGTTATCTATCGGTCGATTCCAGCTGCAGCCTATTTCTTCAATTGTTTTTTCTATTTACGCTGTCTAAGCCAAGTGACACTTCCTCTGTGCAATAATGGGAGGTGATTCCAAATCGAGTTTCAAATAATATAAGGCATTATGTTGGATTTTATATCAATTTTGTAACAATAAAGATAGATAGATATAGAGATAGGGAGAGATAGAGAGATAGAAAGACAGGCAGAGAAAGAGAATGAGAGAGAGAGAGACAGACAGACAGACAGAGAGACAGACAGACAGAGACGGTGACAGACAGAGACGGTGACAGACAGACAGAGAGAAAGGATGGTTTAGTCTATCAGAGGATAGTTATTCATACATGTGTTAGTGCGAGTGTGTAGTCGAGTAGACTAATTTACAGAGACAGACAGGGACGGACAGACAGACTGACAGAAAAAATATAAAAGAGTGTTTTTGAGTCAAATATTTCACATTGTATAGATGTGCAGAAAATCGGGTAGATATAAAAGAAATCTGAATAGAAATAGATACGAAACCATCTATAAATAGATGAGAACAAAACTTTATATATTCTGATCAATAAATTGGGCGAAACAGAGGAGAGAGAGAGAGAGAGAGAGAGAGAGAGAGAGAGAGAGAGAGAGAGAGAGAGAGAGAGAGAGAGAGAGAGAATGGCCGAATGGAGAGGTAGTCGTTTTCAAATTTTATTCTTTATTATGATGAACTAAAACTGATATTTGGTTCGATCAATTTAATTTGATCTTATTATTTTGGCAGGCATTTGATCTCTTATCTCCCCCTCTCTCTGTTCGTCTGTGTCTGCATTTCCCTCTCAGCCTCTCTATAGAAAGTCAATATTCATTTAGATAAATGAAACACATGAATATTCATATAGGTTTGTGTGGTTGTATATTGTGTCATTCTATGTGTGTGCGCGCGCGTGTGTGTGTGTGTGTGTGTGTGTGTGTGTGTGTGTGCATGCGTATGTGTGTACGTTGTTAGGTGCGCGTGAGATCATCAAATATATTTACATACAACGAGAGATCAAACGCACTTGCA
Source organism: Thysanoteuthis rhombus (assembly GCA_963457665.1). Taxonomy (NCBI): domain Eukaryota; kingdom Metazoa; phylum Mollusca; class Cephalopoda; order Oegopsida; family Thysanoteuthidae; genus Thysanoteuthis; species Thysanoteuthis major. The sequence continues at coordinate 59,322,731 of OY735209.1, forward strand.
GCGCAGGAGATTTTACTCAAAAATAAGTATATGCTGTGTAGAATGAATGCTTTTTTCATCATAAACCTGTGGACTTCCCGATTAACCTACGAATATACACGCACGCATTCAGACACACAAACACAACACACACACACACACACACATATATATATATATATTTATATATGTATATGATTATACACACACATATATATATATATATATATATATATATATATATATATATATATATATATATACATATATATATATATGTATATATATATATATATATATGATTATATGCGCTCATTCATGCACTTGCACTCTATCTGTCTGTCCCTCTTTACACATATACATGCGCAGGCGGAGATACGAGTGTATATATCGAGATGAGAGAGAGAGAGAGAGAGAGAGAGAGAGAGGGGGGGGGTGAGGCAGAGTATCGGTAGGTGGTAATGCATTGAAGGTTCGAACTCTTTAACAAAAAAGTCCCATAAGTTGCAGTGAGTCCTAATTCAACATTCTTTTGCAAGAAAAGGATAAGTCTTCATTGCGCTCAAAAAAATCAACCTACACACACATACACACACACAACGTGTACATTTTTAATGTAAGTCCGCTGTGTGTATAAAACTAGTTTTGAACTGGGCATAACATTTTGAAAAATCGACTGTTTCGAATAAAAGCCGACCCTGTCATTTTGCCATAACGACGTCATGAGAGATATTGCCTCCTTGAGACTTCACCGTTTATAACACTTGGTTAGCTGTCACCGAAACATGAATTCCTTACGTATTCTTATTTTCAGTGACGACGTATATCGCTGAAAAAAAGATTTAAAATTTATTATATGATCTGCACGAATATTACCTATATGGCATTTCATAGAAAACCACGGAAATGGATTGATTAAAAACAATGGGTGTTATCGATTGCTAATATGCATTGTCTATCGTCGTTGTAAACATTGAAAAAAAAAAGGTTCTTACACAAGCTTTCAAGAAACACTCTGATTTGTTTTTTACTTAAATTTGTAAGTTTTTATATTTACTAAACAAGTTGGTCCAAATACCATTTTCCAGCGTAGGCAAATATTTAGGCCATTTTGGACAGACCCGAGTCGATCTGCTGATTTGTGTTTGTGTAGAGAATCCCTTACTTCCTCATATTTCAACCTCTACTTTAACTTAACTCAGTGTTTGATGTTGAATGTATTGAGCCCTTTACGGAACAACCCATCACATATCAGATATTATATTATATTATGTTCTTGATTCATAATATGTACATATTTTAATCATCTGTTATACTAATAATTTTCATAGTTTCGTGAAAGATAAAAGAAACGATATGTAATGAAGTTATAGAAATGTTTGAGAGAAAATTTCAAAGGGCGGGTCCAAAAGACCAGACTATTCGTGACTGAAATGCATCAAAATGCCTATTGCGAAAAAGTTGATCGTTTTGAGATCAAAAGAATCTAATCATTCATCTTGATCCTGTATTTTTCCACGCAACATTCTTATATATATATATATATATATATATATACATATATATATATATACATATATATATATATATATATATATATATATATATATATATATATATATATTGAAATGAAGGATTTGCTACACAAACACATTTATATTTCTGTCCTGTTAAAGCTTCCTCAGGCGAATGATTTGGTTTATTTTAGATTCTCACTTAGGAGATTGAGGAGAGGGGCAGGTCTATTTTTCTAGGTTGTGGGATCTTCCTCTCATTCTATCGGTATATCTTTTTTTTCCTTTTGTTTAGTGGTTGGTCATCATTCTTACATTTTTCTGTTCTATTTAGTAAAGATACTGTGCTTGTTGATAGTTATAAAAATATAAATTAACAGTATATAGTGTAGTATAGGCATTTTCGTTATCAGTATGTTGTTAAATCATCAGTTGTTGTGTTATGTTTCCTCTCTGAGAGTGTTTTATTTTCACTTAAATCTATTTCCCAATGTTAGGATTCATTTTTATATGACCTTAGTTGTCGGTTTAATTATTCTGTGCCTGGTCTGTTACTACATGTCTAAGATAATTATGATTATTGGATTGTTGTTGAAAGCGGCTGGAGGTATGAAATAATAATGATGTTTCTTTATAATAACGAGGAGAATAAGATAGCTACGGTAGCTAATTTTTAGTATACCTATATATGGGGTATTGAATCATGTTTTTTTTAATAGAAATTTTGAAAGATGCCGGCATTTTGACGCCACTTCATTTTTTTGTTTAATAATTTTGTTCTAGTGGCCGAAATGATGATTTCTAATTACTCATTTAGGCATATGTTGTAACGTGGGCTTTCAATATTCTGACGTATGTGTATTGGTTTTGATATTTTCCATTTTACTGCGGGTTTGAGTTTGCTATCAAATAGTCTACAATGATACGTCGACAGTGATGTAATGTTTTTGCATTTTTCATTTGTAAATGATGATATATGATTGGCTAATATCAGTTTAAATGTTTTGTTTTTTTTTTCGATATTCCTGGATAATATTTCATTCTTAAGTGTTTTTTGGATTGATATTTCAGTTTGGTATACCATATTCGATTTTAGACATTTGTTTCACGGAGAACATCTGTTTCTGTTCGAACAATTGCAAACTGGTTTATTTATGCTTTCTCCATTTGTATTTTTTCTAATCAGTTGTTATGTTTTGTTATGAATTTATCAAAATTATCTATTATTAACTATACTTGATTTTCTGTTTCTTGTTAAATATTTTACTCAGGGGGGGGGTTCTTTTTGTTGGATGAATGTTTTTCGTCAGTTACTTTTTACTCGTGGGCTGGGTAGTAGTGTGTACCAGATGATTTTTCTACATCTATTTTTTGTTGTTGGTATGTTTTTCTCAATTGGAGTTGACGTTTGTTTGTTTTTTTTTTTATATTTAAAGTTTGTTTCGGTAAAACTGCTATTCTTTAAGGCTTCAGTATATTCATTTCTAACATTGTTGAATATCATTCCATTTGAGGTATTATATATTACTCTAGTTTCTATTGATCCAGGGATCTTTTTTTAATGATTTCGTTGGCAAGTGTTAATACATGTGATGTATATGTGACTACAGAATTTTCTTTTCTGTGTGGTTGAGTGTTATTTTTTTAAATCAAAGGTAATATTCAAAAACGTAGAATGTATACATTGGCCTTGATTTCAACTTTAAAGTTCAATTTTTTCATTTCTTTTATGATACATTTTCTAAAAATTCGCGTTTTTGCAATTAGTTGGCCATCGTCCCGTCCAATATTTTCAGAGTTTAGTTTTCTCGGGAGTTTATATAAGATATACAAATCGATCAGGTCCGACATCTAGGCTGAATCAATACGACCCATAGAAACATCAAAACTGCAGAGGTTGACATTATAGATTTCTATCCTTTTATATCCAAAAGAATCTTCCAGGAAGCCATGGAATTTGCAAAGATCTACACTTATATCAATAATAGAGATGCAGAAATAATCAAACGCTGCAGACAGACGTTACTGTCCAACAACCAAGAACAATGGACTAAAGAAAACCCAGTGGACCCACTAAATGGAACAGAAAAACATAAGAAGCAATTACCAACCACTAACAAAAGAAAAAAGGTGGATAAAAGAATAAAAAGATGATCCCACAACCTAGAAGAATGGACCCCTCCCCACAAAAAGGTCCTAAATAGAAATCCAAAATAAACTGAATCATTCGCCTGAAGAAACATTAACATATTATATTATATCGTATTCCTGATATATATATATATATATATATATATATATATATATATATATATATATATATATATATATATATAGAGAGAGAGAGAGAGAGAGAGAGAGAGAGAGATAACATATTGGCAACCATAGGACGATGGCAACATTTTTTGGCCCTCAGCCAAGAATTTATTTAGAATCTTGTACCATTTTCCTCAGGAAGTCAGTCTTGTTGTATTTTAAGATTTGAATTGTTTGGGCTTGAAAATCGAGTATATGATATTTGTAATCCATATGTTTGTCTAAAATAGAAATAAAGTACGCTTTCCGTAATATGATCGACATTTTTGAAGTGATTTTTGGCCCGAATAGAGATGAAAAATGTCTTTTATGGCCGGCTAGATTTAAAAGGTTGCCCATCCCTGATGATAGATAGATAAACTGGTAAAATCATTATTTCTATCACAGGAACGATCTATCTATCAATTTGTTTATCATTTCATCTGTTATATATATATATATATATATATATATATATATATATATATATATATATATATATATATATATATATTTAAAGTTTTATGTTACTTTGAAACTATCTGAAATTGTCATAAATGCATTATATTCAAATATAGTTTCAAAGTAATAAAATGCATTTATAATTATCTGTGTCGTATTACACATCCATTTCCCAAATATATATGTATATATAGCACAAAATAGGAGTTCACCAATGTGTATCTATCTGACACACCAGAACAGGGGGAAATGACAGGTCCTTTAGGGAAGATGAGGACTGGGGGAGGAGCAAGATTCTTGGATCTATGCTCTGCTTTTTCTCTCATAGAGCGGTACATTGTATAATGGGCAATACTGTTTTCAGGAAGATTTGGACCCGTTGATTAAAGATTACTCTTAGAATTGAACAGTGTTTATACAATGCAACACGTATCTCTTTTATGACACAATTGCTGTGGTCAGGCAGTTATGGATAAGCATGATGCCTGCACGCCGTTGTCACGGGACATCGATGGCCAAACAGTTTGGTCACCATCATGGCTCCTTAGTTTTTTTTTTACTTAGATTTTCTTGTTTACGTCCAAGAGAACGCATGTCTGGATCCAGTGAATGCTTCTATTCCCTGAATGCTTAGATCCAGCGCTTCGGAACATATATCTGGACATCAAGATTTAGGGAAACTGTGAATACTATTCGTTCAATAGGCGTCCACTTTTCTTTTTCCATAGGGTGGGAAAAGCAGATGTTCCACGAAGGGGAGAGGGTAAAAGTATATATATATATATATATATATATATATATATATATATATATATATATATATATATATATGGAGTATATCTTAGTGGCAATCCTGTTACATGATAGATATTCCATCCGTCATTTGTTGTGTAAGCAAATACGACCCACTGTATGTCACAGGGTGCACTTGACTGAAGCGCATGACCTGACCCCGGGGCTGGAACGATTGAGAGGGAACCAACGAATAACGTCAAAATTGGAATACATAAAACAATTGTACTGCACCATTATTGTTTTTTGACTATGAGGTTCGAACTTTCAAAACCCCTCGGCCTCAGTGAGAAAGCCTGATCCGGGGGATGGGTTCAAATTTTCCGCTTGCCCCCTTCCAAAGCCGAAGCCAGTGATTCGTTCAATAAACTTCCTTTTCCAATGCTCTTTGATCAAACTTGTATTAATGGAGGGACCGCTGACAAAACACACGTTATTTAAACATAAATACATGCGTACACATTCACGGACGTGTGTGTGTGCGTATGTGTATGTTTCTGTATAATACTCACTTGTATTCGTATCCCAGTAGTTGAGCAAATCAAATTGGAGAGAAAAATTGCAACACTTGACATGCGTTTTGTCTACACGTCGGCAAAATGACAATATGATTTTATGAATTTCTTTGCACCCAGGGAACTGCTCTACAAATAACAGAAGACATTTAAAAGAAAAATAAATAATGAATAAATCATAACCAGAAAATAGATATGAAATAAATATGAAAATACCTGAATTAAAAGCTTCGTGTCTCACCTATTACCGTCCGGAAAATAAAAGTATATTGCCGCCATTTATATTTCATGGTTGTTTTTTAATCTTTTATGTTCTTCATCTTTCCCTAAAAAACATCTTTTCAAATCTACCTCTCTCTCTCTCACTGTGTCTCTGTTTGCCGATCTCTCTCACTCTCTGAGTACGTCTCTTCTCCTTGTTTTCATTTGATTGTTCTTTATCTTAATTTTGATTTTTTTAAACTTTTGCTTTTTATCATTTTACTATTTTTATTATTTTTTTCATTGTTGGTAATCTTTCACGGGCGCGGCCGCCATCTAAGCCTGCCACACATACCCTTCCTTTCCCCGCTGCCGTCCCTCCTCTGACTCCCCTCGGTCTCCCCCCTTCTCCCTCGTCCCCACCCCCCAGCTTTTCTTTTCGAGGCCGTTTCGTTTCGTCTCTTCAGTCTTCATAATTTCTGAATGTTTTCAATACCAACTACCCGCCCCCGCCATTGGTCGTTCCCTTCCCCGCCAGCACACACACACACACACACACACACCAGTCCGTCCGACCCCCGCGCCGGCCTCCACCCTTTCCTGTTCAGACTCTGCCATGCCGCTCTCTTCTTGACTATCGAAGGGCAGCAGCGGGAGGAGGGAAAGGGGGGGATCAGATTGACGGAGAAAGTGGAGGGGAGAGCGAGGGGCTTGAGTGATATACGGCGCTTATTCGCGCACCTTGAAGAAATATCGAGATAAGTAGGAAAAAACAAAGAGAGAGTTCATGAGAGAGGCAAACAGAGAGAGAGAGACAGACAGACACAGAGAGATGGAGAGAGACAGAAAGAGACACTGGGACACACACAGAAAGACAGAGACAGAGACATAGAGACAGATCAGTAAATAATGACGAAAAGAGTAGAAGGTAGGAAGAAACACTGTAGAATGAAATCTACAAAGTGGGGGGGGGGACTGAGAAAGACAGATCGAGATGGACCGAGAAAAAGAGAGAGAGAGAGAGAGAGACAGAGGGAGGGAGGGAGGGAAGGAGTGAGAAGCGATTTCTGTGTGTGACTGTGTGTGCGATCTGAGTGAAAACGAGGGTCGGAATCTTTTTCGTGAAGAGTCGACGAACAAAAAAATTACCCCTCACATCGTTTGTTTTCACACACTCTATCTCTCTCTCTCTCTGAGTCTCGGTCTGTCTGTAGCACACTCCACAATTATCACAGCACGTTTTTGCAGAGCACTAGACCGCTATACACATACACACAAATACACACACACACGCACACATACACACACACACACAAACACACACATATATATATATATATATATACACACACAGACACACACATTTATATGTGTGTGTGCGTGTGTGTGTGTGTATGCGTGTATGAAGAAATAGACATATTTAGTCCGACAGAATGAATTATAAATTGCGTTATATTACATAGAAACTTATTAAAGATAATCTCCCACCGTTGCACTGCTAATGTATCACTCACCCTAGACAACGTAAATTGAATAAACAATTCAAGAAAATCCCTGCAGCAGTTCTATTTTCTTTAATTGTTTATAGTACTTACGTTGTCTCGGGCAAGTGACACATTAATCGTGTAACGACGGGAGATCATCTCAAATAAGTGTCTATATAATATAACACAATATATCTACATCTATCTCTCTCTCTCTCTCTCTCTCTATATATATATATATATATATATAGTGAGGAAATATAATGGTGAATTTAATACGAAAATTTGGAAAATGGATCGTATTTATTTCCGTTACCTGTTTCGAGAGACTGTTTTTTCTTGTTGACAAAAATCATAATGAATAAATGATTAAGGTTTGGAGAGGAGTAGAGGAGATGACGCATGATTATTGTTGTTCTAAATTGCATGTCTTTTACTGGCGAAAAAGGAGAACATGTGTCCGTGTTAAAGTCCAAATCAATTGTGTATGAGAAGTGAAAATTGAAAGGTTTTTTCTATGTATTAGTGTGTATTTTTAGTTGAATCTAGTATCTGTATTATCGAGAAAGATTGTGTGTATAGGTAATGTATATAAGTGTGCGTCGTTAAGGGGGGAAAGTGTGTCTGCATTGGTATTCGCTGTGTGAAAATGCTCATAGGCAATCCATGATTTTAGAGGACAGAAGAATAAGTAAGAAAAAAAAAATCAAGATGCGTCGGTTTTATATTTGATTTTTGTACTTACCTGTTGAACAATCCAGTTTTGTAGAAAGGCGAATTAAAGAAACCCAACCGAAGCACCCTCTCCCTTGAAGCAAACAGCCATGCGTCCCCTCACTTCTTTTTAAAGCACAACACCACCACACACGCGCGCGCGCATGCACACACACACACACACACACACATATATATATATATATATATATATATATATATATATATATATATATATATGTATATAGCTTACTCAACAAAACCACAGCAATAATTGAAGCCCGTGAAGTCAAGTGGATAATTCGCCCTGAGACAATCAACCAAAGGTTCTACAGTAAATTAAACCGCCCGAAAATTAATTAATTTTAAACTGCAATTCGAAAAAAAAAAAAAAAGCAAAACAAACAAAAACCTTTGAACTATGCCAGCCAGCCTCCATTTCAATATCTTGCCTACAAACGCTTTATTTACTTTCATCACTGTTTTTGTTGTTTTGGATTAGAAAAAACAAAAAATAAAAAAAAACGAACAAACAAAAATAAAAACAGCTAAGAATGTTAATACAATGGATACTTCATCTAATAATAACAAATAAATAACTAAAGTAATTTTGGTCTATTCAGAATCGTAACCGGGCAATCAGGGCCTGTCTTAGGCTTCTCGGGCATCCCAATATGCTGAATCTCGGTGCTTTTTCAAGTATATTTATTTAGTTTGTCAGTTATTTATATTTTTCAGCAAGAAAAATAAATATCTTGGAATATACATAAATACGATTGATTGATATTGAATATCAATAATTCAATTTAATATCTGCGGCTAACAGGGATGACATTAGAATTTATTCTAAAAATATATCCCTTTGCACTCCAACGAAATACATGTTTTTGCACCCTCCCAGTAAAAGTGACTGCGGGTGCCCATGCAGAGGCAGCACTGGTACTTCGTGTTCATATTGATGAGTATGTAATTATAAACGATTTTACGAAAACTGAAGATGATAATTGTTGGATATTGATCAGTTAATATTTTGATGTGTGGTCACATCATTCTCAGAACAATTTCAAACTTCATTTTATTTTTTAAGTTTAATTAAAAGAAATAAAGAAAAAAACAAACAGAACAAAGCATAGCCATATCCATACAGAGCGACGCCCAAAACGAATTCCAACCGAAGCAGTTATGTCATTTATTCCCCGAGAAAGTCATGAGTCTGCGTCCCCCTGTGTTCTATCTCCTTGCTAGATATCTTTTCTCGGTACTGACATGCCACGATGATTGATGATTGGTGGGTAAGCATATGGGCAAACCACTCTCCCTTGCTTACATATTCAGGTAGTAAAACAAAAAGCTGAAACTCCTATATTTCAACTTTGACGAGATCCGGTTAATACACTCGCATAAATAGTTTTATATTTCTTACCTTTTCATGTATGCAGATTATAAATCATAGTTTGCCATAAGACTACGTCACCCGGAGAGGATCGAATTCATTAGTGATGTCATGCGAAAACGGGTTAGCGAACCACTACCCCACGACAGATGCCCTCTTGCTCACGCATGCATTTTTCTTGATGTTTTTCAAGCTTACGTCAGAATTGCCCAGGTACATATGGGGTAGTGAGATTGTGCTGCGTCAATCTCCTAAATGACGAGGGATTCACTATCTAGAAAATTAGGCTCTTGCTTGGGCTCGAACACCGACTACCGGCGTCAGTTGGAAATACACAGCCACGAAACAGCCCGATGGGTATTTATCGTAAAAATGCACTGTTCTTATGCAAAAGAGAATTTTATGAATAATGAAAAATTGATTGATAAAAATGGGAAAATAATTAGAAAAATAGAGTAACAGGTCTGGTTATTCACTCAATAGAAACCGATACATGACAATCATATTTTGGCAACATGCCGTGTTGAGGGTGGTCAATGAAAAAGTTACTTCTCTCGGTCTTGGTTGGGTATCGATCTCTAAAAAGTCCGAATTTCCGTGACCAATCATGAATGGTGCCAGCCACAAATTAAGAGATATGATTAGAATGGACAGTGCAAATTTATGAAAAAAAAAACCCCAAAAAACTGCAGGAAATTTTCTGTAAGAAGAAGTAGACCAGGGTCGGTTTGTTGGTTCCGTGACTGAAGGAGATGGGGTGCCGTGCTGGATGAGGCTGTCAGTGAGTCCGACATCCCTGCCCCATGGCCTTTCAGAGGGCAGGGAGAGTCACCTGGCAATATCCATTTCCTCTCAGAGGGTCATAAGAACAAATAGGAAGAAGAGGAAAATCAAAAAGAAGAAAAGGGTAGGGGCAATTAGGAAGAAATGTCAAAAGAGATAAGGACAGGGTGAAACATTATTGATTGAGACAGGCGAAAGGAAGAGAAGGAGAAGAAAGAAAGAACGGAAGGCAATGTAACGAAGATACAATAGAGAGAAAAAGAAAGAGAGAATTCATAAATAATAAAAAAAGAAATAGAAATAATGGAAGTACAGGTTGGGGAAAAAAAGAGAATGAAAGTTCAGTAATACCTGGGGAACGATAGAGTGTGAAAGAGATGAAGAAAGACGAAAATGAAAGATGCAGAAAAAATGAAAGTAAGATGAGGAGTTGAGAAATACTCCGGAGAAGAGTGTGTAAAGGAGAGAAAGAAGGAAGAAAGGAAGGAAGGATTGAATTAAATGAAGAACATTAAAATACAAAACAAAGAAGAAAAAGAGAAGAAAACTAAATAAAGAAAGACTAAAGGGGAATCACGAAAGAAAGAAAGGCAGAATATTTTAGATTAAGAAATAACGAGAGGGGGAAGAAAGAAAGGAAAGGAAGGGAAAGAATGAAAGAAAAAGGGAGGAATAAAGAAATGGAAGTCTTGAAAAAACAATTCAATAAAGATAGACAGAAAAAAAGAGAGAGAAATAAAGGCGGCACGAAAAGGAAAAATTATACACATTAAGATTAAGACATGTATCGAGCTGCTCTCTACGGTTTTCTTAACTACGAATACCTCTGAAGACGCTAGTGAAAATGTGGCAAAATGCATCAAGTCTTGACCAAATAACAACAAATATTTTTTAGATGTAACACGCGTTTTTTTTTCAATCTTTCATTTCCACTTTGTCAAATTATTACTATTCTGTCAGAAAGAAATACACGAAGGAATAAATAAAATGATGTATCTTAAAAGAAAGATCAAAAAGATAAAAAAGAATCAGGAAGGATTATACAAAAAAAAAAACTACCGAAATAAAAAGGGAAGAAAAAAAGAAGAGGTAGTTTGAATGGAAGGAACAATTGAATGAAAAAAAAAAATAAAAGAAGAGATAGCTTTACAGAATAAGGAAATTGAATAAAGAAAGGAAGAGGAGAGAAGAGATAACTTGAAAGATAACAAACATTTGATAAAGGAGTGGGGAAGGAAGAAATTGCTGAAAAAAAAAAAGAAGATAGAATTGAACAAAGAAATGAAAGTAAGAAAGAAATTTCAAAAGAAATCAGTCTGGTTGGTCACTCAATAGAAACCATCACATGACCAACGGCTTTTGAAAGAGTATTGTGTTGGAGGTGCTCAATTGGAAAAATTCGAAAAATGATAAGTTACTTCTCTCGCCTATTGTTGGGTTGTGATCATTGAAACAATCTGACTTTTACAAAGGGCTAATGTGGATGCTGGTGGATTCAAATTAAGGGATCAATTTAGCAAAAACTTACATTGTAAATTGAACCCCCTCTATTTGTGCTTTTTAAGGAGGGGAGGGGGGTAATTTTTTTCCCTTGATACAATAAAGAGCAAATGTGACCCACCATCTCCGTGTGAGGGGCCTGTTCACGTGATACAAACATACTCAGCCAGCCAGCCAGTCAGCCAGCCAGCTGAACCAATTTAGAAACTGGAGAAGGCCATTTTCACAGTTTGAACGACGGTTTTCGTTGATGATTTCGCATAAGTAATTGCTTGAAAGAAAGAAAGAAAGAAAGAAAGAAAGAAAGAAAGAGAGAAAGAAGAAGAATGAGAAGAAGAAAAAGAAGAAGTTGAAAAAAAAAGGAGATTTGATAAAGAAAGAAAAAAAGAATTTAATGATTGAACAGAAAGGAAAAAGTAAAAAAGAAATAATTAGAAAGAAAGGAAAAAGTTAAATAGACTAAGAAAGAGAGAAAGAAAGAACGAAAGAAAGAAAGAAAAAAGAAAACTGACCTAAATTGAAATAAATAAACAAATACACAAAGAACTAGAACTGAAGAAAAACATGAAACAAAAGAAGAAAATTTTTAAAAATAGACAAAGAAAGAAAAAAGGAAAAAGAACGAAAAGATAGAATGAAAGAAAGAATTAAATGAATAAATGGATAAATAAACAGATGAAAAAAAAGGGGAAGTGACAGGTCTGGATAGTCACTCAGTAGAAACCGTCACATGATTTACGTCTTTTGGAGGAGCACCATGTTGGGGATGATCAATTTAATAATTAGGAGAAAGGGGTGATCAATAAATAAGTTACTTCTATCACTTTCTGCTAGGCAGTGATCACTAAATACGAATGAATTATCAAGAACAATCGTAAATGCTGCTGGACACAAACTAAGGAATCAATTTGGCATAATCTTTCATTGCAAATTGGACCCACCACTAAAAAACCCATTGTGGTTGGGTGAATTTCGAAATACAAGTAATATTTTTTTTCTCCAGACATCATAAGGAGTACGTAGTTAGATTCTCATCTCTCCAGTTCTATTTCAGAGCCTGAACGCGTTATACATACATACATACATACATATGTACATATATATATATACATACATACGTACATATATACATACATATATACATATGCACGTACATACATACATATGTACATATATATCCAGCCTGTCAACCAGCCAGCCAACTTGAAAGCCTGAGAAACATATGTTGATAGTTTTCCTGAGAGTTTTGATTGATGCTTTCTAATAAACTGAAATAGAAGAAGAAGAAGAAGAAGAAGAAGAAGAAGAAGAAAAAGAAGAAAAAGAAGAAGAAGAAGAAGAAGAAGAAGAAGAAAAAGAAGAAGAAGAAAAGAAGAAAAGAAGAAGAAGAAGAAGAAGAAGAAGAAGAAGAAGAAGAAGAAGAAGAAGAAGAAGAAGAAGAAGAGAACTGCCATTTCTTCTTCTGTTGGAATGGATACGAACTGAAGAAATAAAACAAATTATAATTTCCTCATTATTTTTCATATCTTTTTGATAAAACGATGCGAGGAATCATGTTGCCCTGGTTCTATCTCTAATTCTTGACTATTTCTACCCATCCACATTCACACATGGCATCTACAATAAAATAAGAAATGTCCGTAAGACCAGTGGCGTGTTTATGGTAGGTGTCAACCGGGATGGTACCTCATGATGTCACACCCCTTCCAGAACTTGCTCTCTTCCCAGAGTATCTACAATTTTGGTGATTCTTTTTTTTACACAAATATGGTCTAATTTTGCCGGTATGTGGAGTTGACATATAACGATGATGTAGAGGAGGTAATTTGGCATGGACCCTCCCCAATCATTTCTTTCGTAGTCTACTCTTCAACGAAATTTCATTGAAATTCATTGGGAACTCTTGGAGATAAAGTGTGGACAGTTATAAGCTTATATAAAAATGTAAGAAAAAAAAAAAAAAAAAAGCCGGAGATCTTTCAATCAAAAGAAATTCCTGAATCTGCTTCCTAATTCAACCTACTCTCCCTATCCAATCGCTGTCCCATGAAATTTTGAAATTCATTGAGTACTTATGGAGATATTGTGTGGACAGACAGATGTTTCATTTGAAAAATGAATGATCAAGACAATATAAGAATCATTTCTGGTAGTAGTGTCACCTCCTCTGATGGTGTCACCCGGGGTGGGCCGCCCCTGCCTTGGTCCCCCAGTGATTGGAACAATATCAAAGGGATTGAATGAAATTCTGTAATTAAAAAAACGCCCTACATTTAATTTTGAATCAAAAGTGAATCTTGTCTTGTTGCTTTCAAAAGAAAAAGGGGAAAAAAAACAAAAACATGACCAGAATATATTTTTCTATTACTAACTAGCACGGACCCTCGGAGTTGCCCGGAGGAAAATAACTGATCATCTGACAATACGGAAATAAAACATTTACTTTGATAAATGTCTTCTTGCACAATGCAACCAGATAGGCGGGGGTGGCGCAAACCTAAAAATATTCAAATGTAGTGAGTGCAGTAACAGATTGTATGATCGATTCTTGGAATCGGTGTTGCAGACCCTTTGGTAGGTTCTGCACAATGGAAAGAATGTTCTTTTATATATTTATTAGTAGGCAAAACGACGAATGGGGGAGATTATCTACACCAAGCATCATTCTTAACTCCCGATGTGTGTGTGTGTGTTTTTACTGAATGTCGGCCTGGTAAGAAGCAACAGTCAAACTTTAATAATGTAATAACAAAAATACTGTGTTTCAATACTTAGATAAATGATTAGAATAAACTGTAGATCAATGACGAAATTATATTTAAAGAGATGGATTGTCCTTGGTCAGGTATTGATATTAATGCATTTCTAATAATTTTTACTATAGAAATGGATGACGAATAATTTTACTAAAGATATGCATTGAAAGTCAGGAAGAGAGGAAATGTTAGTGGTCAGGAATTGACGCAAGCGTTACTCATCGAATAAAGCTATTCTGTGTATAACTTTTATTGAATGGACTCCAGTTTTATAATTTCTTTGAAAAAGTTATTTCTTAACGATTTTATTGTGCTCGACCAAGGACCGAAAATAGGAATAGACTAGTTCTTCGTGTTAATCAAAGGAAAGCATCGATTCGAAATGTTGTTAGTAAGTCTCGTTGTGGCAGCTCGTCCGTAGGCACTAAAAAAATGCAACAGCCTTTCTTTATTTTCACTCAATATATATGTATAGTATATATGTTTATTCATTCATACTTGTAGAAGAAATTTAAGACTACTATCAATAATCCTGAAATAATCCTCACATTTCAAGAACAAAAATCACCGCGGAACTGTCTACTCCACAGTTCCTATGCCGGAAGGTCGGTTTGTCACGCAACTTGGCCTATACTGTAGACACACTATTCAGCGACTTGAGGTACCGTGGCTACCACAGTGCACAGAGAGAGAGAGAGAGAGAGAGAGAGACAGACAGACAGACAGACAGAGAGGGGGGAATAAACTTGTCAGACAAATCTTTGGTTTTTTTTAAATTGCTACAATAATATTTTTTTAATAAATCCTTACTTTTTGTTGGAGTGTTCTTCAGTATTGCGATGCTTCATCAGCAATTATTATTACATTTTTGATATCACTATTCACCTTTATCCTCATTTTGTTGTTGCTTTTTTAATCGAAAATCTGAACTTCTATGCTGACTGAGTAGTGATGGAAAGAATCAACTAAAATTAAAATTGAAGTTGAATTGTAATATAAAAAAATGAATAAAATTTATATTGATGATTTAAATACTTCATATAATAACAATGAATTGTGAAAGAATTTCTTTTACTAACAATTTCGGCGATTTCTGCATCTTTGTGACCAGAAACGACTCCAAACAGTGTTTTTTTTTCTTCTTTTGATCTGCAGAAATTAAATCTAATTGAAACCGTACGTAACAAAATGATTCCTTCTAAAAAATCTTATCGACGTTTCCAGTGACTACATAAATGCCTGAATACTGCTTTTCAACTTGAAAAAGAATGAAAACTTTTCTGGGAAGCGCTATAAATCAGGAAAGGCTAATTGTACATGCAATGACGGAGGAAAAAATCTTTAACAGTCACCCAAACACCGAGGAGAAATTTATTGACCTTTTTGCTCGGGATTAAACAAGAAAAATGAATTTTATTTTCAAGTGAATTTGGATCAACCTGAACTGAAGCATTTTATCAGTAAGTGTTAAATCAATGGTTATCAAAAGATATTTCTTGTTACCATATATTTTTTGTTTTTAGTACTTTATCATTATATATATATATATATATATATATATATATATATATATATATATATATATATATATATATATATATATATATATATATATGTATAATACATTATACAAATCAGGAAGACAACGTATAATATAATGCAATATCCAATAAACTTTAAGTTCAGTAAGAGAAGAGCTTAAAATATGATGAAGTAAAGGGTCCGCTACACAAACACGTTTATATTTCTTCCCTGTTTGGGCTTCTTTTGCCAAATGATTCGGTTTATTTAGATTCCTATTTAGGATGTTTTTGTAGGGGTGTCTTTTTTTAGGGTGTAGGATCTTTTATCTAGATCTCTTTCCTTTTTCTTTTTCTTTGTATAACAGTTTGTCATTGCTATTTATGTTTTTTCTGTTATAAATAGCGGAGTTACCTCTTACCAATGCTAGATGAACTGAATGAAGAAAGCAAGAATGTCGGCCTACACATAAACCTAAGCAAAACAAAAATCATGTGCAACAATCACGTCGGAAATAAACACACAACGATCAAAATCGAAAACGCAGAACTGGACCACTACATCTACCTAGGACAACGAACCTCCATGAAATCATCAAAAGAAGAAGAAATAAAGTGAAGAATCACCCTATGATGGTAAGCCTTCGGCAGAGCAAGCTCAACCTTCAAGAACAAGAAAGTCCCATTAGTCCTTTTAAGAACTAATGCATTCTCCGATAGTCACCTATGAAGCTGAAACAAAACCTAACCAAGAGACCGACTCGTAAACTGAGAAGCCTGCAACGTGCCCAATGGAAAAATCATGCTTAACCTCACACGGAGAGATCACAAGACAGCACAATATATGAAAGAGAAAACAAGAGCCTGAGACATCATAGGATTCATTACCGTATGTTGTTAAACCATCAACTCTTTGTGGTATGTTTCCTCCCTGATAATATTTTATCCATAAATAAATCTGTTTCCCAGTGTTAGGGTTCACTTTTACATAACGTAAAGTCACGAGCCGCCACTGAAGTCACTTAAAACTAACTAAATTAATACAGATAGATGAAAGAGGCCATTGCAAGCCCTGTTCATTTCTAACAAAAGGAAATAACACGCTAGATTTACATTGCTGCCGTATCTTATAAAATATGAAGTGTACAGTTGTGTGAGAAGGACAAGTAGAAATAGGCATTGATTTGGGGGCTTTTTGTCAGCCCCACCAAAACCATAATTCTTAAGTACGGAAGCCCAAAACGGAAATAAAGAAGTAAATTCGAGGTGTTAGTAGGCGGTCAAATTTTAACAGCAATCTTGGAGAATCAAACCATTTCAACCTTTCCCCGAAAACTGTCAGTTTTATATATATTTCATGTTGGATTCCAGATTAATACAGTAATCAGATCTTTGCAGATTTACCTGAAGAGGATACTAATGCTGTTTGAAATGAGAAAAAAGTTAGCAATATAGGGCATAGAAATTTAGGGCTCATTCAATCGTACCAGACTGAAATTTTCATAACAATCAAAAATTAATACGTTAAGTCTATTCCGTTAGTCCCCATCCGCACGGATTAAAGGTTAGGCTAGGATTATGGTTAGTGATAGGATTAAGATAAAGGATTTATTTGTCGTGATAGCTACTAACGAAAAGCATATGATCTCTGGGGATCCACGTTGCAAGTCTTCATGTTTAATTGCTGTATTGGAACATGTCCAGCCCATGGCCGTGTTTCAGCTTTTTCCATGATTCTTTTTATCATCTTTGACCACCGTTCACCTCCCATTGTAATATGCTGTGTTGTGATCTCCCCATGTGAAAGAATATACTATTTTCTGATTTTTTTTTGGGGGGGGGGCAACAAATCTGATAGAATCAGCATTCTCGTATTAAGAGATCAGTATATTTAATTCTCGTGATTGTATTCATTTTAGACATTAAGAGACCCGGGCAAGGCTGGGTAATTCTGCTAGTTCAATTATGTTCGATGCCAGCCGTAGAACTTTGCCAAACCATCAACAGAGTTGTGTATTAAATTCTGATTGGGTGCTTTATTATTCCAGTCATGGATATGATCAAAATAAGTCAACATATATGGGCGTCTGCTGTAGAGCAATTGTTAATAGTTTAGTTTTGCATACAAGTGTCCTTTGTTCAATCCTCACTCGTCGCACCATTATAGTGCAATGATCAGTAAATATCTATACTGGTTACCTGCCAGGCTAACTATTTACGTAGCTCATTGCAAGTATAAGTACCCTCTGGAGACCCCACTCTTATGACCCCATGGCAGACTAATGTAAGCTTTTTAAATGTATAAAATAGTTCGTATAAACCAACATAGATATCGGTAAATACGTGTGTGGTATACTGGAAGGCCCAGCGGCTCATTCGGCTCAGGAAAGAGGCAACCAAAGTAGTGATCCGCTGGGGTGGTAATGGGGGGAACCGAAGAGATCTTATAAACAAACAGGAAAATTAGATCAGCACACTTCTTCAAGGCACTGCCGACTCCAAAGGAAATTAATCCATCCACGTGGACATCAAAAGATCTGGCAGAAACGTTGACTGCAATATTCGTCTGAGCGTCATTCAGCATTTTAATAGAGTTGCTTTGCCCAGTGCTTAGGTCAGCGAATTACAAACCGACTGGTTTAAAACTATTAGGGTATTTTTTTTTTTTCATGTATCATCTATATTAGGTTTATTCAATATTATTCATTTATTCGGCTCTCGTTTCTCGACGAATACTTTCAAAACAAGACTGCTTGCTGCAGAGTCAAACACCTCTTCAGTTTCTGTTCCGACTGAAGGTGATCACTGCAAATTTTGTATTGTATAAATAATAAATAAAAAAATTATAAAGGAATACTTTCTTTTTGTAAAAAATGTATTTATCTATTAGAATGAAATAAGCCCGTGCCAATGTGCATAATACATTTCCGTTAATATCCAAGACTTGTCAGTTTGGCTCAATCAGTTAGACAGCCTCCTGGCAATCGGTTTGTTGTGTGTCCAAATCACAGTAAGTGAATGTGGGTTTTATATATGATAAGTTTTTGTTTTTATCAAAAACTTGTCAGCTTTGCTTAATCAGAAAGACAGCCTCCTGGCAATCAATTGGCTGTCAAATCAAATAAGTGTAAGGGAGTGTGGGTTTTACATAACGATTCCCATCACTCATTTTGGTAAGGGTTGTTACAGACTTGGTACTGGAGTTGGACATTATGATCATTTGGATACTGGGAACCCATAACATGGGCAGTATTCTTTAATTGCGTCTAAAAGGGATCGTCTAAGCATTCCCTGATGTTTGCAGTTAGTAAAAATCTACTCAAGTAATTTTCTGGAAGTATTCATGAGTGTTGCGTCCCATCTTACATAGATGTAGGACTATTAGAGAAGTTTTCAATTGCTTTTTTTCGCTCTTTTTTTCTGAACTTCTAAACAGCAAACCTTTTTTGCTGGGAGTTTGGAAAGGTTGATGTTTTATTTTTGTCACCGGAGATTCACGTCGCATTTTTCCCCCTTTCTTTTCAGATTTTCTAGCAGTGGACGTCTTTCCCAAAGTCTTTTCCGTCAAATGATTCTTGAATCTGAACCACAAACTCCAGAATCTGGCACCTTTCCTCCAACAATTTGCGACCTTTTGTACTTCTCTGAAACCTCCTGCTCCATTGAAATGCGAAAAAAGTAAGACTTTGAGAATTATTGTGAGTTTAGAGCCTGGACGCAATTGTCGGTTTTAAGATTTGTGCCTTAATGGCTGAAATGATAAGAGTTATGCACATAAACTGCTAGCCTCCAACAGGGCCTCCATTCTAGTTACTAATTGCTTCTATTTTTTTGCTCTTGGCACACAAACATTAGCAGCGTTTTTCTTTGATTATTTTGATTCATAAAAATGGATAAAACCTACCGAGGAAATCGATTGTAAAATATTTCGTTCGTGTCTTCTCGTTCGGGTGGACAACGTTAGGCACATGGGTAGCGCGTCTGGTGCTGAAAAGTACCGTTAGAATTCTTCACCCGTATTCGATGGCAGTCAATTGCTAGATAGGAGTCTTATGCTCCGCGCTCTTCGGAAAGAAATCCTTGTACCAAACTTGATCAACCAAATAAATGCATATGTTTTATTTGTACATGTATGTATTATGTTTCAAAACCGTCAACCAAAAATGTCTCCAAAACTGACAACATATGTTTCTTTCAGTTTTCATGTTGGTCTGACTGGCTATGTATGTATGTATGTATGTATGTATGTATGTATGTATGTAACACACGTTGAGTTCGCACTAACGGAGCGAGAGGACTGGATGTTCAAGCAATTACTCCTTACAATGTCTAGGAGAAAATGCTCTTGACAGAATTTCCCGTAAATACCTTTTCCTTTGGTGGAGGTTCATTTTGCAATGTGAGCTTATGCTAAATTGATCGGTAGTTCACGTTTGCTTTTTGGTGATTACTGCCTTACAAAAATCAAGTGATCACCTCCTTTCCCAATTTTTCTTATTGATTTCCCCCAACAATAAGACGTTGGTTGCGTAACAGATTTTATTGGGTGATTAATGGAGCCGACTGTCCTATTCAGAAAGTTACTTCTGGATGTATAATTTTTGAATTTTCAAGAATTTCACTTTGTACACACATACACACACAAACGACTGTGCGTGCAAATTCATGCACGCACACACCCACTCCCCCATATATACCTTAAATACACTGATAAAAATGTCACTGTTGGTGATAATTCTGAGGTCTACTGCAAGAAATCTAAAAAGAAAATGGATAAAATGAAGTGATATTTAAAAAAAAAAAAAAGCACGTTTATATTTGTTGCGGAGACAATGCGTCAAAATTAGAATTTATCATAGAATCTCTCCTTCCTTTCCCCGAGCCCCCAAAGAATTAACGTTGAATTTAAAAATGTCGAAAATATGCCCTCTACTAAAAATGTTTTCAAAATATGCATGAAAAAAAAAAATGAAATAAAATAAAATAAACGAAGATATATGTAACTCTCTAAATTCCAAACTCTGCCATATATTTTATACTGAATGCTATTTGTACCCGTTGGCAACGGGAAGTGGGAAAGTCACTGACAACATATAATTGCTTTGTGATGAGCAAATCTTGAGACGGAGCAATGCCTCCCAAAACAAAACGAACGAGTCAATCGACTAACCATACTATTTTCATAACGATGATGATGATGATGATGATTATAGGAACAGCAGCAACAGCAACAACAACAACAACAACAACAACAACAATGATAATAATAATAATAATAATAATAATAATAATAATAATAATAACTCACTCAGCCTTCAGCACTGACCACTGGGCAACCGGTGTGAAACTGTAAGCCGCAGTATTACTGTGGCCTATGAGAACTAGGAGAGAAGGGCTGGAGACTTGAGGAGACTTGCTGTCACTCAAACTCCAGCGGTTACCGCCAGGCAACTGGTGTGAGATTGCAAATAATGATAATAATAATAATCCACACATGATAATCAGTAATGTGCATTCAGAAAGTTACACCTGAATGCGTAGTTTTCGAATTTTCAAGAATTTTTACTTTGTGCACACCTACACACACACACACACACACACACACACACACACACACACACACACATATACCTATATATGCTACATATCTATGTGTCTGACTTAAAGACGTCTGCTGACGTAACTTGGTAGAAATATAATTTTCTGCCACGTTAAACTTGATAAATTGTATCTTCACTTAATGTTACCTTTAGATTAGTTCAATATTCAGGAAATATTGAATGTAAACAAGAAAATGTTGCGCAATATATCTTTTCTTTTAGATATTTCCAAGTAAAATGCAAAATTGCTTAATTATTCCTGTCATTTTTTTACGGCAAGAGGAACACCTCATAAAGATTTGGACAAGGAATTTCGATAAAGAATTTTTCATTGCGAAAATTCTAACGACTAGATTGATGTAAACAAAATCAAAATACTATTCAGACTATTGAGACAACTAAAAGAAACCATGAAAATGAATAGATCCTCATTAAAATAGATATAAATTGAGAAAAATTAATACAATAACAATTAAAAATAACTAATCAGTATCATAACCTTCATTATGAACAATTTTATAGAAAGATGAAAAAATACTGGAGATAACACACTGAAAATAGAATTTCAAAATCAAAAGTAAAACCAAAATAACGTATAAGAATATTTAGAAAATCAAATGACAGTACAGGGGAAATAATTCGAATTCAAATGAGATTCATAAGACAAAATGAATTTGGGAAAGGGGACCAACGTAGTTGAACTGAAAAAAATCAAACAAAGAGAAACGAAAACATATCGAGTAATTTCCAAAAAATAAAAAAACGATTCCACCCCATAAAAGAGGTATCAATCTGTATGAGGGCTTATACTAACTCTATTTGTCAAGGAGTATACAACCATTTCGAATATCACGAGAACCGTTTTCGTGTCAATGACTCCATCAATAATTTCCCAACCAATCAGAGCGAAGGATATTGTACATGCGTTAACAGAAGTCTACCATGGAGTTGCTCAGTCGATAGTGGGCTTGTGCACATTGTGACCACCACATTCACTATATTTCGCCCCGTGCAGGGATTTTGGACAAAAAAATCACGTTACCCAGGTCTAACAGACCGACTCATTACAGTTCAGATTTGGCTCCCAGTTATTTCTAGGTTTTTGTCATAGAGAGGTGAGAGATTTCAGACAGTGGGTGAGATTAAGGAGAACATGATGAGACAGCTAATGGCAATCCTGGAAGTAAAGGGGATCTGAGATAGATATGTGAAGTTCAAAGGGGGTTACTTTGAAGGGACTGAGGCGACATTGCCTTTGGTAGGGTCATATATATATATATGTATATAAGGACATTCATCGGGTCAATGCCCTTGTAAATCTATATACAAGAACATTCTCTGGGTCAATTGAAAATTTTACTTTATGTATTCATAGCTCTGTTTGCTTTTGATACTTATTGAGAACTGTGATTAAATATCATCAACAATGGAAAAATCCTGTTTCTTTTTAGTATTTTTGCATTCTTAAAAATTGCTCGAAACATCATGAGCTATATACATCTTTTCAAAAGCTTGTTTTGAATTGATCAAGGCGATTGAAAAAAGAAGTCACAATACTTTTTTTTATACCTGAATTGTCACTGATAAAAAATTATTGCTCATGAATATTTGATTACGGATTTTGAGCTGGGGGGTCAAAATCAACTTACTAGCTTGACAACTCTTCAACATAGCAATGTGAGTTCACTTTTTTATTCTCTTTGGTCAATTCTGAACAAAATTTCAGTCTGTTCTGGTCCGCTTTTGAAATGACGGAAAAAAATTTCCAGTCGTGCAGCTAAAATCTTAGTCAGAATCGATCGAAAGGATAAAAACTATCCTTGATTTTTCATGAGCAAGATTTTAGAAGCACAAAAATAAAAATAAAAACTTTTTTTTTTCATTTAACAATGTAATTCTATAAAAAGCAAAACGTTTTCAATAAATTTAGCATTCAGGACCATATCATATGAATAAAAACTCAAAACAAGACTTTTCACGTTGATTGCCCCCCCCCCATTATTCTTCTGGCGAAATGTTCCTGTTCTTAACTCTCAAAACAAAGCGAATTTGCGCACTCGTAATTATCAGGGACAGACAGAGACATCAAGAACATTTATTATAAATCGACATAGATGAAAGTTAAGACTAAAAAAAAAAAAATTGAAAAAGTGAATTGAAGCTCGTACATTCTGTTCGAGCGATAAGAGTCACGTAAAAACCCTGGCCTTTCATCCAAAAAGCTTCTACCTTAACATGACAATTGCCCATCTGTCGACCAACGTAACGCATTCATCTCTTGCGTGTAATTTACACCGAGCATCATTAACACGAATTCAGTCAATCATAACCTTTCTCCACCAGAAATAATAAACAGTTCTACTTTTAACGCCATTCATCTTTGTGATCTTCTCAATTGCCAACGGCTAGGCGTAGTCGCGATTCCAACCTCTCAAATGTCCTGCCAATGGTAATCAGCGATGAAAACGGGTTCGGGAAACTGGGTACCGTACTTTCTGATATTATAAGATGCACTTCGTTTTTTACAGACTTATTCTCGAAAAATGGAAAACCAACAAACACCCGTCTCTTACCCTGTTCTTCATTGTCTTCCACACTATCGTGTTATTTCATTTTGCTCTTATCTGTTCAAATCTTTATTAAATCCCACAGTGTCTGGTTGTTCACATAATTCACCTAGCGTAGTAACATTAGTAAACAACTGATACAGAGCTCACCTCCCGAGACAGGACTTCAGAAAAAAAATGCCGAAAACACGGTGTACGGTTTAAAATTTATGCTCGGGGATCAAGGTGAGATCTATCAGAGATAAGCGAAGTGGACCCTTAGAGCTGGGGGTACCGGGGCACTATGAGCCTCCGTGTGTAATATTTCTAATCTAAACATGGCCAATTTGAGGGTCGTTTTTGAGACATACAAAAAATCTGAAAATTGAGAAGTACGTACGCGTCTTACCTTTTTGTACTCCCATCCCACCATTTCTACTTCTGTTTATAATAATGTTAAGGCACTTGCTCTTTTGGTGCTACGACAAGCCCACACACATCACATAGGATGCTAAGCTACACTCTAATTCGTTCTAGCGTCACTATTTAATGATGCACGCGTTTTAACGGCACGTTATTAAAAAACCTGTTCGGCCTACTAATTTTATTTGCAAACCTGTCACCCGTTTGGTGATGATTAGGCTGTGAAATGTTAATAAAAAGTATTTTTGTCAGCAACTTCCACTTTCTCATTATGCATAATGCACTTCGTATGAAATCCACCTGTTATTATTGAGATTTCGTTATTACAGCATTCTTAATTCCCCATGGTGCCGTAACAACAGATGTCTACTGTATTAAAACTATTGAATTTTGTCTCGTTTTATCATTACTGCGTGTGTGCATGTGTAACAAAAATTAGAGCCTGCACCTGTGGTTGTGTTGCACAGTAGCCCCCCCCCCCCGGAAAAAAAACTTGATGGGAGCAGAGAAAATTTAATTATTAGCGAAGATTTTACAACCTTCACAAAGGAGATAACCGGATACTTCGGAAATACGAATGACGGAAAGTGAGGGTCTAGTTTAGTCACATTGTAAATACCAACCTCTAGAACCATTTTTTTAATTGCATGTAAGTGTAATATACGACATTAGAACGCATTGATATCTCGAAAACTGTGGGAGGAAAAGCGGCGCCCAAAATCACTCTAATAGAAATAAAGAAATGAAAATATATAGAAGAACAATTACTTGCTCGCTGCGCATGCGCATTTACGCTAACTGTTCATGCTAAGATTATGTTTTATTAACACAGAAAGTATAGGAATAGTATTGTTTCTTAGGTTGATTCAAAACATTCCAGCATTTTTGACTGACTCTTCTATTCGTACAAATTCATCGTATTTGATCACCAAGACATTCTGTCACCTTTTGGGAAAATTGTCTGTTCTGTCATGCTAGAATGATTCCGGCTTTGATTCGATGAAATTTCCAATATCTCGAATTTGTTGGAACTGGTCACTAGACAAGGCGTGTTGCATTGAGTGAAATAAAAAGTAAGAGTCATGGCATGCAACTTGACTTTTTTAATGAATTTTTAAATGCCTTTCATCTCGGATTTAAATGAATCCTGAAAAAAATAGGCCCGTCATGAGGATTTTTTCGAGCACTTTTGCCAATGGATATCTCCTAGCTGAAAATGTTTTTTGTTCACGCTAAAAAAGAAAAAGTCATTTTTATTATTGAAGTCACTAGCAGACGTCTTTTTCACATGATTAATTGGAAATATATTTTCTTGTCATGTGAAATACAGCCAAACCTATCAATTTATCATTTTTTTGTTATTTTCTAATTTTTTTTAATTCTCATCTATTCATTCAGTTTCTTCATTTGCTGCCTCACCTCTCTTACTTTTTTTAAAATTGCAGAAAACCCTTTTCATAACGGTTTCAACGAAAAAAAAAAAATCTTATTCCTGCAATGAATTCTCGACCTTATTACAATTTACTTTTATATTTAAGTCTATTCAAAATCTATGTACCTATCTGAATTCATTCATACACCTATTCAAATCTATCCATATATCTGTTTAAATCTATCTATCAATTCAAATTTATCTATCTGTCTTTTCAAACCTATCTATATAACTATCTATCTATTCAAATCTGTCAATAAATCTATCTATCTATCTATTCAAATCTATCTATTCATATCTATCTATCTATCTATTCGAATCTTTCTATTCATTCAAATCTATCTATCTATCTATCTATCTATCTATCTATCTATCTATCTATCTATCTATTCGAATCTTTCTATTTATTCAAATCTATCTATCTATCTATCTATCTATCTATTCGAATCTTTCTATTTATTCAAATCTATCTATCTATCTATCTATCTATCTATCTATCTATCTATCTATCTATCTATTCGAATCTTTCTATTTATTCAAATCTATCTATCTATCTATCTATCTATCTATTCGAATCTTTCTATTTATTCAAATCTATCTATCTATCTATCTATCTATCTATCTATCTATCTATCTATATATATATATATATATATATATATATATGTATATCAATCAATTCAGATCCATCTATCTATTCAAATCTTTCTATCTATTTAAATCTATCTATCTATTCTAATTTATCTGCCCATTTATCGATTCAAATCTATCTATCTATACAAAAACAATTTATGTATGTATGTATGTATGTATGTATGTATGTATGTATGTATCTATCTATCTATCTATCTATCTATCTATCTATCTATCTTCGTTGATATTTGAGCAAGAACAGATATAACGTTTCAACGTAACAATCCAAACTTTTTGAAACCCTTTTCGCTTGAAATATTTTGTAAAGAAATAAATTTTCGACCAGACAATGAAAGCAATCGACTCAAACATCGCGTAAATGCTTAACCTCCGACCCATAACCAAATAAATGAATAAATAAATAAATAAATAAATCAATGAATAAATAAATAAATAATCCCGACTGGAAGGACGAATTAAAACTCCTGACTGAGTGAATGACTATACCTACGTCTTTGTTGGGACCAGTGAGCTGTTCAACCGATACTTAATCCCTTATGCTTTTTGACGTTAAGGAGGAAAATTTCTAAACGAGATAACGAAAAACAAAAGATGAGTACCACGTGACTTCCACCTCCATTAAAAAGATCACTTTAATGTCTCAACGCGGAAAGCAGGCGACAGAAAGGACAACGAAGAGGGGAAAGTGATTTCCCACAACCCCCCCCCCCCACCTTGAAAAAATACTCTTAAAAATAGCCTGGTGTACTGAATGAATTGAAAGCTTTTTACTAGATCCTTTAATATTCTCTAATAATTTTATTCTATTTTTACTCCATTATTATTCATTCATTTATTTATTTTATCAACTTTCCTTTTTTTTTTTTACTTAATCCTTTTTTCTTTTGGTAGTCTTCCCCTCGGAAGATTCGGATTCCGTTGGATATTCCCCCAGAACCCTGATCCATATTTCTCTTCATTTTTATCTGCCTTAAAATTATGGCAATCAGAAGAAGAAGAAGAAGAAGAAGAAGAAAAAGAACTAGGAGAAGAAGAGGAAGAGGCTAGGGAGAGAGGCAGTTGGTGGGGAGGTCGGAAGAACTTGAATTTTTGTCTTCATTTGATTTCAGCCCCTCCGTTATATACAAAACGAGCTATCTGTCAGAAAGAATAAGCATACGTCTTCTTACATTAGACTTTATTTACGTCAACCCTTTTCTTCTTCACCGGATTAGGTGCATTCGAAATATTGCATTATCATCATCGTCAAAAATTAATTATTTTGATATCATCGTTATCATCATTGTTTTGTAGTTGTAATAATAATAATGATAATAATAATTATTATTATCATTATTATTATTATTATCATTATTATTATTATAATAATAATTATTATTATAATAATAATAATAATAATAATAATAATAATAATAATAATAATAATAATAATAATTATTATTATTATTATTATTATTATTATCATTATTATTAGAGGTATAAACAATTTCGGAAAAAGTTTTCAACGCGAAATCGATACTTGATTTCAAAAAACGTGATGAAAAATTTCAAAAATCCGTTCCCGTTTCTTTAAAATGTTTTTCAGAAATGAGTTGGCCCATTTTTTCGCTAAGCAAAAAAAAAAAATCATGTATTACTTAATAATGACGTAGATTTTTCCTGTTCTAATTTCAATGTTTCTGATGGTCGGCGAAGATTCAATAACGACGCCATTATCGATGACAGAGAAAATTGTTTTTAGAAATGTAAAATTCTGTCGTTAAAAATCTTTCAAATGTATGTAAATGCAATGCATGGCATTAAAACGCATTGTTAAATCTAGATATTTTTTTGCGAAAATACTTAGTTTTATCATCGGTCAACTAAATTGTGCTAAAATGTACAATATTCTGTAAAGAAAAAATATGAAAAATCACTTTTTACACTCTCAATCAGCACGTTTCCAAGGATGTTATCGTTATTCCTGATCGTTGTAGACACACAAGGCATTTTCTGCTAAGCACGAATGTCTGAGTGGACACGCAGCGGATTTTATAACAATAAAATGTACCACAGCTGCGCTGTGCAACGAAAACGTGCGAATGGTCGTCTGCATCAATTTGTAACTCCCAATAATTTGAAATACCT
Organism: Thysanoteuthis rhombus; assembly: GCA_963457665.1. Classification (NCBI taxonomy): domain Eukaryota; kingdom Metazoa; phylum Mollusca; class Cephalopoda; order Oegopsida; family Thysanoteuthidae; genus Thysanoteuthis; species Thysanoteuthis major. Next base: position 59,351,421 of record OY735209.1, read on the forward strand.
TTCAATTTACACAAACAAGCAAACAAAGATTATATGATAAATATGCAGGTAAATATTTTCTCATTACTTAATTATTCATCCTTGTTATAATATTTATGTAAGTTTCAATCAAAGCTAGATATAGAAAAAATAAATGTTTTTTTTTTAATTCGAACAGTAAAACTCTCACTTTGAGCTGGCCAGGAAGCTTTTCTAAAGAAGTTGAACATAATCAATATCTCGAGGGATTTATCTCTTAAATGTGCAAAAATCAATGTAAACAAGGAAATATCAATAAAACAAATCATCGAAATTATAGAAGGTGAGATTATTATTATATGAAAAAATATTCTCCTTTTCTGGTTTCTGAAATGGAAAATTATTTTGAAAAACATTTTTCCTTTAATAAATATGTATCAAGTTTTTTTTAATGATATATATATATATATATATATATACATTTTTTCTGTAATAAGCTAATTTTTGTCAGAATTTTAAATTTCTAGGGTATCGATTTTCCAGTGAAAATTGCGTCCATGCCGGAACAACAGAATCCACTATCTTGGATGTGGTGATCCGTTTGTATGTCAAAATCCCAGAGAATTTTATGTTCTATTCTGATCTATGCATGTACCATTGTTTTTTACGGATGAAATTCGGTCGCTTGCACTGTTCCCAGTGAATTACACCCCCACTCAGTCGTGTCTGTTTTTGTGCTCCTTTTGGGCTTGATTTGCTCCATCTGCCAACAATGTGGTGTATTGTTTCGTCTCTATCTCTGCACAATCTACAACTGCTGTTTTTTGTGTCTCGTCTATCTTTATACAGCTGTTTCTCATGACGTTGTTCTGGTGCCGCTTTAAAGAGCAACTCGGTTTCTCCCTAGGGATTTTTTAAGTGAAACCATGTCCAGGTCGACCGATCAGCAATTGCTTGGGTTGACCTGAATTGTCCGTGTAGTTGGTTTTTCCAACTTATGAAACCCTATTTAGTGTTTCCTGATTCTCTAGGTGTCTTTCTAGTTCGAGTGCTACCTCTTGCTACTGCAATTATCTTTTCATTACTCTTCCTGGAATACTTTGCTTGTCCCTTGACTATCGAGTCAACAGAATTCTCAATGCTTATAATTTATCTTCCTCCATCGTTTCTTTTTATATACATTCTGTCGACATCGTCCCTCGGGTGTTAGGCTTTCTTTATTGTCATCAACTTTCTTGTTCTTCAGTCGAGGTTTCTGAGTCCCTCTCTCGACCAGTTCAAGAAAGGTCTGCAGTATTTCATGATTGAAACTATCCAGGTATTCATTCTTCGATCAAATTCCTGCAACACAGTTTTTTTTTTTAGAAATCTCTTTCTTGTTCTGAGGTAATCTTCACTTACCTTTTCCTTTATTTCATCCTGTTTGAGTGTGTCTGCTTCTAAGATGCCTGAGTATTTATAGCGAATTTCTCGTTATGCACTCTTATGGTTTCCTGTTCGGGTTATTCAATTCCTTCCGTTATTTGTTTTCCATTTGTGCATTACAAACATTGCACATTATTATTATTATTATCATCATCATCATCATCATCATCATTATTATTATTATTATTATTATTATTATTATTATTATTATTATTATTATTATTATTATTATTATTATTATTTCTTGTGTTTGCAAGTTCACATCACATGTTTGGCTGTAAATCTTCCCAAAGCTGACTGAGAGCAGGTCTCCTCGAATCTCCAACACCCTTCTCAGTATACCTGCAAGCCCAGTGACACCGGGGTCTGAAAAGTCTCAACTCTACTTTGAATTTCTCATTTATCTGATCTCGTATTCGCTGTTTTTGACACGGTCCCAAGTCCACCAAATGTTATAGACACTACCCTAAACTTAATCTTCCAAACAAGATGAATATGAGGTAATTGTTTAGATGAGATTCGCAAGGAAAAGGTTTGGTAACTAGAATTGATTACGCTTCTATCATGTGCAGCGTCTATTCTGATTGCCTCCCTTTTCTTCGCGAACCTCATCCAAACAATTACCTCATTTTCATTTTCATCTTGTTTGTCTGCAGACATAGACGCATTTACGATCTTGAACGCAAAGGAGTTCGCTGTGAGTGGAGGCACGCGGGGCATTTGATCCCCCACTCCGCATGAGGCCTTCTCACTGAGGGGGGGGGTATCTTAAAGTTTGAACCTTATAGTCAATGAAGGATAATGGTGCTGCACAATTGTTCTAAGTAAACCCAAATCAATGTACCCTCATGAAAAGATGGTGTTAGTCTTCACAGAGCGCCGTTAAGATATATTCCAAATGCATCTTTTAATCCACCTCATCCCGGAAATATATACTCCCCTCCCCGAAAAGGAGTATCAAGACAAATAATTTACAAGAGTACCTCACTAACCACTCCTCTATGGCGAGTTCTCTTTTTATCAAGTTCAGCCAAAGTCTAGCATAAGGCTTTAGTCGTGATAAAGAACATTGAGGAATCAAACTCACCATACCAGAGAAGTAGTTTCGAAACTAGGGTCCGTTGCTCCCTGAGTGTTCGATAAACAATCCTCAGCGGTCCGTAACGGTGTTCCCCCAAGATCAAACCCCGTGAATCTAATTGTAGAAAAACAACATCATTCATTGCACTGCTATCGAAAAATATTATGATTATACACAGACCTGTGCCGTATTAGAAAAATGACTGCCATTGCAGTTTATTGAATACAGTGTAAAAACTAAACGCTATAAACATACATAATTATTTCCTTAGTAGGAGTCCTTGAGTTTTAAAAATTTCTAAACCACTCTACTAGAGTATTGGTCTGTGTGACGAACTTGTGACCTTGGACCGTACTAGTTTAATCTTAGTAAATTAGGGCACTGCACTGTGTTGGGAAATTGTTTACAATTCTTGCTCGATGTACCATACCTGTTGCCTTGTGCCGTACGAAGCCAAACTTTGTAAACATCGATATCTATCGAATTACTACTAGTACTCAGGCTATAAGTACTGTAACCATGACAACAACGACTCGTTAATGTAAATTCAGTCAAACCGCCCTCGAAAACGGCCATTAATATTAATAGAGCCGGGTTGAAAGCCTCCTGCAGCAAAAATAACTCCTACAACAAAACAATTTTCTCCTGTATTGTATTTCAGGCACTGTGTGAGTGTGTGTGTGGTCTTTATCGTCGTGCCAGTTCTGTACAGCCAATCAGTAAATAGGAAGGTAAAAAGATAATCGCTTGGGGCAGGGTTTTGAAAATAATGGGAGACGTTGGATATTAGATATATGTTTGGAGATATCATCGCCGTATCTTATCTCGTGAGTGCGTACTTCAATGCATACATGTATGTACTCACACATATTGAACTTTGTTTGTATAAACGTTTATATATACACATCGGCTATATAATCTGCGCATGTTGTTTATGTGTACGCTTATATACATACGTAGTGCTGGAGACACACACACACACACACGCACACACACATACACACACACACACACACATATATATATGTATATATATACGTGTGTGTGTATGTATTTTTTTAAGAAATGGATATATGATCCGACAGAGTGATTTTAAATTGCGTTAGATTATACTGAAACTCTTTTCGAAATATTCTCCTATTATTACACGGTGAAAGTACCATTTAGCCTAGACAACGTAAATAGCAGAAAGTACACTCGAAACAATTCCTGATAGAACTTGCTTACTTTCCAGGATATCTAAAAGATTTTGCTATCTTTCGTACTTATATAATTCATTGTTTATCATGATTCTTTCATATAATCAAATATGATGGCATAAGCCTAAAGACTCTTTGAGAACTTCTGGAGATATCGTGTGAACATTCATGAGCAGATATCCAAACGTATAAAATAATGGAAAAATATATCTCATTCGAAAAGTATTCCTGAATCTGGGTAATTATCTATACGTACACATACGATATATTTACATTTGACAAGTACACCCACTAACACTACACACACATAGACTGCTTTGGAAGATTTATAATGACAGAGTTTACGTTTATATATACTTCTAAGTAGGGAAAAACAATTTTTTTACGATCAATTTATGCTATTTTATTGTAATTAAAACAAAAATTGAAACCCAAAAGGATATTATCATAATTACAATAGGATTTTGATTTGTTTAATAATAAGTCTGAGATCATTGCTAAAGTTCATCCTGTTTCTGGTACCTATCTAGTTGAGACGGGCAACCTATATATAGCTTCAAATTATTTGCACATATATTGTGGTTGTGTATGCAACACATGAAAGGCGTATCCGGTCCACACGCGCAGATATGAACAGAAACTTTGCGTGACGTGTTATCTGCTTTACAAAATGACAGACATTGTCTTTTGTAGATTAAAATAGATGTATTAATGGTTGAGGGATCGGCTTTTTCAGTTGATAAAAGTACAAAACTGATCCCCCACTTGATATCTGCGAACATCGTACGCTAAAATGTATTAATCATGGGGGATCAGTTTATTACTTTATAACAATAGAAGACCGATCCCCCACTTTATCGAGTCTCAGCTTTACATACGGAGAGTTTTAAAATGGTTTAAAACCTGCCTCGGTATGTCATTTTCTTTCGTTTTATACGATTTTATTCAGACATATGTTGGGTTAATGTACGCAAAAGATGAAAAAATATTTAGCTGGACTGCACGTTTAGATATGAACAACAGTTTAGCGCTATGAAGCAACATATACTGAGGTTTACAGATAGAGGGTTTTGCAAGGAACGAACCTTGCCGTCGACAAGACAGCCGCTTTAACGCAGCGATGCTCTTACAATTGAGCCAAACAGCCGCCGGTAATGTAAAGCCCCAAACAGCTGCTTTCACACCAAACTCTCATCCTGTCTTCCCTCGGTCCAACCGTCTCTTTCAACGCAACCGTTATGTATTTAGAAATAGACATATGTGGTCCGACAGAATGATTATAAGTTGCGTTATATTATAGAGAAACTCATTTGAGATGATCTCCCGTCATTTAACACCCCCCCCCCACACACACATATACTATGCAAATCAGGAATGCAATATGATATAATATAATACTAAATCCGATGTATGATGGGTTTCTTCCCAGAAGTGCTGGATACATTCAACATTAAACATTAAGTTGATTTACAGTAGAGCCTCACACACACACACACACACACACACACACACACACACACACACACACATATATATATATATATATATATATATATATATATATATCCAATACAAATCAGGAATGCAATATAATATAATATAATACAATATCCGATGTATGATGGGTTTATTCTCCAAAGTGCTCGGTACACTTAACATTAAACATTAAGTTGATTTAGAGTAGAGTTTAATATATATATATATATATATATATATATATATATATATATATATATATATATATATATATATATATATATCCAGCGTGACTGTGTGAGTGTGTTGTTTGTTGGAAAATGAATGAACGAGGACAGGAAAAGTAGTATCAAGGTAATTACTTGTCAAGTGACTGGACTAAACGTTTTCGTGGATGAAGTCTCAGGTTCAGTAAGTAATCACTTCATTCTCTCCTCTCGGTCTATGCCGTGAACAGATCATGAAAAAAAGACAACGGCATGTCAATCAGTTCTTTGTACCGTTCAACAAAGTACGAATCAAGTGTGGAATATAAGGGTTAAGATTGTACCCAAAATAGAGGGCACACTCAGAACTGGATTTATAGGAGGTGCAAAAGGAGGAATCGCCCCGAGTCCCTGTCTATTACAAAAATGTTTAAAAAAAGAAAAAAAAAAAAGAAAATAAAAAACGAATTATTAATTACTGCTTGGTATTCATCTCATTACAATGCCTTTAATAGTTTTATAAAAGTTAATACAATTACTGATTGTGATTCGGGTCTACAGTAATTAGTGTATTGGGAATACTAAAGGTCTACTTGAACTTAAAAGACTGATGATGATGATGATGATGATGATGACGACTCATTCACACGCGCATGCGCACAAACACACATACACACACACACACACACTCACATATAATCCAACAGAATAATTATAAATGTGAATATATTACTTGAAACTCTATTTGAAATGACTTCCCTCCACTTACATGCAATAAACAGATTTTGATGTGTGAAATTTGTGATTTGCCGTTCATTTTAATATCTGTGTATGAGGGTCCCACTAAACCTTCAGTACCCCCCAGGTATAAATCTTGACGCCCTTGAAACTGTGCCAACAACAGAGATTGGAGGGAATAGAAATTCGTGGAAGGGTCGAGACTGTATAGATTACGGCGTTGCTGGGGTCTTCGAGGATATTGAAAAAGGCGCCGGAGATGTGAGAAAACTTGTTTTTTAGAGCACACAGATACACTGTTCTTAAGCAGCGGTGTAAATAATCCGCTCATTTTAGACTGATAATATGCTTGTAAAATCATAAAAAGGTGAAGGTAAAAAAAACAAACTTTAGTCCAAATAGTCAAACGTAGAGAGAGATACTAAATACAATAATTACAGTAGATATTCACAAGACTTGGGTTGGTCTAACACAAAGCTGCAACAGAAGGTACCTAGTGAGGAACTAATTCTCTTATACATGAAAATAGTTCACGAGTGTTATTTTGTTTGTCATCGCTCTCATGCAGGGAATTAGTCCCACAACACCTTGCTCGTGTAGTGAGCTCAATCCTTACTGGACGCCCTCATATTTTGACTTTGTATCAGTTGAGTCGGTGCAGTGAATATGTATTTCGGACACCTACTGCAGGGCTCCTTTTAAAACGCTTGTTTTACTGATCATTAAAAGTACTTCGCAAGTATCACGTTCTCTCCCTTATTTCGGGGATTCAGTGTTGATGAAAACAACATATTTACTTACTCTAAAATTTGATATTTCCTAACTATTTTTGCATCGTGTTAAACATTTCTTGTCTAATTGAGTAAATATTAACAAGGCTCAGCTTCGCCTAGTACAGCAGTTCCAAGCCTGAGTGTGTGTGATTTCAGGTAGTCGCAGGAAGTAGAAGATTATTAGGTAAGAATGAACATTTTTTGCTATAAATTGTAATTTCAAACGATGTTTTCCTAATTATTTTCGCTTGCTTTCACTGAGTAACAAATACACTGCAGCAGCAGTGCAATTATGAGACCGAACTAATTTTTAATATAAAACTGTCTAATTACGTGCAAAACAGAATTAATGGTTAAAATAATGCTTTGTCATAACTTACTGGAAAGGAATGGGGAAAACAATAATCTTGAATAAGTTGAGAACCAATGGCCCAGTACAACACCCAAAGGCGGGATACTCACTAACGATGGTCAGCGAGATTAGGTGGCTAACCAATAACCATCTTTCAATAACAGACACCCTCTAATATTTACTTAGATTGGTTCTGTCTGGTACACACTCACAATACGGGAATCTCTGGAATGACCGAATTCATTATACCTTTAATGATCTGCGAGATTCGCTGGCTGACCATCTTTCAATGGAAGGTTACCTCAATACTAGATCGCTCAAACAATCCCTCCCCTGGATTGGCTTAGGTGGGAAGATGTTCAAAGGCTAAAATTAAGCGGTATGAGTGTATGGCTGACAACATGTTCCAAACCGTCATTCTACATCGTTTTAGCTCGTTTTAATGATTCAAATGTGCTCTTTTCGTTCACTTTCAAAGTTCTATATTATCCACGAGCATAAACCTGTTCAGAATGCATCTCAATAAACCTCCAAAATTAGCCAAACACGAGTTGAAGGAATCACCTCTGGTTGTACTGTGCGGCGTTGGTTTCAAAGGTTTCGTGGTGGAGATTTGAATCTAGAAGATCAGAAGGGCAAAGGCAGAAGGTATCCATTTGCGATTGAAAATGAACAACTAAAAATCTTGGGCGAGCAAAATCAACGCTAAGGTGTCTGAGAAATGTCACACATACCACGTGTTGACATTGCAAAAAAACAGATCACTCGATTTGTTTAGTCTGACACAAAGTCACAGTGATAGGACACCCAGTGAGAGTCGAATACAATTCAGTCGTAGGTTGATTTGCAGAATGAGTTTGCTATTCATTGCTCTACGGTTTGTTCCTCACAGAACTTCTTTTTCTGGTTCATTGTATATTTCTATCTTATATAGCCTGAAATCAGTGGAAAAAAACTCATCAAAAGTATATTGGATTGTTGCGCACGTTATATATATATATATATTTTTACTTCTTACTTTAATTCACCAGATATCAGTCCGTCCGTCTCTTATAGCATGACTTAAGGACGTTTAGAGTTATGGCCACCAAAGGTTCCATGTTTACTAATGAGACCCTAGCATGATTTTAGTATATTAGATTTTCAAAATTCAAAAAGATAATTCTAATTATAATAGTCTATCTTCGAGCTAACACCGATAGTAATCATCTGATCTTTATTTATCTATCTATCTATCAATCAATCTATCTATCTATCTATTTGAAAAGGTTTGTGTATGTTCATCTTATCCCCCTAAATGGCGCATTGTAGTTAGAGGTATTAGATTAAGGTTACCCTTTGGATATCTTAACTCATAGACAGCATTAGACAATGGACAGCTGTATATGCAGTGAAAAGCCATTTCATTCCAGCCATGAAGATAACTTTGATTGAGATGATAATTCCAGATCGTATTCAGATTTTTTATTTCTACATTCTGAATAAAAAATGTGTGGCACTTGAAATCTTTTGAGAAAAACATCCAGATATTCTAACTAAATGCAATCCAAAAGTTCATGATGGCGATGATTTTCGAACAAGGTTTCCCAATTAGGTATGATTCAATAGATACATAGCTCAAATTTAAGTTCTCTTATCGGGGCCTAAGTTCTCATTTACAGCTTCCACTGGAATAGGCTGAAAAAAAAACTGTCAATGGTGCAGATTTTCAGCTAGTATGGAATAAAGATTTACTAATGTTATAGCCTTTTGGGCCGATTCTTTGTAAATAAGCCCATAATCATTTTTTTAAATTAATATTGGATGTTTTAGTGTGTTCAACAGCGATAGTGTTTGGCCAAATAGGGCAAAATATAAGCTGATAACGTCAGCAAAACGTAAGAGGAATAAAACCACCCTACGTTCTGTTCTCAACTGGTTCAATAGATTTAGCTCAGAAAATATGGACACCAATAATAAACCTCTTCCTACAGATTAAGAATTATCGACAGTAGGGGTCAAGTGCCAAAAGGCCATGGTTCGTGCTTTCACTGAACTTGTGACGACAAAACTGAGAGAATCGTGCAGAGATTGCATATTTTTATCAGAGAATCCTTAGAAGAAGGTTATTGCTTCAAATGTGTTATATTTTTTTATGAAATATTTACAAGTGTTTGTTGTCAATATCAATCTTTATCGTACTATCAGAAAAAAAAGGACATTTCATACACAGCTACCTAATATTTCTTCTACAGTGAATCGATTAATCAATAACGTTAACCCAAAGAGCGTATTCCTGTTATTTGAACGTGTGGAAATCGACTTCTAAATCGATGATCTGTCGTTTTCAGCGCATTTTCGAGGCTTGGGCTTCGTTTGTGATTATTCACGACGAGGGAGAACCCGTTCGGTACGAACCGCTGAGAATGGCATACGTGGGCAGAAGAGTGAAGAGGAAAATTCTGGAACAGCTCGGTGGGGGTCTACTCAGCTTAGCTTATCTCACAGGTCGCTTCAAGGGCCTTGGGGTTATTAGAACGATCATGTTTATGTTAACAAGCCAAAAGCTGTTCAGGAGCTAAGGAATAATATCCGAGGAGGAATAAGTGGCTTCAGATCAGATATCCTTCGTAATTTTATGCAGAATTTAATTGGAGGAGCAAGAATTTTGGAAAGTAAAAAATGGCGAGCATTTCCAAGAAAAGAATTTGCGTACATTGGATATTTAAATCTCCCTTCTTTATATATCTAATTTGTCAAAAACGAACAAAACATTATTAAGATTAAAAAGATATGAATGTTTTGAACTCCTTCGTGACTTTTGCGTGACCCTCGTATAAGATATGTACAGTGCACCCCATCCTAAGATTGTTTACCTAAACAAAATTGTTTCTAAAAGGGGTTAAAGATAACTAATTAGATCGGAGATACCAATCAGTTAATCGAAAAGATTAGCAAAAATTTAAATTCATAGTTAATCTTTAATTTTTTTGTTTATTGATTTTTTTTGTAGAAAAACATCATTCTTAAGACTTTGTTGGACCACCATTACTGTTAATTACTTGAAAAAACCCATTTGATAAGGTTTGAACCAACCGACAAAGTAATCCATTCCAACTTTCAGCAGTTTTGAGTTCCTGCGCCGTATTTAATTGCCTCCCACCATTAAAAACCTCCCTCACAAACCACCCCCATACGTTTGCAATGATATTGAGAACAGGGATGTTGGTCGACCAGAGTGAGGGCCACTAATCCGAACATCGTCGGCTACATAACTCGCCTTTCTAATTATATCCGTGTAGCCTTTCTCATTTTGACTCTTATCAACAAACTGGAGTGCCATCTTCCAACTATATCCTACGGTAGTCCAAAATATAGGCCAACCACCTCCACTTGCACACTTCGAAAAGGTTCCATTTGGAAAATGTGGGTCATGTCAATAATGCCAAGAACCATCTTGGTCATCCTGGTTGAATTTCTTCCCGTACGTGAAAAAAAACAAACTCTCTGCCACTCCCCATTCGACGTCTGATGAAGTCTTGCTAATTCCAGTCTGTAAGTATTTTTTGATCATTTTCAGGGCTGGACGCTGAAGTTCTTTCTCCTGTGCCTGAATCCTGACCTCTTGTTTGTCTGATAGTATATTCGTGAACCCTCGTTTTCCCCTTTAAACGATCCATACACTGATAACTACATTCTCGTCACGATCAGGCATCTTCCCAGGTCTACAACATCTGTTCTTGACTGTATAATTATCTTGATCAGGCAAATAATTTTTCACGGCTGTTTGACTACGATCGATTTTCTCAGCTATAGCAACCTGTGATAGTTCCTGATTCTGAACTTCAAAAATACCTCCAACGTTTAAATCAAATAGCTTTGGTCTCCTTCCCATACTGTATAGACTTGACACAGTTTTTGAATAAAAATGATAGCCAATAAATTGATTTTTGAACCCTTTATATCAATAGCCAACGAGTTTAAAGTTTAGCTGTAATGCAAATTTCCAATCATCAGCATATCTGACATTTTAAAAATTAGACAGCGTTTTTTAAATGACCAACTGTAAATATCTAAAACGGAAATGGATTATTTGAGATCATTTTACCTAGAGTTCAAAGTTTTGTGGTGCACTCTGCTTGACATACGTGATACACGAACTCTAAAAATGAAATGAATTGGACAAAAACATTTCAATTATCAATGAACGAAATCTTTATACAGCATACTAATACATGTATTCATAATCTCTTTTCCTTTTGTCTTTCACTAAGAAGATTCAGATCTTACAAGCTCTAGTGTTAGATCTACTAGATTGGCAACTCTGTGATGAAAAAGGGACAGACATAATACTCATACTGGACATGTTCAACGTTGGGATTATATAGCAATGGCACACCAACTCCTGGTTTTTGGTAGACCAAGTTGAGCCATCAAGAACAAGAAAATCCCATGTGTCTTAAAAAGATGGTTTTACAACCAGTGTATTTTCCCGATAAGCACCTATGGAGCTGAAACATGGAACCTGATCAACAATTTGAGAACCATGCAACGTGCACAAGAAAGGATCATGCTCAACATTACATTGAGGTATCAGAAGACAGCACAGAATATAAGAGAGAAAAAAAAGAGACGGTTATAGAATCCATTGGAAAACTCAAATGGTAATGGGCTGGTCATGTTGCAAGAATGTCAGACAACCGATGGACATCACGACTCACAACATGGATCCCCAGAGATCATATGCAAAAACTGGTGTGATAAGATGGTGTGACGAACTAGACTATTCCAGAAAATGTTGGCTCTACGACGCCCATAATAGAGAGATCTATATTACGACGCCCATGATAGAGAGATCTGTATCCAGCAGTGGATGCTGATGATTGTGCCTCAGCTTACAGTTTGACAACCATTCGGATAAATAAATGAGGACAAAACTGCCTGAGTAGGAACTGCACCCGGGCGTCGAAGAGGTGTTATCGGTGGATACTTACGGGAACGTCTGCCTCTGCCAGGGTTTAGCTAATGTTCAGCATTTATTGCTCCCTTTAGAGCGGATTATTTTCTACTTCCTTTTGAAGGTTAAGCTTGTCCAACCGAAGGCTTGCCAACCTAAATTGATTCTTCGCTTGATTTCTTTTTCTTCTAAGGATTTCATGGAGATCCGTTGTCCTACGCAGATGTAGTGGTCTACTTCCTCCAGTTTTGCGTCTTCGATTATAATTGTTGTGGCTCAGTTCTCAACATATTCGTTGTAAATGATATTTTTCTCACTAGAGTTCACGTGGAGACCAACTTTTTTTCTTTTTTTCGTTCAGTCTGTCCAGCAACATCTGGAGATCATGTAGATTCTCAGAAAAAGGGACGATATCGTCTGCAAACCTGAGGTTGATCAGATATTCGCTTTTTATCCTGATTCCTTTATTCTCCCAGTCTAGGTCCCGGAAAATCATCTCGGGGCAGGCTGTTAAGAGCATGGGTGAGCTGGTTTCACTTTGTCTTACCTTTTTTCGAGCTGGAAGGGATCCGAGTCTTTATGCAGCCTGGTTGAGGAACTGCTGTGTCGGTTGATGTATTTCAATACTCTGATATAGTGTGCGTCTACGCCTTGTTGCATAATTTGGAATTTCCTCTGAGTGGACAGCCTTTTTGAAGTCAACGAATGGTGGGCAGCATTTTATATTCTGTTGCTTTCTATTTTAGTTGATTTGCCGAATGGAGGTGACCAATGGTTGAGTAGCTTCTTCTAAAGCCAGCTTGTTCCTGTGTAGGGTTTTGATCCAGTGCTTTGGTGATTCAGTTGGAGATTACAGTGATGATGATTTTCTACTGCTCAGCTTCTTTTCAGATAATTCGGCAAGGCAGGCATTGATCCTTGCTCGATGCTGACATGGGTGGAGTGACACACACACACACATACTCATATACAGAATCATGTACACTCAAATGTATGTTAACAAAATGCTGTTCACATCCACTGACACATAAATCATGCAAACACGTGTGTGTGTATGTGTGTGTGTATGTGTGTGTACAAATCTTAGGTGGTGGGACTTTGTCTAATTTTCTTTTTTAAGAAACGCTTACGGTGAAATACAGTAGAGGCCACTTATTGTGATCACTTTTGGACAGTCTTTTAGATAACAATAACTGACTGATGACGTTAAGCGAAGGATATATAAAGATGCGGTCGCTTACTGCAATTTCTCTAAATAAAGTGTTTTAGATTAACTGATTTTGATAACAGTAACCATTTATTAAAAATTTCCGTAGTTATAAAAAGCGGCTTCCTCTGTTTTTATAATTACAACCAATAATACTTGTAACATGATGGACCCAAAACAGAAAAGATAAGAGCGAAAGAAAGCTCTTTCAGAGATAATTTAGAACTAAATATCATTCTCCATATATTTCCTTATTCATTCAGTTTTAAAATGATGAAAATGTTGAATTCATTTCGTCTACTTTTTACGTTCATCTTGATTGAACAATCGTAGCAATCAAAGATGGTGAAAGGTTTTATCCTTTTATTATATGTGCATGTGTTTGTATGTTTGTTCGCGTGTTTGTCTGTGTGTTCCAGCGCTTCTGGATTCTTTAGAATCTAGATGTTTCTAGATGTTTCTGTTGCTCTATTTCAGATGTTTTCCTGTGGAAAACGCCATTGATGTCACTGATAGAACTTATTCAGACTATGATTATTCTTCAATAGAATTATTGTACATGACTTGAAATTTCGACGCTACGGTTGTACAATCTTTGACTGTGAACGCGAATCTTTCAGTTAATTTGATTTCAAGTGAGTTTGGATTGTCTCAACAGTAAATAGTGCAGATAGAAAATGAATTGATAAATAAATCGGTGCTGTTTACCCATTACTGTAGAGTGACGGCTCGAGTTGAACAGTGACAAAACTGAAAATTATGATGAAGGCAAAAAACAAAAACAGTCAAAAATGATACATTGGGTTGTATAAATAACGATGAAATTTTGTCCATATTTTCTAGAAAGGAATAGGTATCACTTCGAAATCCCTAAACGACCCTCCAGTTGGCCCTTTTACACGGAAGACACCATTTTTGGTAATAGACGTTTTCTTGTTTTTGCAAGCAAACGACTTTGAGGCAAAGCATTTTTAGGTTTTATACATAACTGTGCTTGTAGTTAAAACAACGCAACTTTGTGTTTTTTTCTCGTGCTAAACGAAAAGTTCCATCTGTTAGTAATTTGGTGAAGAAGAAGAAGAAGAAGAAGAAAAAGAAGAAGGAGAGAGAGAGAGAGAGAGAGTGAGAGAGTAAAAGAAAAAATAAAGAAAAATGGCGCTGAACTAAAACAAAATGAGTCACGTGATGCCTAGGGTTATGGTCGTATCTCAGTCAGTGAATATTTGAAGATGATTAACTCTGCAGGGTTTGTGGCAAGGAGCCGGCTTATAACCTACGTGATGGCATTCCAACCCCAGGTTTTAAAATTATGGACTGATGCGTGGTATGTATGTATTGGTGTATAATGGTGTATGCATCCGGGGAGTTTCTTCCATTTTGTCTGGTTCAGCCGACAAAAACAAGGTTTGTTCGAGATGTTGATATAGAATAGCTGACTTGAATTTGCCTAAGTCGTACATCGTCAGAACGAGAACCTACAAAGACTGACGCCTTCATCAAGCAAACAGCAGTATTTTAGCTTTTTACTAGTGTTTCCAATCCTATGACTTCAAAATAACAGTTGTACTTCGGAAACTAGGGACACATCTCCAGTTAATTTAAAGAATAACTGCATTAAACATGAAATAGAACTATTTTGACAGTATTCTTGACTTTACGAAGCGTTTCTATAGTGAAGTCATTTACAATGCATCAAAATATTCATATCCTCGCCATGAGAGTCCGCAATCATTTTTCCAATGCTGGGTGGGGGCATATATTCCTAGGTAGGGGACAAAAGGGTATGTTCGGAATATATCCTAATGGCAACCATGTTACATGACAGGCATGCTATGCCCACCATTAATAGTGTAAGCAAGCACGACCCTCTATACTACCTTTCGATTATCCTGAATTTACAATGCACTTTTAGGGTAAAATTATTCAAAATGCATTACATCGTGAATATGATAGCGTTAGTTTGTCGGTGAGGCTTACTTTCATTCCTGACCTCTTCTTGAATTGTAATTAGCAACATACAGACTGGGTATCGAAACTCGCTCAAGTAAGTTCAGTACTTAACCATCAAATGTTTTCCCCTCTATCATATAATTAGCTGGCGGGTGAGTTGTGCATTAACCATAAGAAAAAAGCAGGTTCGAATCCAATTGGTGCTAAAATACAAACATGATTATTGTTTCTCTTACTCCTATCCGATGAATTTGTGTCACTATACACTTTTGTCTTGATATCTGATCGGACAGGGCGCAGGGAGAATAGGGTTCGTGCCTTTTTCCAAAAGCATTAGTGCGACATGAACATAAAGAGCTTTATCCAAAATAGGTATGCCGAGTCCATTTTCCGTTCTATTAAGAGGCTAAACCACTCTTTACCTATAAGGACGCATTTGCACACGCACAAATACATCCATATATACACACGTACATATTTACATACACACTCAAACGCACACAAAATGGAGCCTGGTGCTTCGCTTTCGGCAGACTATATAAACTCACAGACACACACTCACACACATATACATATTATTAAAAATTAATATATAATCCGACAGGATATTTATAAATGTGTTATATTATTCTTGTTTAATTGTTTATTCTATTAACGCTGTCTAGGCTGAGTAACTCATTCGTCTGTATAACAGCGGGAGGCCATTTCAAATAGCATTTTAAATATATATATATATATATATATATATATATATATATATATATATATATATATATATATTTGTAAAAGTAAGAATTCGCTACACAAATGTATTTATGTTTCTGTCCAGTTAGGGCTTCTTCAGGCGAATTATTCGGTTTATTTTAGACTCCTATTTGGACATTTTCAATTGGAGGGATCTATTTTTCCAGATGGTTGGATCTTCCTGTTATTCCATCTCTAATATATTTATATATTTCTGTTTACTGCTTGACTTCGTTTGCTATTTTTTTCTGTTTTATTCAGTGCTTGTTGGTAGTTATAAATTATAATTTAGGAGGATATAGTGTCAGCATTTTTGTTATCAGTATGTAGTTAAACCATAATACCACAAACAACTATATATATATATATATATATATATATATATATATATATATATATATATATATATATATATATATTCAGTTAAATCATCTATAAAGGATTTCTTCAGATATCTTACGTAGACTGGTTCTCTTCTGCCAGTAATGCTTACCTTATTTCCTGACGACTGGCAATTCTTTTCTTCCTGATTTTCAGAGCATTTCTATCGTAAAATAATCTTCAATTCATTTGTACAGTAAATATTCATATATCATACATATAACAGCCATATTCTATCAGTTATGTTCGCGTGCATTCCTGACTACTGACAATTCCTTTCTTCCTGAATTTCAGTGCTCATGGTAGAGATTGAGTGCCGAAACGTTTTCAAACAAATTTTATATAAAATATTAGGTGTTTAATCATCGAATTTTCCCTGTTGCTAGAAATACTGTGTTTATAAAGACAGAAAACTACTTTAGAAGGCAGGTCGGAGGAGAAGTGGTGAAGTCAGAGAGCAGTCATAAGAAAGGCCAAAACATTGTATATATATATAACGTGCTCAAATAGAATTGGCATTAAAATACAACCGTGATTATTTATTAGAAACCATCAAGCAAAACTGTCAACATAAACCAAGCCAACATCAACATAGGATTATCCAGTTTCTAAGTTTGGTTAGCTGCTATGTATGTATCACGTGTACGAACCGCCCTAATGGAGCTAAAGGACTGAAAATTTGAGTTTTTGCTTCTTATTATGTCAAGAAAAAAAATTGTTTTTTTTACATTATTTTGAAATTCCCTCCCCTAGAAGGTTTTTGAAGAGGTTTAAATTTACGATGTAAGTTTATACTAAATCGGTCCCTTAATTTCTGTCCAAGTGTGGGGGAAGGAATTATAGACTTTTTTTTTTTAGTGATAAACGCCGAACAAGAGAAGAAGAGAGAAGTAACTTATCCATTGATCACCCCCAACACAGCATACTACGAAAAGACTTTGGTAATGTGACGGTTTCTATTGAGTGACCAACCAGACCTGTCTATCTTTATTCTTTATTCATTTCCTCACCTCCAGAATATGTTGGCTTGCTTTGTATGTAATCGTTAGAATGACTGTGAATTTCCACGTATTTGTTCAATAAAACTTACCCGTGATATCACGGGTTACATAAACAGCTCGTATATTAGGGACGTATTCAGTCTTAGAGAGGAGGAAAAAGGGGGCACAGTTGTTCAGCATCGTAAATGAATAGTGGAGTGACCCCAATTCTGTGCTCCGTTGGATTTGAACAATCGAGGGTCGGTAGCAAAGGAACCAAGATGCATATAGAACAAATCTGAAATTTATAGCGATTCGCCCGGCGGGTGGGTGGGGGCTGGCCGGGGAATTTTTAAAATAAACTATTGTTTGAATAGTGACTGACCTAGAAAAAAAACTTTTTGTTGCAATCGCACGCCTGAGGAGTCATCAAAGGGTGAACAAGTATGAGAAAATTCCAAATGAATAGCAGGCTGTACGAGGCACACTGAATGTATGGAGCGCGGAAGTTCTTTTGCGTCAGTTATACTAGAAAGGGCGTGTGCGGGAGATGAAACACCATTTCCAGCAAAGATTTTCAAATCTGAAAGCTATCAAAAGGCGGTGCAGATAGACGGAATATGTACAGAAACGAAATTCGCACTTCCCAGACATTTTGTCGATGCAATCTAAACCCCGACCACATACCTATGTTAGAGGGGCACCCACTCAGCATCAAACTCATTACTCTAGCAACGATTTCCGAGTCTACCTTGTTAAACATCGCTCTACGGCAGGTGTCCTAATCCCATGCAGAGGCATATGACATTACTCTCTACATCAGCTATAGTTTTTGGATCTAACTTCCTGGCCCAAAACCATACGAGGGGAGCACGACGTTAGTATTTTACTGAGTAGGGAAGCTATCTGGATTGGCATAGTCAGTAACGACTCGGACAATGAAATCAGTGATACTAGTTCAAACTCCAGTCGGAGCTGTTTATGTCCATTTTGCACTCATGCCCCTGGGAAAGGCATGCATCTATGTCTTCTCAACCACTTATGGATACAATAGTGGGGAAGATTGGGTTCTTTAGCGCTTGGGAGACCACTCTAATTCCAAATCCTCAAGGTGGATTGACGCCTGAATCAGGTAGCTCCTGCAGCCAAGCTAGTGCCAGACGTATCACTGTGATTCCACTCAACTTAATCAGCAAGGCCTAGAGGGGTGTTTGGGTGACTGATCATGCCAGGATCTCCGTACGCTTTGCCCAGGTATGCGCCCTGGAAGAAACAACCCATTGTCAGTATAGACAGAACAGATACCATGGAGGATAGCTATGTCTTTTGAAAAAAAAAAACAACTTCTAAATCTCTTCGCTACAGGCGCGTCCTTTACCTAAATAACTTAGCTTACGAGTCCATCATTGCGGAGCACGAATTTGATACCTACGTTGTTTTGTTTTTTTTTCAAATCATCCCTCCCTGAGTAAGCTTAGATACCTTCTGTAATTGTTCAAACAACAACAGCAATAAAGTTTCTTAGTTTGGACAATCAAGAAAAAAGTGATGCCCCAATTTCTATACGGATTGTACTTATAAAGAAGGCAAAAAAATAATTGTCCTGGTCGTTGTGGTAACAATAAGGAAAAAATGATAGCAACAAAATGTGTTCAGTCGTCCGAATAACTGTTTGAAAGATATATGTAAGTGTTTCTACCTTCACACTAAGACATGCATCTCGGTCAATTATTTGCCTTACCAAATATGAAATGAAGCTCAAGAAAAAACGGGCAGTAACTTCAAAGAGTTGGGATAATGACATCTCCGAGTGCATCCTGTTTGATATCTTTGAATCAGAAGGTTTACCGCCCTTTCCCATCCTCTCCTCTTCTAACGAAATCAATATATATATATATATATATATATATATATATATGTGTGTGTGTGTGTGTGTGTGTGTGCGTGTGTATATATATATATATATATATATATATTTGAATTTCTATGTAGAAAGATAATACGTAAAGCGTGTCTGACATGCAAGTTAGTATAATGCTGTTTTGTGACGGACCTATTTAGCTACCGCTGCTAATCTTTGACGATAATGATCCAAACGTCAGGAAACAGAAATTTTATTGTAGTATCTTTGTTTTATTATTAAGAAGAAAAATTGTAGAAAGTTTTCGTATGGAAACTATGTCCGAAAACAATTTAAATTCAAAAAAATTAGTGTTTTAAAATGTATGAGATCGCATTTATTAAAAAGTCATATAGCCTAGAACACGCAGAGACTTTGAATTTTGACCATGAATTTTGAAAAATGGGCTAATATTCATTCACAATCTTTTTAACGAATTTTGATGTTTTTAAGCGTATTTTGTTAGAGAAAAGGCGCGGGAGTAACTTCTGAAGATGATCACTTGTGTTCTGGGCTACATATTTTTTAATGCGACAGAATTCCCTGTTTATGATCCGGACTTCTTCCCAGAGAGGATAGTGTTCACCATTATCTCTCAAGACGTCGTCAGCCATCCTTAACTTTTCTATTTCGCCTTTGATTATGACTTTTTTCATGTTTCTCAAGGAACCGCTTGGTTGTTAGAGATCCTTATATAGACTATAGTTAGTATCTGTAGAGCAAACATGGTTGGTAGTCTTGTGCTTTTAAGATTATTGACACGTGAAAATTCTCCACTTGGATGGTTTTGGCTACACAATCTTCCTACCTCCATTTTGATTTCTCGTGTTTGGCATTGGGTGATTCTTTTTCAGTCTTGATTATATTTCAATAATGAGAAGTGTGTTCTCTATCTATAAACAACGGTTAGTGATTGACCGGTCGAAAGATGGTATAAACTCATAACAAAATGTTTGATAATATAAGCTTTTGGTCGTATTGATGGTGAAACTGAAGAAAATGGCGCCGACCCCAGCCTTCAAATCGACCGATTCCTAAACAATCTCTTCCATTTGAGACTGCTTTCTTGATTTTATTTCTTGCAAACTTTACATAGGCCCCTCTATGTAGTAATTTAGGGAACAATTCCCACTTCCTGTCTGTTCAACCCAGAATGAAGATGACTGGTGTTCCGGAGTCTCTGGGGAAAAACATCAAGGTTGTCATCTGTTGTGCAGTCTCCGACGCCTGCATCGAAAAATATGCTAACGAACAGTTTCTATCGCCTTTATTATTCCGTTTCTTTCATTCACCCTAGTACTTTCATATCTTCTTGAATAAACGATCTAATACAATAGTCTTCTTCTTCTCCCTTTGTTGCTTCTTTGTGTGTGCGGATATACGTTTGAGCCAAGCATTTTCTATCGTATAAAAAGATCCTAACATCAGAGAGAACATATGGTCGCATATTAAGGCCGAACGGGTTGGGTGAAAATTTGGGAACACTGACCAACTGAGATGAATGGAACATTAATGTGCAGCACACCGTAAACAACTACCGGACGGTTTGATCAAACGGCTTCATTTTTTTGAAAAGAAATAAGGGAAGAGCAATGCTACACTGAAACGTTCTCTGAGCATAAACACTGCATGCACTGTTATATAACATTGTCTAATATTTCATCTATAATTGCTAGAATAAGAGAGTAATTGCAAAAAATGAGATAAAAAAAAGTTAGTCTATTATTTTGGGGGCTCGGGAGTGTATGTTTAAAAGTCCAGTACACCAAGTGGTGAAGAATGTTGTAATTTTCGATGCTCTAATTTACATTGAAATGAGGATAATGTATAATATTACTATTGTTTGTTGTACGTTATCCTCACATTGTACTTTTAGACAGGACAATATCATTCAGAGCATTATATTACACATTTTTTCCCCTTGGGATTCCTTGTGGGACATAGGATCGTTGACACTTGGTTCTAATGTCAGTGGAAAGTTGTGTTTTACTTGGTAGTCCCACGCCTTAACATTTTATTTACCCGGGCTTGGGACCATCTATAGTGATTGCTATTTTTGTCCGAGTAACTTTTTCTTGAATATACTGCTTTACTCCAAGATCAATGAGCTTCTATTTATTCGTAGGTGAGCAGGGGGCGGGGGTTAGATTCATGTGCATTAGTGCAAAGTGAAAATAAGCAACCCCAGCTGGAACTGGAACTCAGTCCGCCGATTCCGTTTCCTGTGTCGGTAATCGTTACGCTACTCTGTATCTCCATTGTATGTTAGAGGTAAAATAACCATTATCTAATAACTTTATTTTCTTTCACGTTTGTGATGCTGGGTGAGGCCTAGCTGCGAGATACCAACCTGAATTTTGTTAGATGGCAGTATATCCACTTTTTTCATAGCCTCAGGGAACTTTTTATCAAAAAGGTATATTCCTGGAAAAGTAAACAGATCACCTAATTAAAGGGAAGCAATTCGGAATTTAACGCCAAAACACCATACCGATGTATCAGAACATATACATATATGTACATGGAAAATGACTTGAGACTACTTAGTACATCTCAATGGTTTTTTATTATTATCATTAAAACGGTGTAATTGCTCACGTACGTTTCACCAGATGTGCCAGGCTTTCTCAGAGCTTTGAAAGCCAAAGTTTGTGAGGGAAAAATTACCCACCAGCATTTCTGCTGTTGTCACCATTTTCCCCAAACTTATTTGATGATGAGGGATCAATTAGTATAATAACGGACGTGACTCGTTTTTCGTGTCACTTGTATTGAGTGTTGACCCATGTGAATATCAAATCCGTTCATTCGGCTCTAATTTCGGACTACAAGCAAACCATCTTATGATATCATCTTTGAGAATACAAATTACACAGAAAAACTTCTTCTTGTTGATTTTCTGCCAGCATATCCAACCAAAGAATTCGACAATTTTTTTCACTAATCCTAAAGTTAATTTTCCCGCACCGTTCACCATCAGTAACTTGAATTTTTGATTATCAAATAAATTAGCCTCATATACACAGTTGAGACGAAACCAAACCACATTCTAGCCGGCAGTAACACCTCAATGGGCTATCCCATTATCATACTTGAACAATTTGTTGGTGTTATTGAATTGCCTAAAAATCTTACAACTTTTGTCGCTTTGATTGACTATTTTTAAAACTAAAGAAACAATTTCTGATATAAGATCGATAAATCCAAGTGTAGCTCGTGCTATTCGTAAACATTCTGATGATATAGTCAGAAATGAAATACATAAGATGGAATACTACTTGTTTTAAATGGCATACGTACGATATGGAACGGTAATTCATAGACAAACATTCAATCCTCAATTTTGAAATCCAAATCTAGATACATTTCCTGCATTCTCTTACGTTCTTTAGTTCAAGATTTCTAAGGTATATTGCACTATACGATTTTCCGAATTCTCCTCCATCATTAAGGCCACAGAAGTCATAATAAAATGCTTACTAACCAAAAATGCACGAGCTTGCATTATGTTAGTTTTAATTAAAGACGATATGAATATACAGTCGTGTCTATACAAATACAAATCTGCCTAAAAGGGTGCTGGATCGATTCCCATAGGAATACCTATAATCTGATAGAATAATTTATTACCTGGTTGAAAGTAACTTTCCCCAATAAAATGACCAGCAACTGCCTTAAGGGTAGAACACGTAAAGTAAGTCTTGCTTTTTTTTGTTTTACATCAGAAAGCTTAGAGTTTGTAAACCCAAAATATTTATTATTTTCTCCTTCAAATGCCAAGTCTATTATTTCACTTAATTCTTTAATAAGATCGTCATGAGGAATTTTTGAGTAATAAGTATTAAAATCGTAGATTGAGATAGACTTAGTCCCTTTACGAGTATCTGTGATATCCAATTTTTTTTCAACGATCAAAGAATTATTTAAAACCTAAATGAGATTTAAATCACAATAGAATTTCCTTTAGAATTTATGTATTTGATTGTATATTAAATTAAATATGTATATAAAAACAGATGTGGCAAGTCTAGTCGAATTTGTACATGCATTTTAGGAAGTGAAGCCCAACCATATCAAACTCAATGATCATACATAATACCCATTCTTGCTGTTAGTGTTGTCGATAATAAACGTATTAGGTGATGGTTTCTCCAGGCCCCATTAATTCATAGTTGACATTACATGTAATTTTGCGAAAAACCCTCCTTGCAAAACTTTGAATAATTCATTTTTACCTAATAATTTAAATAGTTTTAGGTGTATACGGATTTTAGAGTCTTATAAATATGAATAGATAAATATTTTGTAATATAAATGTTTTCATTAATTTACAAATCGGTGACTTATCCTTGTCTTCTTTCAACCGAAACATAGCAAAACCTTCTGTGAATAAATGCTTGGTTCCAGTTTTTGGATCGATTTAACACAGATAGATTGATAACCACAGCTTTTCGTACTTGTTTTAACATACAAGAACTGTTTCTCTTTTCCGATAAAAATCTGGAGGAGAAAGGGGGATTTTTCTCCCTGTTAAGCAGACTGTAGCAAATAATTCCTGGACAGCATCATCTACAATGTGTTGGTTCGTATGTGATGCAAGAGTGAGTCTGCAAAAGGTGGCACACTGACAGCCGTCCCCTTCCCCTAAAAAACATTAATAGAAAGGTCGGAAGAAAATGGTTGTACCATATGCTGAAATCTTAGAGATTAAAATGAGTCGTAAGTATAAGGGGCATAAGATAAATTATCAGGAAGTGGTATTGCATGAAGGTAAAGTATAAGTAGATGTGGAGGTACTTATTAATTCGGGAAGGCATTTAAGACAGAAAAAAGTGACAGAAAAAGAAAGAAAGGGATAAAATGAAACCAAGAACAAAGGAACATAGAACCGACCAGAAAAGAAGGAAAGATTCAAAGAGAGGAAGAAAAGAGAAAGAAAGAAAGAGAGAAAGAATGAAATGACAAGAAAAGAAAATAAATTGCAAAAAAATAAAGGATAAGAAAGAAAGAAATGGTGAGAAAGAAAGAAAGAAAGAAAGAAAAAAAAAAAAAAAGAACGTAATATTTTCTCGTCAGATTTAACATTACTCATTCGATAGAAACTGTCGCATAACCAACGTCTTTTGACAACTTGTTATGTTGAGGGTGATAAATTAAAAAAAGATTAAAAGTGGAAAAATGTGTGATCAATAAATAAGTTACTTCTCCCACCTTTTGTTGGGCCATGATCCCTTAAAAAGTTAGATTTTCAAGAAACAAACATGAAGCTTGCTCGACATAAACTGAAGATCAATTTTGCAAAAATTTACACAGCAAACTGCCCCCCCACCCCACGATAAAAAAGTTTATTGAGGGAGGGATTTTTTTCAGATCATTTCTTGGGACATAAGTAAGTGCTAAAATCGTCAGCCCTCTTGGTTCATTGGTACAGTCTATAGCTGTTATACATTTGTATAAACATACATTGCCAGTCTGCCAGTCAGCCAGCCAGATCGGTTTAAAAACTGAAGAAACCTATGTTGGCAATTCTGACAGTTTGGGTTGACGTTTTCTTATAAGCGAAACATGAGATGGGCGTCAAGAAGCAATTAGGGTGATCAACTACGTAGAAACAGTGATGATTATAGTTGGGAAAAAATGCGACGGATATCTATCACAATGAAGGATATCTACTCAAACTTGGGAATGTACGTCATCATCATCATCATCATCATCAGTCTTTTAATGTCCGTCGTTGGACATAGACCTTCCCCAGGATTTGCCACAATTCCCTATCATGGGCATCGCGGAGCCAGTATTTCCTGAATCTGTCAAGTTCATCTCTCCATCTTGTATTCTGTCGGCTTCAGTTTCTTATGTGATCTCTGGGGATCCATGTTGTGAGATGTGATGTCCATCAGTTGTCTTTCATTCTTGCAACATGGCCTGTCCATTGCCATTTGAGTTTTTTTAATAGTTTCTATGATTTCACGAACACCTGTTTTCTCCCTTATATACTGTGCTGTCTTGTGATCTCTCCATGTAAGATTGAACATGATTTCTCATGTGCACGTTGCATAATTCTCAGTTTGCAAGCCTATCTCTTGGTTAGGTTCCATGTTTCAGCTCCATAGGTGACTATCAGTAGAATGCATTGGTTGTATACTCTTCTCTTTAGGATTATTGGGATCATCTGGTTCTTGAAAGTTGAGCTTGCTCTGTCGAAGGCTTGCCATCCCAAAGTGATTCTTCGCTTGATTTCCTCTTCTTTTGAGGGTCTCATGGAGATTTGTTGTCCTCATTAAATTTCCTACCGATAGATATTTGTTGGAATTATCGGCTTGATTCTTCATAGGCATTGTGAGTTCACAGCTTTCGCTTTAGAAGAATTCGTGGAAGTTCGTTGAGAAGTGGGTCAGAAAGCTTTTATCTTTCAGGTTAGCCGAGGGAGATTCCCATTTCACGAGGCTTTCTCTTCTCATCTATCAGTCGTTGTACGCCTCCTGCTCTTTATTATTTATCTATTTATTAAAAACAGTCAACCAACGCTGTCACGCAAACTGTCAAAATAGGTTTCTTCAGTTTTCAAGTTGGCCCGACTGGTTGACTGGATGGGTATCTATAGAGCGTACAGATCTACCAAAGAGGCTACTGGGCTGACATTTTCAATACTTATTTCTTATTACATCAAGAAAAAAAACGTTGTTTTTTTTTGGTCTGGAAATACCCCAATAGGTTTTTAGTGAGTGTGATTGGGTCAATTTCTAATGTAAGTTCATGCTAAAGTCCCCAGTTTTCGTGTCCAGCTGCATTCTTGCTTGTTTTCTGAAAATTTGGTCTCTTTTTTGATCAAACAAAATGCAAAAGAATTAACTTATCAGTTGATCACTCACTTCTCCAATTTATTTAATTGATCACTCCGACCCAGCATCCTACCAAAAGGCCTTGATCATATGACAGTATCTATCCAGTGAATAACCAGACCTAATCAGATAATCTATCCATCTACCTTGGGATGTCCGTATACATCGCACAAAATAACATGGAAATTTACTAATCATCCTTGCAATTAATTAACATAGAGACAGAAATAAATTAAGAATGAAAGAATTACACCTCTCCAATTAAGAAACAACGAGCCAAATCCACAATATCCATTTTTGAATGTTAATAAATTGGTCTCCGGTTGGTATTTCCAAACTGTCATGGCATTGTCTGAGAGCAAAAATGTTGAAGGTATTCCAAGCGATTGCTTAACGATCCAGAAAGCACTCAGAGAACGCATACGTTAGCCAATGCCACTGTCAGGGGAATAATTGCAGATGTATCCACCCCCAAAATGAATCAGACGTTCGAAAGTCTTTCGTCCGTCCACAAAATTCGTTGATGATTAATGGGTGGACAAACATAACATTTTGACGATATCATGTGGTTTTGACATATAGCTAGGAAATAAGGGAATTAATTGTGGATGGATCCGTTAATCAGTAATTATGGAGCCTACTGACCACTCGTCCACAAAATGACACTGAAATCCATTCAATACTTTCGGAGATATTGTGTGAACCGGCAGGTAAGCGAACAGAAGATCAGACGAATAGACGCGACTAAATACATATACCTTACTGATAACCAATCGGTCACACGCCAAAAGAATGAAAACAACAAACACCCACTCTATTCTACATATACATCCACACTTTCTATAGAGCCAAAACATATCACCTTTTCTCATCTCACCCTTACTATGTAAGAAACATCCTAAGATTGTCCCATTCTGATTCACTCTGAGGACAACTCCTCATCCTTCCTCTCCTACGAACAACCAACACCAAAATTGATATATACCCATTTTTCTCAAGTCCAATACTTCACCCAGACTTGTTAACAGCTACATTTTTTGCAACAGTTTTCTGCTTCGCTGAGTGTATTACTGACGCAAGTTCGGCAAAAGGCATCAAACCTACCTTTATGACGATAAAAAACAAGATGTGACACAATTGTTGTCGAATCTTTCACTTCCGCATTGTCAAATTACTACCAGCATTTTGTTGTATTACCTTATATCCACACAGCAAACATATACCTCTTTCCATTATCGTTCACAGAGAGAAATAGATTACTATCTTTCTACTGTATTCTTTCATCGACACTCTGCTCAATACGACACAAAAGGCACATTAGAATAAGCAGAACGATGTGTCATATTTCTTTTCCTTTCTTTTCTGTACTCTATGGGCATTCGCTCAAGTCAGCCATTCTCATTGTTTTTTTCTTGCTCATGGACCTATTAAGGGCTCCTCTCGAGTTCCACCCCCCTTCCCTCTTGAATAAGTATACAATACAAACAGATGGACAGAAAATAATTCATTATTATTTCAGTCCATGTTCCATTTCAAATGTGCCGGGACCCTACAGTGGGGCACATTGTCCCCCCCCCTCCTTGAAAATGACTGGTTCAAGTCATTATAGGACTATATACTCACTTTCTTTTTATACTAAGCTTTGCTTAGTCTGCCCCCAAAGCCAATAGCTGTTTAGAGTACTTCATCTTTCTAAGCGACCACCCATCTAATTACAGACCGGGTTCGATACAGTTCAATATCGGCAATCAGATGGGAACTGGTGTTTCCAGCATGGATTGATCGTAAGATGAATCTCTTCATATTCTGAAGAAATCTTGTGAAGCACAGTGATGATAATGAAGATGATGATGATGATGATTATTATTATTATTATTATTATTATTATTATTATTATTATTATTACTACTACTACTACTACTACTACTACTACTACTACTATTATTATTATCATTATTATTATTATTATTATTTTGGAATCTCACACCAGTTGCCTGGTGGTAACCGCTGGAGTTTTGAGTGATAGCAAGTCTCCTCAAGTCTCCAGCCCTCCTCTCCTAGTACTCATAGGTCGCAGTAATTCTGCAATTTACAGTTTCCCACCGGTTGCCTAGTGGTCATTGCTGAAGGCTGAGTGACAATAAGTCTCCTCAGGTCCTCAGCTAACGTCTCCTCTCTCTTTCGCCTACCATGTCAGTGCTACAATTTGAGTTTCCGCCTTCATTTCCCTCCCTCTGTTGGGTCACTATTGACAGTTAGCATTGCAGTCCTCATATTTTATTATTATTATTATTATTATTATTATTATTATTATTATTATTATTATTATTATTATTATTATTATTATTATTATTATTATTATTATTATCATCATCATCATCCTAGGTTCCTCGATTCAGGATGCGGTAAAATTATTCTAACAAACCGTCACTACTGCAGTGAGACTGTTCCTCATTGGGTGTCCCAAAATTGTGTCCTTGTGCCAGACAGAGCTGAACTAAATATCTATAACAGTTCATCTCAGTGAAGACAGATTTGTGTCCATACAGTTTACTTTGTATGTGATTTAAATTTTTCTTCAAATTTTTATTCACTTTTAGTCACCCTAAGCGAGGCCTTTCGACTATTTTTCACATTAATGCGAGGAGTGTTATTCATGCCACAGAATTAGGAATAGTGAAGGAAAAAATGTTTAAATAGATTGATAATGTTAAAATTGTCAAGTTGGAAACACTAGTGCTTGATGTTTTTAGTACTACACTAAAAATGACTAAAAGGGAATAAAAGACTGAAAATAACTTACAAGAATTAGAAACACTAAAATGAAGAATATTAAGAGAATTTTTTAAAAAGACAAACATTGGATGAGGCACTTGTTCAGTCTGGATTTTGAAAGTCGAGATTGTTCTCGTCGGGAAAACATTCGGGGGAGAGTTCATTCTGCATAACAGATGATGACAAGGAGGAGCTATCTGCGCGGAATTTGTATGTGTGTATTTGTATTGTGAGAAGAAAAATCATTTCAATCCAAAGGCCCACAAACATAGTGATCATATATGCAGTTAGTTACGAAATCTTACTAATTCTGACATGAAGAGACTGTAGTGAGGCCTCTACTGGGGATCGAACTCACTAATCATGTTAATCGAGATTAGTTTATAAACCATAACGCCACGACGAGCACATACATTTGGTTGTAACGAAAGTACTGTTCGAGGTTTTGATGTATTTGGAGACACAAATATATAGTTGATAAAAGGCACACTCAACGTATTTTACGGCATATAAGACGTGCCAAATTCTGTCTAGGGAGGCGAACGCTTCATTGGGGGCTCATTCAAGTTACTTCACTATGCAAATAGTGTAAGCAGTCAACCACTGTTGGGACTGGCATATTTTGAACAGGTAAGAGCAAAATGAAATAACCTGATAGTGCGGGGCGGGGGGCCTATGAAGATCAGAAGAAGAGTGTTTTTCTTTTTGATATAAAAAATATGCCTGCGAAAATTGAAGAGCGTGTTATATGATGGTGCGTCTTATATACCAGTAAATACTGAAATCATTAACATGCTCTCTTTCCTTTCGAAATGAAAGACTAAGTTCTCTCTTAGTGAGTCTTTTCCCATCAAATGGTTTTGCAGACTCCGAGGGAGAAATCAAGCAAAGAATCCCTCTAGAATGGCAAGGCTTCGGCAAAGCAAGCTCAACCTTCAAGAACAAGAAAATCCCATTAGTCCTAAAGAGAAGAGTATACAACCAATGCATCCCATCGATAGTCACCTATGGAGCTGAAACATGGAACCTAGCCAAGAGACTGACCGGCAAACTGAGAAGTATGCAACATGTACATGAAAGAGAGGTGGAGAGACCACAAGACAGCACAGTGTACCTGGGAGAAAGCAGAAGTCCGAGACATCATAGAATCCATTAAAAAAACTCAAATGGCAATGGGCTGGCTATGTTGCAAGAATTGCAGACAAACAATGGATATCACGACTCACAACATGGATCCCAAGAAATCACAGGTGCAACCGAGACCGGCAGAGTATTAGACGGTGTGACGAGCTAGATAAATTCGGAAAGTACTGGCTCCGTGACGCCTGCGATAGAGAAGTGTGGCGAATCCTGGAGAAGGTGTATGTCCAACGACGGACGTTAAGAGACTGATGATGATGATGATGATGATGATGATGATGATGATGATGATGATGATGATGATGATGATGAAACAAATTACAGCCAGCTGGAGCGTAGTCAGGAGACTATAGTGGTTGAATAAATCTTTTTTCTCGGTCGAATGCCTCAGAGAGATCTTTGGTCACTTGTGCGTTGTGAGGACATTCGTAATCATAATGAAAAGTGACCATTTTCTCTTAGCTGAGGATGGGCGTTTTCTACCCAAAACTGTTCTCAAATGCTGAGGTTGTTGACAGTAAACTCCAGCTGCGACTGTTTGGTTATCGCTTGTATCTCACCAAACTCTCCACAGGGTGATCGGATGAAGGTCGCCTCTCGACTGGGGCACGAGTCTA
The DNA here is from genome assembly GCA_963457665.1 of Thysanoteuthis rhombus. Lineage (NCBI taxonomy): Eukaryota > Metazoa > Mollusca > Cephalopoda > Oegopsida > Thysanoteuthidae > Thysanoteuthis > Thysanoteuthis major. The sequence goes on from OY735209.1 coordinate 59,382,101, forward strand.
TCATTACAAAGGTGATTAACATTGTGAAAAAGGATCTCATTTCTCATTCCCAGTAACAGCTGTTCAGCTATTATTGTTTACTTCATCAAGTCATTATTTACGTGTCATTTCAATTTGTTTTAATTGATTTCGAAATTACGTTGATAAAAAGGAAATGAATGAGATGAGAATTCTTGCGCTAGAAAATAACTGAAAAAGTTGGGAATCGAAAATAAAAAAGAAAAAGAAAAATATGAGAAAATAAAACAAGACAAGGTCAGACTTCACTCTGAACCCAACTATTTCAGCCACGAGGTTGAATTTTCAAAAAACAAAAAAACAAAAAATGTTTTCTCAACTCATTGAATGTAGTTTGTATGCAAAAAAAATATCAAGTTTTACCTAGGATGGTTAGGGCCGAGAGGAGTTGAGAAGGAAGGAAAAGAATTATAGTAAAGATATATAAAAAGATAACGAAAGTAATAAATTCTAATTAAAAATCCGTTTTCGTGATAACAGATAACTCATTGTAGCGTCCGTAGGTTTCTATTTTCTCTCTTTTTCTTTCTTCCTCTTCTTCTTCCTTTCTTTCTTTCTCTCTTCCTTCCTTCCTTCCTTCCTTCCTTTCGTTGATTGATGACGTAGGAATAGAAAACTGTTTCTCTCTCTCCCCGTCTCTCGCTATCCATCATTTTGAACTTTTCCCTTTTCAAGTCTTAACCGGAAGTCTGAACTTGTCACTGTTGTTAGGTTGGGAAAATAAAATCAATCCAGGGGGAAAAAAACCCAAGTAGTGATGGAAAACGCAGATGAAAGGTAGGTAAACTCGTTGGACCTCGGAAACTGTACTAATGAGAATAGATGTTCGGATAACAGTTAACGGACAGAAGAATGTAAGGGAGGTAAAGATATATTTTAATCAACAATTAACTGTCACAGTAGGCAAAACAAGCAACAAAAAAAAGACTGCCTACAGCCGGGTCGAACTCCATTAAAATTACATTTCCGACTGAAGATGAATACAATACAAGCTTTGTATTGTATATATGTTAAACGGAAAAATTATCAATACATGTATTTTTTGAATAAATGTGTTCGCTTATAAAACTAAATGTGCGTATTTGTATGACCATTTTTTATTCATATCTAAGATTTGACAACTTATCAGTTGTCGTGAGTTCAAATCACGGTAGTGGAATGTAAATTTTCAAGTTGTTTTGACCAGCGGTTCTCAGAGAATTGAACAAATAAAAACTGCAGATTATAAATCTTTTATCTAAATTTATTGATCTACATTTAAGTATAAAATAAGCAAATTGGCGATAGATCTGAATTTAGATATAAAATATCTAAATTGGGAATAGAAATGAATTTAGTTATAAAATATCTAAATTGGGAATAGAAATTAGTTTAGATATAAAATATCTAAATTGGCAGTGGATCTAAATTTACCAATGAAATACCTAAATTGGAAACACTAAAAGATGTAACCAAAATAATTCGAAGCTGTTGTTTTGCACATCGGACGGGAAATCATTTGATCTTTCCAAAGATGCATCTTTGGAACGGACTCTGCCCTAGCGCTTGAAATTGGATAAAATTCCAAGAGTCTTTATAAATAGTTACTGATTCTCACGCCAAAACAGTCAGTAAATATTTAGACGCTTGTGCATCTCTTCCTTTTTTCAAGACGGATGTAGCGCGTATTTTTGTAATTACAAGGGCTGGATTAAGCTGGTAGAATAGGTTATGAAGAGGTCCTAAATTAAGACAACGCACATGATTATCAAAACACATCGATATCCATTCTATGTTGTATAGTAAATTGATTACTCTAATCCCAAACGTGTTTATAATTCGGTAATAGCATTATTTTGTTTTGATCTTCGTGCAGCAACAATGACTTTAGTTTCAAATATCTTAGTTTTTATGTGTCGTGTAAGCATCACGTAGATACCATACTCTCTTTACTTACTGTAATAAAAAATAACCCAAATTACAAGAGAAATTGACTGAAATCGATGACTGCTAATACTTACTCATTCATCAGAGTTGAAAGCAGTTTAAAGTAATAGAGCAAGTGCAACATCACTGAATCGAAATTGATTGCTTGCAATCATTGGCGCGATGTTCTTGAAACTTTGAACCCGTAGCATATGGTACTTTTGCTACATAGCACTGAACAACTGGTTTCCAAACTGGGACGTCACAGAAAGTTTGTTATATGCCCTGCAAAATAGAGGAAAACGTACGACTGATGGAATGTTTGGTACTGTGTTTTTTGTGTAAATGAAAAGAATGAGAAAAACGTCAGTTTTATCTCAAATTTTTTTTTTAATCATTATCAAAATAAAAAACCTGATGCATTTCGCCTTGTAGAGGCTTCTTCAGAGGTATGCGGTGCGTGTGACGTATGAAGTACAGGCGTTACATGGCGTTCGAGGATTTGTTGACAATGTCACGGAAAAGAGGAGAAAAATTCGAAAACCTGGTCGAGGAAGGGGAAGCTGAAGGTCCCTTCAATACAGTGGGGATGGGGTATATATATATATATATATATATATATATATATATATATATAAACAAATTATTACCTCTTAATTACGTCCGTCAAAGAACTTTTTTAGAGCTTCAAAATTGACGTGCGTTTTCTCCGATTCTCAGACGACAAATAAAACCATTCTTATCTAATTTTATTGTTTAATACTATGAAAACCAAGGTTATAACACTGAGTCAATGTGTCATTCGAGATAGGAAGGTTGGGGCAAATTACGTGAAGCAACGGGAAGCAACGAGAAGCAATGAGAAGCGAAGCAACGACATAATTTATATTCTGTAACAACTGTTCTAATCAATGAATAACACGAATCTGACTCTAAATTCTTAAATTGACAACCAAAAACGTCGTTTTAAATCATATTTCCTTTGCTCGTCATTGCTTCCCGTTACTTCTTGTATTTTACCATCCAAGTAAAATCAAGGGCATTTTTATCGGTTGTAAATCAGGCAAATAAACTTCTACGTAATTTCCATTTCGTATGTTTTGATCATTTAAGATCTACGAACAGCTGGAGATGATTAAACAGGTAGGTAGAAAGAGAGAAATCCAGATAACAATATCCATTTGATAACATTATCCATGTTTATAACAAAATATATCTATCTATTAATCTGCAGCTGTTCGTAGCTCACCGATGAATTCTTTACATTACTAACATAGCGAGACGATATTTAGACGATTTGAAATCCACAACAAATTGGACAGACGGATTTATTCATAAGCTCGTTGGTGTTTAGGGAGATGTACTTTCACCCTTTCAGCTGCCCCTCTGTAATTCCGGGTGTGGAAATCCTCGCGAGAATATCATGTTCCAGTTGGGGTGTATCCGTGTGTACATGAACGCTAGACACATACGTGAGTAATTTTCCGTACACATGAGCATGTGCGTGTGTGTGCGTGTGTTCATGTTCGAAGCGTGTATATGCTGAAAGGTGTTGGGAAAAATAAGCCTGCAATGTTTCCAAACTGCCCATGATGGTCACAGCTAACGAAAACACTGAGTAGATCAACTGCTGAAGATACAGAGGAAGCGAGGACGACACCAGAACTTTAATAATAATAAAAAAAGAGATATTAAAGAATTTAGTTTCGGTTCGTTTTTCTCTCCAAAACACCTAATAACAGGCCGAGAGCGTGAAAATTTTTATATGTTGAAGCTTAAACACAGGCTTTTAAATAATGTATGTTGAATGCAAACTTATGTTTGATTCTAGTTATTCATTTAATTATTTAAGTTCACCTTGATCATCATCTGATATTGACATGCTATGCCTTTTTAGAAAGCTCTGTGTCCTAGGTGGGAGTTTTAGAGCAAAACAAAACAAAACAAAACAAAAAAAACCTAAATTCTTACATTAAAAGTAAGTAGTTAGCGGTTATCTTCACTTCCGCTAAATAATTAACGGTTCATCAATTTAGCATTTCCGTTAGTTGACCGAGCCTGTCACTCCAAATAGTGCAGTAATCATCCTGAAATATGCAGCAATAAAATAACATTTTCAAAAAAATTGATGAAGATTGGCTAATTTCCTTTTTCTTTTTAATTGCACAATTTGCATACAATTATAAACTTATTCATACTATTCTGCACATGGGCGTCCTCAACCACTTACTCTGTAGGCGGGGCTGTAAAGTATATAATTCGGGTCAAAAAGATATATTCATGGTGGGGGGTACAAAAAGATATAATCTGAATATATCGTAGCGGCCACACTGTCACCTGCGAATGATAAAACCATCTTTTTTATACAGGTACATTAGGTTGGGGTTACATAGAACAAGTGTACTGTATCATTATCTTTTATTGACTCTAGGGTTCCGTTGAAACGACAGGCAACAAGGAATGTGCGGTTCTGTATTTGAATGCAACGGGGTTGTGTTGTTTAGGTGACAGGTCACCGAGTTCAGGCTTACAATTTGATTTTGGGCTTCGCAGGCCTGGGTACTTATAGGGAAATAAAGGAAGGGGGAAAGGACGAAAAAGTAGAGGAAAAGGAAAGAAGAGAAGAGTGAAATGTAAAGGCGATTAAAAAAAGCTAAGTAGAAAGAAAACAACGGAAAAGTACGGAAACAAATCAAGAAAAATCTCAAGAGAAACAGAAAAGAAAAAAAGAAATAAAAATGTTTAGAACAGTCAATAACTGAACAACTGTAGCGTCAGAGTTTGTGAGTCTTGTAAAGAAAATCCATCGAAGAATAAATATGATCAGAATAAATTCTCTTCGTGACATCCCAGGGGTTTTCAACGGGCAGACAACGAAATAGAGTTTATATATATATATATATATATATATATATATATATATATATATATATATATATATATATATATATATATATAATGTGTACTTCAGAGAGTGAGACAGACTCGGGAGTGAAGTTTCTGGTGGTAAGGTTTTATTAATCCTTATATGTCAATAGTCCATACATGTTTCGGGATTTCTCCCATCATCAGTGGTGCGTGTTGTGTGAGTGTGAATTAAGATGTACCATGTGGAACCAGAGTCCACTGCCAGCGGTTATGCATTGTGGGTAAGTTTTGTTGTCAGGGCTACTAGAGGCCTCATGCTGAATGTAAGAATGACCAGCAGGTATTGGGATTTTGGTAAAGCAGCAGCAGTTGGTCTTGGGGAGGGCAGAGTGTGTCAAGGTAGGGGGTAGTGTTGTGGAGGTGGATTTTTTAGTATGTTTGGGATAGTGTAGAAGGAGGGGTGGTGGGGTCAAGGAGCTACATAGGTATCAACCTTAAAAGTTACTGAAAATGTTTTGGCTTTGATTTGGACAGGGGTTTTAACAGGCTAAGGTGAAGTTTTTCCTATGGGTCTAGGTGACTTTGAAGCTTCCATTATTGAATGTGTCTAAGATGTGGGTGTGAGGATATTAATGGTAGGAGTTGTGTGTATTAGTGTTCTGTGTGGTGAGGGTTGTTCAGTTTAGTATATATATATATATATATATATATATATATATATATATATATATATATATATATATATATATATATATATATCCACCTCCACAACACTACCCCCTACCTTGACACACTCTGCCCTCCCCAAGACCAACTGCTGCTGCTTTACCAAAATCTCAATACCTGCTGGTCATTCTTACATTCAGCAGGAGGCCTCTAGTAGCCCTGACAAAAAAAACTTACCCACAATGCATAGCCCCTGGCAGTGGACTCTGGTTCCACATGGTACATTTTAATTCACACTCACACAACACACGCCACTGATGATGGGAGAAATCCCGAAACATGTATGGACTATTGACATATAAGGATTAATAAACGTTATCACCAAAAACTTCACTCCCGAGTCTGTCTCACTCTCTAAAGTACACATTATATATATATATATATATACACACACACACACACACACATATATATATATATATATATATATATATATATATATATATATATATATATATATATATATGTATAAACTAGATTTTCTATGATCTAGATGTTATTAACAATCCCGTCAAAATGAGGTAAAAAAAAGTTTTTAAACAGTTTCTAGACAGGATCTAATGGAATACTAGTGCCGATTTTCAAGTCTGTAAACAAAGCGGTATGGCCAAGTGTGTTGGGACTCACAAACACATTTACAAACACAGGCATTATATAAAGAAACAGGGTAAAAGCCTCCAACACCTTTGATGGCTACGGTGGTTCAATATAGTTGCAATTGGCAAAAGAATAAAGAGACAAAAGTAAGGAAGGAAAGGGGGGGCAAGGAAGGAGAGAGGGAAAGAAGGGAAATGAAAAGGAAGAAAAGATGGAAGAATGGACAGAGTGAAAGAAGAGAAGAGGAAGAGAAGGGAGGAAAGTAAGGTCGAAGAAGGAAGAAAGGAAAAACAGAATGAGATTGAGGTAAAGAGAAAAGGAGAAGTGAACGAGGGAAAAAAGGAGGGATGAAAGAGAGTAGGAAGAGGGGGAAGAAAGAAAGAAGAGGATTAAAGATAATGTAAGAAAAGTGGAATAAATGAAGGAAAGAAGAGAAATATTAGTGAAAAGAAAGGAAACTAGCAAAAGGAAGAGAGCCTAACGAAAAGAGAAAAAAAGGAAGAGAATGAAAAAATCAAGAAAGAGAAGAGACAGAGAGAATCAAAATATCCAGTCGTAAAGCCGCTTCAACGAAGAAGGAAAGAGATAGAACTTAAAGCCTTAGGACAAAAGAGAAAAAAAGAAAGAGAAATGAGACTAAAGGGATAAGCTATAAGAGAGAAAGAAAAAAGAAACTTAGCAACAGGAAAAAAATGAACAAAAGTGAAAGGGGAGAAGGGGGAGGACATAGAAGAGGAGAGGCTAAATGAAAGAGAAAGAGAGGGGGGGATAGACGAATAGAAAGAAAGAAAGAATGAAAGACAAGAGAGGAGGGAAAGTAATTAAGAGAAACGCAGAGTATGAAACCCATTTGTTAGTTCAGTTCAGCTACAAGAGACTGGAATTATAGCGTGAGCATTTAGGTAGGGACAGGGTTTGATAATCAAAGAATGAACAGAGGGAGAGAGAGATAGAGAGATAGAGAGAGAGAGAGGTAGAGAGAGACAGAGAGAGAGAGGGGTAAAGAGAGACAGAGAGAGAGAGAGGGGTAAAGAGAGACAGAGAGAGAGAAAGAGAGGTAGAGAGAGAGAGGGACAGAGAGAGAGAAAGAAAGAGATAGATAGACAGAGAGACAGAAAGAAAGAGAGAGATAGACAGAGAGAGAGAAAGAAAGAGATAGATAGACAGAGAGACAGAAAGAAAGAGAGAGATAGACAGAGAGACAGGAAGAAAGAAAGAGAGAGAGAGAGAGGGGGGGGGCAGAGAGAGAGAGAGAGAGAGAGAGAGAGAGAGATAAATACAGAGAAAGAGAAGGGGAATAAAAAGAGCGGAGGGGGGTAAACCAAGCCAGGGTATTTGAAGTAATGAGCTCTTTTCTGATAGATGAGGAAGCGGAGAAGACTCAAGAGAACTCATTTTTTTTTTCAAAACCAGATCTGACCTCAAATTGCTGGACCGTTAACCTACACAGGCCTCAGATTAAAATGGTCATTTACGCTGTCCATATAGCAAACCGTCGTCGTCACTTGACCCCCCACCCCAAAACCCAACATAGGTGTTTGTGAACACGTGATGGAGGAGAGGTTGGTGAACAAGTAGTCTCCCTCTGGCTGCACCTGACACGCCTCCCTTTCACCCAGGAGGTAGGGGGGAGACAATCAACTGGAGGGGAATAAATAGTGTTGGGTCGTTCGTTCGTGATTATCAGGAAAAATAAAATGAAAAGGAGGGAAGAGAAGAAAGTTGATGAAAAATATAAATATATATAACAACAACATCAGGGAAGGCCTGGTTGTGGAGTGTCGCTTGATAACCAGGGTTTAGATGTTTAGTTTTCGCTCATATGTTTGCTTTCTCTTATCTCACTCGGAGGGCCGATAATATCCCTGCCTGTTTAACCCTTCTTTGTCCTTTCTGTTGTACACTCTAACTGAAAGAAAAAAAAATTCACATTCTCACGCTGGTTAGGTGTCTAAGTTGAACGATTAAACACGTTCCAGAGTTGCCAACTTATCTTCCAAGTTTATATCCGAAGTTGAATCTAAAACAAGTTAAAACCAGTGGTTCCCAACCAGGGTGGATTATTACCAAAGTCTGGATAATTTATGAAGTCCAATTGAGAATGAGTCTATTAGGTGAAATTAAAGGTCGCAGTGTATGTCTTTTGGCCCAAGAGTAGTGGGGTCGGTTTCTCACAAATAGACCCCAAAATACAGGGACTAGTAGCAACTAACAAGAACTGAGATCACATTATTTCATCAGTGATAGGTAAAACTTGCAAAGGGGGCTCTAAAATGGTTGCCGTAATTATCAGGAAGAAGTTGCCTCTTTAGGTGGCTAAAAATGACTGAAAGTGCTAGATTTTCCTATTTTTCATTTCTAGCTAACTATATTGCTAAACATGTTAAGCACACTCAAAAAAAAAAAAAAAAAAAAATAGAAAAAGGACGACGGCCCCTGAAATCTTTGGATGTTTGAATTTTAGTTAAATAAACATATCACATTTAAAACATCAAAAATATTAACATTAATTATTAGAACCCTCGGATGATTTTTCTGGTGAACTTTTCAGATACTTTTAGCCGCCAAGGATGGCAACTTCTCTTTTATTTAAACGGTGGCCATTTTAGAGCCTTCTCTGCAAGTTTTTACTTCAGTTATTATAGCAGAACTTTTATTTATTTTTTGTTATAAACTGGAATTCCAAATGATATGTTGCAAATTATTTTCGCTTGGTTTCTTACTGAGTAATAAATACACAACAGCAGCTGTGCAATTATAGAATTGAATTAATTCTTATCACAAAGCTGTCTAATTATACGCAAAATAAAATAATTATTTGAGATAATTTTTTTTATAGCAAATTACTTAGATTGGAAGGGGGCAAATCAGTAATCCTATTGACAAAAGTTGGGAATATTCTTGAATAGATTGGAAACCACTGGTCTAGACTCCCCAGATATATATCTAAAATCTAGGAAATATATTATTAGTACATAATATCAATAGATTAAATGTGGCTTTAATTGTCAGTATTCACTTTATCAAAATATTATCTATTTCATCAAAATGTTACTTATTTGATTACTATAGATTAAATGAAAATATTACTTATTATATTAAAAACATCTAAATAGCGATTTCTGACGTCTCAACACAACCAACAATGTGTAGATCTAGATTTGAAGAAACCCTTTTAAAATGGAATACTAATCAAACACTTTCTGTAAGTTGTTGAAACTACCAACAGTGGTTGAAATAGGGGGGGGGGTAGGTACGCAGTGGTACGGCGTATACCTACTTCTCAGGGTTTTTGTATGTTCAATGTTTACTAATGGAGACATTACTGTATACCAAATTCCACAAACCCAACCATAAGGGTACCATTTTCCTTAAACAATTCCAGTCATTGACTACCAACCATTACTCTCCGTATATCTGAGACAAGGTCTGTTGTTACTTATATACAATGTCGTATACAACGAGGAAGCCGTCTATCATTATCATAGATAATGTTATCAAACAATTATTATTATCAAAATCAGACGGTCCCAAATACTTTAAAACCAGAATATACGTGACGGTTTTGTTTATGAATGGATTGTTATTATATTATTATTCAAGTATTCTAATTTCAAGCCTTTTTTGAGGTCTCAATTCAGCTTAGACTGTAATCAGACATAAAGTTTCTATGAAGAAATCGCCATTGTTATCTCATTGTAGGAGGGTAAATTAACCAATGAGATGCGCGAATGCAAACAAAGAAGAAATTTGCATATTTCTTTTTTATATGTTCAGATGAATTAAAGTTGATTTATGAACTCATCACGATTTTCAAAAATGATTTAATTGGTGATAATCATGAATATATAACATAATAAATTCATACAGTGAAGTGCCGTTCTCTGCATAATATCAGTCATTCCTCTTATTTCAAACTCCTCCAATCTTGGCATAGTTCCCAGTGCGGCTACTATCACTGGCACTACTCTAATCTTCTTGTGCCACACCTTTCTCTACTCCCTGGCTAAGGTCTTGTACTTTTTCAGCTTTTCACTCTTTCGTATTTACTTTGTGATACGCAGATACAGCCATTTCTACAATTCGGCAGATTTTCTTTTCCTGTTCAACGATTACTACGTCCGGTCTTTTTGCTTGGATGGAGTGGTCGATTCGAATATTGAAGTCCCAGAGTAATTTATGACCCGTTCTTTCCCAAGACAACCCCAGGCTTAAGCTGGTACCGTTTGTCTTCGCAGTCGAATCCTAGTCGTTCATCATTCATTACCATCATTATCAGTCTTTTAACGTCCGTCGTTGGGCATAGACCTTCCCCAGAATTCGCCACAATTCTCTATCGTGGGCGTCGCAGAGCCAGTATTTCCTGAATCTATCTAGTTCATCTCTCCATCTTGTATTCTGTCTTTCATTCTTGCAACATAGCCTACCCATTGCCATTTGAGTATTTTTAATAGTTTCTATGATGTCACGGACACCAGTTTTCTTTCTGATATACTGTACTGTCTTGTGATCTCTCCATGTAAGGTTGAACACGATTCTCTCACGTGCACGTTGAATACTTCTCAGTTTGCAGGTCTGTCTCTTGGTTAGGTTCCATGTTTCAGCTCCATAAGTGAATATCGGGAGAATGCATTGGTTGTATAACTTAGTCGTTCACATAGCTCCTAATACATAACAATCGCTACCCTGTCATGCCTGTTCTTGTACCCTGCTAGTTGGCTAGTTAGCTACATTCACTGGTTATGTGATTTACAGTCTAATTGCTTTTTTTGCACAGAGTTGGCATTTGCTGTCGATCTTTGTCTTCACATGGATTGTCCTGATGCATTTGTTCTGGAACGCCATTTTGTTCCTCTTTCCCGATGTTCGTTACGCAGTCATATCTATGACATTTCGTCTGTGATATATTCTGTCTTTTGTATTTTCCATGGAGCTTTCCGGTTCCTATTTTTCTTTGTTATCCGCGACCGCTCTCTCGTTTGCTGCCTTTTCATTGCTAGTCACGCTGCGTGCGAGTGTCTCTCATAATATCTCCATCGCATGCTTGTACATACTTTTCTAATCTTGTTCTGGCCATTCGGACACATTGTTCTATGCTGATGAATCCTCTGCCGCCTTCTTTCCTCTTTACACACAATCTGTCAGTGTCATTTCTGGGAAGTAGTGACATGCGCATTGTTTCTCAATTCGCCGGTTCATTGATTAAGAGTTCATCCTTTGTTTCCCAAAGGAATGGTCCTACATATCTTACAACCAATGTTGCTCATGTGTTCATTCCTTTCATCACTTTTCTGATACTGAGCTCAGTTTCTTAAATTGTCATATTCTCCTAAAGTTGTTGTTATTATTATTATTATTATTACTATTATTATTATTATTATTACTATTATTATTATTATTATTATTATTATTATTATTATTATTATTATTATTATTATTCAGTATTCATTGCATACCGAGTTTTGGCTTGAAACTTAGGACAGGCATCGATGTTATGACTTGCTACACACAGTCATTTTTTAAAATTACATATATACAAGATGGAGGTCAATACAGGAGGCTACACAAGAGACAGCTCATAATTGTATAAAGGAAAATATTCACGTGAACTGTGCTTTGCAAAGTATATGGACAATTTTCTGCATCTCATAGATGCTTGGGTTTCTTGCTATTCAACCTAGATATTTGTCGGCACCCTTTTTATGACCCAATGGCTCCAATAACAACAGGTATTGTGTCAGATTTAAGTTGCCACATTTTTGTGATCTCAATTTCCAGGTCTTTGTACTTGGTTCTTCAAACTCTTTTACAGAAATATTTTGTCTGATGAATAATTATGTTAGGGAGATTGGCTTTGATGATACGATCCGTGCGTACTGAGGCATCCCACGTCTTGTGTTTCAGTTCCAGGTTCTGGGTGATGTTCATACCAATGTAGTAAGTGTGGTGTGTCCGTAGAGCTCATAGACTATCTAGTGGATGTACTGGCCCACTCTATCGTTTCTAAGTCTGTATTCATCAACTATTTTATTCTCCTTGCGTGACCATTTCGCGCATCTTGCATTGTGACGCTTGCTGGGTGGTGATCCAGATGAGCCTGGGTTGGAGTCGTTCCGGTTCTGGGGACCTATCTGAGATTTGGGGGAGGAGTTTGTTCCAACAGAAGATTTTTCGACTCCAGGTTGGTTCCTCCCTAGGGGTCGGGACCCTTGGTTATCCGCGTTGCCGATGTGGCGAGGGGTTAGTTCTTTTGTCCTGGTATGGAAAAAGTTGCATTTTATTCTCATTGCCAAGATGTGTTTTTATCGTGACACAATCAGTAGGTAAGTTGCCTTCGAAGGCTAGAGGGGCCTGACGACCTCCCTTGTGTACGGAAAGGTACCATGGTCGGTTGGTTGGGACTGATTGCAGTTGGAATGATCATAGGGCTCCACCTGCTCTTAATACCGGCAGTGTTCTCTTTAGGCGAGGGGAAATGGGTGTGCGAATCGTTGGTAAGATAGACAAGGGTACCGTACCCTTCGCATATAACATGCAAACCCAAATCTTACAAAATTTGGAACCCATGATTTAAATTCAAGTCAATATCAGATTGCACGAGTGCTACAGGTCTGGGGATCTTTCTCCCTTATTTCTCTTGACTTCGCAAGAGTCCTTGTCGGGGAGTTTCGTATAAAAAAGGATCTTTACTTATCGGCAAGAGGTGTGGTAGGATACTCATGAGGCCAAAAGAAACATTGAGAAATATTAGATATGTGAAATTTGGGAGGTTCGTGTTCACGAATATTATTTATTCTGCGTCATATGCAAACATGACCTGTAATACTTGGGGATTTACATCTATCACTTTGAGCTGGAGTTTCAGCGAGCATCGTACCGAAGTGTGAAAGATGAGCGACAGAGTTGAGCAAGCACTTCAGTAAAAACAAGATTTGCAGTTTCGATCATGACCCCTGGGTACTTAGAGAAAGTGGAAGGGGGCTTTGACGTTCTTGCACACCACGGTGTACGTTAGAGCTAAAAAACAAAAACAAAACAAAACAAAAAACAAAAACAAAACAAAAAACAAAAAACAAAAATCAAACACGAACCAGAGGGCTTCAATGTCAATTTCAGCCAACTGATTCGTATTCACCATAGATTCTTTGGTAATTGTTTACCAAGGATTTAGAAATACACCACGTTTTTCGTAACGTTGAGGCGTGACTTCCAAGTTATATTTCGTTCTCCTTGTCAGAGCACACTTTTCACCATTTCAACTTTTATAAAATGGTTTGAGAAATAAAGGACCCTGTTATTGGTATTGTGCAACGATCGAATTCTATTTCGTCCTTCTTTACGGAATGTACCATTAACGTTTTCAAAGTTATTTTACGTTTGGATTTTGACTGATGAAGGTATACAATATATCGGAGATTTTCACTTCTGTTTTGTTTTATTATATCATATTTCAAAAAAATTCAATAGTCTTGTTTTCTCTTTCTTTCTGTCTTTCTTTCTATGAATTATTGTTATTATCCACAAAAATATTACCGATATTTTAAAATGAAGGCTATATTAACATGATGAAAACCAGAGAAGTAACCAGGAAAGTCAAGTTAATTACTTATTAATAGCTAAGAATTAAATTTTGGAATTATTTTAATTTCTCTACTTCTTGGGGACAGATCTTTGTATGAACTGAAAAAAATGACAGAAATAACCTACAGAAAACGGATTTTTGTACTTACGTGTTAAAAAATGTTGGAAAAACCTGTAATTATAGTCAACAGAGTTGAAAAAAGCCAAATTTCTCGAATTGAGGAAAGTAAAAAATAAAAAACGAAAATAATTTCTAACTTCCATATAGTAGCTTTTTGAAGGAAAAAACATCACTGATGTAATACTAAAACATTTTTGAATATAATGCCAATATCTGTTCATATGATATTGTGATCAATAATTAAATGTATCAATGATAGAACTGACCTATATGCTTGAATCTATTAGAGACAAAAGCAAGAAGTTTTCACCATTCGATAAAGTACGATTCATTTAGAACAAGGAAAACCAAAGTTTTTTTCACGCTAAAGAGCTTTTTCATGCATCTATTTTGGTTCAAACAAAGTGTATATTGCTTCTCTGAATTTTTGAGATTAGGTATTATTATTATCTCTATCATAGTTCGGACTATCCTCGTCTTGGTTGTTTTCCATACAACGTTTCGGCCGTTGTGCTCTACAACCTTCATCAGGTATCAACTGGTAGGTGTGGAGGAAGTAACGAAGTGAACTCTTTATTTAACTGACGGGGGTATATAGACCACACTCCCCTCTTAGCAGTAATTTCGAATTATTATTATCACACACTGGGATTGAACCTAGAACCATTAGATTACTTGCAGTAATTCTGTCCGATTCTCTAACCACTACGCCATGTGTCCATATTTATGGAAAACAACCAAGATGAAGATAGTCCGAACAATAATAGAGATAAATTGTATATTTTTTTTCATTTCTTCCCCTTTGTCAGAATCCAAATTTTCTTTCATGGCATGAGTGTTTATTTATTGTTTTACTGTCTTGGAGTCTTAGGTAATAAATACGCTTGTTCACCGTATTTTTTTAAACATCGAATGGGTGTGTGTGTGATATAATCGAAATCAGTTACCTCCCGTTAAGATGCTAAAATAGTACTTTGCAGCAGACAGTTTTCTTCATGCTTTACGCGTTTTTCTCCTCCACACAAATTGTATGAGTTTTTTTCTTCCACAAGGGAGTAACCAATTTCTTCATTGGTAGCATCGTACGGCAGACGGAAAGTCAAGGTTCGGTTTGGCATTACAACAGCATGGTAAACTTGGACCCCCACTAACACCTAAGGGAATGTTTTTCAAAACTTCTTTGTCGAGAGAAAGGTCATTGCATTGGCAAATGTATAGATGGTGCAGCATCAATTTCGTGGAATCACTATCAACTATTGTGTTCTCCTCAATCTCGTCCATAGTCTGAAATATTGTGATTCAGCTTTTGTAAAACCCAGAAGTAACAGAGAGTTAAATCTGGACTGCATACTGTCTACTGAGTATTCCTACGGTAGAGTGTCTATTCATATATGTGTTGTAAGGTTCCACGCGATTCCTTTTCGAGCGGCTCCTCAGATAGTCGCAATGGCACGATACTTTTCGAACGGAGCTTGCACTGAAATTACTCTGAGGAAATGACTCTAAAACAACAGTAATGTAGACAATCATCTGCCTAAGGTACGTAGATGACACATACTCTGGTCCCAGAAGACGTACTTGTACATCTGGATAATGCCAACTCTATAAGATCCCCCATGCAGTCAACCTTGAAGGGAGAGAGTAATAGCACATTGGCCCTACTGAATATATTGGGTTGGAGCAAAAATAATCGCAGTTTTTCACCATCAAGTTATTAATCGAAAGAACCTTCAGAATGTACACATTTTTGCCAACTAGAAACAAATCCATTCATTCAAGAAGCATGGGGTTCTGGGGTTTAGGAGCCGATGCATTCTTCGAAGGCACTTTGAGCTGTTGCCTTGTTGTTGAAAACCTTCCCTTGTAGGAAATGGTTGAAATGTTTGGAAAAGAGGTAGTCTGTCAGAGAGAGAGAGAGAGAGAGAGAGAGAGAGAGAGAGAGAGGTCTGGCGAATAAGCCTGGCGAGGTAGAGTTTCGTAGCCTGGTTTGTTTAATTTCTACATCGACATTGGCGCGACGTGCGAGCTCTTTTGCTTTCCAAATTAGTTGCAAATGTCAAACAACTGTTAAACGGTCAACGTTTAGTTCCTCTGCAACCTCCTGAGATGTTTTGCGTGGGTCTGCCTCAATAATGGCCCTCAATTGAATGTTGTCAATCACAGAAGGGCGTCCACATCTTCAAGGCTCTTGTCACCGTTTCGAAATTTTGGAACCAATGTTGAACTGTGTGTTCGTTGGCCAAATATTTGGTAGTTATTGTGAGTAGTTTCCTCTAACCTACGTCACATTTTGAATTCATACAAACAAAATCGCTCGAATAGCTTTTTCCATCTTTGATTTGACAGCCTCAAATAAACCTGAATAAACAGTGAAAAGAAAACGTTCAGCCTAAATAAATCGAGCGTAATTCACGCACAAAAAAAGACTTATCCCAGGAACACAGTAGAATAAAAGTTTATTTCAAAAATAAGCGTCAAAGTTTAAAATGAGAAAATCAGCAATTATTTTTTTTTTCACCAACCAGATAGTTACGTACAGAGCATTGGTACAAGACATCTGTATAATGTAAAGCGACATTTACTGGATTTTATCTGCATTTCGATTCTAACCATCCATACATTATCATGGAAGGGATTGACCAATGCCAACAAAACTGAGCAAAATTCACTCGGCGACCCAGACAGGAAGCAGACAGAGATAACAGCAAGAAGGACACATTTCAATGAAATAACCGCCATGCAATTATAATAGTCATTATCATCAGTCTTTCAACGTCTGTTGTTGGACATAGACCTTCCCCAGGATTCGACACACTTCTCTATCATGGGCGTTGTGGAGCTAGTACTTTCTGAATTAATCTAGCCCGTCTCTCCATCTAGTATTCTGCCGGCCTCGGTTGCGCAGGTGATCTGTGGGGATCCATATTTTGAGTCGTGACGGTAATCAGTTGTCTGCCATTCTTGCAGATGTATTGTGTTGTCTTGTGGTCTCTCCATGTGAGGTTGAGCATACACGTTGCACAGTTCTCAATTTGCAGGTCTGTTTCTTGGTTAGGTTCTATGTTTCAGCTCCATTGCGAGGAGGCATTGGTTCTATGCACTTCGTCTTAGTATTAATAGGATCTTCTTGTTTTTGAAGGTTGAGCTTGCTCTGCCTAAGGCTTGCCATCCTAGAGTGATTCTTCGCTTGATTTCTTCTTCTTTTTGTGGGTTTCATAGAGGTTCGTTGTCCTAGGTATATGTAATGGTCTACCTTTTCCAGTTCTATGTCCTCAATTTCGATCTTAGTGTTTTTATTTCCGACGTAGTTGTTGCGAATGATCATTTTTCTTGCTTGTCCATGTATAGGCCGTATATCTTCTCTCTTTGTAGCATGTATCATAAGTTGGAGGTCGGTTGGGTTCCCTGCAAAAAGGCAATGTCGTCTGCAAATCTGAGGTTGCTCAGATATTCGCCGTTTATTCTGATTCCTTTTATCTCCCAGTTTAGTCTTCTGAAGTTCATCTCGAGGCGTGCTCGAGTTTGGGTGGGCTGGTATCACCTTGTCTTACCCCTTTTTGGAGCTGAAAGGGCCCCGAGTTTTTATGTAACCTGATAAAGGAGCTGCTGTGTGCATATACGTTGCAGCACTTCGACATATACTAGATCTATACCTTGTAGAGTGATGGCTTTCATGACCTCAGGGATTTCCACTGAATCAAAGGCCTTTTTGAAGTCAATAAATGCTACAGTGAGTGGTAGAGCAATCAGCAAAAGACATTCAGGTTAGAAAAACAATCACTAACCGACTATAGCTTTACATGAAAGGCGTGGTTGGGACAATCTGCAGATGGTACGAAATCAGGAAAGTATACAAAGGTAGTTTTAATACTGTGCAAACACCTCAACGGAGTTAAACTTCCTCTGGGGAAAAAACATGACCAAGAACGTCGTGTAAAGTATTCTATGTAATTGTGGGAGCGTATACAAAGGCGAGATCAGCTTCTCTTTAAAAATAACGACCACCACAGGGCCGTTTTTTGTAGTGAAATATTGGTATGGCTGGTAAGAGAAAAGAATGGTACACTAACCTATTTGGAAGTCAGAATGGTATAGAAGTATCAAGAGATTAAATGGTTGAAAGTAAAACCATTTTTTGTTGAGAAGTATTGTAATCTGGTATGGCTGGTATTAGAAAAGAGGGGTATAATAACCTACTTGGAAGTCAAAATGTTATAGAAGCGTTTAGGAGATTAAATGGTTGAAAGTAACAGATGCATGCTATGCATCCAATCAGTAAGCTGAGTATAAGCATCAACACCACTAATTAGAAGCAAAACTATGATGAAAGATTAGCGAAAGAAAGGCCTGGAGCCGGGTGGAAACTTGGAAAATATGCAAAGGGGTTTCAGGATGTGAGGATTTGCAGGCCATGAGGATGGGGTGTCGCTGGTTGGGGTCAGATCTGATAGTGCGCTAGTGTCGTGGATCCATACAGCAGGAGAGTGTTCAAGAGCAGTTCGATTCTACACAGATACCTCCACGGAAAGAAAACATGACCAAGAACTGCATGTTCAACAGTCCATGCTATTGTGGTAGAGAATACAAAAGCCGAGATTAGACGCCCCTTTCAAATTAGGCTTGATGAAGATCATTACCCAAGTGTCCTCTGGTACATACTCTAGTCAACTGTTTCTCAAAGGTGGATGCTGAAAGAATATCTCTGGGTGGGTGCCTGTAAAAATGAATGAATGAGAATTTTTACTAGGAAAACAGCTGCTGAAAGTCATAAATGGTGCGAAGTGAAGCTATTTTTCTGAAATTCCACTGACTTTCGCTGCGGTGTGCAAAATTACTAAGAGGTCATATTGAGGTACACTCCCTCCTTAAAGACATTTATTGACAATTATGAGACTGGGGCAGAAGTTACCAAGGCTGGGGGAGACGTGAAACAAAAGCATTTACAGTAAATGAGCTTTCAACTTATCGAAGTACTTGGGTAACGAGACAAAGGACACTTCCTTGGTGTTGTTTTCCGAGAGTTTTGGTGAGAATTAAAATTATCAAAATAAGTGTCTTATTGGAATATGCTTTCTGAGTGTCTGAGTTAGATGTCTGAGGCCTTGCTTTTGCCCGAAGTCGAGAAGCGGGACGCTGGCAAAAAGGTCTGACAATCAAGGATCTGAGTAACAAGTCTGTGGATCAGATACAAATTTCAGATATAAATCCCAAATCATATCTGAATAAAATGGTAAGAAAAAGGAATTTTTTTGCACATTCAGAGGAGGTTTTAGACTGTTTGAAGAGTTTGCACAATTTAGCAAAAGCCCAAGTCAGAGGTCTTGGGCCTGGGTTTTAACCCAAGTCGAAGAAGGGCGCGCCGGCTGAAGTCAGTGGGCCAAGGTTCTAGTGGATAAAAATGCTGGCTGAGCTCATCAGCTTGTTCTGCAAAGCTTTCACACGTCGAAATTATTCACCAGGTATAGCAGCTTTAGATTATCACAAGGGCCTTTATGGAATCCTATGGAGAATTTGATCTAGGGGCCCAACCGCCTCATGGAGGCCCCCTGATGTCCACGGGGTCTTAAGCAGCAATTCCGTTCGATTCTGCATCGTGTTGGTTCTGATTACCATGCTTGTCTTTACAGAATTCTCTTAATGGCAAAAGTCTAAATTCCTTGGGAAAGTTTTAAGCTGGGAATATCAAAATGTTCTGGTTGGATGGAAGTATGCAATTGCCTGGAAAATGACCGAAATTAGTCGAATCAAACTGTAAATATGTAGGATTAAAAAAACATACATACTATGAAGCATTATCAACCATAACAGAGCAGATTTTGTACATGGACAGGCTTTGCAAGAGATGCGAGTTCGAGTCTAGCCTTCTTCCCCGATACGCGCTGTTTATTGATGGCTGTAGAAGGACGATCCGAGTAGTTGCGATAAAAAGTTACCGGAATTAAGATGATAGAAATACTGATAAAAAAATCAATCGATAAGTCAACGTCGAAAAAATGTCTGATTTTTCCTGAATAGACAGAAAAAAAAATTATTGGCCAACGCAAAACAATTCATATTATGGAGCATTCAATTCAAGTTTCTTCTTCTATCGAGAAATTGTGGTAGAAGTAATGTGTTCCACGTCGGCGGTTGAAGTGGTGGAAGAGAACAGAGAATGACAAAGCGGTGAGATTCTTCTTCCTATTTTTTTTTTTTTCTCAACATATTCTGTATTTCCTGGCTGCTCGCCTGAAACAAAAGCTACATTGGTCGAAACTGGGCCACGCCAATCTCTGACTCTATCTCTCTCCATCTCGTTGTCTCTCCACGTTGAGTGAATGGGAGCGAGATAGAGAGAGACAGAGAGAGACAGAGAGGTAGATAGATAGAGAGACAGAGACAGAGTGTGGGACGACTGTCAGGAAGGTTAGGAAAGTACGAGTGAGCCGGAAAAGCTTGGAAGAAGGCGATGGGAGCTGGTCGGAGAGAAAATCGAGGGTAGTCGTTTCTCTAACCGCCCCCAACAGCCGTCAGAAAAAGATGAAAGTGGCGTGATTCTTCTATTACACACACATATACACAAACACACATACACACATACATATTTGTATATGTATATACCAAGGCAAGAGAAGATGAAGTAGCCTCCTTTTGGAGGGAGAGGAGATGATAGATATATAGCTGATGAGGGAAAAGATGGTTTATACGGGCCACTGAGGCGAACGTTCCTACGAATGCGTTGAAATACGAGTGTGTTTATGCGTGCGTGGGGGAAAGCAGTGTTTTCTTTGTTCAGTAACATACACTTATTATTATAGCCAATCTAACGCACACAGCCATAAAAGCAAAAAAAAACAACAAAAAACTAGAGAATATACTGTCACACATACCCATCGACACGAAAGCTATGTTCATCTTTTCTAATTATTTTTCTCCAATTCACTCTCAGTAACACGTATAGATTGATAGACTGAGAATAGAAGAGCAAGAGGGATTTACACACACATATACAATGCACAGGCGGCCTTCTAACAGACAGGCAGACTGATAGACAGACAAGGAGGCTGTCAGGATACGACTTGAGCCGAAGTGCCCGAAATTTAATTGTAAATACCCGGGAAGAACTTTGGAGAATCGGAAAAAGCCAAGATAATGCCATGTGATTGGTAAGTAGCAAGCGACCGATAAAGAGAGGTTAGGAATTTTATACTACCAAAAAAAAAAAAAAAAAAAAACCACGTTGACTTGTAAACTACTAAACAACAAGAGTCTGTCACTAACTGACAGGAAGAACTGAAATTATTATGACGACTACTACGACCACTGCAACAAAAACAACAACATTAACAACAAAATCACCACGACCATCAACACTAATAATAACATCTCCTCCACTAATGTCTTCACCACCTTCACCCTTCACAGCATACTCTTCTTCTATTATTATTATCATTATTATTATTATTATTATTGATGTTATCATCATTGACTTGTCTACACACCGTTTATTATTACTGCCTCAAGTAGCAAGTTAACTGCCACTACCACCACTATAATCATCATCATCATCGACGTCATCGTTGTCGACGTGGTCATGACTATAACGATAACTCTTAGGTCCACTAAAATCAATATTATCATTAATTATAATGTCATTGTCATTATTAACATTGCCGGACCTTGCTTTCCTCCTCCTGCTCCTCCCCCTCCCTCCTATCATCCTCCCGGTGTTCACAAGCCATAAACCGCCAACCAGCAGCACGACCACCACTACCATTGCTTTTTTTTTTCTCGTTCCAGGTGTTGAGTTAGTGATGATCGTTACCACACCTTTGAGGAAAGGGGAACTTATTTCAGATTTGCACCAAGAGAGTTAAGGCTTCTCTCTTTAGCTGTCTGCGAGCTCAACTCACGAAGGAGCATATATCTTCTTTTTTTTTTGTTTTGTTTAATTCCGGAAAAAAAGGGTTATTGTATTCTCCTGTCTCAGTTATGTGATAAATTTTTGTTCTTGTACAATGTGTTGGCGATAGGAAAGTTGAAGCAGTCGCAGACTGTTCTGTCCAAAGCCGAACACCCTCTCTCATCGCCAACCCGGGCGTCTCCAGTCTGTCAGTATACTTGCAAAATCCGAAAAACAATCTTAGATAACCCAACGATGTAAACAACTCATTCCATCTTCTAAAGAAAACGAAGGAAGAAGATAATTGAGAAAAAAAAAGTATGGAGGCTTTTGCTTCCGAGCCGACTTTCGTAAACTCAAAAAATCTACGATACCCACGAAAAACTCACATGGAAGAAGGAAAAAAAAAAAAAAAAAGAAAGGTCTTGATTTCGAAGCGGGGAAAATTAGGGCACAGGAACGGATCTTGTTAATGAAATACGATAAGCTAAACGAAATCCACAAATTCACCCGGGAGAAAGAACAAAAAAAAAGGAAAAAAAAAAAAGCTGATATAATAACGAATTATCGGCGATATACGAAAATAAAAGGACGGGTAAGGCCTTTTTCTTTTATTTTCTGATTATCTTGGCTGCATTTCGTGAAATCTGCACTGACTCAATGATATTAACTACTCTCAATAACATCTATCTATCCATCTCAGTCTGTTTATATCTCGCTGTGTCAGTCTCTTCATATATATGTATGTATGCATGTAAAGCGAAACCTTACGGTGTCAAGAACAATTCCAGTCGTAGCTCGGAGCACGTAAACACGTAGATTTTCGTGTCGTTCCATTAACAGAGGACGATTTGGTTTCTTACAGCCATGCCAATAGTATTATTGATCTAGCCGATTGTATTTAAAATCATCGCGATGATCGATAACAGTAGGGAGATAACTTGCCGAGAGCTCCATATTCTCGACACTGCTACAACACCGTGAGAATAACAACAATCTCATAACAGCCATCACGGCTATTACAGTTACTTTGTGAAGACGATGGGCTGTTATAATTATAAAACTCATGTTAGCAACTTCGTTTTCAATTTAATGCCTATAATTGAGTAAAAGGCCTCTTGAAACACCTTGAAATATCTACAATCTCCTGATACAAATATAACATCTAGGAAATATATCACTCATGATTATAAAATTGAATGTGACTTATTTCTTCGACATATATTTTATTACTTTTTTGTCGTTGTAAATGAAATAAAAAAATATTTATTTGATCAAAAATCTTATAAATAGCAATTTCTGACATCTCTAAGCACAACCAGAAACATCTAGATTTAGATGAAAAAGCTCTAGATTTACATGAAAAAGCTCTAGATTTAGATGAAAAAGCTCTAGATTTAGATGAAAAACACAATGATGACCAGTTGTAATAATAAACACACCCGAGCACGGTTGAATTGGCTGTGGATGGTAACACCGAATCAGATAAAACTAAAAGAAATGGTTGTGATTCGTCTACTGAAAGAGGAAGAAGAAAAGATAGAAAGAAAGAAAGATTGAAAAGACATGTTCTGTTGATGTTTGACAAATGTCGAGCGACAGAAAGGAGAGAAAGAAGATGATTTTTAGAAAAGTTTGGAAGCGAAAGAGAAAAAAAGAATGAAAAAAAAAGAGAAATAAGAATAGGCTAGAAATGAGAGAGAGAGAGAGATAGAGAGAGAGAGAAGGAAAGTGAAAGAGAGGGAGCGAGCGAGGGAGAGTGAATGTTTGAACGATGTAGTACAGTGAAGTATTTGAAGAGACACTACAATCAGTTGTTAACAAAGAAATGGGAATCTCTCGTTCACTTTTACACACAAAGCAAAGAGAGAGAGAGAGAAGGGTGAAAACACCGAGGGGAGAAACTTAAGATATAACAGAACAAGAGATAACGGCAAAAAAGAGAGATGAAGAATAATAGAGAGAAAGGGGGAAAAGAAAGAGGAAGATGGGGGGGGGGCGTGTATGTGTGTTGGATGGAGGAGGTTATACCGAGACCGTGAGGCGTAGTAGTCGCTTTAGCGTATTTACAAAAGCGTTTTTTTCCCTTGCTTGAAAGAAAGACAGAACTCACCAGGATATTGGGTGGCTTTATGGAGATTCAGCGTTAGTTATTTAAAGAGCATTTTCTCGTTTGTTCTGTAATCTCTGAGGAGACAAAGCAGATACATGATGCCTATACATACATACATTAATACAAAATACACACTATTACGTACGCATATAACACTCACACGAACATATAAATAAGATATATACGTATATATCATTAAATTGGACAGAATGTGATAATTGTACAGAATATTTACCTGGAAACATATTTCGAAACATGTTCTATCTGCTATTCGGTCAATTCCGGTGCCGAACGCAATATGTTTCCAAATAAATTGTCTCCTGAATCATCTCACACAAACATACATACACACTCACACACGTATGTATATGTGTATATGTATGCATGTGAGTTATTAAGAAATTGATATATCATCCGATAGTATAATTATTAATTGCATTGTACTATATTGAAATTCTTATTTGAAATGATCTGCTGTTATTACACGGTTGATGTATCACTTGGCCTAGACATCGTAAATAGATAAACATTCTTACACTAACTGCTGAGCTACCTGACTGACTAACCATTGAAAACAAAATGAAGTATTCAACTCTTTTTTCATCGACGCCTTTTGTATACACAACTTCATCACAAAGGCATGAAAATTCACCCTCAACCTAAAAATTAGATTTCGGACAATCATAAATCAAGTATGACGGTTGGGGGTGGGGTTTTAAAATCCACCCGGAGATCAAGATATTAGACAAGCCCTTTACACCATATGCCTATTTCATTGATCTGCTCGTAACATATTTGCGATTATTCGATTATCTTCTCATTCATGAGAACCACGGGATGGCAAATAATGAATATGAATCTTCGCCACATCGACATGTATGTGAGTCTGCATATCGGTTGATGTATAAATGTCGTCGCATCTGACAAACCTGCAGCAAACAAGAAGACAGAGAGAGAGAGAGAGAAAGAGAGAGGAGAGAGTGTTTTCTTGTCATAATATAAGTAGCAACAACAACAGCAACAATAATCATAATATTAATACAAAAAGTGAATGCGGAAAGTTGACTCAAATGGGACATAAAACAAGTATGACAGAGTGGGAACAGTTATACACCAAGAACTATGCAAACGACTTGGGTTCGGCCAGAAAGACCGATCCTGAGTCTGTCCTGGAAAATGATGAAAAGAGTGAAAAATCTCAGACTTCTAGATCAAAACTAACAACTTCATCTGAACAAGAAGATAACTGAAAAGAAAATCTACCAGATTGGAGTGGTAGTTGCGCTGGCAGACCCCAGAGTAAATGAAAAAGATTTAAAAAAACCCCACAAAGAACCCCAAACAAACAAATGAAACAAAAACGAAAAAAACATGTCAAGACCTCAACCGAGAAATAAAGGGGCTATCGAACATGATGGTTGGTGTCGTACCCATAATGACTAGAGAACTTTGAATCGACCCCTAATGATTAGATGCGAGCTTGAAGATCAGTGGAAGGGTTGAGACTGTCCAGGCAACGGTAGCGCTGAATCAGCGAAAATGCTGCGGAAGGTGCTGGAGATTTGAGGAGGATTGCAGTCACTTACGACAACCACTAGGATACCAGGTTTGAACATACCAATGCATAAAAAAAATAGATAGTAAGAGATATCAAAGGAAGTTTTTTTCCTAAGGATTTTGAAAACGAAAATGAAAAGAAATGAAGATTCAATCTCATCCCCCAAACTCCCTACAAACTAGAAAGCACCCAGAGAGTGCATGCCTCTGCACACGCCACACACTAACTAAAAGCTGAATGAAAATCAATTCATATATAGCTACGATAAAGAGGTGTGATGGTGTTTCGATTTTCCATACTTAGAACTGTTATTTACCTCTACTCGATATATATCTCTCGTTTGAGCACAAGATCCCGACTCCACCTCAAAGTTTAATCGGTTCTTCCTTTGCCCATAACCCACCCATACACGAAATGTCATTGAAATTCATTGAGGTCTTACGGAGATACTGAATGAGCAAAAATACTGAATGCATATACCTTCGTCGGCATAGGTAATTATAACAACGCCATTCCATCTTTTGGACCTGTCGAGAAGATCATTTACTTATATTGCACTTTGGGTTCCATTCAAATCATACACGAATCCCGAATGCGAGCTGATTGAAATTCACTGTTTACCACATGTTACGTCAATAAATGAGATAAGCTGTGCTTAGTGATCTATCTTCAAGTCCAAGGCGGTGGCAGTCAATGAAAACTTGCTGGGAGAGAGAGAGAGAGAGAGAGAGAGAGAGAGAGAGAGAGAGAGAGACAGACAGACAGACAGACAGACAGACAGACAAAGGGGGAAACACAAATCGGATAAAAAAGAAAAAAGTCAGAGATAGGATTGTGAAACGTAATTCTTAACTGGGAGAGCTAAAAATTCAAATTCAAATAAAAATAGGGAATTCTTCAATATTTCGGACGAAGAAGTATGGAAAAACACCAAGACCTTGCCCGGGAAGTTGAGAAAACTATGAAACGTAAATGAGATTGGATTGCAATTATTAGTAACCGTGCTCCCACCAGAATCGATTTGAATGGAGTAGAAATTCGAGGCAGAGTTAAAACTGTCCGGGCCCCACCCGGCGTTACTGGTGTCTTTGACGATATCGAGAAAGGTGTTGAAGATTTGAGGAAACTTTCTGTCCCTGAATCTCCTGTAATAACCACCAGACATCGGATGTTAACTTGCAAAAGCATGAAATAATATTAATATTTGTTGTCATTAGATTTTTAGCAAAAGCCCCCAGATACTAGTGGTGTGAAAACTCAAAGAGTAAAAAATGGTAAAAATAATGAATGAAGCCACCCGGGCGACAATGTCAAATATAAGCTAAAATACTGAGGAGAGTGCTGGTGAACCGAGGAGACTTACTGTCACTTGATCTACTGGAAATGTAACCAGATACTAATGGTGTAAAAAAAAACTCAACGTATCACGAAGTAATAATGATGATAAAAGGGAATGAATACTGGAGAAAAACCTGAGGAAATATGCTGTTATTTGATTGCTTCAAATTCCCACCTGATTCTGTTGATGTGAAAATTTGAAATAATTATAATTACCAAAATCAGCAAAGTAGAAGTCTCCAGTTACTGCAGGTCATTGAACTCAGTGAGTAGGAGAGAAAAATAATGATAAAAAAATAATCAAGTGAAAGGCTAGAAAAATGTCGAGACCTTGCAAGAGGATTGAAAAAAAAAATGTGGGAACTGAACATTTCTGTTGGACTCATCAATATCAGTGAGCGTGGAAGAGCCTTGAAAAAAGGTTGTTAAAATTGCTGATCCGAGGAAGAACTGACACCGTTCAGAGGAGAGCCTTATTAATTCTGCAGGAATATTGAGGGAAAGTGCTGATGTCGGGGAGATATTTGCAGTCAATCAATCTCCAGAGAGAGTCAATACGTATGACCAGTATAGACTCAACGGGTGCATATAATAATAATAATAATAATAATAATAATAATAATAATAATAATAATAATAATAATGATAAAAAGTTTGAAGAACTGGAAATCTCAAAATACATCCGCACGACACCATTGCTAAAATCGGATAGAATACTGAGGAGAGTTGCTGTCACTTGATCTCCTGTGAATGACACCAGATGCTACTGGTGCGAAAACTCGTAAAGAATACTGAGGAGACAAATTGATAAATAGACACTTGGATACAGATACTCGAAGTGAGAATCATCTCACTTGGCTGGTTGGTCGGGTTACGGTGTTTCCATGTATAAACCCACTCGTACATTACAGATAGACGCATACGTCTTATGATATCGGATAAAATTTAACATTAGGGCATTCATAAA
Organism: Thysanoteuthis rhombus; assembly: GCA_963457665.1. Lineage (NCBI taxonomy): Eukaryota > Metazoa > Mollusca > Cephalopoda > Oegopsida > Thysanoteuthidae > Thysanoteuthis > Thysanoteuthis major. Next base: position 59,409,775 of record OY735209.1, read on the forward strand.
TAATGACATAGCATACATAACTTATTCAAATGCATATAGACAATGTATGTACATAATAATTAGAACAGCTCTACGAGTAGTATATATATATATATATATATATATATATATATATATATATATACATTTGTAATGTATTACAATGGAAAGTATACGTGCATTATCTGTAATACTGAATGAACGTGATTTAGTCTTGAATGATGTTAACTTGGGAAGAAGACTGTATTGAACAGGATTCACTTGCCTCGACAATAAGCATTGAAATCATTGGTTTGACCTGAGCTTGGACGCCGATCACAAATCGACAAATTCCCAACCTGCCGAACATCACATACATACACATATATTTATAAATGCACACACACACGCATACGCACACATACACACACACACACACACACACACACATATATATATATATATATATATATATATATATATATATATATATATAAGTAGTCAACAGAGCTTTACATGATGTATTAATTATAGTATATTTTGGCAGAAATTTTTCTTCGTTGAACGCTTGAAATATTACCTGAAAATGACAAATGAGAATTGAAAGCGCTTGAAGAACTACCGCACGGACTTCGCAAAGTTTCTTCATTCTTGGAACCCAGGGGAAAAATACTGAAAAGAAAAAGTGATGAAAAAAAAAATGAATCGACAAAAACTATCCACTGTATTTTATATATATATATATACTCACACACGCACCTCGATATATATATATATATATATATATATATATATATATATATATATATATATATATATATATATATATATATATATATATATATCGGATTTTATGAAGTAAAAGCAAAAATAAACGTACAACTTTTCCTATGAGTGTCAGGCTTATGCGCTTGAAATATTTTAGAGTTGGCGAAGAAAAAAAATCTTTGTTGAAAAAGATTCACTTTGAAAGAAAAGTGGTTAAAAAAAATCCTGCAACAAAAAAAAAAAAAAAAAATGAAACAAGTTTCGGAGCATCATGAACTCGGCGCTGTAACTCTTCCCTTGATGTAAAAATAGTGGCAGGAGCAACGCTACGATGAATCAAAATGAAACGGAGACCGGCCCCACAATAGAAAAAAAGAAAACAAAAGAGAAAAAAAAAAGGTGAAGATAGAAAAAACAAAAAAAGAATAAAAATGTTTTGAAAAATACAAGGGAGCAAAGGCAACAACGTGTACGTCCATGCATAGCATACAAGTTTATGCACAGCATACAAGGTTGGTAACTTTTCTATTCTGTTTTTCTTGGCATGATATATATATATATATATATATATATATATATATATATATATATATATATATATATATATATATATATATATATATATATATATATATATATAATAAAGATCCTGTTGTAAAATCTAGGGCAACTTGGCTTTTCTGATTGCTCAACTAGGCTATGTTGTCAGTGCTTGTTCCAGCACTCTTACCATCGCTTTTTCTCTTCTCCCATTGCAAGCACCGGGAGAGCAGGCGAGTAAGGAAGGTGGGTCTGGCCGATATTGCCATAGCTGCTGCCTTCGTTACCATAATTACTGCTACCTCCGGCGTTGTTGCTAATATATTGCAGGCATGCTTCTTCTCTTTTCTTTCCTTCCTAGTCTTATTCCGACCTTTCGTTCCTAGTTTGAAAAAAAACCTTCTGAAAAAAAATTCGACATTCTTCGCTCTTTCTCTTCTTCTCCCCGTCTTTCTCTCTTTTTTTTCTCCTTCTTATTTCACCTACTATTTCTCGTCTTTCCTACCTTTCGACGACATGAACCCGTGCCTTACCCATCCCCCCCGTCTCTATACTCTACCGACGTTCCTGGGTTCTAGCTTTATTTTCCTTCAATCCTCTCCTAACCTGCACTCTTGCTAGCTCCAGCTCTCTCTGCTCTCTGTCTCGCGAGACTTTGTTTCTCCTTACTACTCTCCTTTCAACTGTTTCTTCACCGATAAAGCCTTGCTCTCCCTTTTTTCTGTAATTTGACCTTTTCTCTCCATTGAGCTTACGCTCTCCCTGCTTTCTATTTCACCAAACCTTGCTCTCCTTCCTCCACTCTTTTCAACTTTCTACACTGATAAATCCTTTCTCTCCCTTTTTCCCCCCTGTAATTTGACCTTTTCCCTCCATTGAAACGTTACTCACTTGCTCTTTACTCTCCATCTCCTCGCCACCCTCAATATTTTGCATACAGTAATTCCCTCTCTTTTCTTCTCTCTTATAGATTAACAGTTTTAAATTCACTTTATCTTTCCTCTGTGGACACTCTATTCCCTTTCACTCCTCCTTCTCTTTCTCCAACTCTGTCCTGGTCTGATACATTCCTCAGTACCCCTCTTTCTAATTTATTTTTTTGACCGCCCTCTAATATTTATATTCTTCTCTCTTTCCTCATTTGCGTCGTTTCATCGCCAGTCTCCATTCCTTCCCTTCTCCTACCTCTACTCACCGTAACTAACACCAACTTCAGATTTATTCAAATAAATAACAAAACACACTGACATTTTATTTTCCTTCAACGAACGCTTCTCTCAACCCAATTTTAGTCTCTAGGAAGTCAGCAAAATATCCACTCTCTGTTTTTAGAATCAAATTAAATGAGTTGATATATCAAGGGCGAACTGCAAACTCTGACTGCCCTCTCTTTTCCCTATGTCCTTCTGTCTGTCCGTTTAAGTTGGAACAGGAAGGCTCAGCATTTTGGGTCAGCCTGCCATCTCCTCTCTTCGTCGTAAATGTGATGGAGCCATTCTATATATAACCGCCCATTCACTTTTAACACTATCCTACGATCGGCGTCTGAGTCGCTCGCTCGCTCGCGTGCTCGGTCTGTCTGCCAGACTGTATGTCTGTCTGCTTTTATTTGTAGATCTGTGAAATGAATGGTTGTCTTAATAGAAACATATGGTTCAGTCATATATGTTTGTATATGAGAATGACTTTGTTGTGTCTGCCCATCCATATGCGTTTATTTATTTCTCTCTCTATCCAAATCTGGTCTTATTCATTCATCTCTTTCAATTAAGATCTATCTATCTATCTATCTATCTATCTATCTATCTATCTATCTATCTATCTATCTATCTATCTATCTATCTTCTCCATTAATACTTGTATATTTATACTGAGGGTCATATGATCAAATATTCTCTGCTTCTAATCTATTCACTAAGCTCTAAATTATATATGGTCTTCTGAAAGTTCACTTTTAAGATCATTTGAAAAAACAGAAATAGAACGTGTATATAAACGCGCGCGCTCTCTCTCTCTCCCTCACACACACACACACACACACACACACACACACACACACACACACACACACACATATATATATATATATATATATATATATATATATATATATATATATATATATATATATATATATATATATATATATATATATATATGCAAAGGCCCGAATAACTGCGTTCAACCCTAATTCTCATCTCGTTTATTCTCGGTCTATTCAGGTACATTATTAATAAGTATCCTAAGAATGAGAAAAGCATTTACTTCACATGAAAAAATACTCTTTTTTCAAATATTCTCTTTCCTTTCAATGCATTTAATTCAGTAATGAATAATCACGTAGGTGGATAACATCATACATTCAAAATTTAAGATCAAAATTCAGCAAATAACCAAGTGTTAGTTCATGGACTTATTAACCCACCATCGTTACGTGAACCAAACCTTTGATAAATTTAATAATCTGCTGATCTTTTTATGGCCCGAAAACTGGTTTTTCCTTTACTGAGAGAACCACACTGACGTCGAGAAGCTGTTTGATTGAATTCAAATGGTTACACAAAGAAGAAATAACATAATAATATGAAGTTATGAAGTAATTAGATGAAAGTATTTCCGAAACGTTTGAATCTTGTCGGGGTTGATAAATACTTTCATCTTATTTAATGACTGATGAAGATAAACAGAATATCTAACGTTTCCATTGAGTCATAAATGTTTCCTAAAACCAGTTTTGTTTTTCTTATCTAAAATATTATCAAGCCAGGCGTTATCGATCAATACTTATACGGAGTAATAAAAATATTAACAATAATGAGTGGAAATCACCCCAAAAAACATCCTTGTGTCGTTAACCGATTTATAATTAACAACTGATAATGAGATTGATTTTATTCATCTTTCGATATTCGGCCATGCTTCGTGATCTGTTCATAAAATATTGATTTCCAAGTAATATAGTTTTACAATTCAGTGGCTTACATTTTTATATGTTGGTACATATATTCATTAATACGTTTCGACATCTGCAAAGCACACTCTAAAATATACTTGTACATGCGTATACAGGCACAAATATGATAGATATATGATACCGTTTTCTTTTGAAATAGACTGATCTCTTACCAATGTATTCATGGGCTAGTGGTTGTTTTTCTTATAAACTCACATGAAAGTTCTTTTATGCAGAAAAATACCGACATAACTTCGCAACAACGTTTCAAACTTATAAATGTGACGTTTCATTGGCATCAAAACAGACTTAGAAGTTGGTGATACATACCTTTAAAATATTTTATATCGTAATAGTAATGTTTACGTTTATGGTAAAGTACAAATTTTTATATCTTCTTGGTGAAATGGTTGTATAATAGCCACCTTTATACTTATATAATATCATAGATTCCTTCATACTTTTATGATACCTTTGTATAATGTATACGTCAAACGTATTCGTTTATAGTATGAATTATGTATGTTCAGTGATATACACCCTTACTGCATGGTATATATTCAACACATTTACAGTAAAATATGTACCATTATTGTATAATTCACTTCAAAACGATATAGCATAAAATATATCTTTAGAGTATCATAGACACCTTGATACCCCAAAGGTATAATATATTCTTTTATATAATTCATACGTTAATAGTATAATTTATTTCTTTATAGTAATATTATCATTGTAGTATGATAGACTCCTTTATATCTTAATGGTGGTATCTTTATTGTGTACATATATAACAGAGCTTTCCAAATTTTTTGGTTTGACGACAAACTTTTCTGACATGAATTTTTTTGCGACGCATTACTCACGTTTCGTTGGCGCAGTCTAATAATACATAATGTCCTTCCAGCAATTCACTTGAATCAGGAAAAGCACCTTTCGAAAATATACACAAAATCTATACTGAGTGTTGTGACACACAGTTTCGGAAGTTCTGCTATACAGTACGTGTATAAGGTTTATACACATTTATCAGATGTATATATGTATATAAAGACTGAGGACTAAATCATGGGAAAAAATTCGTCGTACCAAAAAAACTGCCTCTATAAGGGAATAAACTTTCAGGGTACACTTTCCTGTGTCTTTCATATTTAATAAAATCTGGAACTGATGGAGAAATAAAAAAAACAAATTTTTTTTAGTTCGTTTCCCTTTACAAATACTATCTTAATAATTCGCCATTTCTAAAGTTATTAATTTTACGCATCGCTCTGTGATTTGCTTTTAGACTCGCAGAGACTCTGACAACAAAAATATCTTAGAGGAAATAAATGCGTATTTGACGTTACAGAAAGCACACGGTCATATAGAACGTTATCGACCTGCTGTCGAAGAATTTTGAAGAAAGATAGATGAATAAATAGCGTACTTCGATGTTGAAAAAAAGTCAGAAATATTCGTCTCTTTTTGAAACCACTGGAATATCATTAAAAGCCATTTGAGAAAAAAATGTCATTAACTAGGCGATTCATTATTATTATTATTATTATTATTATTATTATTATTATTATTATTATTATTATTATTATTATCATCATCATCGTTATTATTATCATTATTATTATTATTATTATTATTATCATCATCATCGTTATTATTATCATTATTATCATTATTATTATTATTATTATTATTATTATTATTATTATTATTATTATTATCATTATTATTGTTAGTAGTAGTGGAAATATCGTTTGTATTAGTTGGAATAGTTTTTGAGTTTTTACATCAGAACCGTCTGCTGACTTTCTCAGGGGATCAAGTGACAGCAAGTGTCCTCAATACCCCAAGACATCTCTTGGTATTCTTGTTGATTTCAGCCATAGTGTTGTCTAAATGCTCCCAATACTTATGCTAATCTCTAATTCTTCGAATCGTCTTGTTGTTGAAGTTCTTGTTCTTCTGTGGTTCATCTTAATTCTTAAAAGAAAATAACCCCCCCCCAAAAGCTATGATCATAATAACAAATACAATGATAACATTAATAATAGTAAAAATGGATTTATAAATGTTACAGTGCAACTCTAAAGATAACTGTAACAACCCTAGCCTTGATCAGTATAATGTCAAATATATAGTGAAGACACAACCCACAAATCCTGCAATAATATTGTAACTAATGACGTTAATCGTAAATAAACAGAGGGTAATCAGAGAATCAATATAAAGACTTGGTTGGGATTCAGCCTTCCTGAATCTATGATAAACTAAACATGCATAGCTTTCAATCTCAGAACAACATTAGTGATGAAAAACTAATACTACATCTAGTAATAATAATTGTGATGATAATGTTTGTGTTATGGTAGGAAAACAGTTGAAAGGGCATAACATTAGTCCAAACATAACGTCTCTGTATAACTGTGTCATTCAATCCATCACTCTCTCACACACACACACACACACACACACACACACACACACACACACACACACACATATATATATATATATATATATATATATATATATATATATATATATATATATATATATATATATATAATCCCACAATTTTGTTATTGGATTCGTTAGAATACAAAAAGAAACAGAATCATACTTTTTCCATTGTTGATGATATTTAATCAATACTCAATATTTATCTAAATAAATATTGATACATAATAAAGTAACTCTTAATATGCAAATTAAAATCATCATCGTCGTCATGATCTGAGGCGAGAGAAGTATATACAAATATCATATTGTACTAGAATGGTAGATTGAGTTAGAGGTCTGTCATCAACCGGTAATAAACGTATTGGCTGTGGCTGAAGAGTGCGTTGGGCACGAAAAGTTGACATTCACTGGGTATATATCCTTGTTAGTTTTTGTTATATATATACATCAACAGCAGCAGTAGCTGTTATAAGTCTGCTGCTGGACAAAGGCCTTCCCCATCATCTTTCATGACGAACATGATTGCACTAATCTCTGCAAAATATATTTATATATACCACAAGTTGTATATATTACTGAAAAAAATCTTTATTTCAACAGTGTTCAATACTTACAGTAGAGGCAATATATTAGGCTATCTGAGGAGCTGAATAACGCGAAACGCGGGTATACCATTGCCATAGACTAAATTTACGTATTTAATCGATATATATATATATATATATATATATATATATATATATATATATATATATATATATATATATATATATATATATATCAAAGAAAGAGTGGATCAAATATATGAATTTACTGAATGTCATTCTACTTGAACAGGTGTATCGAAACAACAGGTGGAAAGAACGGGGGCTTTTACTGGAAATTTCCATTACAAACTACTGCATAGATTAAAGAAAATCTTGTCTTCTAACGACCGATCTAACAAAAAAAAAACTGAGCAGATAAGATGAAAGTGCTTCAAACTAGGAATCGTGATTCTGCTTCGTTGTTATTATTTAATGCGAATAAACGAATAATGACTATCGTACAACAATGGCAACAACAACAACAACATTGATTTCTTATTTTAGTAGATTTTAAGACAAGTATTATTGTGCAAAAGTTCTTGGCGTTCTTTTCCGAAAACTAGAGAAATCTTTAGATAGTCTCGGACAGAAATAGAAAATCACCAGAAAACTAATATGTTGTTGCTACTTGCGCTCAGACCACCCCCGATCAAGATTGAACCTCCAAAATCTTGGTTTGGAGAGAAACAACAATGATCATAATTGGTAGGTCTAACACCATGTTTCCATAGCACAAACTCTGCACTTTTCTCTTTTCATTCGAATGATGCTGCTGCTGTTGATGATGATAACTGACATATCTCCATCGACCCTACGAATACAATATATTGATGTTTTCTACCCTCACTTTAGATAACAATAACAACAACAACAATGATAATAACAATAATAATGATAATAATAGCAAATGATAATAATTTTTACTTTTATGATTATCACTATTATTTTTATTATTATCATCATAATAATAACGGCAACTTAATGATACTAATAATAATTGACAGTATTGATAACGGTCCGAAGAACCTTGCAAAGAGAGATAGAGTACTGAACAGCCTGCTGACTAATTGAAGATTGACTTGCTGTCTCTTGATCGCCAATGAAAGACGCAAGATACGACCGGTGCGAAAACTCAATGCGTACAAATAAAAATAACTGTTACTAGAAAACTGACGATTAAAATATGTAGTTAGGAGATGCTTAAATTTGAAAAGACTACTTGCAATATCATATTTATTCATGCAATCCGAGGAGTCTATGTTTTTAGTTATAAAAGAGCAACAGTTATAAAGATGTTTCATAATTAGCAATGTGTTATTGTACCCTATTACGCTAAGGGACGCAACTGACGTAGTAAAATAGAATTTTATGTTTTGATGACGTAATAAAAATGCTGAATACACAATACAAAAAAAAGGTAATTGCAAAACAAAAAGGAAGATAAAAATAAAAATCATTTGAGGTCAACAGCCCGCTATTCTCCAAGCCTACTGCAATGCAAATCTCTATTATACATATATATATATATATATATATATATATATATATATATATATATATATATATATAATACAAATCACATATTTCATAAATGCCCTCAGTTTTGACAGCATGGGTATCTAGCTTCTACAAAAATACGAGATTGACGTTTTACTGAGATAATCAGATAATTATTTTGACCAGATAATCGCCGTAAAAAAATTTCACAGATATATTTGAACTTCTATGGGATTATTTTTGTAGATAAGAAATTACTGAACGCATTCATGGAGTCCATTATCTCGAATGGTGGATAGGAGACATTTCTATCAACCAAATTGTCACCATTAAGTGGAAGAGCCCATTGTTATAGACAGAGAAACGGAAAAATCACATTATGCATGATATAAGCAGAATATCCACTTTTGATATCATGAATGCTAATTACAAACGTTAAAGTTATTTTTTCAAGTTACTTCAATACTCAGAGCTTTTAAAACATTGTAGCTCATATTCTGCTGTTTTGAAATTTGTCAAAAGCTATTATGGCGATGTTTCCACGTTATTACATTCTCTAGCCTCTCTCTGTTTCTTACGCTCATACATACACGACCCTCGTTATCATATATATATATATATATATATATATATATATATATATATATATATATATATATATATATATATATATTTGTATACATATGAATGGCTGCACATGATAAGTGCCCTACGAATCATTTTTTTAAAAAGTTGGTATTTCCTTTATTCTGAGAACTGCGAAGTTCGTTTAAAACTATATATTTTGAAGCTTGAACACTCTATGAATCATAAAGCAGTGTGTGTATAGGTCGAAAATATAAACGTTTTAAAAGTGGATCGTTGGAGACTTATCATGTGCGATATTACAGAAGACACATATCTATTTATCTATCTATCTATCTATCTATCCATCTATCTATGAATATATATCACACACACCCTGCATACACTCAGTGCATTGACTGTATGTGTAACTTCATTATTCTCTTTGCAATTAGCTATTTGTTTGATTTTACATTGAGTCTATCACTGATATATATATATATATATATATATATATATATATATATATATATATATATATATATATATATATATATATATATATATATATATATATATATATATATATATATATATATATATATATATATATATATATATATATATATATATATATATATATATATATATATATATATATACTGTATACTGTATACTGGTTGGGTGTTAAAGCTTGGGAGCCCGGGGCAGTTCAGGGTCGGAGGGCCCCTCATACACAAATTAAAATACACGGCAAATCACAAAATTTACGCATCAAGGTCCGTTTATTGCATGTAATTGGAACTGACAAATTATACATATATAGGAAGCTTAAATGAGTTATATTTCCGAAGAGAATATATTTATATGCATGTAAATATATGCCAGTAAATCTTCAAATAGATTTTTTTTTGTATTCCCTTACTCCAATTACCGTAGACCCGAATTACAAGCAGTAATTTTATCAATTCATTTAAAACAATTGAAAGCATCATAACGAAATGAATTCCAAAATGAATTCCAAGCAGTAATTATTAATTTAATTCCTATTAAAGAAACTAATTTTTTTTATTCTTATATAGAGAAGGCCCAGGGCAATTGCTTCTTTTGCCACCTTCCCACTTATAACCCTGGTCCCATATATATATATATATATATATATATATATATATATATATAGTGCGTACGAAATCTGATTGATCAAAATTAAAGTGAATAAAATGTCAGATAGAACACCACTGTTACTGCCACTGCCCTAGTAAAGCCTTTGTCCTTAGCTCTTTTTACGTAAATAAATTTACGATGATGTCGATTATGATGATAATAATGATGTGCCAGGTTCAGCTCCATCATCGCTGCAGTGCTGTGTCTACCCATTGTGTTTTCAAATGAGAATCATTACGAATTGCCGATGAGTGTGTTAGGCACGAATTGTTGACATCCACCGGATATACATATTCGTAATTCATTTATCTACATTTATATGTATATACATACATAGTCCTTACAGTTTTCCATGGGTGCACAGATACTACACTGATCCTGAGCTGAAGTGCTACGGAGCGACACTTTGATCCTTCCCAGAGTGCATATATCGCATCTATCTGCTTCCCCACGAGAGCAAGATGTGACACATAGGCCGATCTATTGGAACATGATCACATCATTTTTGACGTTTGCTATTGTTGCTAATAGAATTATTACTATTATTATTATTATTATCATTATTATTATTATTATTATTATTATTATTATTATGATTATCAAAGAGTGGTAGAAGTTAATTACTATTTGTAACCAATTTACTGACTCTCTCAATAATCTCGTCCATAGGACGTTGGACACAATTACATTTTCCTGACTCCAAAAATAAAAATAAAAAATATTACGAAACTAAGCCGTTGGAAAACTTAAAAAATGCTAGCATGTCTACAAACACAATACAGACTAATACAAAACAATTTACAAAACGTAATCTAATAAAGCTGGAAAAAGAAGAAGCGAAAACCCCGGAGTTCACCAGAAAAAAAAAATGGTTATTAGTTAGATAAAAGCGAATACAAAGAATGAAGCCTGATTTGAAAAAATTATTTTCTTTAAAGTCATGAAAATTTACTTACAATCGCATTCAAACTAACTCACACACATACACACGAATACATGTTCTCATATCAGCATACAGATATATACTTGTATATGTATATGTACATAAATATACTTATACGTATAATTCTTAATATCATGATATACGTATATGTACAAATATATACACGTATATTTCTTTATATTAAATACGCATATTTACAATTATACATACATAATCGTATATTTCTTTATATCATAATATACGTACATCTACACACACACACGCATACACACATGTGTGTGTGTGTATGTGTGTGTGTACGTATATATCTTTATATTATAAGATACGTACATTTACAAATATATTTAAGAAATTGACATTTTGGTCTGATAGAATGAAATATAAACTGCGTCATATTATATAGAAACTTATCTGTAATAATTTCCCGTCGTTATCATATTCAATTTAGACAATCAAAATAGAATAAACAATTTAAGAATCGAACTTTTCATCAGCGGCTACCTATCGGTGTCAGGTTCGATTCCTGCAGCAGCCCCATTTTCTTAAATTGTTAATTCTATTTACGTTGTCTAAATTGAATGATATGATATGTTAACCGTGTAACGACAGAAAATCATTTCAGATAAGTTTCTATATGATATAACGCAGTTTATAATTCATTTACAAGTGTGTGTGTATATATATATATATAAATATATAAATATATATATATATATATGTATATATATATATATATAAATATATAAATATATGTATATATATATAAATATATATATATATGTATATATATATATATATATATATATATATATATGTATATATATATATATATGTTATTCGTGTGTACATAATATTTATTAAACAGTAATAACCAAATTCAATACTAACGTATATATATATGTGTGTGTGTGAGTGTGTTTGCTTATGTTTACATGTATAGACAATTCTTGAATTCAATATCTTCTGACCTACGTTCACTCGTAAGCAAACATGAACAAGTAACCAAATAAGTAAAAAAATCCTTATTTATGGTGTTGGATCAGACTAATATATATATATATATATATATATATATATATATATATATATATATATATATATATATATATATATATATATATATATATATATATGGGGGGTCTCCTGAAATCTGAAAGAAATAACCCACTGAATGAATTGTAACTCACATTCAAGATGGACGATGCTCACGGATAGAAAAGCTTACACCAATTCAAATTATAAGATTTTATAATCCTAATAATGTGCTTCACTACTCCCTCTGTCGATCTTTGATTCGGCTTCTCTGACCCTCTCTTCACTTATCTATCTGTCTTTGCTTTTTTGACAACTTATATTTACCTATCTATTCAATTCAGTTCATATATATCTTGGCCCGTTCGTATCTTTCTCGCTAACCGACGCGCTAGCCATCGAGGATATGTGTCCTATTGTGCACTGTACGACGACACAAATCTTTTTCAAATTTATTCGAACAATTAAGCTCCTCTAAGTCGTTGATGATCTTACCATAACATTTTGATTGATCAATACTACAGCTTTATTTAAGTATATGATTTGTGGGGAAAGGCAAAGATTTTTTTCTTCTGATAAATAAACAAACAATAAAAAAACAAAAAAAAAACACCAAATCTTATAGACCTGTTTTGAATATGACAAAACAAAACAGGAAAAGAATAAATACCACATAATTAAAAAAAAAAAGATATGACTATCTTCTTTCTGATGGAAGTTGTTTATTTCAACTGTTTCTTTTTGTTGTTGTAAGTTTTCGATATCAAAATGATAATCTAATAATCATTATAGTATAACAACATCAAAAACACGAAGGAGCTGCCCGAACAAAATTCAGAATGATAAAGACTCTTTCTCGAGGTTTTATGCAATTTTATAAACCTGATTTAAATTTGATTCTGTTTCAAAACAAAATAGAAAGAATCTAAATACCACTTAATTTGTTCAAAAATGTATTGACTATGATTTGTTACCGTCTTCATGTGAGATTTCCGCTTTTATTTGTAACCTTGTCAACCGTAAGTCTGAAATCACACCATAACTTTGAATTTTTTGTATGTCTGTCAAAAACAAAAACAAAAAACAAAACAAAATTTGTTACTATCAGAATTATTTAAACACTCACACACACACACACACACACACACATACACACTCTCTCTCTCTCTCTCACACACACACACATACACATGCACAAACACAAATAATACTTCATGTATGTATAATTTCAACAATAAGTAATCGCAAATTTTAAAACCTTATTCGTTTGATGAATCGATATTGAGGGAAGAACAGTGTAAGCAAAATATCTCCATTTATTCATTAATCTATCCGAAGGAAAATTAATAAAAAATGCCGTGACGACATTGAAATTGAAAAAAAAGCAAAAACTACGAGTTATTTAAATTTCAAATGTCTCGTTTATACATACATTCTAGAAGCAGATTATACATTTGTATACATACATGAATTACTGCGTATTTACATTTTTACGACGTGTAGTTAATTGTTTATTGTATTTTTAATCTTAATTAATTTTTACCATTGGATGGAGTTTTATAACACAATATTCTTATTACTAATTTTAACACATGTTTACGTTTATCTCGCTTTTTAGTTGTTTTTTTTAAAACCACAACTAAGACTCGGGCCGTCATTCTACGGTAACGAGTCAACGGCGCGATTGAGATGAAGTTGTAATCGAAAGAAGCAACTAAAAATTAAGATGAAGTTGAAATTTGGTTAAAATTTATAATAAAAATATTCAAAATAAT
>OY735209.1:59431518-59436518 GCA_963457665.1 Thysanoteuthis rhombus
GTGGAAAAGAATATGAGAGAATAGAATTGACTGGAATCTGTATTTGATAAAATGTTAATTTATGCCGCAGATTCTGTTGCAAAATATATTTCAGTCTGTTCAAATCCACCCATCTATCTATCTATCTATCTACCTATCTATCTATCTATCCGATTGTACGTTAAATGTTTTTTATTTATATAAGTTTGTCAGATTTTTTAACCGTCTACTTATTTCTCTACTCCGTGATTTATTATCAAGTTTATAATTTGAAAATGTTAAATAAACTTGATTTAAGATGGTGAAAAACTTTATGGATAGGACGTTTCTTTTAGAAATTATAGACATATGGCTACTTGGAGAGAAAGCACCATCATAATTGTGGTTGTGATTATTATCATTATTATCATCATCATTATTATTATTATTATTATTATTTAATTTTTTGAAGAGAATAGAGGGAAGGACTGTAGCAGCAGCTGTAGTAGTAGTAGTAGTAGCCGTAGTAGTAGAGATGATAGTATTGGATTTTTTTTTTTTTGTTCCTTTGTTTTCTTTTCAAAAATTGTTTTCTCCGAATCCGTTTTGTTTGGAAATCTTGCTTGACCGGAAATTTCATTAAAACGTTCGCTAAACACTTAAACTCATATCTAGTGAAACAAAAACACATTCTCAAACACTTATAACGCTATGTTAACGTATCTTCGTATTTGTTTTCTCTCGTGAACGCATAGATGCACTTGTATAGCAGTAGAAGCAATGGAAATATTACAGGTCCATAATATCTTAGTCAATTATTGATCATTAATACTCCCTTGACTCTGCGAAAATCCTCTCATTACAGATGTCACGAGTTGAGCTAAAGATGAATACATATATACCAATATCAGAATATTTTGCAAAGACCTTATGTATATATATATATATACATATATATATATATATATATATATATATATATATATATATATATACATATATATATATACATATATATATATATATATATATACATATATATATATATGAATATATAAATATATAAATATATATACATATATATATTTATATATATGTATATATATATAGTAGAATGTGGATTCGCTGTACTAACTCATGTTTCTGCCCTCTCTGGGCCTCATCAGATCTGTACCATATATATATATATATATATATATATATATATATATATATATATATATATATATTGTCTGTTGATCAAATATTGATATCCTACAAGTATTTTAATCGGCGTATTGTTTAATCAGTGCTGAAGATACAATAATAATAAAAAATAACTACTTTAGTATATTCATATCTATCAAAGTCTTGTTTGCTTATCAAAATATGAATGTGTTGCTGCCCCAAAACGTTCCACGAAAAATATCCCCTCGAAAATATATTTTTGGCAACAGAATTACAATGCATTACTGTTCGGTCATAAATAATATCTGATAATAACCATTTCGATTGGCTAACGTTTGACTACAAATAATAAAATCCTGCTGGGCTTGGTTTAGGAGTAAATTAAATTTCCATTAGAAAGTGTAAGAGCTGCACATATTTATGGGCGGCACAGTATGTATATATCAATTTATGGGTGTGCAATGTTGTAATATATATATATATATATATATATATATATATATATATATATATGTGTGTGTGTGTGTGTGTGTGTATAATCTTATCCATCAGATAATTTTATATATAGACTTTCTGCTCATTATCTCAATTCTTTTTTATCAGAAAAAGCATTGTCAACTATTTTTTAAATATTTTTGACTAGGATTTCTCTTACATCTTAATCGTAGCTTTTCTTTGCAGCAACGATGGCCTTGTGCTTATTATTATGTTCATTTTATCAATGAACTTTGTAAAATAAACGTAGATTTCAATTCTGAATGACTAAATGTAGCTTATTTCACCAAAATCGACGGCAAAAATCGAATAATTTTCAAACACATAACAAAGTGATCATTTGAAATAGAAGTTTCTCCATGATATATTGCAATTTATGATCATTCTGTTGGATCATATATATACATTTCTTAATAACACTCACACACACCTACATACACACGTACACACATGTATCCATACATATACTGTAGAATGGTCATTCGCTGCACAAACACGTTGATACACATGTGTTTATGCGGCGAATCCCTATTCCACTATATCTCCAGCTCTACTCTCAACCAACATAATATTCTAAGATGAATGTATTGAGCACTCTGTGAAATGAACCCATCATACATCGGATACTACATTATATTACGTTATATTACGATATTGCATCCCTGATTTGTACTATATATATATATATATATATATATATATATATATATATATATATATATATATACATATACATATATATATATATATATATATATATATATATATATATATATACATATATATATATATATATATATATATATATATATATATATATATATATATATATATATCGTCAGTCAACAAACATATGTATCTATACATACAGTGAATCTAAACTATTGTCTAAACATGCAAGGATTTGTCCATGTCTATAAAACATCCTTGCAAAGACTCTGTGTTCGTAATAAAAGTGGTTTAAGCATACAAGTATCGTTTGAATACACTTATACACTCAAATATAAATACTTATGAACATAAATACTTATAAACATAAATACAAATAAAGCCACAAAGTCCAGTCCGAAAACACAAACCTCAAAGATAATCCCTCATCTAAAAAATTCGAACTGATGGTAATAAACGTTGTCAAATGAGAAATATTGATGTTTCTCTTACGCTGGGTCCCTCCGTTTCGATGTATTAACTACGTTTATATTTGATGATTATTTGCTGTCGTCCATAATTATACATGCCTAACATAAATGAAGGAAAGAAAACTTCTTGGCCTATAACTTAGTTTTGTCTTCTCAAAGATGTACGAAAATTTGATCCTGTATTTATATATGGAATCTTGATCAAACCAAGAAAAAGTGACGGAACAAATGTTTCTTTTCGTTTCATCTGTCGCTAATCTTGTCGAAGATTTTAGAGAAAAAGAAATCTTAAAATTATTTTGCCAGAAAGTCACGTGTTTCTAATTGCAAATTCATCTGAAGTCGATAGCTAAAATATTTTTCTATGGACAATGAAAGATTTGTTGCAAGTATATAGCTAATATGTACTAATATATACCTAAGTAGACAGTTAAAAAAAAAACAAACAAAACATCTAAATACCTAGGTAAATCATGTAGATCGTCATAATTACAGACATATGAATGTACACGCACACACACACATATGCAAACACACATACATGTGTGTGTGTATATATATATAGATGTATATACATATATATCAGGCTGTTAATATCTGAAGTAGTCTTTCCCTAATTATCAATTCATTTATGTCCATTTCACGCTTATATATATATATATATGTGGGTGTGTGTGTGTGTGTGTGTGTATATATATATATATACATATATATATATGTGTGTTCGATTCCTGCAGTAGCCCCATTTTCTTTAATTGTTTTTTTTTATATAAGTTGTCCAGGCCAAGTGATATATTTACCGTGTTATGACGGGAGATCATTTCAAATAAGAGTTTCAGTATAGTATGACGCAATTAATAATCATTCCGTCGGATCATGTATCCATTCCTTAATACATATAATTATACATGTATTTGTCTGTGTGTGTATTAATAATTGGGGTAAGGGTTTAAGATTGCAAATGAGAAGATAATACATGCGCACATAAATGGAAGTATATACGTTTTATATGTATGCATTAAATAGACCATCGAAACAACAGACATATGAATATACACACACAACTACACACAAATGTATATGAATAGATCGTAGTGTTAGAAAGTCAATTTTGTAGGTACTGTTGTCTTACACTGCCCCAACTGTGGGCGCACACAATAGGGATTGAACTTCTACCAATTTCGTTCAAGACAAGTTAGCCATCATTCAGTCTATGGTCAACAATCCTTGTACGGAAACTTCGTTTGATTTGGATCTGTGCCGCATCGTTAGACACCCAGTGAGAATTGAACTCCCTACACTAAACTAGAAATAGTCTCTAGAGAGACGAGCTTGTTAACTATCACCCAGTGATTGGCACCCAGTTTTGCTTATTGTGGCTAACAGAATTTGAAAAAAATCTTAAATTTCTGTGACACTCAAAAACTCACTGACCATAATACCAAAGTTAGTGCTTTAGATGCCTTTCTAAAAAGTAGTGTAGAACAAAACAGCTCTGTACGGATACATTATGGACATTGTGCCAGTGATCAGTCAAGATATATATGATGTCATTGTTGAGCCTTAACAAGATGGTATATATTAGTACTGTGTATCTCAACTGACTTATTCTTTTCTGATTAAATATCTCGAGTTGTTGATGTATATCTCTTCATGATGAAAAAAAGTATTGTTAATATGTGTGCGTTCATTTTCATTCATATGGCGTATTAACCTAAGTGTACCGTGTACAGCCACCCGTGTCTGTCTACGATGCTGTCTTTATCAATGATTACTTATTCAGGAAATTTCACATCACGGAATACGTCACGAAAAGTATTTGAGAAGGAATGCTAAAGCAAATTAGCGCTAAACGGGGTAGCGCTCAGCGGGAAAGTTATATCAAATCCACAGTGTTCGTGTGTGTGTATGTGAGAGTGTATGTGAATGTGAGTTAGTATGTGTGTGTGTGAGAGAGAAAGGGGACTCTGATCAGTATGAAACCTATTACTGATATAAAACAATGGCTCATTGATTAGAGTTTTTGCTGTGTGTCAACTCGAAGTGATTTTATCAATGATGAATTTGAACTTTTAGCAAATGTCATTTCGTCCCGAGACGGAGCAACACATTATGTACATTCATAAATATTTTGGGCGCCTGCTATTGTTGGCAAGACCCCTGCCAGTATAGTGAATAAGATCCTCACTAAGTGCCGTACCATAAAGGCCCTGTGCCAGACAAAGATAATACGTCCATATA
>OY735209.1:59446518-59454018 GCA_963457665.1 Thysanoteuthis rhombus
TTTCAAAAATCTCCCCCCATAAACAAGTTTTTGGTGGGGTTAATCAATTCACAATGTAAGCCTCTGTTATATACTTGTCATTAGTTTGATTCATTTTGTTTAAATCTTTTTATCTACCAATTTTTTTCGAAATTTTATTTGTCAGAATCGGGGTGCATCTTCGAGGCCATGGGATACGCTATTTTGTAAGAATTAACACAGTGGAGCTGATCGTTACGTACTTTGAGATCAACTGAATTATATCTAAAAAAAGAAAATCCTTCTTCCTTTCTCTCCCATTTAAGTTCTATAAGCAAATCTCAGGCACAGTTAATTAAATAAGATATCTTACAAAAAGGTTTCTTTTCAACGAATAAATGAGTACTTTGTGAAGAATTTTACATAAATTAGTCAACATGGATTCTAAACTGCGGGCTTAAACTTCCATCCATAGAATTCCCGCTAGGTAACTTGACCCATTAACTACTGAAGGCGGAAAAGAGCAACAGCTATCTATTGCAAGATAAAAGCTCTTGTTTATTGCTAGGTTGACCATTTCAAATCATATATTGCAAAATAAAAGCCCTGACTCAAATAGAACTGAGTTGCCATCGATCTGAATAGAACGGTAATTTCATTGAGTTTTTCCCAAATTAAAAAAAAGAAACACGAATGATTCAAGTGAATCATTTCCTAAAATTGTTTATGAATGACCTTATCAGGCGAAACGCGTTAACTGAAAGAAAAACCTGTTAGTATCAATATTCAAGTTTTATCCTAGTTTCAATATTCATTCTTATTATCTGAATATTCATTGCAATGCTAGATTGATAATCTGCTAGATTTTAATTCCATTGTATGGCACAAGACTAGAAAAATGGAGCACTTAGTGATGCTGAATTAATGTATGCTTAATGTATGCTTTTGTATTTTGACAATATAGATTGTTCTGCAACTGTCTCAGCTTACGCTGTGCCGCCGAAAGACAAAACTTCTTGCTAAGCAGGAACCATACTGTGCACCTGGTCACTTTCTCAAGCACACGCTGTGCTGTGGAGGACTTATTCCTAGGAGCCGCCATATTTGCCCCTTGTGGCAGTTATGATGATGATGATGATGATGATGATGATGAAGTCTGATAAATGATGTAAATATTTGTTTTGGAACAGGATCTGTTCTGTTTATCAAGGATTTAGTACTAGTATAATGATGATAAGAAATCTTTCATTCGATGTCTCCCGTTGAAATGATTCGATATTAACTTCCTTTCATTGTCTTATTTTTTCCGGCACAATTCTTACAGATGAGATACTTTTTGATCAGTTCAAAACCCAAAAGATGTGTTGGCTTAAAAATCAGATTTACTTAAATTTCATTTGCATATATCATTTTTTTTTAACTCAAAAATCTTTTCTTCCTTGCGTTCCATCTAATTACCTCTGCCTTGTTCTGCTAGAGCATCTTCCTAGGATCATTGTTTCTCTGGCTAGCGCAACATACAGCTCATACAGCACAACTAAATAAGTGCGTTCCCTGCTCGGTGCGATACTGCAGAAACTAAGTCGAGCAATTTGCCATAGCCCTGTATATTTCCTGAAATACAACCGTGGAATTGAGCCCGGCTTGCTTAGCCAATTAAGCCACCAAGACTCGAATTGAAGTTCGAAAATGTATCAAATACTGTAACTACCAGAATGTAAACAACCATGGCTAAAATCGAGATTTAAGATTGGTTTAAAGGTGTTAATTGAACTTCTGCGTCTAGTTGAAGTCTTGGTAGCTCAATAGGTAAAGCAGGCTGGGCTAAACGATGCATCCACGTATTATGTCGGAAGCAATACGCACCATGCCAGTAAAGCACATGGGCGTCGTTAGGCAGGAAACGTGATAAAGATTCTCACTGGTGTTCATCTGTCAAATAACAACTTGCAACTTGCAGTTTCTGCGATCTTCAGATTTGAAACTTGTTGAATAATGAAAGAAACGTTGACGCAGCTACGAAGATGTCATTGTTAGAAATTCTGCTGTCAACGTTCAAAATTCAAATGTCACTGTTTTGACAACATTGTCCTCTCATTTTAGTCTGGATTTAATATTTTGACACTTGTTCACAAATATAATGATTTAAGCAGGTTTTATTGGAGACAACTGATAAGAATTGTTTTGTGAATTGTTTTGATAAATATCTCCGATTTTAGCTCCCGGTAACGAATATTTGAATCGAGCGTCTATAGAAATTGTTCATAATTTTGAGTTCTGCTGCGTTCAACCAACATCTGGTCATTATTAAGAACACGAAATAGAAAAGTTATAAGTTTGAAAATCAAAACAAATCGTGATGCTGTTTGTTTTCAATCTTGGCAGTTGTCTTTGGGAACGTTTTAGATTTTATGAATCATGTCTTGAATATAGATAATAATTATAAGCATATTTATGATTGTTTCTGTCAGTTTATATATCCATTTCTTTGTTATATAATTGTCTGCGTTCAGCAACAAATAGAGCAGATATGGACAGCGAATGAACAAAATAAGAAATTGGGGATAAAAATTTTATTTGGGTCATTGCCTTATCGGCAGCTATTTAGCTCAATGGTAAGAGCAACGCCGTGATAAAGCGGATACCTATCGGTCGCAGGTTTGATTCCTGCAGTTGCCCCATTTTCTTCAATTGTTTATTCTATTCACGCTGTCTGGACCAAATGATGCACTCACCGTGTGATAACGGGAGATAATTTCAAATAATAGTCTCAATATGATATGATGCAATTTATATTCATTCTGTCGGATCATATATCCATTTCTTGATATATATAGTAAAAGAGTTTAAAAGTAATATATATGTGTGTGCGAAGTTATTTATGATAGACAATCAAATCGAGTTTTATTTAAAGAAATTCCTGAAAAAGAGAGGTTGGATTACGGGGGGGGGGCAACTAAAAACGTCTTTAGCATTGTCTGTTACACCCCCTTGACCAGTGTATCAAGGTGGATTACAATTCATCCAACAATATCAGAGTGAAAAGATAATTCAGAACACCATGTCTTTTACAAACGAGATTCATTTACTTCATTTCGCTGGACCAGCTTTTTTTTTCATCTTCATCATTTATTCTGAAGAAGCTAGTATGAACTGGCGAAACATCAAAATAAACTAAAGAAATTCCATTAGCTAAATGATTCAGAATAGGGGTTTTTGGAAGTCGTAGCAATAGTAGTAGGTGATTTTTTTTTCTGATTCTCTTCCATTTGAAAGAATTTTTATCGGACAATGGCAAATAATAAATCTCGAATAGATAAGGATGAATAATCGTGAAAATCATGATTAAATAAAAAGAAGAAACTAATCCTTAGCAAAATCCCTTTGACAAGTCATTGCGAACCTTTTTAGCACAATTTGTTCGAAATTTTATTCATTTTAATAATCCTTTTCCCAATGTGTCACTTACATGAATAAACGCATTTTAGTTTTTAAGTAAATGCTTATTCGTAAGCGGCCTTTTTTATAATGTATTTATAAAACTAGAAGTTTGATAAAATGCGAATTGAAGTTTCAAAATATACTTATAAAACTAGGATAATAAAATGATATGAAAAAAAAGGTATTTTTCGAAGTCCCTTGTGTGTCATTTAAAAACCAGCGGTGTGACATTGCTGACACGTATGGTATAGGCTCGCCATCGCTGCCTTATAAAAAATTTCTTCAAAGATGCACCGCTGCAGAACCGGTGGGGTCGCGTACCCTTTGAGATTGGAATATTAGTAATCAGTTAAACACTTACCATAATCGTGGAATACGAAAATTGCGTGTGTTTTTTTGCTGCAGTTGACGTATTGAATAAATGATATATGGTTTTGAAAACCGGGGACGCTTACCCCTAGGCTATGTAAGAGAAATTACCGGGGTACGCGAGGTGTGTGAAAACAGTGGAGTTTTGAATTAACCACAACCAACTGAACGCAAAGCGTGTGTCATTTGGTAAAACTCCGTTAATCAAGGGAGTCATTTCGTAGAATCAAACATTACTGATTTGCACGTATATCTCTGCTCGTTCGACTTCCTTGTATGATCATGATATTTTTTCTCCATTTTTATTCTAGTATAAACCAAATTTCGTGCAAGAATGTCAATTGAGAATGTTATGCGGGCGTGTCTCTTTGGAACTGAGCCTAGAACTGAGTTACTTATTCGAAAGAACCAAGCTTGTCTATCTCATTAGAAATGTAACGCTAATGTAACATTAAATTGAATGAAATTAACCAACAAACGTGTCTGGTTAATCATTCAATAGAAACCGTTACATGACCGACGTTTGGAAGCATAGCACGTTGAGGATAATCAATTAAAAAATCTGAAAAAGGATGATCAGTGAACTGTTAGGCAGTAATCAATGAAAAAAAATTCGATTTGAAAAAAAAACAACGAACAAAAAAACAATGCTGGCGGACTGGACTCAATTTAGCTCAGACTTACTCTGGAAATTGAACACACCACTAAAGAACAAAAAAAAATTATCTAGATATAATGAAGAGTAAATATTTGAGTGTTCAGGCCTCTAGCTCCATTGGTGTGGCATATGCATATATATACATAGTCAGCTTGCCAGTCAGCCAGACCAGCTCAAAAACTGAAGAAACTTATCTTAATGTTGACGATTTTAGTTCAAGGTTTCTACTCTTACATGACTATTATCTATTATATATATATATATATATATATATATATATATATATATATATATATATGTGCTGTTTTCTTCATAACGGGTATACCAAAATTGATTAGAAGAATAAACGGGTACACTGGAAAAACCAAAATTGAGAACCCCAGAATTGATATTTTGCATTTTCGTTCATCAGGCTTTGCAGAAAGAAAATACAAAACTATTTATTTACACAAAAAAATCGTTTACACATAAAGACAGATTATGTTTACTGAACAGAAAAGGGTCAATATTCAGTCTTTCTCAAGCGTTTTAGGCTGGAGAAACTTGAAATAATCATCGCATCTCAAGGACCCCCTGCCTGATCATATGCTATGCATAACTAACGACACATCAGTGTTTTAAGAAATGTATATGTATTATAATCCAGGAGTAATCATCAGTATTCTACAATGTACATAAAGATAGTTCTATACACATGCTTTTTTTTTCTGGCCCTTCTCACCAAAATAACATTTGATATAGAAAAATGAAAAATAGAACCCAGTTTCCATGAAAAATATTGATAAGCTTAGTTTACCTTTTATAAGATTAATGTTTTCAAGAAACTTTATTTATCTATATGAAAAATATAAAAACTCAGAAGGCAAACATATAAGAAAATTCAAACTGGTTTCATACAAAGGAAAACAGTTTTCAAAAGAGAGAGTTTTGATTATTGAGAATGAAGTTTCGAAAGTTTATTTGCAATATGAACAAAGAGAGTCACGCACGTATGAAATTTGAGAAAATATCAGTTTAACTAATCTTTTCCATCATTTCTTGTAATAACTTATCTTTTTGATTTTTTTCGATACTAAACTCTAGTTTTTAGGTAATTGTAATATCACTACGTTTCAGCTGCTTGATTCTCCCGTTATATTGAGGTGAAATCATTATCGGGTCGTCTGATGTCTATTTGAAAAGAAAATGGACGAAAATCTCATCTGCATACGATCAAAGAATCAACGAACAGAAACATTTTAATCCAGAAACTCCACATATATAAAAAGCAATGTGTGTATGTGTGTGTACATGGGGGGGGGAGGGGTTACATTAATAAAAGGTTGGAATGCAAAAAAGAAAAATTAACAAAAAATGAAATAAACAGAATTTTTCTGATATTTTCAACAATGTATGTTTAAATGAAGGATTACCTTCTCGTTATATTCTTCATATATATATATATATATATATATATATATATATATATATATATATATATATATATATACATATATATATATATATATGTGTGTGAGTATTGGAAAATGATTGTTAAATTCTTCGATTGAATATGTTGATAGTGAATCAAATCGAAGGAGTTATGTGTAATTGGTATTTTCAAAGATAGTGTCATGAGTTGGTTTGCATGCATTTTGAGATTAAAACCAACACAACGGATTAAATATTCACCTGGGTGAACATTCAATAGAAGTGACACGAACTGCGAGTCACGTCCGTTGTTATACTTACTGATCCCTCATAGTTAAATGCATTTTTTGGGTTAACTAACGTAAATGAGCCTCATTAAAAAAAATGATGTATAGTGTGAAATAACACCCAGTTACAATACATTATGATAATACCCTATATAAGATAACAATCTACATGTATGACATAAGCTGAACATTAAAATCATTGCTGAAAGGGGTGGTGGTGTTTGATCATCCTCGAAACAGTTACATGGTAAATAACTGATGATCCCAATAAAAGAAAGTTTACGCATAGTACCATAATAACAAGTTATATGTAAAATAATAAATAAACATCAAAGAAAATTACATGAATTACATTAACAGATATTGGGAAATAAGCGACGGGAGTGACACAAAAAAAAATTTTTATAAAAAGATTTTTCAATGTTTTGTGTCTAAAGCTGTAAAGCTTTCTGGAATATTTATTATATAAGTGCGTACGTATATATATGTGTGCGTTTATGTGCGTGCTGGTGTATGTTTGTGTATGCATGTGTGCTTGCCTGCGTGTGTGTGTCCTCTAGTTTTGCACTAAGCGTTATACACTTACTATATCTTGGGCTTCTCTGATACCTTGGTTCACTTTTTGTCAACAGAATCAAAAAATCAATCGCAATAAATTGCAGGTGCCCACAGACACAGGTCTAGGATATGGTGGCTCTGGGTCTTATGTAAAATCATAATAGCGTAAAACGAACTTTCGTAAAGCGTTTGCCTGTATCAGCTAAGCGAATTTCTTAGACCGACTGATTTTCAATACTACCAGCAGTGATCTCTGTACAAGAATCCAGCTTAGCTTGAAACTAAAGAATAGGAGAATTGGATTTTCCTCTAGTTTTTTAGTGTGAATTATTGATAAGACGTACAATTAAATTTCAACAAAACCAGTGTGACTTATGAAATAAAATAAACATTATCTCACCATCCTTTATATCAGCGATTTCCCAATCTTATATTGTTGCTGAATCTTTATATGATCGTCCAAAATTCGTGGAACCCATACCTATATTTCACAGAAAACCCCCGTCAGTCTAATTTTGGTGAGATATTTAATGAAACAAAAATTGTTTTTGAGAGAGACAATTCGGTAATATATTAAAAACAACACATTCATTGAAAATAAACAGCCTATCTTTACGTCGCCTAACTTAATGGAGATTGAGAATACCATTTATTATATGAAATAAATTTTTTTTTTGAAGAACTACCCATCTTGCAAAACACCATGGGGCGGGGGGGGTCTGCAGTGCCCACTTTGGAGAACACAGGGGTAGAACATCTGCCTCTGGGTCTGAAGCGAAGGTTTCGATCCTCCCTCGTGGTACTAGAAGGGATATTGGA
>OY735209.1:59459018-59521518 GCA_963457665.1 Thysanoteuthis rhombus
AGCCCCAGAAAGTAGCTACAAGATGAATATACCTCACAAATAGATTCCATCTTATTGAGACTCAACAACGATATCATATATTTTAAAATAATCCCTGGTACGACGTTCATTTTTGCTGGTACTATGACCCCCTATAGCTATTTTTTTTTTGTTTTGCCCTGCATTGACAAGAAATTAAACTAGAGCACTAACCGAGGTAATTTAACTGACAACACTTGATTGTTCAGCCCCACTTCGAGGTAACAAGCAAGAGAAAAATGAAACAATAAACGATGCTAGATCATCATGAATGTATTTTCCTTTTTTATTGCTTTTTTATTTCATCGTTTTAGTTTGGTATAATGCTTTCTTTTCTGTCTTTTTATCTGTAGATCAGAGAATAGGATCCTTTGTCTTTGTAATAAAATATATAGCGTAAGGAAGTTCGAATATTAACCTGATTGTCTTTTGCTCAGAATACTTTCAGATCTTATTCAGCCAAGAATGTTTCAGGGTTTTTTGCAGACTTGCTATTTATTTCGCCCATTTTCATTACACCTCCTTCTACATCTCTCTCCCTCTCTCTCTCTCTCTCTATATATATATATATATATATTTACTTATTTATTGTACCATCTGCAGACTGCTGTTTCGATGTATTACATCTCTTCAGTGTGGCCATAGACTTTCCATGATCCTATCCAGTACCTCGAGGCAGGACTGAAATCTTAGCTTCAGACCCGGAGGCCGACATCCTACGCCTGAGCTACGGAACTACACAGCCAGTAAGGCTGAATTTAAGCGATATATTTATTTACGCATAAAATTTCCCCTCAGTGCTCTATTCCAATGGAAGAGCATTGAATAAGCTTACAATGGAAGAGGTATACTAACAATTATAATTGCTCACACACATACACACATATACATATATGAGTGTGTGTATGTGAGCTGATTTTTAAAAACACCAGTGTAGGGTCACGAACCTCTAACACCAGACTGCTGATGTCTCTAGGGACTTGACACAAATCCTTTCTTAGATACCCACCTAATTAACTACCATCGGCACCCAACACAAGTCAGAGGCCATGTATAAAAACACCATTTTCTTGTGTAAACTCCACATTTCTTGATAAATACAAGTTGGGCAAAACGTTGAAATAAAGGAATCATTTTTACAGCGGGCTTTCCGGTATAGTATTTCACACTCATATCGTTGGATTAACGATAATCCGTACTAATACACTGGTCACACACACACACACACATATATATATATATATATATAAATTGGTTAATCATACCTACATTTGAATGTATACCTGTATTTATGTGTATATGTATTATAAGCTCAGTCCCTTCCTTGAAGTGTATGTCGATTGCCTAACTACTCACTCATTATTGCTGGCAGCGATGGTTTCATTTAGTCTGTGCCTGTTCACTGCCAGTCAGTCTAGCACCAGCAAACGGGTGACAGTTTACAAATAAGTCAATGCTTGTGAATACTCCGGGAAAAAAACTATTTTCAAGTGCGTAGAGACGAAAAATAAATACATTAAAATTATTACCTCTTTAATCAAAGGAATAGGCCTGTTGACCTGTTTGGAATGAGAGAGAGAGAGAGAGAGAGAGAGAGAGAGAGAGAGAGAGAGAGAGGTGAATGGAAAAGGCAGAGAAGAGTTTGACGCAAGGTGGGGGTTAGTATGAGGAAGGCAGATGTAGAAAGGCCCCACAGAATTACATGGATTAATGGAGAAAGATTATATATATATATATATATATATATATATATATATATATATAGAGAGAGAGAGAGAGAGAGAGAGAGAGTAAGGTCATGCAGAATTAAATGGATTAATGGAAAAAAGTAATAAATGTATATATATATATATATATATATATATATATATATATAGAGAGAGAGAGAGAGAGAGAGAGAGAGAGAGAGAAGATAGATAAAAAGATACAGAGAGATATAGAAAGAGAGAGAGGTGGTGAATGGGAAAAGGAGGGAGAAGAGTTTGACACAGGTAGGGGGAGGATGAGAATGACAGATGTAGAAAGATCCGACAAAATCTAGCGGATCATGAATATATTTATACACACACATACACACACGCACACACACAGCACGCATATATATATATATATATATATATATATATATATATATATATATATATATATATATATATATATATATATATATGTGTATATATATATATATATATATATATATATATACATATATATATATATATATACATATATATATATATATATATATATATACATATATATATATATATATATATATATATATATGAGAGATGTATAGAGTGAGTACAGAAATGCTAAGAGACTGTTACTTTTCGATTGACTCTAGTCTTGTATACTGAAAATAGAAATTATTGCACCTGATTGTTGAAATGAATGTACCAACGAGGTTGTATAGAATCTGTAAATAGACAAGGCAATAAAATCACTGCCGAAAAGTGCAACCACACGCATCGCATAAGGTCAATGGGAATGTCAGTGCATACAAAGTGCAATTTGATCTCAAGAACCGGTGTGGTTGAGGCGGTAAAAGAGCACTGTGCGCATTGTGGAGGGCCTGAACCAGATTGACTGGTTTGACCGTGGGTTCGAATCCCACCGCTGGTTACTTTATTGCTTGTGTTTGTTTATATATTCTATGACTGCGAGAGAGTGCATCTCTGACACAATCAAGTCGTAATTCTATTTCAGAAATAACGTCAAGTATCGAAAAATAAAACAAAACAAGAAGCAGAAGTTCATGCATCTATGTCTGTGATCTCCGATTTCAAAAGGTTTTTTTAAACGAAATAGTAGTACTAGCATTACTAGTTGTGATAGTAGTAGCTGGAGAGGGTGAGCATGGTTCGACCGAAAATATGGCTCTTGAAAATAAAATTGCAATTTTAAATTGGAGTAAGTCTTCAATTTTTATCGTTAATTCTTCCCTACTGTATGGTTATTCTATGTGATACGTTGGTTTTAAATTGGTATACATTGTATAAATAACCATGAGCTTAGCTGAGAACTAGAAAGTTTAGCCGATTTTTATCATTTTTGCTGACGGTTTCAGTTATAAATAACAAACGCTACTTGGCAAGACTGTAAAAAAAAAACCCCGATATGTCATCTATTGATGACATCACACCTCTTATGACATTACAGTAGCTGTTAAATAAAAACACTAATTTTTTCTTTCCTCTTTCTGTTGCTGATCATAATTGGGACAGATCAACCGATAGACCGACCAACATGCCAAAAAGTGTCTTATAGAGATACATTGACACACCTGAAAACCTTAATATTTTGCATCTACATATTTCCAGGTAAGTATATGTCCTATACCATAGAATGGATACTGCTGTATATAGCTTTTATTAGATTATTAGAAAATAATGCTGGGAGTGAAAGTTTTACTCATTTAATCAAGACCGGAATATGTATTAGACACATGATACTGTGTTGAGAACCTACGAAAACATTTTGGACCTACTTAAAGTATTTAAAATCATTCAAGACATTTAATATCATAAAATTATAAAAATATTTACATTTTGAAACATTAGTGAGACCCAGATTCTATCAGTGCCTTTGGGCTCCCAGACGCCTTAAAGTAACCCTGAATATAATCACAACTCCAACACATTCAATGAAAATAAAGATTTATCATATTATTATTTTTTGAGCTTCTTTAAAAAAAAAAAACAACTTTTTGCAGTTATGGTATCTATCAAAGGAGTTATTCTAATTTACCTCTGCCGATGAATATCCAAGAGTCTTTTTAAAATGATTGCCTTATAAAACTAATTGTGATATTGAATAGACTTGCAGTTGGGCGACTGCATACCCTAACCATCGTTCGGCTAATTTCCGAAATATCTCCTGATTGACCCCCTCTTCCCTATGTAGAATTTGATACAACCCTGTTACCAATTGCATTGAAGCTAGGACTGTGGGGTCCGTCCTTAGAAAAATAATTCATGAGGTTGCGAATGACTGACTCACACCAAAACGATAATATTTGTATGAAAACTTGGATAGTATTTTTTTCATCTTAATCAGAAACTGTCAACCCAAACTGTCGACATGGGTTTCTTCAGTTTTTAGGTGGGTCTGGCTGGTTATCTATTTTTGCCTGTATCACACATACAAGCTATACCAATGGATCTAGAAAGCTAGAATATTTTCTACAGATTATGTCTTGAAAATACGTGTCTTTGTGTTTTTTTTAACCCTCCCCAAATATTTTTAGTTGTCAATTTGCAATCTATGTTTATACTAAATTGATCTCTTAGTTTCTGTCCGGCAGCCTCCCCGCTTTCTGCTTTTAGTAATCACCGCCCAACGAAAAACGTTCATTGATCACCCCTTTCAGCATTTTATTTTCAATCGATCGCACCCAACATATCATGCTTGCCAAATGACGTTGGTCACACGATGGTTTCTTTTGAGTGACTATCCAGACCCCTTCGTGTATTTCCTCAAGTTCTATTCTCCCGAGGTGTCAAAAATAGTATAGTCTTATTTAAATACTTGAGAGTATATTTTTAAGAATATTAGTTTTTGA
Source organism: Thysanoteuthis rhombus (assembly GCA_963457665.1). Classification (NCBI taxonomy): domain Eukaryota; kingdom Metazoa; phylum Mollusca; class Cephalopoda; order Oegopsida; family Thysanoteuthidae; genus Thysanoteuthis; species Thysanoteuthis major. Next base: position 59,463,601 of record OY735209.1, read on the forward strand.
AAATCCACACCCAAAAATGTTTTCTTGGAGATGTGGTTGATAAGTTTGAGCATCGTACTCAACACGGATTGAAAGAACGTGTAAAGCTTTTCGATCAGGATTATATTCATTGATGGTTGCAGCAGATAATCGTAATACTGTTCGTCTTTCATAAATTTTCTCATTTCTTTTCATGTACCAGCCTTGAGTGAAATTACAAGTTAAAGTTTGAGGTGCAAAAATGAATTAGCGCCAACTATTTTTGACCTTTTGTTCAGCCATAGTCAATTTTGACAATAGTTAAAAGTTTTAAGGACACAAAACGAATATAGCCGAGTTTTGAAATTCTTCCAAATAATGAAAGTATTAGGCATCGATTGAAATCGATTATAATGTCAACTGATGACTGGGGAGTGGGGATCTATCCCTAACCTTTCCTTGGGTAAATTTTCATGCTTTATCAGTTCTTGGCTGTAAATTAGTACGATTCCCTTTTTTATTAAACACAAATATTACTAGAATCGTAATGTACATTGAAAAAAAATATATATATATATACTGTATATGAAAATATAAAGGCGGGTATTGTAACTGTTAGTCAAGCATTAAGTCTAAAAATATATTTTATTCTTTTCAATTCAAGTGTCCACTTGTTTTATTAAAAAAAAATCAAATGCAGTCTAAATTAATATTTTGCCTACAGCTGCCATTAAAATCACAGAATGATTTCAGCCTTTACAATTTCATCTGTATTTTCTTAACAAGATGGTAAATCTTGTTTTTTTTTGTTGCCTATAACATCCGTTGGAATGTATTCTATTAGCGTTAATTCTTTTTGAATTTTTAGTTCAACGGACCAGCTGTTCCATCGACTTGAAACGGACACCATTTTCTCTTGGAAATGAATAGGTCTACATCAATACCCAAGCTTCGCCTCGTTTCACTCGTTGCTTAGATAGAAAAACGTAAAATAGAAATTAACACACACGTACGTACAAAAAGATATTCGTGGAGTTTTAATATCATTATAATATATATTTAGTATTTCCTCTTTCATCTGGTTACCTCTTTTACCCCCTCGTTTTCTTATCCCACCTTCCCACATAGACAGCCTCTCCTGCTTTTCTCAATTCCTTCCGGATTAATTTTATTATGTCGGTTTCTCGGCCAGAAATCGTAATTAACTCCAGTTCAGATGGTCCGGGGATACGGCAGATACTGTACCCTGAATCTAGTATAAAAGTAAAACGCCCTTACATTCAGTACTTTGCATTAGACCCAAAATATTCACTTACCGAAAATTTGGTAAAAACTTCAGTAGCTTCCATTAGACCCAAATTATTCACTAAGCGAAAATTCAGGAAATTTGGCGAAAAAAAAAAACAACAAAAAAGCAAAACAAAAACAAAAACGAAACGAAACGTATTGATTCACTCAAATGAAAAAAAAAACCCAAAAAGCAAAACAAAAACAAAAAACGAAACGAAACGTATTGATTCACTCAAATACACAGTCAGAAAGAATCACATAGCCTTCGCTTTGAACAGATGTAAGCCAAATTACAGCTTCCTCGTTCCAAAACTGTAGCCTACAATTTAGAACATACATAGACACAAGCACACAGTCATGGATACTTTTACTCTTATTCTCTTTTTTTTCTTTCTATACCTTTTCATTCAGACCTATTTTGCAGTTATATATGCAACAGAGGAAAAGTTTATCTCGTCTATACACTTAAATGAGAACAAAAACATAGCGTGTCATGTTCTGAGCGTTAACGTGCTGCACACACAATGGCCATTATGTACATAGATTTATTAATCCTGAAAGGGCCAGTTGTTTTCTCAATAATAGGAAACCGATCCTTATGTCTAATTAATGTATTAATCCTGGACAATGGAAAACTGATACTAAAATTCACTGATCCCCTACTTCAAGTACAGAGACTCTAAAAACGGCCTAAAACTCAAGTACGTAGAATATTTTCATTTCATACCATTTTTCCGGATATATTTTGGGGGTTAATATAATTGCAAGTTATGAAAGGTACATCTAGTCTGCGCGCGTTTTGGACGTTAGAAAGCCACGGACACTGGTCATTACATTGTAGTGCCTCTTTTCATTTACAATCTGTCAAGTAAAAATTACTACGCTAGATAGTTTCTTGGAAAAGTAGATTCTAGAGTTCCAAATCTTGTGACGTCACTTCCTATGGTCCACAGCCTATAAAAAGGACTTCTTCCGTTTGCCAGGCCAAACATGATGCCTGTGTTTTACCATTTTTTTTTTACAGTTACTCACATACTGACAATGAACCACACCAGGTGACATATCTCTTTTATCTTTTCCCGTCCTTTAATAAGTTCTTGATTCTCTTGATTCGAGCCAAGTTGCGATTGACTTATATTATCTTTTTCTTTCAGCGTATTCGGTAGGTCCTCATTTGTATTGATGCTTACTTGTTTTCAAATGGTTTTTAAATTTGGACTGGTTTGTCTCAATTCCTATTTGTATGGACATTCCCCTTTCTTTGTACAATTGTATCTTCTTCTCGTGGTCTTGCCATTTCTAGAATCCAAGAAGGCCGACCAATATCATTTTCTCCATCTTCCTGACGTCACAGGTTTGGGCCCCAAACACGGCGATATTTCCCCACGTGGGATCCATATCTATCCTGGTCTGGCATCTTCATCATTTAAGCGCCTTCATAGAATACAGGAAATCCCATCATACCTACAACTGGCGGCTTTGAAGTAGAACTTTAAATCCCACAATATGAAGAGATATTTACCACTAAATAAAGTGCTTCGAGGAGGATGGAGATTATTCTGAAAATAAATATTTGTTGTGTAAAAAAAATGCTGTTTTATCATTAGTCTGAGGATTTTTTAATGTGCCCACGTGCCTGTGTATGTATAGGTTTGTGTGTGTGTTGGTGTGCATGTGCGTATGTGTGTGTGTGTGTGTGTGTGTGCATGATTACACCCTACACAGCATTAATGTTATGTTCAAATAAGAGTGAGGAGATGCAATGTGTTAACATCTGGAGCAGACTTTCTTTTCCTATCATAACAACCACAACACCGGCAAGAACAGTCCACACCAAATTGAGGAGTGTAAACCGATACATGAATTTCACATTCTCCTACCGTGTGAACCGATTGCCAGGAGGCTTTCTTACTGATTGAGCTAAATTGTCGAGTCTGAGATATGAACGAAAATTCATCAAACAAACACGCACGGACTTGTTTCATTTTAATAAATGAATAGCTTTATAAAAAAAATTTTCATATTTTTTATTTATCTATTGTATATACAGTACAAAAGTTGCAGTAATCATCTTCAGTCGAAATAAAAGTAAGAACGGAGTTCGACCCTGCATCAGCCAGGCTTGTTACTGTATACGTTCTCCTAGGTATTTCACGGTGTTAGCATTCACGTCGAAATTAACATTCAATTACTGTCAAAACGAAATTGATGTCTCCCCGTCTAATATCATTTCCTCGAAGCAACTGTTCTGTTTAATGAGATGGTAACCGCACTACACATGAAGCAGAAAAAAAAAGTTAATAGATAAATGCATAGTTGTAGGTTTAGGCTGGGCGATTATGATAATTATTTTTCTATCTTTTTGATTGCCAAAATGTATGAAAACACCTCTCTACAATCTCCTTATTGTAAATCTAATCCTAATCAGTTTCATGGTTGTATTCGTTACTCTAGAGTTGATGATCAGAATTTACGTCCAGCTTGTATTCTTGATGTGTTTCTGAATAGATGGTGAAAAAATAAACAAAACGATTTAATCTTGGGAAATAGTGTTACGATGTTTGAAAGGTTCCAATGGATGAGTCAAGTGAATATTTGAGGCAGTGCAATGTATAAGAGATAATGTAGAACCAATGGTTTATGTACATAGAAGGAAGGTTCATAGAAGAATTAGTTAATCAAAAAAGAAGACTCTTTTCAATAAAACAACGTTATTTATCTCTGATAGCAAACTTGGGAGAGGTATATGTATTTACTTGTGGTTATCCACCCGTCTGTGCGTCATCTTATCCGTGTCTCCCAAAAGTTTTCTATGGAATTTTGCAGCAAGGTAGGCCAAAAAAGTTATATATATATTTCTCTCACTCAGCAGGAGGCCTCCAGCAGCCCTTATAACATATTTTACCCACAAGGCATAGCTCCTGATAGTGGACTCTGGTTCCATATGGGAACTTAAAACACATACTCACACAACACGCACCACTGAAGATGGGGAAAATCCCGAAACATGTCTGGACCATTTACATCTAAGGATTAATAAACCTTACCTCTAAACACTTTACTTCCGAGTCTGACTCACTCTTTACAATACACTATATATATATATATATATATATATATATATATATATATATATATATATGTCTCTGTGTGTAAGATTCACGTGGAGAAGCCTGAACAGGGCAGAATCATAAACGTATTTGTGTTGCGAACCCCCATTCAATTCTTGAGCTCTATTCTAAACCAACTTAATATTCAAAGTTGATTGTATCGAGCACTTCATGAAATAAACCCATCATACATCTGATATTGTATCATATAATGTTATATCATATCATATTGCATCCCTGATTTGTACTGTGTAATATATATATATATATATATATATATATTTATATATAAATATATATACATATGAGGTTGCATCAATAAGTTTGTAGTCTGACACGTAGTTATTTGTTATTAAGCCAAACAGCTTCAAACACGAAAGATATGATAGAGTTTTTAAGGAACATGTTTATGTCACTATTGTCAATTATTTCCAAGTATCAGTTGATGCAATTATTGTGAGATTTTCAAAGTGTTTTATATTTTACACAAAATTAAATATTAAAGAACTATACGTTAATTTTTTCTTGTGGGGACCATCAGTTTGTACATATATCTATTTATTATTTTAGGAAGAAAATAATCAGTAAGGGTCATGTAGTATATTCCAACAAAGCTTCTCAAAGTAACGAATTGCAACCGTTCGGATCCATAATGAAAAAATTGATATGCTTAGGAAATTCCTTAATTGGCAAAACCTTGAACCAAAGGTCAGTGATACAATCCTATGTTAATCCTGGGATCAAAGTACCCATATACCTCATTTTGCAGTCTGAATAGCGCAGCTGTCTCGCTAAGGTTTGGAAAAGCCCAGATTGACCCGACCCTAAAATGACCTTCGCGGCTCTAAAGAGGTCATGGCCACTTATGTCATGTTTCTAATGTTGTCAAATGTAATATTCGAAAATGCCAAAGCTGACCTGACCTGGAATTGACCTTTGAAGGATCCCAGATGTCAGCACCACCCAACCTATGTTCATTGTTGGATGAGATTTGTTGCCGTCTTCATTACATTTGAAAAAGCCAAAATTGACCCGAACCCATGAAAGCTCGTAGGCTGCAACTGTTTTGGAATTCATGAAAAACATAAATAGAAACAAACACACAGACCTAAACTCGCCCTCTTTAGAATACTAAAACATAACTTTCGGTTGAGCAATCTCGGCTTTCAAAAACAAGAAAATCCAACTAGTCCTAAACAGAAGGACATACAACCAACGTATCCTACCGATAGTCAACCCATGGAGCTGAAACATGGAACCTAACCAAAAGATTGACCCTCAAACTGAGAACCATGCAACTTGCACAGGAGAGAATCATGCTCAACCTCACATGGAGAGATCTTAAGACAGCACAGTGTATTAGTGAAAAGACAGGAGTCCCGGACGTCATAGAAAACTATGGGCTGGACATGTTGCAAGAAAGTCAGACAACTGCTGAACATCATGACCCACAACATGGATCCCCAGAGATCATATGCAAAATTGTGATTGACAGAAAGTAAGATGGTGTGACGAAGTAGATAAATACACGCACACACACACACACACATATATTTTCCATTATACACACACACACACACACACATATATATAATCGAAAATGAAATCTTTTCATACATAATTATATATAATACTGATGCATACGAGAAAAGGTGTGCAAAATAAGAATTACGAAATGAAAAGGTCGACAAAACAATATACATAGTGTCACCCACAGACAGATGTTTCGTTGTATGACAACTCTTCAATGTGGCTATGGACAATGCATTATCCCATCCAGTACCACGCGGCAGGATTGAAATCTCCGCTTCAGACCCGGAGGCCTGTAGCCTACCGCTGAGCCACGAAACTTGACAGTCACTAAGCCTGAATTCAAGTTATTTATTTAGCTTATATTCCTCATCGATCAGAGTGCTCTATTCCTATGGAAGATCATTGCATAAGCTTTATATATATATATATATATATATATATATATATATATATATATATATATATATATATTTATATATATTTAGAGAGAGAGAGAGAGAGAGAGAGAAAGAGGGGAGACAGAGGCGGAGAATAAATGCAATGAGTGGAATAGGCGGAGAAAAATTTGTATAAATGACTTATTGACTTCTTCATGACACTAACTTGATTCTTATATAGTTCATCTTAAGTTCCAGCTGTTCTGCAACCGTTCCCACATGCTCGTCGAAAAAGTAGGTTCACCGGATTTCTTCTTTGCACCCCCTTTTTTTTCTTTATCTTTGAAGTGTCTATTTTATGATGCTGCCTGTTGCCCAGCTGAAATAATGTCCCATGGGGTTCATCTTAAACCATGAACGACAACGAGAGTCGTTCTGATCCCGGACACCGAAAAGATAGAAAATTGCATAACTTGTGGAGAAAACAACATATAGAGACAAAAGAAGGCATTTTGTGGTATAATTCTGGACAATTAAAAAAAAAACTTTATAGAGTTTCAAACACGTCTTGTCTCACTTTAACGAAAAGGGGCTTGTGTCCAATCCAACTGGAGAGACCCTTCTCGACTTCACTGTACAGTTACAAACGAATATATACAAAGAAATCTCGAAAAGTGTAGTTTTGATTTGTGTAGGCTTTGATGTTGTACGATTAAGATATTCTTGCATAAGTAGATGCAACGAAGTATAAGTTTCAATTGAAAGCACATTGAATTATAATAAGAATTCAAAAAGAGCTGTTTTGAAAAATACGGACAATTTTGGAACGAATTAACAATCGGAGATTTGATAAAAAGGAACATTACGTTGGACGAGCTGAATTTTATTGTAATCAAAATAACAAGGCATGCATTCGGCAGTTGTTTTGTCATTCTCGACGTTAAATTTCTTGAAAATGCTTTCTTTAATTGAATTAAATTGTGAAAAAAAGTATGTTTTTTTCATCTCGTTCCATCATTCTCAAATCTTGTTAAGAATCGATCAAGGGAATTGAAAAGATAAACTCACGTTGCTATGTGGAAGAGCTGCAGAATTAGTGAGTTAATCTGGATCCACTTGCTCAAATTCTTAGACAGCCCCTAAAATTTTAAGCTATAAAAAAAAGATTTTCTTTCGTTTTTCACTTAATTCTTAACGGTAGTACTTTTTATATAAATGGATTGTCTATCTAAAAAGGACAGCTTACAAGTAATTGGATGAACATAAAACCTGTTTTACAAAAACCAACAATATCTATAACGAGTGATGTGGTTTCGTTGTTTTTAAAAATCAACCAGTTCTATAAGAGAAAGGCAGCCCCCCTATTTTTAGTTTTTAGTTTTGAGACAGAACTTGATGAGCTACAGTAACTAGATTAAAAAATAAATGAAACAACTTTTGACCTTTAAAAATTATATCTTTACAAGATGGATTACATTTATTTGGATTTAATATGATACAAGTCTCTGTATATATATATATATATATATATATATATATATATATATATATATATATATGAGTATATTTTTCGATTGCAGTACAATGGACAATGGTGATGATGATGATGATGATGATGATGATGATGATGATGATCCTCTGCCATAAGGTTCACAATGTACAGTTCAGGGGGAACACTGCAGCGGACCCTGAGGATTATTTGTCAGACCCCTAGCTGTCCGCAGATCCCAGTATCGAAACGATTGCAATGTCTAGCGAGTGCATTAAATAATGCAAGGGAACGTATGTTCATACCATTCACCAATTTAGATCTTGGCTTGCAGATAACTTTTTTGTTACATTGGAGCAAATTCCGAAGAATGGATCCCATTATATCTGTGGTGGGTAGAAGAACGTATATGCCGAAAGATAGAAAAAGTTGGATGAAGACGACTGTCTTGATGATATATATATATATATATATACATGTATATATATATATATATATATATATATATATATATATATATATATATATATATATATATATGTATATGTATATATATATATATATATATATATATATATATATATATATATATATATATACATATATATATATATATATATATATATATATATATATATATATATATATATATTTATATGTATATGTATATATATATATATATATATATATATATATATATATATATATATATATATATCCAGCGTTGTCAAAAAATATAGAAAGTAAGAAAAACGCATTATGAATTGTTATAAATGATTATCATAAAGTAACTAAATGCCTCACGAAGTGACCCTAAAAATGATATCGGAAGATGAATATAAAAATCAAAGCTAGAGGGATCACCGCCTCTGGGGAGCCATCTTAAAATAAAGGTTACGTGGTAAATTGAGGACTTCTACTACGAAAAAAAAAACACTTGTAGTACCATCATTATATCTAACTCTATGTAAAACATAAAACTGTTTGAACATCCTAAATTAATTGCTTTAACAGATGTTTGGAAATAATTAGCTGAAGTGACATAATTTTCAAAAACATACTTCTACATCCTTACTGTTTAAAGCTGATAATATGCATATATCTATATCTATATCTATATCTATATATATATATATATATATATATTGTTCACAGACTCATATATATATTTGTGTGTGCATGTGTGTGTGCAAGTGTGTGCGTGTATATGTGGATCAATAATCCAGTAATTTATTGATAAAAAAGCATTCATCCACATGAAAATAAATGTATATATATATATATGAACATCTATACGTCTTTTCATATCGACACTCACCTTTCGATACACACACATTCACTGAAACACTCACGCATGCATACACACACATGCGTGCGCTCTCTCTCCGTTACACACACACACACACACACACACACACTCATATATTCACATAATCATTTGGCAATATTCTACCAAGGCTAATAATGTTAGTACTTGGAAACGTTTCTCTATAAATTGTGTACATGTCAACGAGATGGCATTTTTCCACGCTGAAATTAATCTGTGCATCAACTTCAAAGGACGTGCGTTATCTTGAAAGAAACACGTTCCACGGTCTTATCGAAATCATTTTGCTTATATCATTTATAGATATAAATATATTTCAAATGACCGGATCGTCGGAAGACGGTAGATTGCACAGTTCAGAAACATGTCTGTGTCATCTCAGGACCTGGCAATTAACAGCAGAATTGAATCGAAAACATTTACTTTTGTTTCACTCGATTTCTAACTGTACACCCACATGCATGCTCAAGCACACACAGATTCCCATGTACACTTATTTAGCACACACATTCTCGTATATATTTATATAGCACAAATGGACACGCGTATTTTGATATGAATCTATATAACGCATATATTCTAATATAATATTACACGTACATAACAAATATTTTAATTTCTTAGACACATGCAGGCAAATATACTTATATATTCGTATATATCTTTAGCATATATGTGTATTCACATAGATATAACATGCGTTACTTGCTGGTAATTATTTTTAGGGTGGCAAAAAATATAAAAGTCATGAAAAGGCTGTTATTATGCTCCTTGGTGCATAAACTATATGTGTAAAATTTCATCTCAATTTAAGGATTATCTATTTGACCATTTTTGTAAAACGATTGGAAATGTCATGAACAATACATAATTTTCTGGAAAATCGATGTATAGGTTTAATTCTTAGTTCTACCAGCCTCATAATAAGAAAATTAAATGTGTGATGTACATAAGAAAGAGACATTATCATAAAAACAAAGTAGTATTCACTGTTTCTATCAGTACAGCCCCGGATGATGCTTGCATTTTTTTCGTTGTGCGGTCACAACTTTCATTTTCAAGGCACGCTCCCGAAACTCCTTGAAGTTGTCACCATCTGACCAATCCTGTTGACCCTTCTGGAGGAAGTTATGTGTCTCTCCTGTACCTGTAATCTTCTAGGGTACCAAAGAGGATCGAAGTCATATTCATGACGAATGATCCATACAAATACCTGTTTTATTGATGTGTCGAGGTGAGTTATCATCATAGGGATGATAGATATTTTGCGTTATTCCCCCTTTTTTTGTGTTTGCACCAATCCTGTCATCAAGAAAGGCAAGTCCATTCAGATGCTGCGACAAGTACCACAGATGACGATTTTTCTTGCTACCTTGTCTAGTTCTCCAATTCCTCTATTGGGATATCTCTTCAGAATGCCCAACATTTCAACATCATCGAGAAGAACATGCGTTCCCATTGGTGCTTCACGCCAGTATTTGACATGAATTAAACTGACAAATGAAGCCAACTGAGCCATATTTCTTTTCTAACGTGCCGTGAGCTTGTACTGGTTGTGGAAAAAGGTAGATTTCTTGTGCATAATTTTCCTCTCGTAGTGTGGTAGTTTGAACCCGGAACTCGAATGGAGATTTAACTATCAGTTCCCCGCCCCCAGGGAGAGTAAGGACAGTTCAAAGAATTCCCTGTAGTCGTAACAAGGATGGGTTTCGTATAATGCAGTTGGTAGGCAATTGAGCATTTCTTATCTTATCTTTTGGAGCTTAGGTTCATTGAACAAGCTTTCCAGTGGTGGGACGAATTCTTTGTTTGAGAAAAATTGCCATTTATTTTTAAATCCCTTGAAGATGCCAGTTTTAGGGCCACCCGTTGGACCTAAAATTGATAGAGAGCTAGTATGCTTTCCAATATATAAAGTCGATATGCTATCCAAATGAGCTTTTGGCTCAAAGCCTCTTCAATCATGACACAGATCACTCCTTGATGTAAACCTGTATCGAGCCATTTTACCTTGGGGAGAAAATATATAGCCCAAGTTAGCAAATACAATGCATATTTAATCTCATGTGTCATTGCGGTAAAAGTAGCCTATAAAAGTTGACCGAAAATCTAAATTAGTAATTCAAATCATAAAAGGAAATGTTTATACATCAGCTGAATTTACCGAGATAAAATTAACAGCACTTTTGATGCATATGTATGTCTCGTTTTTACATCTTATATTTTTTTAATACACTCAATAGCTACACGTTTTAAATGGCAAGAACAATGCAACGTTGAAGTGGATATTCTATCGGTCGCTGGTTCGATTCCTGCTTCAGCCCCATTTTCTTCCATTGTTTATTATATTTATGTTGTCTAGGCCAAATGACACATTCACCGTGAAATAACAAGTGATCATTTCAAATAGAGTTTCAATATAATACATATATATAACAAAACTACACGTATTATAACACAGCCCCACAAATAATAAAAGTAAGCTATATATTAAATCATAGCTTGAGAAGAGATGGTGTTTTATCAATATTGCTGGGAGCCATGTCAGTATAAATGCTTTGTTTTTAAATCCCGAAACTGTCAAATGGCAAACAACTGATGATTACGGGAAGAAAAATTCTCATTTAGTACCGTAATGTCCAATAACGATGAGACATTAGTAAATATATCTTCGGGTGTGACTTGTTGTGTTCGTTTCATTTCTGTCGAGTGTTTACCCGTGTGAATATAGAATATGTACGCCGTATCTTAATCTCAGACTGCATGCAAACCAACTTGTTTCATCTTTAAGAATACTAGTTGATCAAAAAAGATTTTGGAGTCAATTTTCTACCGACATATTCAACTGAAGAATTTATCTCACTTCTATCAATGTTTTATTTTACTTTCAACTAAATTCATTATATATATATATATATATATATATATATATATATATATATATATATATACATATATATATATATATATACATATATATATATATATATATATATATATATATATATATATATATATATATATATATATATATATATATATATATATATATATATATATATATATATATATATATATATATATATATATACTTAAGACGAAATCAAAAGACATTCTCGTAGTTAGTAACACCACCAGGACTCTACCATAAATATACGTCAGACATTTGTAATTTTGCGTTTCTGGTTCAATCTCTCCCATCTACATTATTTTAGCCAATTCAATGTTCTTTCACACTGACAAGTGCCAAATCCATCTCTTTTGGTTTCCTAGCGCCCGTAAACATACTTATTGATATCGTCAAAAGTTACATTATCTATTTCTTAAAAATATACAGGCATTCTATTTTTATAAACTCTCGTTTACATAATCTTTTATTCTCATCATTATTTCATCGTGATCAACCTGATAAGTGTAAACGGATGGTTATGGCTTTATCAAATTGTCGAAAAATCACCTCCTTGGTTGACCTTTTTTGTCCATGTGTCTATCTCTCTCTTTCTGTCTTTCTCAATATATATATATATATATATATATATATATATATATATATATATATATATATATATATATATATATATACACACATATATATATATATATATATATATATATATATATATATATATATATATATATATATATATATATATATATATATCGGGGTTGATAGTTTTACAGATATAGTATTCGACATTTTTTTTTATAATATGATTAAAACGTTAATGGTTACCACAAAAAAATTTGTTTCCCTAATCCGATTTCTGAGTGGAATCGTGATGAAATGAATACTCAAAATTGTTAGTTTCACTTTATTAACCAGTTTTTTAATTACTTCCCTTACAACTGTTTTTGCATTTATTACTTATTACATTTCCGTTAATTTTCATTTTTTCATTTCACTTTTTGTTGGTTTAACTTTGGTCATTTTAATTTTGCTTTGATTTTTTTCGTGATAATTACTGTTCTATGTATTTTGGATTCAAAGTTCTATATTTGATGTTTTGTGTCACTTTTTGAATTTGTTTCTTTCATCTCTTATATGGTGTTTCCGTAATCTATTACGGTGTTTTTAATTGATTTAATATGCCATCGACTCCATTTATTTTTTATTATCTTATTTTATTTTAAATCGGGTTCTATTTATTTTCGTTTTTCAACACACACACACACACACACACACACACACACACACACACACAGAGAAACAAACAAACAAACACACACCGTGTATATTCATTTGGTATCCTTTTGTATATGGGTTTATCTGTCACGCCAGCAATCATCAAAACATGGGTGAATCTCAAGCAAATTTGGTATGCTTACTCAATGTACCTAGGCGAACGTTTTAAAGTAAAAGTTACATATATCTTTTGAAATGATGGTTGTTGGGTTTGTTCACCATTCACGTTCATCTAATTTTTATCTATTTTTTCCTAGACTAAAAGTCGTATTTACCTGTGTGTGATCCCGAGTAGCAGAAACAGCACCTTGTGGCGAGAGGTATTGAATTAAGGTACCCCGAAAATAGGCTACCTTAAAGGATGCGAAAAAGAAAATGCAGATGATATGCGATTGAGTAATAATAGTGTGGGATGTTTGTGCTCACCCCGATAATTATGTTTTGATTTCTATCTATCTATCTATCTATCTATCCATCAATACAATGCTAAATGCCTGATTCTGCTATCTATATATATTGCCTTTAAGTATCTTTATCATCACTGGGGTTATTGAATTAAGATACCTTTAAAGTCACTCAGATTATACCTGCCTACGGGCCGATTTTTTTTTCAGTTCATCTATCACATTTTGCGATAATGAATCAAATGACATTCTTCTTTCTAACGCTTCTTCTTCGATTCTTCTGTGATCTTTCTTCCTCGTTTGACTTTGCCTGCATTGGCCTTTTTTTTTTGATATTTAGATTATTAGAACGTTTGCGACACGGTGTCTGCATTAGTCTTTTGAAAGCACCAATGAAAACTGTGATCCAGTTATTTGGTATCCGTAACGAACGTCTGCTGCCTTCAAGATACGTGATAGATGATTAGAATTGACGTTTGATGCTTCATTTTTTTTTGCGACATCATGAAGATTTTTTGTTATTACAGTACTTGGTTAGATGTCATTGTATGGATTCACTTGTAAATTGGTGGGGATATTAGTGAAACCATTATCTATCTATCTATCTATCCATATATCTATTTATCAGAGACTATTTTCTTCACTTGGTCCTGCTGTTAGACTATGTATGTATAACGCGTATAGGCTAGACCAATAGAACTAAAGGGTCAAAGATTCCCGATAGTCACTTATGGAGCTGAAACATGGATCCTGACCAAGACACAGGCCTGCAAACTGAGAAGTATGCAACGTGCGCATGAGAGAATAATGCTCAACCTTACATGGAGAGACCACAAGACAGCACAGTATATAAGGAAGAAAACAGGTGTTCGTGACATCATGGAACCTATTAAAAAACTGAGATGGCAATAGGCAGGCCATGTTGAAAGAATGAAAGACAACCGATGGACATCACGTCTCACAACATGGATCCCCAGAGATCACATAAGAAACCGAGGCCGACAGGACACAAGATGGAGAGATGAACTTGACAAATTCAGGAAATACTGCCCATGACAGGGAATTGTGGTGAATCCTTGGGAAGGTCTGTGTCCAACGACGGACGTTAAAAGACTGATGATGATGTTTGGTTAGACAATTTTTTATTGTTTTTCGAAGATTTCCCCCAAATCGTTTTTCGTTGGGGTGCAGTTTACACAGTGAGTGTAAGCCAAATTAGTCATTACCTTGTGACCACTTGTTCTTTGAGAATTCGGAACTTTTCAATGATCTTTCAAAAGGCGTTAGAAGTAACTTATTCATTGATCACCCCTTTTCTCAATTTTTCAATTGATCACTCCCAACAAGGCGTCCTGCCAGAGGACGTTGGTCATGTGATGGTTTCTATTGGGTGATTAACATCTATCTATCTATCTATCTATCTATCTATCTATCTATCTATCTATCTATCTATCTATCTCATTACTGGGACGTGTGTTCTCAAGTCATACAATCCATACATTGACATCTGAGTCAAAACAATTTCAATGTTAAGTCTCCTTCCCTCTTTCTTTTTTGCATGAAGTCTCACAACATCCTTCCTGGACCAGGACGCTTTATCAACAATTTTTGGATTTTTTGATCCATAAGGTTTTAGTTCTTCCTTATCTAGTCTATGTTTCACTATGGATAATGCCAGTGTATTGATGCACTTTCAAAAACTAGCCTGTTTCATACGTGCACGTTGGAACGACAAGGACTTTATGGCGTGTAGAGCAGCCTGCTATATTTCTCTTGTAAAATAATTTCCTGTCTGCAATACGAATTATTTTGGTAACTTCTTGTTGTATTACCTATTCAGATATTATACATTTAAATCTAGATCTATTACCAATTCATATATTTGATATATCTGGCGAATACAAGCTTCGCACAATGGCCAGCTGTCGAGTAGTGCACACACATACACGTGCATTCCCATGTACATATATCTATTCAATTATAGTTAGATAAGGCTCTGCCGTTGATCTACATTTTCATCTCTCTCTCTCTCTCATTTTTTTGTACTCCCTGACTTTTTGCATCAGTAGTAACCGATGGTATTCATCGGTGTTCAAGTGACAGCAAGTGTACTCAGTTCTCTTGCTCTCTCCTCAGTATTGTAGCAGTTGTTGTCTGGTTGGGGTTTCGATTCTTCTCCAGATTTACAATGCACCGAATCTTTCAGCAAGTTTTCACTTTTACAAATACACCAATAATGTTGAGTACAAGTGTCACATTCACGTTCCACTATCTGAGAAATATTCTCCTTGTTCACAGGAACTAGATCTGGTCTTCTGGGTTGGAGTTGGGTGACCTCTTTGAATCTCATAGTCATCGAGAATGTGATGCCTTTTGACTATCAAGACAGATTCTGGTTTGGCCGTATGCCATTAGTCTGCGTGATTAAATCGGAGTTGTTTGCACAGTTCCTACTGAATCACCACCGTGGCAATCAGCCATATTTTTGTATCCTTTCTGGGCCAATTGACTGGATTAGCTCTTTTCATGATTGGTAGTATCAATCGATACATTGACCGCATTTACTATTTACTATCTGTGTTATAATTACAGTTGTATTCTTTCCATTCTACATTTTGGACCACAAAAATGGCAGAAAAGAGAAGTTATTTCTTTCCATACTGTTAAGTAATACATTTTAGCAGTTTATGGATCTTAAAATTTTTTCCTAATACTGTCAAAAATAAATAAATAAATAAATAAATATATATATATATATATATATATATATATATATATATATATATATATTTGATATAATTTATAGAATATACGTCGTATTGCAATGATTGAAAATTGTTTGTGCTTGCGCTTTAAAACTGGTTTTAAGAATATATTACAAGCTTCAGAAGATTTTTTTTAAATGCACGTCTAATTTCATGCTGGAATAAACATTGGGAATCGTAGGGTTTAGAGTTCTTCGTTTCGGTTTCAAATTGCAGTCAAGTTTTCATAGACTTGGTTTAACAAACCTGCTAGATTACAGCTTAAACAAAGGCATGAAACCTAGACGGAGAACAGTAAACCAATGACAGCAGATATAACATTGCCGGACTATGTAAGTTGCTGGACCACAGATTGCCAGTTTGAAGAATTACAACCTGCTCTGTTGATCGAAAACGTTAGTCTGCTTTGAGTGAATGGGTGTTCTGTCTTGTTTTCGGAATCCCATCAGCTGAATTAGTCCATCTCGTTCAACAACATTTGTTTCATTGGTGCATGAAAAGATATTTAACGGATCAAGCGATTGACAAATAACAACATTTCATTGCTAAATTTATACGCGTGTTTTGTGCCCCAGTAATTGAATACAATAATTTCAAAAAGTAAGTCTTTTGAGAGTAGGTTTGATTTATACTATTCTAGTATACAAGCAACTGAGGTCACATGCCAGTTGTCCTCATTCGTCAGCTGGAGACTGTACTTCGTTCCGGGGCCTTTATTCGGAATGACTTTCCTGTAAGAGCACCCCCTGCCTGCCTAACAGACCAAAGTGGTTCCACCTGGTGGACACCTCGTACGACAATGTTAGAACCAGTGAAGGAGGGAGAAAGGATGACTGAAAAAAAAGAAGGTTTTTGAAGGTAAAAATGACATCAAAATAGAATGAAGTAAAACACACACACACACACACATACGCACACACACATACACACACATACACACTCATACACACACACACACACACACACATGCACCTTTGCTTAAAGCTTAGGGTCAGTCTTGTGCTTGTCACACCTAAAATCCATCGTACAGGCTCGTGGGTTATTTCGTGTACATGACTCTACTAATCATGGAAAACCTTTCCCCGAAGCATATATATATGCAGGAAATAACAGGCAATTTTTCAAAAACAAATCCACCTGGCCATTGAAGTCGTAAAACAGATATATCACGGGATATATACATATATATATATATATATATATATATATATATATATATATATATATATATATATATACATATATATATATAAAGAGATAGAGAGATAGAGAGGCCTACGACCGAAATTAGTAATCCTCCCGTCGGATCATCTCTCCATCTCTCAATAACATCATACTCGTATTGGAAGAAACAAATAGAGCAGATATAGAATGAGAATAAACAAAATGAGAATTAAGAGTGAAAACAGTTATTTGGGCCTTTGCATTACCGGCGGCTGTTTAGCTCAATAAAATTTGGAGTGAAAACACACATACACACACACACGCGCACATATATATAATCAATCATTATGATTAATCCGACAATATGAGAGTGAAATTACAATATCGTAAGACTTGCTGAGACAAATGACTTTTATTCCAACGTTTCACTCCGTGAGAGAGCTTTCTCAAAATTGAGATGTTTCAAGAAACTGGTGTATGTAAATATCAGCAAACGTTTCTCCAAACATGATATACCCCGCCATCCAATCAATTATCTACCACACCTACCTTACCCCAACTCAGAACCCACTTACATACACACCAGTTTCTTGTAACATGGTATAAGGAGGCTGAAAAACTCTTCATTAGGACAATTTTCCTACAACTAACTGAGTGCACCCTAAGGCAGACGTTTTCAAAGTGTGCACAGCAGTCAATTCCCAGGGGCGCCGCGCTTCGGTCAGTCTCTAAATGGCTCAAAACACAAGATTTAAAACTTTCTTTTACCTGCGGCGCCCCTGGGAGCTATCTGTGGTGCCCCAGGGCGGTGCATAACTCATAGTTTGACCATCTTTCCTCACCCTCCGTCCTCCTTCCATAGAGTTCTGTTAAATTCATATCCTTCTCCAAGGCCTTGCTACGCATTGGAACCTTTCAAGGCCAAATTTTACTTCCGTATTCGTACGATTCTCCAGAAGATTCTCAGTTTATTATACCCCCCCCCCTCATATCACTGTCACATGTGCTCTGGTCAACACATCTAACTACATTTGGCGGAGTAAGCTTTTTGATATAATAATAAGTTCACTTGATTCAGGTAAATTGATATAATTTGAAAAAGATTATTTAAACCAAGTATTCTTAGGTTGTAGTCTTTCGTACAAATGGATAGGTTTTATCAAACATTAATAAACTTTGTTAAAGTGATGATTCAACACAAACCAGAGGCAGAGACGGGAAGAAGTGGAAATATCGTGAATATGACGATAGTTATTTGATCTTGGGATTCACTTCCCCATGTATCACCGATGAAGAGAGATCGCAATGTCTATTGTGTTTGAAAGTTTGGGCACCAGAGTACGTGCTTCCAAGTGAATCAAAACGCCACTTGGAGACGAGTCATCTCAATATGGTTGGCAAACTATTTTCGCAAAAGGTTGCAGGATTTACAACAACAGAAAAGTACTTCTTCTCGACATGCGTCAGTGCCAAGCAATACTTTACCAGCATCTAATAAAGTGGCTTACAGAGTGGCAAAGGCTAGAAAGCCCCCACACCATAGCAGAAAATCTGATTCCACTTGCAGGCATAGATATGGCAAGTATCGTGATTAGTGAATCTACTGGGAAACCTTTTTATAATTGAGACGGGAACTTTACTCAGATCTTGACAACAAGGAACATCATAGTTAAAGATTTTTAAAAAACCAAATTGGTCTATTGGTCTGATATCTTTGGAAAATTAAATGTGTTGGATCTTCCCCTACAGGGGCACAGCATGCATGTCTTGGAATTCGTTGAGAAGGTTCTAGCCACCCCTAAGAATATCATTATGGAAAAAAAATGAATGAAGACGTTGGCAAAGAGTGCTTACCATTGTTGCAACAATTTGTGCCATCCAATGATGTTTATTTCACTCTGGATATGAAATTCATTTTTTGAAGAACACATTATCTCAGCTCAGCAACTGTTTTGAAAAATATTTTCAAGAATATGATATGGAGAAATTCACTTGGATTCAAGATTCATTCAGGGGCCAAATCTCCATCTAATCTGCAGAGAAAGAAAGTCTAATTGTGCTATCTTACGATAGTAGATTGAAAATCAAATTTTCTAACATAGAATTGACTGAGTTTGGGATATCAGTGAAATACGAACATCGTCTGGTAAGTGCTTGAGCTCAACGAATCCGAATCCCATTTACAACAAATGATCTCTGCAAAGAAAGGTTTTCGGCTGAAGAATCAAACAAAATTGATGTGGGGTAAGAAATGAGCGTGGTTGTCATCAGTGTGATTCCAATATTTAAAAACCTGTGTGATTAACATCAGGCTCATCCATCAAGATTATCAAAAGAAGAAATAGATTTTGTTTATTTTGTGAATTTAAATCATAGGGTTTGTTATTTTGGTTAAAATCCAGTTAAGCAAACGTAAGTAAGGAAATATGAAAATGCTTCTGTAGTTTGGACTTTGTTGATTACTCCTGACCTTCGTTTTTACGGAAAGTTTTCGTTTTTAAGAAAAAAGTAATTTTCATAAAGGAAACGATTGAATTGTTCTTGAAGTTGGTGATCAGTTTACCGTGTATGTATATTGTCAAATTCGAATCTTACTTTGGGTCTATGTCTTAACGACAATCAAAGTCGATTTTCAATTTGCAAAATAGATATCGACTAAGCTGGACTCTAATATTGAAAAAAAAAAAAAAAAAAGAAAAAACAAAGATATGAAACACAACAAAAGTCCCATTTATTTCATTTTCGATATTCTTTTTGATAATTTTTGGAATCAGATTGCTTCTGAACTGTAGCAGGAGCATAAACTGATTTCTTTCTATATTCTTGTGAAATGTTTCAATTGGAAAAATCGAAATAGATAGAATTCTGTGTGAAATGATTTATTCTTATTTTTTGCGGAACGTTTCAATTGTTTAAAAATGTTTTCAATTGTAAGAAAAAAAGAACGAAATAGATAGCATCTTTGTAGCGTGAAATTTATTTTTTGAACAATGGTTTTGTTTGTAAAAATGAGAGAAATGGCGATTTTGTCTCGTTTTTCAACTAAAAGTGATTTTTTTCTCTAAATCTTTCTGAAAAAAAGCTCACCATCTGTTTTGGAAATTATTTCCCTCGATTTTCTGACATGGAAATTTTTGGGAAAGTTTGGGAATCACTGCCCAACAGAATTGGAGTCGCACCCTACCCTATTCAGAGTATAACAGGGAACTACAGACATCCCATTTATGCATGTATCTTGACGCACGAACTTTGCCATACTGTATTCTGTAGACTCTGTGCATTTGTTGCTGTGAGCCAAATTCTCAAATACCTACATAGATGCTGAAACAAGTTGAATTACTGGAGATAAAAAGGAGTCCAAGATATCATAGAAAACAATTCCAAAAACTCAAATGGCAATGGGCTGGACATGATGCAAGAATGTCTGACAACTGCTGGACATTACAACTCACATCATGGATCCCCAGAAATCATATGCAAAATTGTGGCCGACAGAAAGTAAGAATGGATGACGAGTTTCAGGAGAGATTCGGGAGGTGCTGGCCCTGTGACGCCCATGAAACAGAGGTGTGGCGAATCTTGAGGAAGTTTTATGTCCAACAACAGACTCTATACGGTTACTGCTGCTGATGATGATAATATTATGTTTCGCCAATCTTATGAGGAGTGCCTGCCTGTCTGGCCTTCAAAATCACTATTTTTTTTCACCTGTTGTCGAACACCGATCGCTGGCGACGATAGAAAATAAGCAACGTTCTCAACCAAGAGACTGACGGTGTTGTGTACGAAGGTGAGCATAGCCTACAAATGGGTGTTAGATCATATAACAATAAGAATGTGAACAAGTGGGAGGTGCCGTCACATTGGATACGCTTTCAGCCGTCTCTGCCCGGCCTCCACAAATCTCGTTTCTCTGTTCTCGGCTCCGGCTTGCGATGTGTAACATAGACGTAGAGGCGTCAAGCACCCGAAGTAGCGTCACTCACTCCACTCTGCATTATTCAACCTAGTAGTTTCGAAACTTTGAAAACTCAAGGATCCCTCTTACACAGTATATATCCTATTTTCACCATTCAAGCTTTTAGACTGTAATCAATAAACAACAATAATAAACATTTTTTTTAGCTTTAAAATTCATATTTATTTTTTAATAGATTACGTTCGTTTGAATTCCGGTATGGTACAAGTCTGTATACAATAATTATGTTTTTCGATAGCTCTGCGATGGATAGCGTGGTTTCTCTGCCACAATGTCAGGCTACAGATCCTTGAGTATTATTTTTTTGGACCCCCAGGGGGTCCTCAGAACCCAGTTTCGAAACAACTGTTTCAACCTATAGCGGAGGAATAAGGTGGATTCATGCCTTTCCGATGGGAATTGGGAGCAATTTAATAAATCCAATGTGTTTAACTGTTTGGCCACCCAACACCTACACGAACCTATACCCGACGCATACGAACGCATATACAAGCAATCTAAGTATGCATAATAATGGATAACATATGAGTATTTACACGCTGGTTTAAGAGTGGTTGGAAATAATTTGGTTGCCGAGCTAAATGAGTCATCCAGTCACTTGTGTAGTGGTTCTCGTTGCTTTTTTCCATTTCTCTATTCAGTGAGAGTTGCTAATCCGGCACTAAAAAATACTTATATAAATATTGCAAAAAAAGTTGTCGCCCTTTAAGGCTAAGATGCCTGAAAGTGGCTAGATTTTCCCCTGTTTTTTTCCCCTACGTTTCCAGCTAACGTAATAACGAAAAAATGTTGGTTACGCTTGAAAGATCGTACGAAGGCTCCTGAAATGTTAATTAAGCTCGAACATTTTTTCCACAAAGGCCCTGATAAGTGCAATCATACGATGTATTGATCAGAAATAAACTCAATAATAGAAACGAATGAAGAGTATAATAATTGAATGATTTAAATAATATATTTATTAAAACAAAATTCAAACATCAATTGATAGGTTACTTAGCATTTTGGAAGTCTCTGTATGATTGCTTGAGCAACAAAGTTAGCTGGAAACTAGGCACTTTTTTTTTTGTTGAAAAACATAGCCATTTTCAGCCATAAAGGGAGAAAAACTATTTGTAATATTTACACTAGTCTCTTTTAGTTCCGGATAAGCTTATTTAACCCTTCATTCTAATATTGATGTATTTACTCATACGGATGACGTGCGTGGGTTCAAGTATTTACTGAGATTAGCTCAGCTCTGTACACGCTAGTGAGTCCATTTGAGTATGATCATTTAGAGGGAATGATAGATAGGTATAGCACAGTTCGGAATAAATTTATTTTTCTTCCTATATTAATATATACACTTAATAATATTAAATACGTATTCACTGGGTATCTTTCTATCTAGTATATATATATATATATATATATATATATATATATATATATATATATATACACACACATATGTATATATATAAATATACACACACACACACACACACATATATATATATATATATATATATATATATATATATATATATATATATTGAGCAAGCACGTTTAATATAAGTTGAGTTTTCACATAAATAGACGACTTCAATTTTGTAATAACTTTGGTAAAACTTGACCAATTTTAATCAAATTCTATGTTATTTTTAGAGCCCTTTATTGAAACTTCATTTTATCAATTTCATCGGCTAACGAAAATTGCCCTGATAAAACGTAATATACATTTTTTTAGGGAATTTCAATTCCAAATTTGATGAGACAGTGTTTGCCCCATCTGTACAAATGAATTATACCAAATCGTAGATAAAAAAAAAACGAATGATTTATACTCAAAAATGAATAATACCAAGTGAATAGGTCTCCATGGTGCAATTGATTTGTATGTTCGTTTTGTTATCAACATGGTTGTAGTCCATCTGGTAACCACTTTTTTTTGGACAATAGTTGTGTGTACACATTAATATTAAAGAAAACAGGACCTGCGAGAAACTGTGAGCCTGCATGATGTAGTTATACAATTGTAAAACGTGAAAGAAAAAATACAGAAAGAGAATATTTTTATATAAATAGACGAAAAAGTATTAATGTAGTAGCAAAATTATTTTATTATAATCCCAAGTTCAATTACTGTACATGTGGGTACATGCCACACTAATTAGCTATTTTGTGTCACTGTATTAATATTTTTCCGTATATTTTATCAACTATCTCTTGTAAAGGAGTTGGCCAAGCGAAAACATGCTGAAAGCACGTTTGTATGCATTTATAATCAGATGATAGATGTATAAACGCACACACTCTCTCTCTCACACACACACACATACAAACACACAAACACAAACACAGACACATGCACGGATCTGTCCATAAATATTTGCCAAGATTATTTCAGTTTGGCAAATAGTAGAATACCCAGCAAAGATCAACTCTGTCACAATGAATTGCGAATCTAGTCTACCGATAATCATTCTACTGATGGCACTTACCCCAATACATGAAAATTTATAAGAAACCGTATACCGTCACCAAGACTGTCATTATAGGTTCCTTCGGTTTTTAAATTGGTCTGGCTGACTGACAGGCCACACTAATGGAGCTGGAGGGCTGAAAATTTCAACATTTATCCATCACTATGTCTGTGTTTTTTGTTGTTGTTTTTTTCCAACCCACCAGGTTTTTAGTTGGGAGTTCAATTTACAATGTAAGTTTATGCTAAATTGACCAATTAGTTTTTTTGTTGCTTGCATTTAAGCCTGTTTCCTTTTTTCCTTTTGATTCGGATTGTTTAATGATCCAATAAAATGCCACTGAAGTAACTTATTCATTGATCACCCCTTCACCCAACCCAGCATGCTGCCTAATGACGTTGGTCACGTAATGTTCTCAATCGAATGACTAGTTATTTTAAAAGATATATTCGCAAAAAGACGTTTATTAGGTAACAAGGACATTAGTCCAACGATGCATTCGCATTCCACCTGCCATTACGACAATGCAGTAAGTCTTTTTCTTACATCACTCTCCCGTGACAGGCTGAGAAGATTCACATTCAATATGAGGTCAGGTCTCAAAGGAAGAATGTCAGTCTGACAAGATCGTTTTGCTCTTTGAATTTTTATGACATCATCTGAAATGCTTTCAATTCTCTGAATGATGTAATTTCAAGTGGTTATAAAGTCAGGATCCAGTTCCGCATTGTAATTTTATACTGAATTAAACCTTAACTTCTAAAACATGACGTAACTGGTGGAAACTACCCGACCAAGATTCGCTCTGTAACTTGTAGCACAGTGAATATGCGGGGCTAAAAAGATTCTTTCTGTAATGTGCCGAAATCGATTTAGGATATATTGGGGACGAACTGAGGCTACGACCAATTGACCTACAGGACCTCTTATGGAGTTCCCTTTGCACGCATCTAAAAAAAGTACATAAGAAGTACAGAGTTTCCAACATCCTCGAATAAGGGACTCGCTTTGTTGTTGAGATAGTTGTGTATTTGCCACTGGTACCAATGTTCGGAGTTCGAGCCTGAGTAAAAGTCATGATTTTTAATTATGATTTTTACAAACAAATAGATAACCCTCGTTCAGAAGGATGGCGCAACTCAATCTTCTTATTCCGATTTGGCTTTGTTTTATACTAAGCTATATTTGCTTACGAGTGAGCTATCTCAAGTTTGAGAGTTGCGTGTTTCCCACCAACACTAGTGGTCGAAGTAAAAGCCCAGATAAAATCGTTTTTTTTTTTTTTTTTTTTGCAAATGCTTATTTTTATGACAAACAAGTCTTCTCAAATTGACATGACGCAACATAATCTTCTTATCATCCTTGATCTTGACAATAATTTCTTCTTTAAATTTATATTAACACCTCTGCATTAAAGACTGAGTACAGAGATGTTAACGAGGCTTAGTCTAGGCCACAGTTATGAGATATCCAGGTCGAACTTACTTCACCGATGATAGTCATTGGGACTTATTTCTAATCATTATCAGCCTAGATATTGAGTATGTGGCTCAACTAAAGTGAAGATTAATGTATACCTCTACTTTAAAAACAAGAAAGAAAAAAACGGCAAAACAAAACATGAATTTGAAGATTAGTACGTATAAGTGTTTTTGAACTGCTCCTCTCATCTCAGGATATCTTTTGAACACGACGTTTCGGCCGATATACCACACGGCCCCCTTCAGGTGGATGGCGTAAGTGGCAGTGTTTCGGAAAGCCGAGACGGGAGGTTGTCGCAGTCGAAAGCCTGGAGACAGAATGTCTTCAATCAGCTGTCTAATTTCGGATAGCAATTGCAAGGTCAGAACAATGTTGTAGACCGTTTTTGATGACGTAATTATGTTGGGGTCCAAGTTGGTGAGACTGTCGATCTCCCGTTAAAGCTTTTCGGAACTTCACCCCATACACCCACCTGAAGAATGCCGCAGGGTACAGCAACGGAAATGCTCAATTCGAGGAATGAACCGAGATGAGGCCAACAGTTTGAAAATATTAATATATATTGATAATCCCTCATCTAAAAGAAATCAGATAGAAATTGAAGATGAGTATTTTGATGACTTTTACTAATAAAATGACTAATAATAACGAAAATTAAAAGCTTTCCCTCTTTTGATTTAGTAGTTGATATTACTGTCTGCATGTCACAAGAAAAGTTTGATTAAACTGACCCCCCTGACCCTACCTCCACTGACTGTCATTTATTTACTTGTTTGTAAAATCATTTTGATGGATAAAAATTCACTTCAAAAGAAGTTGGAAATGTAAAAGTCTCTCATTTCAGGTCAAAATCAAAGCAATTTAAAAAATTTTGATAACGAAGACCCCGTTGATGAATGGAATAAGCTTATCGAAAGAGAAGGAAAGAATATTAATGATTATTAAGTGTATCTGTAATCGCCACTATATTTGTGTTTCCAAATGAATCAGAGCATCGGACGTAAGTTTCATTACAATTTACAATATGGGGAAGATGTGGTTAAGAAAAAACAAAACAAATTTAAAGCGTATAGAGAGACAGAATTAATGAGTATTCTTTCATAAGTATATAAGAAATAAAAACTTTGAGAACCTATCTGAACCTAGGATATCTACATCATAAAAGAAGTGATATATAAAGAAGCTCCAAGATCAGGCCAAAGGCTTCATCAATATCGAACTGGAACTTTAATACAGTAACAGAGAGCCAACAAAACCTGGTGTTATCCTAACATTACTGGGGCACGTTGAGTGAGTGGTATTGATGTAAAAACTTCAAAACCACGCCTGAGTTCAAGGACGGAGATCATTTGTTGAAAGTTTTGCTGAAGGTACATAGATACTATTTACAGGATTTTATTTCTAAAAAAAAAATGTCTACAGATGGTAAATAATCAAAAGAGTTATTTTGTTCAGATTAAAACATAACTTGAACAGCAGGAATTTGGGCGTACACAACACAAATTCTTTTGAAAGATTAAAAACGAATAAGCTGTAAAATTGTTGAAACGTCTGAGAGAGTTTATAGTCTATACTTATTATTACCATTTTAGATAAGAAAATATAACGCTGTTAGATTAAATTTTGCTTATTTTTGAATGTTCACGGAAAACCTTTTTATGCACATATTTCCCTCGAAACGTTTATTTTTACTGACATTTTATGGCATTTTTTTACCAATGGAGAATCTTATAATCTGCATGTAAGAGCAGCCCTCTTATTACTTGCAAATACATACACTGACTCACATATCTATCTTTTATCAGTACATTCAATTTGGTCACCACTTCTAATAAAGTGAATTATACCTTTTCAACGTTCTCTATGATCGTATGTTTATTTTATTTTTTAGTGACGTAATATCTGTCATCCAATCCAATTCTTTTTTTGCTCACGGATGACGAATGATGCATTTTATTGTTCACTTCTTCGTAGGTTCTGAAGGAAAATTAGTATTAGCAAATAAATTTTCTTTTCACGCTAGATACAGCGCAATTCTTGTTTTGGCCCTGCGAAAAAGTGGTAGATTAGAGCAGTTGGGCGTGGATATTTTGGCCATTTCTCAGGTATTTTTGATCAGTTTTAGTATCTTTTTGGTGTTCTCTGGCCATTTTTTGGGGCTATTAACGGATTACTTGTGTTTATCACTAACTGTTTGCAATATGACCACAGGACGTGTTTCTCCCAGAACAGGGCTCACTCACACTCACTGTACGCTTCTCTCAAACTTAAGACTTACGCTCAAAGTGAGACTTGGCAGTAGTAGGAAATGACGTCAATGTATTACTAAGAGTATCCAGTACGAATACATGGTGATAATAATTGCATGTTTGCTAAAAAAAAAAAGACTTCAAAACCAAGATCTGAATAAAATCTTCTTCGATCAAGTACTGGAATTCTGAATATTTTAACAACTGATTCGTACATTCAACTCAAGCTGGGTGACATTATTATAACGTATAAACACCATAAAATTGATATTCAAAAATTAAAATATAGAAAGAAAACAAACAAATATTCATAATTACTGTTTTTGTTCCTAACCTTTGTGATCTTGGAACTCAAAATGGTTCAAATGAATTGCCAAAAGCGATCGATCAAAAATTCATGTTCAGTTCTCGTATAAACAAAGCAAACCACTGGCCTAAGCTCACTTGCACGAAAACAAAGCGGCTTATAGAAAAATTAAATAGATATTCCTTGACTGTAGCCATAAATCAAGCAAAAACCCAAGAGCTTATTGTGAAGAGGTAGAAAGCACATACGCACACACAAATGCACACCAAACATACACAATACTTCTTTTATTGATTGGTTGATCGTAGTAAGACTAGCTTTACTTTCGACCATACAATGGTAGAAATTTGTCTGCTGTATCAGAATTCAACGCAGGCACCAATTTCTGTAAGCGTTTTGGTATGGCTGCGGTAGACTTTTGTAGGAAGTCCGGCGGCATCTTGGCTATAGCACGTCGGATGCGTTCTTCCAGTTGATCCAGAGTTTGTGGTTTGGTGCAGTAAAGTCCTCCTTGGCCCAACCCAGAGGAAGGAGTCACGAAAACAGAGCAATATTTACAAAAGTTACGTGTAATTTCAAGCTGGGGGTCAATTCTCACCCACCCTGTATGCGTATGATTTTTGTATGAAATTAATATATATCAGAGAGTTACTGATTTGGACTGATTGCAAGTATGAGATGCTACCAAAAGTTTGGATGATTAGACCATTGAAAAATTCCTCACTCTAACACTTAGTTTTCACCGTCTCCTTCAAATAAGGGATATGAGTATGTACATAACAATCTCGCAAAGAGCAGTGGCAAAAGTTTGTAACAGGTTCTTTTCTAATTCATAAAACCTTTTGCATATTCATTTTACTGTGAAAAGAAAATATACAAATTGTATATACAAGTACACATCATAACAATCACATTTATACAATATCTAAGGCCTTAAACGTCTGCAATTGCGTAATAAACGTCATAATTCTTTTAAAATTAATCACATCAATTGATATCACTACCAAAGACGTAGGAAGCAACTAAAAAGTGAGATGGGGGCGTGAACAAAAAAGGGGCATATGACCCCGCCAAGGGGTGTTGATCAACTCTAGAAAATCAAAAGGGCCTAAAAGGTATACCCAATTATCTTTTACACCGTTTTTGGCTTGTTATTTATATAGACAGACCTGGGAATAGCAGAATGGATATGTTCGTACGAGTTCCCAACCCCGGCGTATCCACAAGGGTAGTGTTGATCATTTCACACCATTTCTTTTTGAATAGCGAGGAATTAAGATGAGCGTAGTTTAACATGAGTAATAGTACAATTTTTTAGTAAAGATAATGATGTTACATAGTCATAATCCGCCCAGAATTTCCCAAAGAGCAAAGTCGAACGAGAATGCCTCTACGACGCCGGAGTATTTGTTTCTCAATAAACGATGTTATTTTTCTGCTTTGTTGAATGCTTGAACATAGAAGATTGAGAATTTCCCGGGGAGCAAAATCTTTCGCTACTTTCAGAAGATCCAGGCCATCATCTCTCGCTTTGTGGATTTGGAGGAGAAGATTGCTTTTCCCTGTCATTGTGTTTCTCAAATAATTCTTTATTCTCTTTTCCACTGAAAAACAGGTTGTTTTTGCTGAAGCTGAACTCAGTGTAACGAGTAAGTAAACTTGTGCAAGCTCTACAACTCCTGGCAGAAGATGGTTAATCTTAATCACGTTGGAAAAAAAAAAAAAAAAAACTGGCTAGAATGAATTCATCAATGCAAACTCACATTTCACATCTAGGCAAACCCGTTTTGAAATGCCTGGAAGAAACATTTATTCATCCTTGAGCTTCTGAAAATCTGTCTCATTCCTGTACGCATCTGATACCTCATATCTAATTTCAAATGGCTTTCCATTGTTAGCGTTTAGCAAAATTTTCTCAACATATTGTCGTGGTACATACGATTTATTATCGGGTCTTAGTTGCAGCTCCTAGATACATGCGTCAATCGCTTGGAAAAATTCCGCTCGATAAAATGACTTGTCACCTGTAAAACGATGTTGTTGTGCGTTGCTACGATGAAGTCGGGGGCGAGAATGCCTCTGCGACGCCGTACTATTTGTTTCTCAATAAACGATGTTTTTTTCTGCTTTGTTGCATGCTTGAATATAAAAGATTGAGAAGTCATTTCTTTTGTTTCAGATTAGTGATCAGTTAGGTGACACCAAGCATTTTATTTTAAGCAGTGTTGGATTTTCTTTGCAAAGGAGCAAGCAACATCGATGATATTCATTGACATCCACAATCGAAGATATGCCTCGAAGGATGTCATCTTTCCTGCTAAAATACACGATTTGTCCCTTGTCCCTCAATTAGCCGAATATGTTTTGCTGCATTACATATGCCGATAATGTATTCCATAGTTCCACAGATCTACTGCTAGAACATTAGTTTCAAATATCTTTCCTACTTCTATTTACATCTAACGTATTTTTGTGGCCCCTTTGCACTCCCTTCTAGTAAAAAAATACATCGAGATTGACTAATTCTGAATCGCTTGTAATCTTGAACATTTACATAAAGTCTCCCAGATCACTCTAACGATGTTAACATGAACTTTTAAATCTATCCTCTTATTCCATACTTTTCAATTCTGGTACTAAGTTGCTTATCTCAGGACTTTTGGTGAAATATCTTTCTTTCCAAGTACATAGCACTTGAGATACGGGCAGACATGACACATTATATGGTATAAGGAACAAGTTCTTGTCTATAAATGAAAAAAAAAAACAACAAAAAAAACAAACGTTTATTCAGTTCTACAACCCTGTCCGCCTTGGCAATTGCACTGGCTATATACTTGGGAAATGATATTTTATCAGGTAGCAAACTTTCAGCAGAGAAAGCTGAACATTCAAGAACAAAGATATCGTATTTAGAAACGAAGGGTCTACATACAATGCTTCCTTGCCTATAGAGCGGAAACATTGGAACCTAACCAAAAAACTGGCTTTCAAACAAAGAAACTATGAAACATGTGCAGGACAAAATGATGTCCATCATCACATGGGAAGATCACAAAGTGAACAATTCATCAGAGAAAAAGCAAGAGTCAGATATATCATGGAATCCATTAGATAACTCAAATGGCGATGTTGCAAGAATGTCAGACAACTGTTGGACTCACAACGTTGATCCCATGTGATCATATACGAAACTGTGACCGACAGAAAATAAGATGGCGTAACGATTTAGTCAAGAGGTATTGGCGCCACAACGCCCACGATCGAGAGGTCTGGCAAATCTTGGGGAAGGTCTATGTTCAAAGAGAGGCTGCTGCTGCTGCTGCTGCTAGTGGTGGTACCAAGAGCAATGTTAAAGCTTATTGACAATCCTCTGTGTTCATAGCGCGGATTGACTGAAAACGTTACAGATCTTATGTCATTATTTTGACTCCATCGTTTCAATATGCATATCAAAAGGGGCGAAATTATATTTGGACGATTTGATCTCCTACAACGTTTATGTTCTTACAATATTTAAATATGGTTCAATTAGAATCACAATAGGAATATCGATTCCGTTTTGAAAGCAGCTATTTCCGTCTGCTATGGTGGCTCACCGAATAAGACAATAACGTCAATTGCTGGGGATGATCAGAGTTAAAGGAACAATTATGATAAAGACAACAATAGCCACGGCCACAATAATATCATCAATCATAGCCGTGCAACGACCACCACCAGTACTATTAATAATGGGAAAGAGAATATAGTTGATAGAAACCGTCCACGAAATCTGTCACCAATACTATCAACATAGGCTTTGTCAGTTTTTAAGTTGGTTTGTTCAACTGGCTGGCTATGTATGCATGTATGTATGCATGTATTGCATACAGGCTGTACTAATGGAAATGCTAGAGGGCTGAAAATGTCTCGAAAAAACTTTGAAAAAAATCACCCCCCTCCAAAAGAAGGATTTTGTGGTGGGGTTAATGTCTGATTAATTGGTCCCTTAGTTTCTGTCCAGCAGCATTCACGCTTGTTTTTTTTTTTTTTTAATTCAGTCTTTTTTGTAGTGACCACTGCCCAACAAAAGGTGTTGATCATAACTTTTTCCAATCTTTTAATTGAACATCCCCAACTCAGCATGTTGCAAAGAGACGTTGGTCACGTGACGGTTTTTATTGAGTGATTAACCAGACCTATCTCTCTTTTATTTAACTCTTTTAATCAGGAAAAAAAAAACAAAACAAAAAAAACAACAACAAGAGGACAAGCTAATGGCGGCCCAGAACTATATTATAAGAACCAACAATATCAAAGCCAGGATAGATAGGGTTCAGCATAATAAAAAAAATGTTGACTTAGCAATGATCGGCGGCGCCAATCATGAAATATGCGGGTGTATCTAGTTGGCTCAAAAAGAGTTCGACGGTAGGCATGACTGGGTGGATAAAGAGGATATTTGTTCGGATTGGGTTCACAAAAAGGGAGGTAACTCCAGTAGACCCAATTATTATAGCCGTTGCTATCTTATTACAGAACAAATGAAATTATTTTTCGTTATTTTTAGTAAATCTAACCACAAAAATTATAATTTGGAATTACTGATCGGGTTCGTGTTCAGGGTTAGTTATTAGGGTTAGGGTTGAGATTGGGGTTGTATTAAACAGAAAAAAATTGATATTTTTTTCGTATTTGTAAGTCTAAAATGAATATGCCGTTGGTATCTATATCATAAAATGATTGAATGAATCTCTTGGTCAAATAATAATAATAATAATAATAATAATAATAGCTAAAGTAAAGTAGTCCTAGAAAGGTACGTGCAAACAAATAGTGAAGAAATCATAAAGAGCGCGAGAGATAGTGCAACAAGCAATGAAGTAAAAAACAATGGAACAGTACAGCAAACAAGAAAAGAAAGATGGGAAGGGAAAAAATTGTACGGCGAGTTTAAAAGACGGATACAAGATGTAGCAGACGAGAAATCATGGACGTGGTTACGAAAAGGAAACCTTAAGAGAGAAACGGAATCGCTCATCATGGCAGCCCAAAACAAAAGCATAAGGACAAACTACATAAAAACAAAAATTGACAGAACACAGACAGACAGCAAATGCCGCATGTGCGGTGAAAGAGATGAGACAGTAAACCACATAACTAGTGAATGTAGTCAACTCGCCCAGAAGGAGTATAAGCATAGACACGATAGAGTAGCAACGATGATACACTGGGAACTAAGCAAACAAATGAGATTCAAGTGGTATCAGCACAAGCCAGAGGCAGTTTTGGAGAATGACAACCACAAACTACTCTGGGACTGACATCCAAACTGACCACCTCATCCAGGCAAGAAGACCGGACAGTAATAGTGGACAAAAAAAAGGAAGGCCTGCCAAATAGTAGACGTTGCTGTACCTGCAGACCATAGAGTAAAGAAGAAGGGGGGTGAAAAAAGGGAAAAATACCAGGACCTAGCAAGGGAGTTAAAGAAAATGTGGAACATGAAAACCAGGGTAGTACCAGTCATAGTGGAACTGTCCCCAAAACGCTGAGGGTGAGACTGGAGGAGATCGGGATTAGGGGAAGGATAGAGACCGTACAGACCACAGCACTACTGGGAACTGCACGGATACTGAGGAAGGTGCTAGAGATATAAGTACTGCAACGAATCGTAGCTCTGTCATGATATGCGAAAGAGAGAGGAGACGTTAGCTGAAGACCTGAGGAGACTTATTGTCACTCAGCCTTCAGCGATAACCACTGGGCAACCGGTGTGAAACTGTAAATCGCAGAATTACGGCGACTTATGCGTACTAAGAGAGGAGGGCTGGAGACTTGAGGAGACTTGCTGTCACTCAAACTCCAGCGGTTACCACCAGGCAACTGGTGTGAGATTCCAAATAATAATAATAATAATAATAATAATAATAATGATAATAATAATCTGTTTCACCTAGCAGACACAACATTAATATTTTCAAATTTGTTTCACGTCTAAATTTTGACTGGAGAAGACATGCAACTTATCGAAAATTTTCAGTTTTGTTTGATTATATTCATCATATAGTTGTTTTTTTTTTTTTAATCATAAATAACTTCATTTAAACTGATCGAAATATGGATAACTTTACAGACCATGGACATTCAAGACTTTCTGAACATTTATTCCAAAATCTTATCTATAAGAGTGGAACAGAGAAAAGAAAAATTTTGGAACTAAAGAGAAGGACCTTTGTTTCTGTCAGGTTGTCTGGTCATACTTCATTCTTCTGCAGGAAGTGTGGCATTATATCTAAGGAACTTACAAAATATTTACCAATAAGAGCGGCCAAGCAAGATGGATGAATTGAGATCATTATCCGTTCAAAATTTTATTAAAACCCCGGACATCATACTTGATCATTATTACCGTATTCTTTACAATATCAAACTTGATTTGGTCAGCCTTACACAAGAATAATCTCAATATTGTGATTCTGGCACCCGCTTCATCTATTTGATGATCTACCTCAAGGGTTACAATGAAGGACACGAGAAAAGATTTAGAAAAATAAAATATCGAAATGAACCTTGCAGGTGAAAAGATTACATGAAAGATGATGGTTTTTTGAATGCAATCAACTTCGACAATATTTGGATAAAAACTTTGAATCTCACGAACACCAGAAGGAGATATATTACAAACGAGAGAGAACTCTGTGATCATTCAATTGATATTGGAATGAGCCTCATTAGTAAAAGGTATTATTTTGAATTTCAATATTCTTGTCTTAATACTGAACTTTTGATTTAAAACCCCATTCTAAGTATTCATATCCATTCCACGTGTGCAATAACGGCAATCAGAGAATGTGTACGCCTTTATAATAGTTTAATCAATCAAAGCGCCAACTTTTGGATCAAATGTCTTTAATATATTCTCCAGAGGAAGATGTTACACTCACAATAAGTGACTATTATTTCAGAACAAGAAGACTGTTTTGAAGTCAGACCTTCTTTAGAATCAAGCGGGAAAACTGACATCACAAAACCAATGATAGATACAAATAAATGGTCTATCCAAAAAACTTATTCAAAAAAGTGATAGGGATAATTACAAAAAAGAAATAACTCTAAGAATTGTTCTGCTATTCTTGGTGATAGTTTTCGTGAAAAAAAAAACAGTTAAAAATTATACCAACAATATAGTTATGGACACGAAAAAGTCCTTTCACGAAACGGATTAACAGATCCACAGTTTACAATCTCTCGAGCTAGATCCCGACTGAAGACGAAAAAATGATCTAGAACTACGACTTCCGTTTTGCCCCAGTCAATCTGATTTCGATAAGATGAAAATTGTAAACGATGTTCACCAATTCATCAGATGGCAAACAGATAATCGGGAGACTCCAATCACTAAACACACAAACTTAATGGAGACAGATCTGTACTGGTATGGTCAATCAAAAATCCACATTGGTACCCTGAAAAGATAAGGGGATGTAGGCCAGCTGGTCTTTTAAGTTTTATCTAAAACTTAAATGACTTAGCTGATAAGTTTAGAGAAAAAATCAAGTGTCAGGTAAGTGAAAAAGATAATTGAATTTGGCCCCGGAATGGAAATTGAAATACTACTCGGATATATTCTTTTAGCTATATGGAAACGAAATTGAGATAATTTTTGATTTTATTTGATGGGGAATAACTGGATCTACCCTGAAATGTTAACACTTCTTTCTTAGACAATTGCTCACCCTTCAACAAAAGTGAAATTCGTACATTTCAAGGGGAGATGACCGTGAAAAGATCCTTGACCTACCCAAAGTAAACATTCCTTTCCTAGCTCATTACTCACACTTCCACGAAGTTTCACTGAAAGTCAATTTGACCTCTAAAAGTGGGACGGATTCTACCTCCATTTTGATTCAACATCTTTTTGACTCTTAAAAGATGGAAACAGAATTCATCCGCCATTTTGACTCCTAAAAGTAAAGAAAAGGAATACCGGCTTCATTTTCACCCATTAAAGTGAAAAAAAGAATTCCCTTTCGATTTCGAACCTTGAAAGCGGAAAATAATTCCCCTGAACTTGGAACACTGAAATTGGAAAATAACACCCATCCAATTTCACCACGAAAGTCGGAAAAAAACCCTGTCTATTTTGACCCTAAATAATGAGAAAAATATGTTCTCCTCCATTTTGTCCTTGAAAAAGAGGAAAACTATGTTCCCTTCTATTTTGACCCTAAAAGGAGGAAAAATTCCCCTTTGATTTTGACCTTTAAAAAAAGTACCCCTCATTTTGATTGTTAAAAGAAGAAAAAATCACCTTGAATTTCGACCCTTAACAGCAAAGTAAAAAAATCCCCTGTGCTATTTTTACTCCAAAAAAATCCTGCTCTGTTTTGATCCCTAAAAAGCGAAAAAAAAAAAGGTTCTCCTCTCCTGACCGCCAAAAATGAAAAAAATTCTCTTGATTTTGACCCCACAGAGTGAAATAGAATAAATCTCACCCCATTTTGACCTCTACGAGTAGAAAAAATTACTCTCCGATTCGACCGCAAGAAGCAAATATAATATTTACCCTTTCATTTTGACCCGTAAAATGAAAAAATTTCCCCGTGAAAGTGGAAAAAATTCATCCTTGACTTAACCCCGAAAGTGGAAATAAAAATACGACCCTACCTTTTGATCACTGAAAGTGAGAAAAATACTTCCCTCTCCATTTTGACCTTTGAAAGAAGGATGAGGAATTCCCCCCCCCCATTGACCGCTTGAAGTGGAAAAAAGAACCCTCCCTTCACTTTCATTCCACAATGTGAACAATGAATTCCCCTTCAATTTTGACCCTTGCATTGAAAAGAAATCCCCTTTCATATTGACCCCTAAAAGTGGGAAAATCCCCACTATTCTGACATTAAAGGTGAAAGAATCCCTTCATATTGAAAAAAATCTATCTATTCTGACACATTAAAGTGAGAAAGGAATCCCCACTCCATTTTTAGGTGGGAGAAAAGATCTCCCGTTCCATTTAAACCAAATATGTAAAAAATAAGGAATTCCCCTTAAAAGACAATTGACCCTTGAAAAAGGAAAAACATCCGACAGGTATTCCGACTTCTTGAAGTGACAAAAATCACCCTCAATTTGACCCTTAGAAGTGGAAAAAATATATCCATATCCACTTATCCAAAAATATCCCCTCCCCTTAATTTTGGACTCTACAAGTGGAAAAAAACTTCCTTTTCATTCAACTACATTGAAGCAGCTAAACTATCGGTGGCAGGTTCGATTCCTTCAGCATCCTCATTTTCTTTATTCTATTTACATTGTCTAAATTGAATATTTTATATTTACTGTGTAACGACAGGAAATCCTTTCAGATAACTTCCTATTTCTATTATTGTTTGGACTATCCTCATCTTAGTTGTTTTCCATACAAGATGAGGATAGTCTGAACAATAATAGAGATAATAATAATACCTCATCTCAAAAATTCAGACAAACACTGGATAAGTTCCTATTCAATATAACGCAATTTATTATACATTCTGTCGCACCAAATACGTCCATTTCATATATATATATATATATATATATATATATATATATATATATATATATATGTATATATATATATATATATATATATATATATATATGTATATATATATATATATATGTGTGTGTGTGTGTGTGTGTGTGTGTGTGTGTGTTCGTGTGCATACAGGTAGTCCCATAAGTAGTAGACAATTTAAAAAAAAACAAACTTTAATGATGTAATCAATAAACTACAGAATAAAAAAAAACAAAAAAAAACACAGGCATGTGCAATGAGATACATATAAAGTTCAATATAACTCTACACATTTTCCCAGTCGACAAGCTGCTGATCTGCACACAATCTGACCAAGTTCACCGTCGATGGTGGCAAACTTTTTTTCTGAGAAAGTTTTCAATCATCGTATAGTGTCTAGTTTTGTACAATGCAAAATGTCCTCAAGGACTGCACACCCACAGAAAGAAATCTCGAGAACGCAAGACAGGTGATCCGCTGCCCATTCGATAGCACCACGGTCCAAATAATTATTTTGATGAATCGGGCGTTACTTTTGCGATACCCCAAATATGTATTTTTTAGTATTTGGGTTTTCCTATTTTATTTGTTTGTTTGTTTGTGCACATACATAAAAGAATGAATGCAAACGTCTGTACTCCTTAGTTCGTCTGTTTGTGTATGGGATGTACACATGCATTAGTGTGCGAGTATACGTGAGTGCCTGGGTGCGTATGTGGTATTCGTTAGCAGCAAGATATAGGTCGGGGGAATATCTGGCCACTAATATTACGCTCCAGAAGTAATTGTCATATAACAGTTAACGATAATTGGGATGTTTATTTCGTCTTCTTGACAAAATTTAAGAACACATTCCTCATTACACACTCCATCCCCAATCTCTGCCCTGACTTGCTTTTCCGCTCTCACCCGACTCGTTTCCCGCGCTTTCCCTCCCTCCTTCCATCCAACTTTGCACCTCTCTCTTATCACAACCGCCCGTCTACCACCCACCGCCCGTCTACCACCCACCGCCCAACTTCCGCTGCGATCGAGCCCGCCTCAGTGTGTCGCTCCCGCTTCCTTGGTTGAATTCATCGCTTCTCCTTCCTTCGTCTCTTTTCTCCCGAAGCACTTGAACAAGAAGCGTTAAGCGGGGAGTGGGTTGGGGTATACCTATACACATTTATATACATAGGCTTTACGTATGTATAGACACGCCCCCAAGACCCCACATACGTGCACTTCCTACAAGCGTGCATAATAATCTGATACGTGTACAGATATATACATACTGGATAGACGTGCGTTTGTGAGCATATGTGTATGTACGTAATTGCATGTGTGTATGCGTATATGTTTGATGCGTACCCATTTTAATATTGATGTAAATTTGTCTTTGCAAGATTGTGTGTGGGTATAATGTGACGATGTGTGTACGCATATGTGCGTGTGTGAGTATGTGTGTGTGTGTGTGTATGCGTATATGCATGTGTATATGAATATTTTCGCACTGGTTCTACAACTGTATCGTATGACAGCACACCAAGAAATATACACGCGACACACCAACTATAAAAAATTAAACTAGAGAGCACCCGGAAAGCGCATGCCTCTGCTAATTCCATCATCGGGGATGGGTTGGGGGTTAAATGTACGAGGGTCTGCCATAAATTCAATCACTTCTCCAAAAGCCTTTTGTCCACCCGTCCACAATATATCATTGAGAACTTTTGTTGATACTGTGTAGACAAATATGACGATTTGGCAATATTGTGCAGTTTGGACATATGGATACAACGTAGGGGAAATAATTGTGTATGGATCCGCTCTGAAATTCAATCAGATCTCCTGTAATCTATAATCCATCGTTCTGCAAAATTTCATTGAAATTCATGGATAAGTTTTTGTAGGTATCGGGTAGACTGTCATGAGCGTAGGCATAGATCTAAAACAACGGAAAAATAAATCTCAATCAAAAACAGATACCTGGATCCGCCCTTGAACTTTACCTCCTCTTTCTTATCCCATTGCCCACCTTTCCATAATATTTCATTGAAAGATATCAAGTGGACGGACGATTTTGGCGATATTATGAGGTTTGGATATATAATTATGACATAAGGGAGACAATTGTGCACGGACCTGCTCCAAGATTCAACCATTTTTCTTTTCTATAAAATTTGATTGAAATTTATTGATGAGTTTTGGAGATATCTTGCGGACACCGAAAAACTCACAATATTGTGGGTTTCTGAAATACAACTACGACGTAGGCGAGGTAAGTGTACAATAATCTGTTCTGGACTTAATCACTCCTTCCTTAGCTTATTATACGCCGCCCTTTCACAAAATCCATTCAGCACTTTTGGGGATATCGTGTGGAAAGACATGAACGTATACATGAATGTAATTGAAGAAAGAAAAAAAAAACTATAGAAAAATATACCTCTATTAAAAACAAATTTCTTTTTTTTTCATTTATTCATTTCTTCGAAAAAACAAACAAGAATGCAATGCTGATGTCACCCACTGTGGGAAAGGACACACAGTCACCTAGTTCCCGCTGCAGATGTCACTAATAATTCAAACCACTGAATTCCCCAAAATAAACACACGATATAAAAAAAACGACAACAACACAAAATAATAAAGAAAAGAAAAGAGAAAAAGAAGACGAGGTCGCTGTTGTGATTGCTTGAAAATAGTTGTTAACAAAATCTCTTCAAGGATATTGTGGCCTCGATGATCACTCTCTTCGTACATCGATTTAGATCCGTACAAGAGCAATTCACAGGATGGTTTTGAATTCATACTAGTTGTCTAACCCCAGGTACATCTGCGAGCTCACTGAAGAGATCTGTACGTGTCAAGTCAAACAGAATGCAGGAGAAAATGCTCACTATTTTCGTTACCCGTACCACGTATCCATTGAGGGCTTGGGCAATCAAAACAGTGTCGAAATCTGTGTCCATTGAGTTGACTAAAATGAACTAGCAGCT
Organism: Thysanoteuthis rhombus; assembly: GCA_963457665.1. Taxonomy (NCBI): domain Eukaryota; kingdom Metazoa; phylum Mollusca; class Cephalopoda; order Oegopsida; family Thysanoteuthidae; genus Thysanoteuthis; species Thysanoteuthis major. The sequence goes on from OY735209.1 coordinate 59,504,211, forward strand.
CTGTTACTTTCTCAATATCTATACTATCAGAAAAATAGTGCATAGACTTCTTTACAAGTCTGATACCCTTGAGGTTTTTTTTTCTGCAAGAGTCTTTCATATTTCTATGAAGCTAATTCCATTCGTAAAAGACATTTTGGAAAAAGGTATTTGCGAAAGAATTAGTTTTCTCAGTAATATTTGTGTTTGTTCCAACCTTTTATAAATGTCTAATCTCAACCTTGGGTCAAACTAATGATACACCATGCCCCCATTATCTGAATGGGGAATTACACACAGCTTGTAGATCTGGTCCAACACATGCCTCGAAACATATTTTGATTGGTAGCGAATCAACCCAATACCCCACTTCGCTTTTAGAATCATTTAGTTTGGTATCAAAGATTTTCCGATCCATTTTCCTGCTACATCATCATATCCTAACATTAGAAGACGATGTCCTTGCTTTGTCGTCCAGGTAGAAAATATAACTTCATCAGTCTTTTCTGCATTGAATTGCATCTTCAACAGCCACGACCCATGATGGCAATCTTTCCTAAACCCCATTCAAATCATCGGTAATTCTAGTCACATTTTAAACAACAGTAAAAGAGACGTATCATTTGCAAAGAGTCTAAAATCAACGTTCAAAGTTCTAACAAGAGAAAATCAAAGGAGCCAGAACAGGATCCTGGGATACTCCTGTGGATATCTTCCTCCATTCAGGACCTTTTCCAACACTAATCTTTGTTTTCGATTAACGAGGAAATCCGAAATCTGAGAAAGAAAATCACCACAACATTCAAGTTTATATATAGTAATTCATCATGCCACTCTCTATATCAAATGCTTTCTATAAATCAAGGAACGCTGCTCGAGTTTCTCTTGTCGGTACTGCTTCAAAAGCAGTGTAGATTTTATGGGTAATGGATAACAGTCGGTTTATTGTCGGGTCCCTAGGATAGAAACCAGACTGATGAGGAGTCAAAAAATAATTATCGCAAATCACTGTTCTTTCTATGCACAGGAATGACATCAGATCTTTTCCAAATAGATTGGTAGTTTTCTGTTACCAAATATTTTTCTTGGATCACACATACAGGTTCCACAATTGATGAATCATATAGTTTAATCATAGAAATAGAAACCTCAATTCAGCTGTTAACCTTATTAGTGTTTAGAGATCAAACAAAGTATGGTCAATTAATAGGTAATAATCTTCCTTTGCTTTCCTAATAATTTCTGATGTTTCTTATTGAGCTGCCTTTACTAAATCCAAGTCTTTTTGTCTTCTACCACGAAACTGAAATTTTCTGTGGACAGAATGTTTTAACTTGATTGCTGCCTTTACTTCAGAAGTTATCCATGTTTAGTCCTTCACACTTAATAACTATGTTCGGGATATCAGTGAGGATAGACAGTAAAGAGCCCGTAAAAAAACAACCCCTCTCCCCCAAAGAAACGGGAAGGTTCTTGGATCCGCCCCAAAATTTTACCATTTCTTTCTTACCCCATGACCAATCCTTCCTCAATATTTCATTGAAATCCATTCAGTGCATTTATATCAGCATACTGTTAAAACGCACTCATCACTCTCTTTTCCTTTCATCTGTCACGGAAAAGACTCTGATCTCACGAAATCGAGAGAAAAAAACATCTGACTAGATTAGCAACACTTTGATGGAAGCAGGAAGGACATTGTACCCGCGTTGTACACGCTCCAACCTTGATAATACTAAATTTACTTGTCATATCTTGGCGGCAACCATGATAGAGAGGTCTGGCAAATCCCGGGGAAAGTCTATGTCCAACGACGGACGCCAAAAAGCCGCCGTTGCCGATGATATGTATTTGGCTTTAATGGATAAGTATGGAAGGATATAGAGAGGAGAGGAGTGAGGTGTTCGTTGTTGTATATTTTTGCTGAGTATATATCTGTGTTACTGTCTCCATTTGGATGTTTGCCTAAGTTTTCTGAATTTGTCTAATTCGTCACGCCATCTTACATTTTGTAGGCCACAATTTCGCAGATGATCTGTGGGGATCCACGTTGTGAGTTGTGATGTCCAGCGGTTACCTGACATTATTACAGAATGACTAGCCCATTCCCCTTTGAGTTTTTGGATGGATTCTATGATATCCCTGACTCCTATTTTTCTCTTGTATACTGTGCTGTTTTGAGATCTCTCCGCACGATATTGAGCTTGATTCTCTCATGCGGTCATTGCATGGTTCTCAGTTTGAGGGTCAATATTTTTGTTAGTTTCCGTGTTTCAATCCCATGGGTGAATATCGGGAGGATGAATTCGATTGTAGACCCTTTTTCTTGAGACTAGTGGGATTTTCTTGTTCTTAAAGTTTGAGCTTATCCTTTCGAAAGCTTGCCACCCTAAAGTATTTTTCAGTTGATTTGTTCTCTTGAGAGTTTCATAGAGATTCGTTGTCCCAGGTTAATGTCTCCTTTTTCAAGTCTGCATTTTCGATTTAGATTTTTGTGTTTTTGTCCTGAAAATATTTGTTGTACATGACATTTGTTTTAGTGAAGTTTATGCGAAGATCAACTTTCTTGCTTTCTTCGTTAAGTCTGTCTGGCATTTGAAAATGATGAAGGTTATTTGCAAAAAGGATAATGTCGTCCGCAAATCTTAGGTTATTCAGATATTCGACATCTATTCTGATTTCTTTATTTTCCCAGTGTAGTTTTCGGAAAAAAAAACATCTCTGGGCAGGCTGAGAAGAGTTTGGGTTAACTGGTACCACCTTGTCTTACCCCTATTTGGAGCTGTAAGGGTTCCAAGACTTTGTAGCCTAAAGAAGGAGCCGCTGTTACTGTATATATGTTGTAATACTCCAACGTATACAGGGTCTACACATTGTAGAATGATAGCCTCAATAACCTTGAGAATTCCCCTGAGTTGAGGGCCTTCTTAAAGTCGATAAATGCTAAAGCGAGTGGCATTTTGTATTCTACTTCTTTCAGTTTATTCATCGAATTGAGATGGTCCATGGTCGAGTAACTTCTTTGCTCCCGCGATTGGTTTTCAGCTAGCGTTTTGGTGGTTCAGTTGGTGATGATTTTTTAAAAAGTTTGCAGATGCAGTTGAGTAGACTTATTGGTCTGTAGTTGTTGGTGTCTTTTGTGTTCCCTTTTTTATATAAAAGCATTATGATTGCAGTGTTCCAATCTTCCGGGACTTCACTTTGTTTTAGGCATAAGTTGAATTTGAATTACTAGTTTCCCTAGTGATGATCATACCAGCCTTTTGAATTGGTCGATTGTAATGTTATCTGGTCCGGGAACCTTTCCTTTGTTTGTTTGTTTGATGGCTTGTTTCACCTCCCATGGTGTAACTACTGGGAAATCCTAGAGCTGATTGATTGCTCGGAGTTAGTGTATGTGTCCTGTTTGTTGTTTTGTAGTCTTCGTCTGGAAGAGCAGAGTTTTTGGTAGAATTCTTGGGCGCGTTCGACAATCCTGAGTCTGCTGTTGAGTCTCCATTTTGCTCCATTATATTAGTTATTTATTTCTGTCCTGTATTGAGAGTTTTGCTCGTAGCTTTGAAGCTCCGACCTTTTTCGAGAGTTGTCTCGATGACTGATGTCGTATCCTTTTCTATCTTTTCTTTGTTCTTTTTGGATTGTTTTAGTCAGTTCGGTTGCTTCAATTTTCTCTTGTTATTTTCGGCGGCTTGAGGTTTCTCCGGCTTTCTGTGAGATTCTGGGTTTCATCTGTGATTTTTTTCTAATGGTTTGTGTGCTCTTTGATTCAAATATAGTAGCGACTTCAATTAAAGTGGTTGTTATTTTGTTGTTGAATTCGTTAATGTTTATATCGTTCTCCTCTGGTTCGGTAAGAATTTTATACGTGTTTTTGAATGTGTTGCATATTATCACATATTATGTTATTCCACGATCCTCATGTTGGTTTATCGAGCATCGGGTAGTTGGATACTATGGAAAGGCTGCAATTGCCAAATCTTTGCTTTCACAAATCAACCAGAAAGGTCGTAAAAAATGGTGTAATAACCATAGGAATTGGACAATGGACCAACGGAAGAATGGGATATACTTGGATGAATCTTCCTTTACATTACTTCCATGTTTTGGCCCAGCTTACGTCTGGAGGCAAACATTAGAAGCTTATGACCCAGAATTGAATTCTCTCATTCCAGCTGTAGCATTGCATGGCAGGGTGAACTCCGAGGACTATCTGTCAATTTTGGCTGATCGGGTGCATCCCGAGTTGTAAACACTATTTCCCAATGGTGGAGCTGTCATTCAGGGAGATAATGCAGCCAGTCACACCAATAGAGTTTGAAATGCATGAGAGTAAAGTTCAACACTTGGATTGGCCTCTTCAATCACCAGATCTTGATATAATCGAGCGTTTGTGGGGTCAATCGGAACAGCAACTGAAGAACTGATTCTCTCCACCAGCGTCCCTGATGGAGATGAAGCAGGTTTTGCTTAAGGAATGGCTCAAATTTCCTCTAGATACGGTCCAAAAGCTGTTTGAATCAATTCTCCCATCAAACAAATTATTTCTCTTGAGGAATCGTATACAAAAAAAAGTGTTCACATCAATTATCTCAACACCTTAGCCTCAAGTTCTGCAATCCTAGATCTTGTCCTGAGTATCTCTCTGGAGCGGAGGTGAACACTCTACTACTGTGCCACGGTTTACTGACAAAACCTTTTCTACAAAAAGTGCTCTCTACATATCATCCTATAACATTTTTACCCCGAGTATATCGCAGTGGACTTTCAGTGTGATAACGCTACATGAAATAGCACTTTTAACAGTACCAAATTCATATATCAAACTTCTGAGTAAGTCTTGACTGGCTAATTAGTGGTGCACTGAACTGTTATCCCTCGTATGCTGAATCGGTTACTTCCTTACTCGTTCTTTATATCAACTTGGTTTCGATATTACGCAGGTAAATGGGTCACTTACAAATCTCGCAGAACGTCTTGTGAAAAATAGTAGGTCGCATAAGTCCGCTTAGTGCAACTAATAATGATACACACACATATATGCACATATGCACACTGACACATGCACAAAGACTCATACAAACATACAACGTGTATGCACACACACACAGAGACGCACACACGCACAGAGGGATGTAATTAACAGTTAAAGGTTGATGCAAAAGTTCATAGCGCCATATCTTGCACAATGTTAGAGAAATCTTAGAATTGTCTTTTAAAACTACCTGGCTTTTTTTTGGTGCCCACCACTGATTGGTATTCTATCTCAACAGGCTTATCACCTACTTACTCGTAAAATAGATATAATAGAGTCTTTACCTGCCGATTTAATTTTGATCGATTAAGTGATAGGCAAATAAGCTTATCTTAGTAAATATCTAGTTATCGAGAACTAGAGGAAGAGCGAGACAGAGAGAGAGAAAGCAAAAGAGAAAGACAATGAGCGAAAGACAGAGAGAGAGAGAGAGAGAGAGAGAGAGAGAGAGAGAGAGAGGGGGCAGGGAGGGACAACACACATGCACACATATGTATGTAATATTCTCTCTTTAGAATATCTCTCACAGATAATTTCTATAAAAAAAGTTAATTTGCTTGATTAATTATTCGAACAAATAAGGTGATTAGTGAAATATTTTCATAAATTATGCACATTGTTGTTGGAAATTCCAACTTGAGAAAAAAGACACTCCACAAGAAATTCAAACGACTTGAGAAATGAGAAAAAAAAAATTGTGTGACGTCAACATCTCTTCGCTGTTTTTCTAACCGCCCGAACACAAAAAGAACTTCTCATTCATTCACTTCTTGTCTGTCGCAGCCAGGCTACGCCAGTCAGAGGGTTCAGTGAAGAGATTGGTCTCCCCCTCAGGAAGATTAGCGGGAGGGTCTCTATATAATTCCCAGGTACTTACAGCACCTGGTACATGTATAAATCGTAGCTTAATGATGAAAAAAAAAGCATTTGTTTTACACAAAAATATTCATTTTTTAAAATAATCCCCTCTGTTATCATAGGTCATACTTCAACTAATAACTGTGTCAATATGCAGACATTGATACATGTGTATATATGCATATACACACACATACACACACATATATTTCTTTGCACTGGAGCACTATTCTGTGACAAAGCCCCCACTGTTTAAGGTCCTATAGTCATATAAGACCTTCTCAAAATCTTCCTTCGCGAAGCCAAGCCACTATATATATATATATATATATATATATGGTGGCCACATGGTTAATTAAAATTAACGCTCTCTTATTCAGGGTTGAGCACGTGAATAGATATATCGCTTAAATTCAACATTTCTGAAATTCCAGTTCTGCGTAGGGCAGAGATAAAATACCAGCTTCTGGATCTGATGCAAATGTTTCGATCCTACTCTTGGTACTGGATGGGATGATGGATAGTCTATAGCCACTCTGAGGAGTTGTAATACAACGGAACAGCTATCTATGGATGACTCAGTTATTTAATTATACACACACACATATATATATATATATATGTATCCTTTTTTTTCAATTCATTTACATGATTTGAGGCTGCTCGATTTGCTACTGAGTAATCTCTCACTGAGTAAACATAAACCCTCCCAAGGGGTTTCCCATTCAGACAGCCAACGACATTGGGTGAACTTGCGTCTATTCTCTACAAATAGTACAGTTTCTTCAAGAGGAGATATCACGTCACCCATGTCTCTCGACACCTCCCTACAGCCCAGTTTTGGCTTTCTTGAGACTTCCTGCTTTTAACAATGATATTTCGGACCTCGTGCATGATTAAAGAGAACGCGGTGAGGCAGATGACAGCGTTCGGATACTGCTTTCAAATTGGAATGATTACAGGTATAAATAAGACATTGTCAATTTCACCATTAGCCAAGGTAGGCTATTTTTTTCTAACACTGAAAGATAAAGACAACTTAATCAGTAAAACCCTGGAATTCAGAAGAAAAGATGCTGATATTATTGAGAGTCTGTAGAATCTGGAACAACATAGAATGGATACTGACCATCATTGCCCAATATGCCCTGGTGAAAAAAATGCAGAGTTCATCTATCTGCTATAAAACCAACGATACAGCCATGAACTGCGAATTCACACCTCCACTCGTGTTATGACAGATTTCTCCTCGTCCCATCCGAGAATATCAATAGATATCAAACGATCTTAATTCAGATATCGACCATACCTAATTTAACTACCAATTTTCTGATTAGTTTAACCCCACCCTAACTAAACCGAAGCTGGCTTAATGACACAATTAACTATTGTCAAAAAAAAAAAAAGAAAGAAAAAAAAAAAGCCGATTTGAAGTACAGTCAAGTGCATAGTAACAATTAGTATTTCCCTGAACACAGAGGCGGGAACTAGACGTGAGCGGTTTGCTCACCTAGTAGCGGCTATGTACTACATTTAGTTCGCGCATGTTCAAATTACCCGGACTTCGGAATGCTCGTGTTGAGCTGTGTGTATGACTTTCTCATCATCCAAGATTTGTATACATTATTATTCAATTTAAAAATCCCTTTCCAATATTGTTCATAATTAGAACCGACGTATTCCTGATGTGAATAAAAAAAACCTGAACAATATCATTTGTTTTCACTTGTAAATTATCATTTTTCGTTGCCCAAGTTCAATTTTATACGCAGTATGATTTCCAATTAAGCACGAATGATACGTTTTTGATTTAATTATTTTAATCTTACATAATCAATTAGAAATTAATTTTTTTTTGTTGATTGTTTTATCTATCTATCTATCTATCTATCTATCTATCCTTCCACTCTTTAATTCCTCATGAGGGGCGCTATGGGTCAAGATATCTTTTCGCGAACTCTAAACATGTTTTCTCTTTGTGCGATAACTTTTTCTCTGGTCCTTCTTCCATAAAGCCTAACTCTATGGTTTATGGTTTGAATGGGTTTCCTGGACACATATTATAATCTCCTCTGTGGAATTTTCCAGCTCGTCTAAAGTCGCCTATGTTACCTCTTTGATCAATGCCTTTTCTACTTGCTCGGTCTGCGAGTTTTAGCGGATGGCCTTCTCTTGACAGATTTATTATGGTACCACATTCTGTTACATTTTGTACTAATCGATTTGATCGTGCTCTCAGGGATGTTCAAAATCTGGAATTTTTTTTTTTGGTAACCCCGACCCTGATCTGTGCTCTACTACAACTTTGACCTTGACCGGTTCGGAGAGCTCCTTGATCCTCGTAGTGCCATTTGGTCCCCTTGCTCAGTGTTTGAGAAGACTCAGTGGCCTTTTTTTAAAGATTTTTTTAAAATACAAATTTTGAAAAAATACTTCAGTAATTTTGACTATTCATGTCAGTTTATTTAATACAATTTGAATAAAAAAAATCTGTTCATATTACAGGCTAGGATGCAACAAAACACGAATCAGGCGTAACTAGATAGATTGATTGTCAAAAACTAGGCAATATGGTTATATATATATATATATATATATATATATATATATATATATATATATATATATATATATAGAGAGAGAGAGAGAGAGAGTTGGATAAACAAAGGAGGTATAGGAGGATAGATATGAACTGATTGAGATAGCTAAGAACATAGCTAGTTAGATAGGTGGATATATAGATGTAAAATTCATCCAGTGACATCCAATTTCCCCCAAAACAGCTTCAATATGAATGCATATACAATCATGCAGGTGCACAGGCGCGCAACATATACACAAACACAAACACATACACACACACAAGGCCTTGTTTGTTCTGATCGTATCGATTAATTGATATGTCAGTCGATCTGTTCATGTTATCAATCAGCCTCTTTCCATCCCGAGTCTACCTATGTTTACCAGTGACATCATTCGCTAGTGACGTCATTATTGACTGATTCAATCAGAGCAGAAGAATGAACGATTGATGGAATGTACGAACGGACGACTTAATAAACGAACAAGAATAAAGATAAAATACGTCATCTCTCTCTCTCTCTCTCTCTCTCTCTCTCTTTCTCTGTACACACGTCCACGCGCTCACCCATCCAACCCCCTTAACATATACAAACAATTTGATGCTAATAAGATATGGATTTCGATAACCTACCCTTAATTACTCATCTTTTGGTACCTATACGAGACAGACTTTTCAGAGATATTCGTTCTCTTTAATCTTGCTGTCCGGCAAATTTTGAACCAGACAGTTGATGAAGCAATGGATCTTCCGAACCATTAAAGCTTAGGATAAAAAGGGCGGGTCACTCAACGAAATTCGCCACGTGATCACTGTCTTATGGCACCATACCTTGTTGGGGGTGATCAATAAAATAGGAAAGAAGGGTGATCAATAAATGAGTTATTCCTCCGCCTTCTGTTTGAGCAGTGATCACTAAAAAATTCTGAATTTAAAAAAAAAAACAACAAAACAAGCGGGTACGAACTAAGGGAGAAATTTAGTATAAAATTACATTGTGAGTTGACCCTGCCTACAACTTATTTGGGGGGGGGGAATTGAAAAAAATACGTTTTTAGTTGATATAGTAGGGAATGAAATGATGCAATTTGATGTTGATTCTATAATTATACTTTTTTTTATATCAGAATAGAATATGCCCTTGCAAATTTCTAACATAAAATTTGGTTGATATGTAAGACTTATTTATTCAGCTCAGTCGGTAAGAGACACGACTACCAATTAGTTGCAAATTCAAATCACGGTTGAGGAATGCTGATTTTTATATCTATATTTGATGAGGATTATTCCCGTCGTTTTTGTTCTTGTTACAGTAAAAAAAGTCAACAACAGGTTTAGACTGAATTTTATCAATATGTACTTTTATTGATATCAGTAGAATGTATATAAGCTAATACTTTCTTCTTATTAACAGGTCAAAGATTTTGACAATAAAATTAACTTTCATACAAATATAACCTTTATTCTCCGGGCGTCGATTTCTCGCTAAATTTCCTTCCTTCATCACTACATGACCACGAAATTCAAATCCCGGATTAGTGAGATTCAACCTTTACATACATCCTTGTCAATCAATAGTAACCATGACTTTCAATTAAACACTTCCATGATGAAGAAAAATGTCAGATAAACGTCAACGAACAGATTCTGCTTAATTGTGCGATGAATATTTTCTCTTCAATTGTAAAAAAACATCGTAGAAAAAAAATACTGTTAGCTTCTAAGTTTATAATCATAGACATACGAGACTAGGAAGGGGACAAAAGCTCTCGAAAATTCGGTTTGGGGGGATTCGGGCAATCAATATGTTTGCTGTCAAGGAAGGCATAGACTAACTCTTTGCAGTTACATGCTGGGTGATTTGTACTAACTGCGTATTATAGATTGATGACAAGACTTATTGCAAATTAGTACTTGGGTTTTTAATTTATGTAAAGTTTCAGGCAAATCGTGCCCTTTACCCCACCACTTGACCTGAAAACCCCTATGTTTGTGATACTTACATTTTTCAAACATGGAAGCTAACACATGGATGGACCCTCAGATTAAAGAAACATACAACGCACACAAAAATCATGCTTAACATCACAAGGAGAGATCACAAGACAGCAGAGTATATCAGTGGAACAAGAACCGAAAGTTCAATGAAGTGTCCACGACAAACTTTAAACGCATTTATTGCTGGAACACATGATCCCGTGTAAAAGATAATTTTAAGTAAGAAGCATCTCATCAAAGAAAACCACCCTATAAAGTTCTAATAAATCTGACTTGAACAGTTGAGAAAAACTTAAAGTTCAAACATTAACACTGACAGATCAAGTGACCCAGAGTGACCCTGACTCTCGCCTACACGGATACAAACATACTTCCTCCCACTCCTACATAACAACCAACAACACAGGAATATCCCCATTTCTTTAGTCAATCTAAAACATCTAAACACCATACAGTTTCCTCATCACTGCTACAAGTTTCTCTGAAAAGAAGTTAGCTGGCAACCAACGAGATGCATCGAAACATGCCCACGTGATAATAAAGATTTTCAAGACGTAACACCTTTTTTTCTCTTGACTTTTTTCTTTCCACCTCTCAGTTACCATTTCCATCAACATATATATATATATATATATATATATATATATATATATATATATATATATATACATAAGTGGATTATTTGAAAAGATAATCATATAATTTAATCATGATTTAACTGATAGTTTGTTATAATTACAAATGCTCTCAACTTTGATTGATAATCAAGAAAGGAAAAATCAATTGATTCACACACGTAATACAAACTCATTCAAATATACATGCACGTGTGTGTAGTGAGTGTGTATGTTGTGTGTGTGTGTATGTGTGTGAGCTTGTATTGATAATCGGTACAGATATTAGTATGTGTATTTTGAGGAGACTGTGAAAGTTTAATGATGAGCAGCCGATTTAAAAAAAAATGGAATATGGAAATGATTAGTGACAAACGACCAATCATGCATGTATAAAAACATCTTCGTAAAACTTGAATTATGTATTCATCAATCATAAGATCGAATATGTGCATGAGCGAACAGTTGTATAATGTTACATAGAAACGTGTACTGGGTACACATGTAAAAACATTCATCAGGTCATTTGCCAATATATATATATATATATGTATATATTATATGGACTTGCTGAAAACTTATCCCAGGGGCGGAATTTCAGCAAGATGTCTTATCTATAAGGTTAATCAAAAAATATATAGATTTGGTTTAAGTAACTTGGAGAACCAATTTAGCATTATATTGACATTGTTAATCGGATTCCGGGCTAAAAAGTTGAAAAATTTCAGAATTTTCAAAACTAATATCTTTAAGCATGCTAGGGGATCCAACTAGTCACCTCAGAAAATTTAGTGGTTCTAGCTCTGTCCTTCACTGAATTATGCAGACAGATATACATTTGGTGGATTATAGTTAGAAGTATGTATGTATGTATGTATGTATGTATGTATGTATGCATCCATACTATCGGATATAAATGCATAGATGTATAAGATGAAACTACATATTTACACATATGCACACACGTACACGTGTACGTGTACGAATACATACACACACATACATACACACATATTTTTATTCATTTGCATGAGTATACATTAGATCTTATTTTCACGCATACATTCAGATACTGCTATAAGCACACACATACACACGCGTCAACATAACAATATGAAAGAATAAAAATTATTATTTCACTCTCTTATCTATACACCTGCTTTGTCTTCATTAAACACACACACACACACACACACACACACACACACACACACACACATATATATATATATATATATATAGCATAGCAGCAACAGAAAAAGTTGGGGTGGGAAAAATCATTTGGTATACATCGCTATTCAGCTTACAAATAAAAACCAACATAGGGAAAATATTCCTCGAATCAATAGAAACACACCCCGTGTAAGCCACTGCCTAAAATATTGAATAAAAACAAACTGAAAATTAACTATAGTTGTATAGATGATTCCAATAAATTCATTACAAAACTTAACAATGAAGTAATCTAATATGATAATACTAATTAAGCATAGATGAACCAAATTACAATTCAACAAATTACAATTGAATAAACAGGAATGGATGCTTTTTGTGAAACAAATGTCTCAAATCGAATATCATATACCAAGCCAAAATATCAACCCACGAGAAACCCTCAGAGGAGAAACACTATTTAGGAATATCTAAAACACCCTTTAAACTATGATAGCCAACCATGCAATACCATTTTCAAACGGAAAACGCAAAGTCAGTACATCACTGTCGACATATTATATCATAACAACGTCAAACTCACAGTGAAATGGAAAATATTAAACAAAAAGCAGAATTATCAAATAGTAAAAAACTGGATCAGCGTTCAAGTCCCGGCATCACTTGAAATTTCTATCAATAAACATAATTTAATACCTCATATATAGTTATATATAATTTAATAGTAGTTGCTGCATCACCATTATCATTAACATAATTATTATTCTATTCCTCAAGCCACTTCAAGAACAACCTTTTCATAATTATCTTAAATATAGAAACATATCAAGCATAGAATGATAATACTAAAGATCAAGGTCACGTGAAATTGAACCCCAACACTGGGAAACAGATTCAAGTGAGAATAAAGAAACACTCTCAGAGAGGAAACGTATCACGGAGAGCTGATGTTTTAACAACATACTGATAAGGGAAATGCCTTCAGTATCTCCCGCTAATTTATGATTTATAACAATCAGCAGGCAAAGTATTTTCACTTTGTAGAACAGAAAAAACAAAACTGGAAATGACCAACTACTAAACGAGGAAAGTATAACTAGAAAAAGAAAATATATGCAAATGGAATAAGAGGAAGGCTCTCTACCATAGAAAAAATAGACCCCCACCCCCCAAAAGATCTTCTAAATAGGATCCAAAAATGGGCAGAAACATAAACGCATTTGTGTAGCATATCCTTTATGTCATCATATATATGAAGATCTTTTTCATTTTTTAACGATTATTTGTGAAATCAAGGGAATATGAGTTGTCTCCCTAATATCTATCTCAATGATTTAAAAAAAAAATGAAATAACCTCTGATTACCTGGCTTGATCTCTGAAGAAAAACCTTGCATGGTTCACTATCTTCGCCGTGAAAAGACGTGCTCTTATTCCGAATATCAACTTTCTGGGTACAAAATTGTCTTATAATTGCCCCAATCGGCACAAAATGATTATAAATGATCCTGGTGACCTCGAATGACATCAAAATTCAACTTCACTTGCTCTATTAACACTGCTGTAAAGGATTGGCCCCTGTGCCAAATTCCAGCTCCCTACGGGGCAACATTATAGACTTCAATCGCTTCAATTGGTGAGAAATAACCAGAAATGACCTCTGATGGCCTTGAAGGACCCCAAGTTTAACCTCTAATAGCCTATGTGCTCCCCTGTCGTAGGATGCACAACTATGCCAATTTACAGCTTCTTAGATGCAAAATTATCTTCTAGTTTACGTCGGACGGAGAGTCAGGGTCCAGTTTAGCAATATAGTTACATTGTAAACAGAACTCCATTGCAAAACCAATACAAAATCACCAACGTCTTCTATGTCCTCCAAAGGGAAAAGATGAACCGCTCCATATGCAATATTGTGGCTTACAAAGTGGAACAGACATACTGATGGATTTTCATATATATTTATATATAAAGCAAATCAAGGATAAAATAAAATACGATATAATAATCAATGTAAGAAGGGTTTATTTCATTAATTTCTCGAAATATCCAACTTTAAATAGGTTGATCTAGAGTAGAGCTTGGAGTATAATGGAGTAAGGATTCGCTACACAAACACGTTTTTATGTTTCTGCCCTGTTTGGGCTTCTTCAGGTGAATGATTCAATTCATTTTAGATTCCCATTTAGAACATTTTTGATGGGGTGTATCTATCATTCTGGGTGATAAAATCTTCTTTTTATTCTAGTTATTATCATTTTTATTTTTATATGTTGTTTATACATGTTTTTGTTTTGTGGTTGGCTATTGCTTGCTGTATTTTTGTGATATGTTTCTTCTCTGAGAGTGTTTCATTCTTGCTTAAATCTATTTCCCGGTGTTAGGGTTCCCTTTTATATGATCTTGGTGGGTTATTTGATTATTTTTGGTTTGGTCTGTTTCTTCGTGTCTCATATGATTACGTTGATTGGATAGTTCTTTAAGGTAGCAATGTGAATGAGATATCTATGATTTTTTTAGTTTATCTATATGTGGGTTATTGAGTTGTTTCTTAATAGTAATTTCAGAGAGGAAGCATACCACTGATAGACCAAACACTGACTGATAACGAAAATATCAACACCATACCAACCTGAATTTCAATTCATAACCACCAACAAACATACATCCCTATTAATTAAAACAAAAAATACAACAAGTACTGGCCAACCACAGAATGGAAACACGTATACTTAGAATAAAAGGAAGATCCTACAACTTAGAATGATACATCCATCCCCACAAAAATGTCAAAAATAGCAATAAAAGATAAACCAGTTCATTCGCCTGTAGAATCCCAATCAGGACAGAAACATAAACGTGTTCGTGTAGAGAACCCTTACTCCATACACACACACACACACACAGACACACACACACACACACACACACACATATATATATATATATATATATAAACTGGTTCCGTTGCATGAGTTGGTGCATTTGACCAGGTCTAGGACAACGAATCTCCATGAGACCCTCAAAAGAAGAAGAAATCAAGCGAAGAATCACACTAGGATGGCAAGCCTTTGGCAGAGCTAGCTCAACCTTCAAAAATAATATGATCCCATTAATCCTAAAGGGAAGGGTGTATAACCAATGCATCCTCCCAATAGTCACTTATGGAGCTGAAACATGGAACCTAACCAAGAGACAGACCCGAAAATTGAGAAACATGCAACGTGCACATGAAAGAATAATGCTGGGCCTCACATGGAGAGACCACAAAACAGCACGGTACATCCGAGAAAAGACAAGACTTAGGGACATCAAAGAATCCATTAAAAATCTCAAATGGCAGTGGACTGGCCATGTTGCAAGAATGGCAGACAATCGATGGACATCGCGACTCACAACATGGATCCCCCGAGACCACATACGCAACTGAGGCCGGCAAAGTGTTAGATGGAGAGACGAACTAGACAAGTTCAGGAAGTACTGGCTCCGTGACGCCCATGATAGGGAAGTGTGGCAAATCCTGGGGAAGGTCTATGTCCAAGGACGGACGCTAAAAGACTGATGAGGAAATGAGGGCTCTATGGCGAGGTAAACTTCAACACCATTTAAAGAGCAGTATCATCTAATATTTTTCACGTAAAGAAATTTCCTTATTCTGGGTCTCTTTAATCCACTTGATTAATTCATTTTCCAATGTTTTCATTTGCATTTTTGAAAGTCCTATTATTCCATACTCATGACTTGCATCCCCTAACACTTGGCGCCCTGGACGACAGCCTGTGTTGCCGTTACCTACAGCCGGCCCTCGATACGCATATTTCGAAGGTAGAATGAGTGGCACGTAATTATTCTGACAAGTTAATTTCCGGTGGAATCGTTGGAATGATGTTGAAAGACCAATTATATTAGAATGAAGGAATTGATTACTTAAATACCTTACGTCGTATTTTACAGAGCTGGATTAGGACGATGTGAGATGATACTTGCACACACACGCACACATAGATAGATAGGCGTAGTGGTAACAGGTGATGGTACGGACAATGGAACTGGCGCCCCGATTTCAAACCCCAGTCAAAGCTGTTCATATTCACTCTTCATTATTGCCCTTGGGATTGGCATGAATCCATCAGTTCTCTTCCTAGCTATGGGTAAAATAGCAGGACAGATTGGGCTTTCAAGACCTGAGGGGTGGAGCAACCAGAGAATGGAGCCTCCTGTACTCATGAGAAACCAGACACTTATTTCAAAAGGCTTGGTCTTGGCAATTTTGAATACTTTCATCCTGAAATAGAAATCTCCTAATAGTGAGAATTAGCTCCACGGCACCCATCTCTCTTCGTAGATGGACTAATAGGGAGACAACTAAGAGTGCCCTTTGGGATCATGCTGACATCCATTGTTTACAGTCCTTGCACAGTTCCTGATGATACTGTATACGTTGTTAGGGGATATTTACTTCATATAACGGTCTTGCATAAACCAACAACTCATCAAGATGTGTATAAAGTTTACACACTATACTTCATTAAACATTATCATAGCGATACTACTCATTTGTTTGGTGGTCATGATGCACGTCCTTCCACCAGGTAAGCAGTGCAAAACAAGAGAGCAAAGAGTAGTATTCCCGTTATTACATCAAAAAGAACACGACTCAAAGAGCATCAAGGGAATCATTAAAACAAATCGTGTCTCATACGAACATTGGCTCCAGATTTTAGGTCCAGTGCTATAATTATGAAACAAGCAGAGTCAGATGCTGATGGACTTAGAGTTTCAACAACAATGAATAAAGCCAAGCAAGAAACCGCACATCTTATTTTTGCATGTCCTAACTGGGGGTGATACTATATCAATATCTCATGTACAAAAGGGAAGCAGTAAAACTAGCCCAGAAAATGGATGAAAATTTGTTTTCATTCATGGATGTATTTGCACTAACATCATGGTGGTGTAGCCTCTGCAGAGGAACACTTTGTACTCTAACTGCACGGGGCCGAAAAGTCTACCACACTCAACAGATACATACATATGGCTAGAAAATCGGCAAGTGATACCTTCACATTGGTGA
>OY735209.1:59526518-59659018 GCA_963457665.1 Thysanoteuthis rhombus
TACAATTTTCTCAAACGAAAATGCGGGAGATAACAGGTTTTATAAAAAATCGCAAAGGTGTGTATGTGGGGAGTGGTACAAAGAATAATGAGAACCCGGCAAAATGGCGGAGATCTTGTACATGCATGCGTGCGCGCGCGTGTGTGTGCGTGTGCATGCTCGTGTGTGTATGCGTGTGTAATTTAAAAAAACATTTTATGAACCCGCCTGTCTTACAAACTACCTATCATGCACTTTATCTAGTTGCAGCTCAAACAGCATGTGTGTGCGCGTGTGTATGTGTGCGTTTGTGTACGTGTGCGTGTGTGTATGTTTGCGTGTGTGTACGTATGCGTGTGTGTATGTGTGCGTGTGAAGTGTCAGATTAAGATCTTGTAGGTTCCTGTGCAGTTGGTACTGTCAGGCCCCCAAGGAATATAATCAAGAAAAATTATTTTTTTGAATTGATCATTAGATGAATAATAATTAAAATTCAAACATTTGCTCTGCGTATTTTCTTAGAAAAAAACTATCTCCAAAGCATTTGTAAAATGTAGGTTCGACCTGGAAACATAGTTTCCTAATTGAGAGTAAGTTTGTTGTGGTCGTTCTTAAACGTCACTTTCCTTTTGCCGTAGTGTGTTCACTACAAATATACGAGCTATAAATTGATTGAACCTTTTGCAAAATAGATAATTTAGAGTACTTGCCCTTCGATCCAGCATTCACGAATGAAATTATTTTTCGCCTAATTTCTGGAGGCCCCAACCTAGCGTAGGCCCCTGAGCTGCACCCCCTAAAGCTATGCCTTAATCCGTCACTGTATGTGTGAGTGTGTATTTTAATGATTTCAATTACTTAGCTGCCTGAATGAACACTTCCCTAAAAGATGCACCACACCAGCCATTAACTGAATCACCATAGTATGTCTGGTAGCGCTGACACAATTATACAAGAATCCAAGAAGACATGCCCAATTTTTCTATCGTCCCCCAAAAAAAAAATCATTTAAAAAACAAGACAATTTTTCTTATTTGCCTGTTGGAAAATCGGAAGGAATGCGTGCCCGTATGTATGACGATTGTGTGTGGTTATGGTGTACACTCATCTTCTTTCGGTTCGAATCATATCCCTGTTTTAAAGGTATTTTAAGATGGCAATGGGCAGGCCATGTTGCAAGAATGAAAGACAACCGATGGACATCACGTCTCACAACATGGATCCCTAGAGATCACATTAGAAACTGAGGCCGATAGAACACAAGATGGAGAGATGAACTAGACAAATTCAGGAAATACCGGCTCCGCGACGCCCACGATAGAGAATTGTGGCGAATCCTGGGGAAGATCTATGTCCAACGACGGACGTTAAAAGGCTGATGATGATCATGATCTACCAGTAATATATCGATAGATACCAAAGTTGGGATGGTTGCAAGTCACCAGTACCTTTGGTTCGTTTATAAAACGATTGTGTACAATAATCTGATAGTGTTTATTATTTTCACTGAGATGGCTTATTCATTATTTTTACAGTTTATAGAATTTTTAGCATTGAACGACCGTAGCCATCAAAGATGGCGAAGGGTTATATCCCTTTTTTTAATAAGAGCGTGTTGGCCAACGTGTTTGTTGATGAATTAGTGTGTTCGTGTGTCCGTTGGTACCAGTACTACTGGCCAGACTGTTTTGTCTACAGACTTGAAAATTAGCATCTTTACTTCATTATACCACTCAAGAAAAAAACTTTTTTTTCTAATTTTTGGTAAAAAGAATCTCCAGAATCTGCATGTTCCTAGATATCCTTGCTCTATTTCACATATTTTCCTGTGGAAAACGCTAGTGATGTCATAAATAGAATTCATCCTGACAGTATTTATTCTTTGATTGAATTTTCTTACATGACTTCAGATTTCGACACTACGGTCGTTCAATTATTGACTATGATGGCAAGTTGTAGAAAAGAAAAATTTAAATCGTGATATTCGAGTAAAGCCCATTTGGGATTGTATGTTGAAATTCAATCGGTTATAATTATGTGTCAATCAACTTGATTTAATTCAGATAAATTCAGGTTCAAATGGTTCAGTGGAGTGTAGAGGAAAAATTTTATGGTGATTTTTTTATTGGAATTTCAGAGTGGTTGAATTCCATTACTTTTTCAAGAAAAAATGAGGGTGGGGATTACATGTTAAAATGGGTGGTTCCTGATATCGTTCGATGCAGGTTTTTTTTTTCGAATTGTGATATACAGTTAAGCATTATCCACGCAGTTTAATTAACCCTTGACCCCTTTAGTTAATACATTCTCTAGACAAATCATCCACTTGTCTTCATGGGTCTCAAGTACTGCTGTTTTGTTGGGTGCGCTCCTCTTCACCTTTTTGGCAATAACAAATTTTGCATGTTTATTGAAATCGTAACTTGGTAGACGAAAACGTTGTTCAACCGGAAGAGAGCTCATTATGGTTTAATGTTCCAAATCTATGTCTATGATTGTTAAGTTTGATATTGAATTGTGATTCGGCCTTACCTACATATTGTATTTCATATATCTCAAACTGTTCATCTGGTGTTTCCAGTGCCTAGACGGATATTTTACGCGTCTTGAATCCACACATACACACACACACACACACACACGCATATATATATATATATATATATATATATATATATATATATATATATATATATATATATATATATATATATGCACACGTTCCTAAATTGAGGAAATAAGATATAAGGATACTCTCTTTCTCTCTCTCTCTCTCTCTCTCTCTATATATATATATATATATATATATATATATATACATATATATAACTCGTTCATTGTAAGCTTGTGCAATGCTCTTCCATCGGAATAGAGCACTCTGGTGGATGGGGAGTATATGCTAATTGAATATATCGTTGATATTCAACCTTACTGACCGTCCAGTTCCGTGGCGTAGAGATAGGATACCGGCCTCCGGGTCTGAAGCGAAGGTTTCAATCCTACCTCGTGGTACTGGATGTGATAATGGATAGTCTATAGCCACACTGATGAGTTGTAATACAACGAATTAGCTGTCTGTGGATGACACAATATATATATATATATATATATATATATATATATATATATATATCTGCTCAACTCGGTGAGCCAAGCGGACTCTGTCTCTCCGGACCCTGTCTTGCAAATAAGTATCGCTATAGACTTGATTCAAGTAAGTTCTGCATGTTCGTTCTTTTGATCTTTTCTCCTGTATGGATTCCCATTGAAGCAATAAATGCAGTGTTTGATTTTATCCCCTCCAAGAATGACCGACGAATCCTTGCCTACTACTTCATATCACACTGGAAATGCGATCAAAACCCACATATACCTATTTATTTGTTTTGTCGCTCTTCATATGAGATGTCTGGTTCCATTCTCAACAGTCTTGCATAATCTCAAACGAGGCCATTCTTTATACTCTTTGTTAGTGTCCTACTTTCAACACCATAGGACACTTACCATTGTTGCTCTAAAGAATTGGACCTTAATTTTTCTACTCGACCTCGATCTCTGCATGTTCTGCATTTTTGAAGCTGTAGCCCATGTCATTCCACTTCTAGTATTTGATTACTGACCCGAACAAACAAAAAGAAATGCGGCGAGGTATTCTTCCCTTTTCACTCGGTTGTTTTCATTGAGTTGGCGCTACCGGGCACAACATTCGGCCTAGAACCTTGCAAATTTGCATAAGTACCCCACTTGATGTCTTCTAAGAACAACTTTAAAAAAAATCTTTTTGATTTTTTTTTTTACTCTTTTAATCTTGTGTTAGCGCTACCGGACATACCAACACATGAACGCACCTTGTAGACGCTTTCCACAAATAACTTTTTCCATTTTTTGAAAAGTGCTTCTTTTCGCTAGAAAAACAATTTTTGGGTACGAGTACCGCTTTTTCTAATGAAATAGTAACAGTAGTAGCAGAGACATACTCACCATGTCCTTCTTATTTTCGAGCTGGCAAAATCTGGTCAAAAAGTTTGCAGTAATTTTTCCTATGGACGAAGTATTGCGAACTCGTAATTTTTTATTAGACGAAGTATTGTAAACTTGGGCTTCTCGAAATCAGGATCAGGTAAGAATAGTATTTTTTGTTACATTTGAAAAAAAATTGGGTACGCCTTCTTGAATTCTTGTATAATTATATCAGCGCTACCGGACATACTACGGTGGTTTACTCTTTGGGTACCATGGTGAGTCTATATTTCTTGGGAGAGTGTTTATTCAGGCAGCAAAGTAATTGAAATCATTAACACGCTCACACACACAAACACACGCAGTGCTGGAATCAAGGCATGGCTTTAGGGGCTGCAGCCCAGGGGCCTCCGCCAGCTTAGGGCCTCCAGAAATAAAAATGTAATTGAAATCATTAGGACACATGCACGCACGCACGCACGCACGCACACACATATTCAATTGTTATGACATTTGGAAAAAATATTTTACACGCTCCACCCATGTGGATTCATCAGAAATAAGGTTGTTAAGAAGTTTCCACAAATATTGCCTTCGGCTCTCATTCTGCATCATGCCGTTATGGACAAAGTAGGTAGGTTCCGTCATCTCCGATATTGTCCGATTCTATATTGAAATAATGCAAACACATAAGCTCCCTTTCTCCCTTTCCCGCTCTCGATATATATATATATATATATATATATATATATATATATATATATATATATATATATATATATATGTCTCTGTGTGTGTGTTTATGTACGTGTGTGTTTGTGTTTGTGAATACACGCATACACAGTCACATACACACCTATATATATATATGTATGTATATATATTCCACAAATTATTAAAAGTTAGGCTGTTTCGCAGTAGATCAATGGTCAGACTAATACTACTGTGGCGTGTTCGATCCTAATTGGATGTTGTTCTTAGCTAGAATAATATGAGCTCTATGATCATGCCTCTATGGGCATCTCAAACTATACACAATAGTTACACATCAACAAATACAGAATTCATATGAACATAGTCAATGAACATAAACACAAACATCTACAATTTAACACAATTTACAGACCAGACTCTCATCTTACAGACTCCAAAAATGCTTTTTCCATAATTTCTAAACTTATCTAAAATATCTTTAAAACTCTGGACACTATTGCAATTTTTTTTATGGAAATGAACATCGATGGAGGTGATAAATAAAACAGAATCACAGTGATTGGTCTCCAGAAGATTGGTCACGAACCTTCCCCTACTTTTAAACTGCTCAAACTACTTGGGATCGGTAGGAAGTTTGTGTACCATAACTCATAGGGGTTGTTCTCGGACAGCGAGGACATACAGTGCCATCGGAGTTGTTGCAAACAGAATCCAGGGAATTTCTTTGAGAAAGCAGACGATTAAGGCTTCAGAGATAAATATTGTACCCTGATCAATGTCCCAGCTGATCAAAAGTGATTGCAGAATATGTGTCCATCATTATGGAAGTGGACTCAAGCTAACTCCCGCTCTGATGAAAATTAGGAAGAGATCAAAATTGTTATTCCACTGGCACGCAGACAATGGTAACAAAAGAAAATTTTTCACTGATGAGAAGATTTTCAAAGTTAGAGATTTTTTAATCCGTTAAATGATGCTAATAGTTCCGAGGAAGTTTCCAAGGTCGCTCACTACGCCCAACGAGGCCAGCACACCTCTTCACTCATGTAGTGATGGGATGTGAGTTCCTGTGTTACTCAGCTTCATTAATGTGAGAAAGGATTTAAAACAACTCCTCATGTGTACTTCAATGATATTCTTGAGGGTCAACTTGAACCTCCATGTTCCATAGAGAGGATTGGACATCCCAAAAGGCCTCTGCTCCAGCTCACCAGGCAGGATTGACTCAGCGTCGTCTGAGTGATAACATTCAAGATTCCATCTCAGAGCATTGCCCCAACCCTGTACCCTTAAAGTTCCAATCCTTATCTTCGGGTTTACAAATCGTGGTAAGAGTTGGGAAGTTTGCTTGAAGCAAAAGACGCTCCAGTTTGAGATGTCTTAAACATTCTCAGACAAAAACAGCCACAAATCTTCCAGTTGAATTAATGCGTACTGCGATCAATGAATAGACTGATCGTTTGAAGCTGTGTGTGAAGTACGAAGGAGAACATTTTTGATAACTTGTTGATTTTGTAATACTTAAAGCTTAGTTAATAACTACACCGAATCTTACTTCGCTATGTTATTTGCTTTTCTTTTAATTAACAGATACATTTGTAACAGTAATAATGGCAGTACTAGGTTTTATCATGTTTATGTACACGTTTGTCAATGAAAGAAACCCTTCGTTCTGTAAGTTGCCACACATTATAATATGTGAAAGGTTGTAATAGACTGTTCTCGGCGAGGACTAGACACTGCTTGTTTCCCATATACGTATTTGTACCTGATTGATAATGTAACAAAACCTAAGGTTACTTGAACCATAATACCTGTCTTCCACTATTGACGCTCACAACGTATTAAATGAATGAATCGAGCACTGATGACGTCACCCAAATGGCGACAACTTACACACCTTGGCTCTCAGCCAAACAAAAGTGTCAGGAGGTGACATCACTGAAGCAGAGAGAGTAGTCTTCATTCAACTATCGAAATAGACAAATATTTTGGCGCAGGCAGTTTCATAGACGTGTTCTGTTATAGATTGATAGCAACCTCCTAAATATTGTGGATAGCGAGTTGCTCTTTCAAGCTATAATTGTGAGTTCAATCCTCAGAGGATGTCCCATAAACAGTGACCTGGTGCCCGTCATGTTCCCCTACACATCGTAAATAAATCTTTATTCCCAGAATCTACCGCTGTGTTTATGTTCAGGGTGGTCGTTTGTAGGGGAGGCTGGGGACGATTGTAACACCTTTTTGTATTTTCCCCAGTCGCTCAGAGACCATTTGGACTACAGCAACTATACTTATCCATACTACACTTAAATCTGTCTACTAATATATGTATTTAACCGTTTTAGCCTCCCGTATTGAAAAATTCTAAACGTTACTTTACTTCCATTCTAAAAAAAGGCGATTATTTTTTTCCAAAATCACAGATCTCTTCAGAAATTATAGCCTAAAATGAGCTGGTGCGATCCATTGATTTGAGAAAAACAATTTATATATACACATTATATATATATATATATATATATATATATATATATATATATATATATATATATATATATATATGACCACCATTGTTAGCTTGGACATCTGCCAGGAGAAGGGAACTCCAGTCATACCAACGATTCAGTAGCCTTGCTCCTATTCCTGCCACCTTGGCGGACAATATGATGCAACCCTTTGTTTCGTAGGGTACACCCTGCAAACGTCACACTTCCTCCAATAATTTCATCACGCAGGCTGGAGGGCTATTCAGTCCTCACCACTTAAGGTCCTTAGTTGCGGAAAAGCCTTCAAAATTTTTGCTGGCGAAGCTGTATCTAGTACATTTGTCATATATACATGTGTGTATAAAGTTGGTTTTCTGTAATCATGTTAGTGTGCACACCTGACTGTTATAAAAAAAGGGGGCAAGGTAAGAAAAATGAATCTATATCATCATTATCATCATCACCAGCAGCAGCAACACTTGATACTAGAGGCTTAACTGGCAGGCAATGGCCTTTATATTTTATCAAGCTTCTCAAACTAGTGGATGAGACCCGCCCGGGGCTCCCATAAATATTGTTTTTTTTTTAGAAATATTAAGATCAATGTTGTAACTATAGTTTGAAAAAAATCTCTACGCAGATGTTTACACCTTTAAGTGCTTATTAGAAAATGACTCAATGTTTTTTTTTAATAATGTTATGAATAGATGTTTTTTTGATAATGTTATGAATACAAATTTCGTTTCTGCTAAATTTTACTCATTTTTTCCCCTTAATAAACATTAAACACCGTAAATGATATTTTGCAATTTTTTTTAGGGATAAGTGTTACTTTATTTCCATGTACAGTTACTGTAAGATTACAGCTAAAGACTAATTGTATTAATGCCAATTGCTTTTGTAACACTGAGTGAGGAAGAGAATCGCAAAAACATTCGTCTCATCGGTCGCGAATTAAAAAAACAAAGGTTTGGGAAGCCTTGCTGTAAACCTTTGTTATTCATTACTACATATCTTCATCTAATTTTTTTAGTTGATTTTTTGGTTAAGATTTATCTTACCAGTAAAAGCAAAAAGCATATTAAAGATATGTTTTCCGAAGATGTTTTGTGCCTCCAATCAATAACACCTGTTACCTTTGGATAAGTGTTAGTTGTTTGGAAAAACATTTTGTTCAGGAGTGCAACAGTCAGAAATCATTTATCAAAAGTTTTTTTTTCTGAACATAATTAAACGTGAAAAGAAATTCCCGAAATGATTTATTCCACGGTGGCAGTAATATTAACAGTTCAAAGCCGTTCATTCATACACCTGACGTAAAGCAAGGGTCGAAGTCTGCATTACAGGTAGAACGTGAATAGAATCCACTTCGTTCACCAGCAAGAAAAAACTCAAAATTTGACTTCACTAAAACCTAAAGGGTTCCAAAAATGTGAGAGAGGTTTTATTGATTGAGAGTGCCAAAAATTTCTTCTGAATGTAGAAACGAACTAACATTTATTTTCAATCACAACTCAACTCTGAAGGGTTATCAACGACATCAGTAAATAACGCAGATCGGATGTAAGAAGAACTTGAACAAATAAACTCTCGGTGCAAATAATCTTATTTCTCTCAATTTGTTGTGCTGTATACACATATAGATATATTAAAGAGCACACTCTCAACAGCGTTGTCACATTTGACGTTATTTACCCCCGAGCGACGCTGGGCATCCCTGTCAGTACAAACACACACACACACATACACACACCACACACCACACACACTGCATACATACACACATATATATACTCTAACTAGATGTTTTTGTATCGAGCTCTTTTATGAAATAAACCTATCACTCATCGTATATTGAATTACATATTTGTATTCTGGTATATATATATATATATATATATATATATATATATATATATATATATATATATATATATATATATATATAGTAGTATGTGGATTCGCTACACAAACTAGCTCATGTTTCTGCCCTTTCTGGGCCCCATATATATATACCGAATGTAGTACGGGCGTCTTCCACGACTCTTTGTGAGCGGTGCCCTTTGTGTGATCACAGTAAACATGCCAATGGTACCTTTGGAGAGGATGGTGTTGGGGTAAGTAAGGAAAATCCCCCGAAATCTTTAGCAGCACCTCGTATGCATATCAAAGAAAGACTTGATAGTTCATAGGTGAATATACTCGAGAACAGAAAAGACTCGTAATGTATACTTAGAGCACCTATATAAAAGGAGAAGGGACTACATACATATGTATATCTATATACATATACACGTACGTGCTAATCACCACAATAGATCTAAACTTATAACGTTAGGATCAAAATTTAAATAATTGTGACAAAATAAAATTTAGTAGAAAACGCAGGATACTCTGAACACTGCATGAACAACGGGAAAAATGACTTGCATGATAAAACATCGTTGATACTTTGGGACTGTGTGTAATTTTGGTAAAAGAAACCCGTATATTTATATAGTCCTGGGAACTTCGCACACGTTTACGCTAAAAACGCTTCTATTTTAGAAAAATTATCCAGTCCCTAAGTATCTGCAATGTTATGTCACGCAAGACATTTTTTCCCATCGATGCTCAAGTACACTGAGTTTTCCGTGTTTTAAACGGAATTTGATTTTACGACTATTACATATATATATATATATATATATATATATATATATATATATATATATATATATATATATATATATATATATATATATATATATATATATATATATATATATATATATATATATATATATATATATATATAACATCTACGGATAAATAAACCTTACCTCAAAACACTTTACTTCCGAGTCTGTGTCACTCTTTACAGTTCATATTTTTTATATATATATATATATATATATATATATATATAGATATAGATATAGATATATAGATAGATAGATAGATAGATAGATAGAGAGAGAGAGAGAGAGAGAGAGAGGAGAGAGAGAGAGAGAGAAGAGGGGAGATTGAGATCCACAGCTTTTGAAAGATTATTGCACTTTCAAGAAACGGACTAAAAAAACAACTGAAAATAATATTCATTGTTCAAGGTTTGTTTTGAAGCGAGTTGTCATCGACCCAGCACGCAACTTCCAATTTTATTTCCTACACGCGTCCCCTGCACCTCCCACCACCATAACATTCGATAACTCAGCCCAGTATACAATCATCACCATTTTTGGAGTCTGGGAACACTAAAAATATTTTCCCACAGGAATTAATCGTAATTCTCTGTGCCATTTTGTCCGACGAATATTTTTTTTCGAGTAACTCTCTACATTCGGAAGACGGTGAAAACCTGCAAACACACACACTCCCTCACTCTCTCTCTCTCTCATACACACACACACTCATACACACTAATATATATGCGTATGTGCGTGTGTGTGCATAGTTTCAGCCTTAGATATCGAATATATTGTAAAAAAGAATTTCAGTGTTTTCTTTTAATGTCTCACACGGAATTTGACATAAGGCTACTTGGTGTGAATTTTAGACGTTGGGATCATCTCGGGCATTCAAAAACAGAAGTCACACTAATATGGCTCCCCAACGGTTTTGATCTAACATCACTTCCCCATAAGCTAAGATTTTAATACATTGCTTTATCTTATCATTTTTGGGCCTTGTCATCCCACACGTAGTTCGTTATTCTCCATATATAGATTATCATAATGTAATATGTATGAATGTTATTTTATATTGCACATCATTTAATTTTTTGAAACATGTCGGTTACCAAAAAAACGTACTTGACGATGAGGTATCAATGGGTAAAACATCAGACGTGACTCGTTTTTCGTGTCACTTCACTCGTGTGAATATTAAATCTGTTCAGTCGGTTTTAATCTCACACTGTATGCAAATCAACCTCATGATATCATCTTTAAAAATATATACTTACATAGAGAATCTTTTTCGAGTTAATTTCCTCCCAACATATTCAACTGAAAAATTTGACAATTTCTTCAAGATCACTAACCTTAGACATATTTTTTCAAGCCGTGCACCATCTCGCTTCCATCAATATTATAATTTCTTCTTAATCATCAAATAAAATAAAATAGCCTTATATAGATATATAGAGAGAGTTGAGGCGAAACCAAACAACATTCTATCCGGTAGTTACACGATATATATATATATATATATATATATATATATATATATATATATATATATATATATATATATGTATATATATATGTTTATATATATACATATATATATATATTTATATATATATATGTTAATGAAATGTGTATGTATATACACAAATGAATATATAATAATGTCTTATATATATATATATATATATATATATATATATATATATATATATACAATATTTGAATCGTCTATTTTGACTTTTATAGAATGTATTAATCTTTTCAGTGAGACCAATAACTCCTTACACACCATCGTTCAACCTCGCCAACACACGCTTCTCTCAACAGCCTTCCTCTCTCTCCCTCTCTCTCTCCCGCTCACACACGTACACACGCACACACTCGAACAGACGCATAGGCGCACACACAGACATACACAAAGAGCCGTGCATCATCAAATGACCAGCAACCCAGTTAGCTCAGCCAATCCAGGGGCACTCACCAGTCGACCATTTACAGACACTGGTCACGTGATAGTTCAACCAGGGTCAAATTTCGCGGCCGTAGGATTATGACCTCCTGGCGTGTTTCTAAGCTGGCCAGTGAACGGTCACTTGTCTTTTTCTTCACTTTCTTATTTTTCTGACAAGTAGTCAAAGCACATTGAAATCATTTCTGACACAGTTCTCTCTTTTTTTGCCGGAGCTCATATTAAAAGTCAGTGATTTCGAAACTGGAGTCTGCAGATTTCCGGGGGTCCGTCAGACAATTCTCGGAGATCCACAGCAGAGTTGCCCCAGAATCTGATTTTGCGAATATTGTCGTTGAGAAATATCCATCATCCATAGTACATCAAAACGCATAATTACTCCCCAACGCAGTCAATAATTGAATAACCGTGTCGTCAAAATTCCAAGTCCCGTAAAATAATTCCATCGAGGAATAGATACAGAGAGAATGATATCACCGGCGTTTTTCCATTGCAAATCATCTAATACAGAGTAAAAAAACATCCAGAAACATTTGGATCCTGGAGAATCTAGATGTTATTTTGATTAGAAAACATCTAAAACAGAGTAAAAATAACAGAATCTAGATGTTATTAATACACCTTTCGAAATAAAGCACTTAAAAGGTGAAAAAAAAAACATTTGAAAAAAAAAACCACAAAGAAAAAACGAAACAGAAACATTTCTAGAATGGCCAAGTGGAGTACTGATGCTAATTTTCAAGTCTGTAGACAAAACAGTCGGGCCAGGAGTGCTGGAACACACGAACACACGTACATATACAAAAGAATAGAACCTTTCGCCATCTTTGGTGGCTGCAGTTGTTGAATGGTACACAAACCTGTACCGTACATTAGAATTTGAATAAATTGGAGCAAATATAATCCATCTAAAATAAATATGATCTTTGAATGTCAAAAATTGCTTTTTATCATAATTCATTAATTAAGCTGAAAACTAAATGCTAAACATAGTGGCCTACCAGAATATTTCGTTTTATAAATGGGGTCCCAGCATTTTCAAAGTTTCGATATCAATGTGGTCAGAAGATCTCTGTGAGGAGCTTTTGTATGATATCTTTTCTGGAAGTTAACAAAAAGCTTAAAAATAAAATTGAATTGATAATTGTTAACGAAACTGGCAGTACTTGTATTTCATTGCACAGAAAAACACTTATTTGTTCGTTCCTACTCAGTTGCATACTTGACCCATAAAAGGAAAAACAATACTATTCTGAAGATGGTAACAATAAACATACAGGGAAAATTTCAATAGTGTGGTTTTGATTAGTACGGGTTTTGATAGAGTACAATTAGAGTATAAGATATACAAATTAATGTAACTGGGAGTAAGCTGGAAAAAATACAATCGATTATGATAACTGTGCTCAGAACGTTGAAACGAACGAACTGAATGAATGAATGGTTTGTCTTTACGAGCGAAGATTGTTGGGAAGGATTTTATTAGCATTATGACGATAGACGGCGGACCTGTGTGCGAAATAACCCTCTAGCATGAACAGTGCATTTTTATGGTGAGGCTAGTTTGGCCAGGGCAAACTCCACCCTTTTATCGAAGGTTTTGCATCCTATGGTTCATCGGACGGCAAGGATTGGAGCTGGATTCCAAGCTTGTAGATTTGACAGTTGTATCCTTTTTTTTCTGGTAGATTCGAGCTAGCTATGGGTGTCTACGTCTACAGGACTATTCTGACGGTTAAGCTGACTTGTGGTTGTACCACAGGACGCGAACAATCCTCAGTTGGTAGATGCCACGGTAGCTTTAGAGTTCTACCGTCCCTTCGAAGGAAATAGAGAGAGAACGGCTGTCTGCAACTTTAAGCTCAGAACCTCCAGATGATACGGCTCCCTGCAATTTATAAGCACAGATACTTCAGATAATACGGCTGTCTGCACTTTGGGCAAAAATCCCAGATGCTACAACATAGCAGATGTAAGCTGACTGTAGAGGTCTGTTACCCTTCAGAGTAGTGACCCGACGGTGTAGCAGCGTGGATTCCAGGTCCGGGTTATACTCTTTGAAAAAAAAGGAAGGAAAAGTGGGAGTGCTACTTATTAAGTTACAACTTATACTAAGTTCAGACTTCCTCTCCCTGTAACGACCTTATTGCTTATCTATTCTTTTACAGGCCAGGACAACAATTGTTCGACTTGTGGGCGGGGTGCTAGTAGCT
Source organism: Thysanoteuthis rhombus (assembly GCA_963457665.1). Classification (NCBI taxonomy): domain Eukaryota; kingdom Metazoa; phylum Mollusca; class Cephalopoda; order Oegopsida; family Thysanoteuthidae; genus Thysanoteuthis; species Thysanoteuthis major. The sequence goes on from OY735209.1 coordinate 59,540,512, forward strand.
TGATTTGATTTACAGTAAGTTTGTTTCTATTTGGTCTGCTTTCCTGTGTTCTGTCAAAGAATTACAAGGTACCTCTTCTAAAGGAAACTTATGAATAAGAAGCCCCACTTAATTTTTTTCATTATTTAAAAGATGGAGAATACAGTTTGCTGCTTGATATATATATATATATATATATATATATATATATATATATATATATATATATATATATATATATATATATATATGGTTTATTTGTATTAGAAACTCTTTTTGAACCGACATCCCATTTTTATGTATATATATATATATATGTATATATAGTAAGGACATTTTTTGTCTGTTGAATTTTCTCTGCAGCTTCAACCTTGCGGCTAACCTTGAAAAAAGCCAGTGATGGTTGAAAGTATTCGGAGAATTAACAAAGATTAATACATGAATTCTTTGAAAATTTATGCACTCATTCGAACTGACTGATAAGAACATTTGCTCAATTTGTTTCTGAACGCAGACTTGGTTTATTTTTTAAAAAAACTGGACACATAATTCAATATAAATAATTATAAATGTGTTATATAACTTTAAAACACTATTTAATTCAATTAAATATTGAGTGGTGACAATTGAGCGTGGGGACTATAAAGCATGCGACAATAGAGCGGAGGACCTTTGACGGATTTATATTACTTACACCTTCCATCATTTGTGCTTTTAATCATTAATGTTGCAGATAAGAAATGTGATAAATAGTATTTCAAAGGACTCTGTCAATAAAATATTTTTGGATGCCTTGCTGGTTATTTTTGAACTTGTGTTGGTGAGGTCATCTAAGTTCATATTGCCCGGCTCACGAAGAATACCACAGGCCGACTCTATGCGCTAATTTCGTCCCCTGGGGTTTCGTTCTAAAATATTTATTTACTGTCATGTATATCAGTGGCAGCCCTGAGCCCGACTGCGCCCCTTGCAAATTGTCAAATTTGCACCCATCACTAAAGTAAAAGTTTTAAATGGTTATTTTCTGTCTTGAAAGTTTTATTTTGATTTTGAATTGTTTTTAAAAAAAAGAATACTGCAACACCTGAACTTGTTCTTTCGATCGTATTCGAAACAAAATATGCAAGAATTTAAAAAGTAATGACAAATGAGGTCTATTGAGTACAGTTTTGTGAATACTTTCGTAATAAAAGTACTTCGATTTTTATCTTCAACTTAGAAAACTTCTCTTTCGGGACCTGTTAAATGTTTTTCAATTTCCCTGTATTTGTCAATTTAGATAAGCACATTATTTATTTAGCTATTCAGATCGAGCCCGTTACATTTTCTTCTATTCAGTTTTATCTGAATGGGTGTGTACCGTAGATTGAATCGTCTGGGTGTACTGCAATATTTATACACGTTATCATTTGCTCGTTTGTACTTCTGTGTGTTGAATGTTCGTCACTTGTTGGATTCTAAGTTTTATGTCTTCTTGTTCCCCAAACGATTCTGGATGTCTCTTCATTGCTTTAGTAAATTGTCTCAATATTTTATTTCTATTTGCACCTTGCTTAACTATTCTGATTACTGAACGGACGTTTTTTTTTTCAACCGAATCACTAATTTCTGGGGTTGCTCTTGCTATTCATATAGATTTGAATGATATGGCCCTATAAAATTTATACACACTCTTGTGCTGCATAAATTCGGATAATATGGCCCTATAAAATATGTTTGGTTGTATGTCTCTACTCTTATGTTACATGAACTCGGATAATATGGCCCAATAGAATATATATAGTTGTACGTCTCTACTCTTGTGTTCCATAAATTCGGATAATATGACCCTATAAAATATATATGGTTGTATGTCACTACTCTTATGTTGCATAAATTCGGATAATATGACCCTATAAAATATGTATGGTTGTATGTCACTACTCTTATGTTGCATAAATTTGGATATGGCCTTACAAAATATACATGGTTATATGTCACTACTCTTATGTTGCATAGATTCGGATAATATGACCCTATAAAATATGTATGGTTGTAAGTCGCTACTCTTATGTTGCATAAATTCTGATATGGCCATATAAAATATATATGGTTGTATGTCTCTACTCTTATGTTCCATAAATTCGGATAATATGGCCCTATAAAATATATACGGTTGTATGTCGCTACTTTTATGTTGCATAGATTCGGATAATATGGCCCTATAAAATATATATGGTTGTATGTGACTACTCTTATGTTCCATAAATTCGGATAATATGGCCCTATAAAATATATACGGTTGTATGTCACTACTCTTATGGTGTATGAACACTATATGAAATGGGAATGTATCCTGTTTATCGAATACTTTATATGTAAATATTCCGTCAATAATCTTAATACCTAAATCTAGAAATGTGGCCTGTGTTCCTCTATGTTCTGGTTTAAGTTCAAGGTCTCTTATATATATATATATATATATATATATATATATATATATATATATATATATATATATATATATATATATATATATATATATGTATGTCTGTAGGAGCCATCGAATTCATTTGTATCATTCAATGAACTCATATCATTTATATAGCGTTTACATCAGTGAAATTTGTGTTCCCTGTTAATATCATCATGAATTAATAAAAGCATACATTTATATTCGTGTCTGTGCAAGTTGGCCCTGAAAGGCGCATGGTCGATAGCCATAGTTATACCAACCGTTTGTAGAAGTAATTTGTTACCTATTTCAAAGAAACTTTCTTTAATTAGATGACTAATAGTCTTTTTAAAGGTATACTTACTGAAAACAGGTTTATCGTTTATTCCCTTGCAGAAAAATGCTTTACAATTGATGACTTCGATGTATTTACTTTCATCTCCAGCGAATGTCAGATCTGCTGTATTATTCAATTCTGAGATGAGGTTTTTATGTGCAATTTTTGTATAAAGTGTTCTAAAACCGTACGTATAAATAGATTTATCCTATTCATGAATGTTTATGTAATCCATTTTCTTTCTTTCATTTGTATGAAGTTGTTTATTACTCAGAACAGGTTTGAGCTTCTGCATAATTAACTTCTTCTACTGAACTTATGTATTAGATTGAATATTAGTTTGAAGATTTTCGAAATTGCTCCACTCAGAGGTTTAGTGCTGTATGTTTTAAAGCCTATGATAAATCGAGCACCAGTTTGTATCCAGTACAGGATCGGTTTTGTTTTTAATTTATCCTTCACCTTTAGCCTCACCCTTTTATATGATTCAGTGTCATTGAAGATGATTTCTTCGAGGTCATTCTTTAGTATTTTATTGTCTAATGATTCCAACTTCTGATAGTAATTTAAGAAGATAGCTCTTACACATAATTTCAATATTGTTATTCGCTTTGTCAATCGGAACTAAGCAATATTTGTTGAGAAGTTCTTCAAGATATTCAAATATTTGTGGGTTTTAGGGGAACTAAATAAGATAAGTAAATTTCAATTCATCTAAATTATTCGTTTAATAATTTTTTAAAGTTGAAAATCTAAATAAGAGATGATCTTGGGATGATTACCGAGATTAGTTAAAGTCTAAAGATATTCATATTTTGAAATAAACAAACTATTTCGTATAGAATTTCTATATTTCCCTATAGAAAATAGACTCTTGAGCGAATCTGTGAATCACGATGCGAATAATTTTATATTTCATAAACTATGATTGACTGAGAAGTTAATTTCCATTTATTTTCATGTTTAATTAATTGGTGAGGAACTGGTAAATGGAAAAACGGAATTTAATTTTCATTTTCATTTAGTAGTATATTTGTTTACGCACATATTCTCTGATATACACGATCTGAGTTGTATAAATCTGAGTGTAACCTATTTGCTTTAGTCAATTTATCATTATTATTATTATTATTATTATTATTATTATTATTATTATTATTATTATTATTATTATTATTTCCGAATTCACACCAGTTGCCTGGTGGTAACTGCTGGAGTTTGAGTGACAGTAAGTCTCTTCAAGTCTCCAGCCCTTCTCTCCTATTACTCATAGATCGCAGTAATACTGCGAATTATAGTTTCACATCGGTTGCCCAGTGGTTATCGCTGAAGGCTGAGTGACAATAAGTCTCCTCAGGTCTTCAGCCGACATCTCTCCTCTCTTTCGCCTATCATGTCAGTGCTACATTTTGCGTTTCTGCTTTCATTTCCCTTCCTCTGTTGGGTCACTATTGACAGTTAACGTTGTAGTCCTTATATGTCTAGCACTTTCCTCTGTATCCGTGCAGTTCCCAGTTGTGCTGTGGTCTGTACAGTCTCAATCCTTCCCCTAATCCCGATCTCCTCCAGTCTCACCCTCAGCGTTTTGGGGACAGTTCCCAGGGCGCCCACTATAACCGGTACTACCCTGGCTCTCATATTATTATTATTATTATTATTATTATTATTATTATTATTATTATTATTATTATTATTATTATTATTATTATTATTATTATTATTATTATTATCATCAGCAATTTCACACCAGTTGCCTGGTGATTACCGCTGGTGGTTAAGTGTCAGCAAGTCTCCTCAAGTCTCCAGCCCTCCTTTCCACACTCTTATTGTCCAAAGCAGTAATGTGATTTACAGTTTCACACCAGTTGCCCGGTGATTATCGCTGAGGACTGAGTGACAGTAAGTCTCCTCAGGTCTTCAGCCCTCCTCACATCTCATCTCATCTGTCCCTCACCTATCACAGCAGTGCTGTAGTTCGTAGCTCCACTACCATTCAGATATTTTTTCTTCCCCCTCCTCTCTCAGGCTACTGCTAACTGCTGGGTTTGTAGATCTTATATTTCTCACACTTTCCTCAGTATTCGTGCAGTTCCCAGCAGTGCTGTGGTCTGCAATGTCTCAATCCTTATCATTTTTATTATAATAATAATAATAATAATAATAATAATAATAATAATAATAATAATAATAATAATAATAATAATAATAATAATAATAATAATAATAATAATAATAATAATAATAATAATAATAATAATAATAATAATAATAATAATAATAATAATAATAATAATAATAAAAAAAAAAGTACCAGGACCTAGCAAGGGAGTTAAGGAAAATGTGGAACATGAAAACCAGGGTAGTACCGGTCATAGTGGGAGCACTAGGAACTGTCCCCCAAACGCTGAGGGAGAGACTGGAGGAGATCGGGATTAGGGGGAGGATAGAGACCGTACAGACCACAGCGCTACTTGGAACTGCACGGATACTGAGGAAGGTGCTAGAGATATAAGTACTGCAACGAATAGTAGCTCTGTCATGATATGCGAAAGAGGGAGGAGACGTTAGCTGAGGACCTGAGGAGACTTATTGTCACTCAGCCTTCAGCGATAACCACTGGGCAACCGGTGTGAAACTGTAAATCGTAGAATTACAGCGACCTATGAGTACTAGGAGAGGAGGGCTGGAGACTTGAGGAGACTTGCTGTCACTCAAACTCCAGCGGTTACCACCGGGCAACTGGTGTGAGATTCCGAAATAATAATAATAATAATAATAAATAATAAAAAATGGCGAGAAGAAAAAGAGGGGTAGACTGGAAGACAGTGACTGAAAAGCGATTTGAGCAAGGATCATCTTTCATGTTGGACTTAAATGTTAGAATCTCATTAAATTCTCAGGTGTTAATCCCAAGATGTAAAATGAGGGAGGGTAAAAGAGGGGGAAAAGGGGTTCCGACCTAAGGTCAGTCCCTGTAAAAGTGAAGAGATGCTAACAGAACTAAGGTCAGCCCCTCAGGGTTACCGGATCTAAGGCCTTTCGGTGCCAAATAATAATCGACAAACCATTCCTCGATATAGAATAGGGGGGGGGGGCAGGTAAAAAGCGGGGCAAAGATGAATAAATGAATGAATTGAAAGCAGGGAAATGAAAACCCAAAACAAAGTGCTGAGATCAGTTATCTAGAACAGTCAAAGGAGAGGAAAAATGTTTTTACCAAACTGAAACAACAATGATGAGGTAAAGGGAAAAAAATTATGATGTACGGGGGAAAAAAAATTGTTTCTTGCGTCGTATTCGATATATTCGTCAATAACAATGATTCACAGGAAAAAGGCATTTTCGTTTTATCTCTTTAAGTTATCCAGTTATTCTTTTACTGATAAAATATATTCGACATATTTTGCACATTATATTATGATTAGGAAGTGATTTTTCAAAAAATTCTCATTCTACTTCATATTTTCGTATTTGATATGTCTAGTTATTTTGAAAGAATCTATCTTGTTACTTCTCCATAGAAACATAGGGATGTCGTGTCAAACTAAAAGGAATTTGTCTTTGTAATTTTCTAAATGGATGTATTAAGCAATCAATGTTCCTCATAAATGGAATAGACTCATACAATAATATCAATGGAATTGAATTAGCAAAATGAACAACATACATCAAACATAGGTAAATTGGAACCTAAAAAAATGTCGTTAGATGGTCTACATTAATTATTAAACTCGTACAATTCAATTCAGGATATCTGATTTGATAATTTAAAAACAGTAAATTAAAAGTAAACATAATAATCTAAACAACAGTTGACGTCTGGATCAAACAAAAAAATATAAGTATTCTGAATTAGATATTAAAGTTAAATATAGGTGGGGAAGTTGTGTCTGATCAACACATCTATGGGAAGCCATGGTAAAATGCATGTACTGTTTTAAATTCACGAAACAGGTCTATGGTTAAACAGCTGATGATCCCAATTACAATATTTTACATATAACATTAGAATCCAATTATAATCGACAATAATAAGATTCATTTTTTTGTGTAATGCAAAATACCTGGATATAGAGCATTAACAGGAATCGGGAAATAACTGATTTGCATGATGTGCTAGGATGATTTGGAGGACAGTTTGTATTTAAAATTACTAAATCTCTAAATCAAATTCTTTTTCTTCTAGAGTGTAATATATATATATATATATATATTATAATAATAATTTTCAAATTTTCAGGTTAGAGAATCAACTCGAATAAGTTTTTCTGAGTAATAAGTATCCTTAAAGATGGTATCATAAGTCGGTTTGCATGCAGTCTAGAATTAAACCTGACATAACAGATTTAATATTCACATGGGTGAACATTCAAAAGAAATGACACGAAGAACAAGTCATGTTTTCTGTTATTCTTACTGATCAGTCATCGTTAAAAATGTTCTTTAGCATAACCTACGTAAGTAAGCCTTGTTTCAAAGAATAAATAAGTAGCATAAAATATTATAAATATACAATACACATAAAACCTTATTTAAAATGACAAACTACATGTACGGTATAAACTATACAATGAAGGGAGGTGGTGTTTGATCAAAGCTGCCGGGGTGCCATGTTAAAAAAACTGTTTGGTTTTCAAAATCCCCGAAACGGTTACATAGTAAACAACTGATGATCCCAACAAGAGACAATTTATAGATTGTGCCATGATAACAAAGTATAGGGAAAACCGGGAAAAAACTTCTTGAATGGCTTTGGGAAATAGGTGACTGAAGTGTTAGAACAAATCTATTGAACTTTTTTTAATGTTTTGTCTTTGAAGCTTTCAAATATATATATATATATATATATATATATATATATATATATATATATATATATATATATATATATATAATTGTATTTTAACCAAAACGATGAACAGAGGTGTTAGATATTTCCCTCTAGATCATTTTATATTATAATTTCTAAAGTGATCCACGATTTTGGAAACAAATAAATGCATTTTTTTAGACTTGAAAAAAGTAATGTTTAGAATTTTACTGGAGGAAGATATAACTATATCGTTATCTTGTTTGCATAAGTAAATTTTTGTAAGTCAAAATTATTTATCAATTTTGTTCTAATATTCACTGCATTTTGAGATTTATGTATTCATATAAATATGTATTCATATGTATATGCATGTATTCATATGTATGTGTGTAATCATATGTATGTATGCATGTGTTATCATAATTTGCAAAACGTTCGTCTGTCAATATGCCACTCATTAATTCAGGAACCCCTAAATAAATCCCAATCAAATTTCAAGTATGTACCAATGAGAACCCAGGCATGTTTTTCAGTGAGTTATTTCTTGGAAGTTACAAAACTTTAAAAAGATTTTGGTCTGGGTTTCATTTACAAATACGAATTATGCTAAACTGGACTCTGACTTTGTGTTCGGCGTCTGGTAAATATGATTGGCAAAGCGATTAACTATGATGGGAAATCTTGCTTAAACTATGAATTAAAATAATGCATAAACATTTTTTTTCATCTAAGATATACAGATATCATAGTTATCTCCCCTTTATTATAGTTTAATGTTCATACAATACAATATCTCCAAATATAATTTCAATGATATTTTGTGGAAGGCAAAGGGCCGCAGACTAAGAAGTGAATAAATTTGGGGGACTGATTCATGTCTAACTCCCAAAATTTAAGTACTTCTCACTTTATGTAGTTCTATGTCTAATTAAAAAAAACCCGTTTTATTGTGATTGATGGCAACTCAGAACTAACTGCGAGACAGGGATCTTATCTCACAATGGACAACTTGCAACGGATGAGGGCTTTTATCCTGTATTGGATAACTATTAAGCTTCTCCACCTTCCGCAGTTAATGAGTCAAGTTAACAAAATTGGATGCATCAAGATCAGGTAAGTGAGGAATGATAAGGTTGAATATCTGCTAAAAACAACAAAGATAAAAGTACCTGTCCAAATAATAAGGAAAACGATTTATCTCAGAACTTCAAAGAGCTTGTTTTGTTCGTGTTACCTTCAACCTTTCGTTCAACTGGTATAAGTGTCATTTTTTTTAGAAATCTTTCAAAAGATCAATGATGTCATAAAAAGTTGAAAATGAAGTTTATTTGCTGTAGCTAATCGCATCAAATATCAGTTATCTTTTTTTCACTCAGACAACAGTCTCTGCACAGATTTACGTGATATTCTTATGTTTGTTTTTTGCTCATATATTTATGCCTAATGCGAGAGGAGACAGTTATTACAAGTGGTGTACGACTAGGAATTACATCAAAAGATTCAGGTTATCGGAGAAAAATTACACAAGTTATTTTTTGGAAGGTTTGATGAGTATTCATCCATCTATTTACCGTGTTGCCAACTCGAAAGATCTCATCGCGCAAAATCACCCTCGAAAAAGCTTGGAAATAACGCCGAATCCGGCTAAAAATGCTATTAGCCATGTTATAACCATTTTTAAAAGTTATGTGTTACTAGATTTGCCTAAAATAGCTAGGAAATAGCTAAAAATGAGCTGAAATTGCTGGAAATAGCGCTGTTAAACCAAGAAACGTAATAAATTTAGCGCTAAATTGACAACACATTGTGTATCTATCTATCCCACTTCGTTTATTTTTTCTATCCGTCTATTGATATTCACCTCATACACACACACACACACACACACACACACACACACACACACACACACACACACACATATATATATATATATATATATATATATATATATATATATGTATTTGTGTGTGCGTGCGTGTTCATGTATATATATATATATATATATGGTGTCCATTCAATATGGGATACATTTCAAACTGAAATAGCTGATTAAATTCTATTTAAAGGTTAAAATGAAATCCACTTTTTGAAAGAAGAGAATTCAAAGTTTTATCTATTTCCTCATAATTTGAAGATAATACGTTTTAGGTGTCCGCTTCCGACCGAGCATTCGTGCGCTCTGGTAAGCAAGCCAAGAACCACATTAGGATGACTGCTTTGATTGCGTTGTTTCCTCCAGAAATTCTACGTTTAAGATCCTTAAGTGTTCTTGGGCAATCTCTATAATCTTTTTTTCTTTTCAAGTATCCCGACAAGAAAGAGTCAAGAGGAGAAAGATCCGCTGATCGAGGAGGCCACTCCAAATTTCCGAGTTGCGAAAGCTATTTCCCCGGAAAGTGACGTCTCAAAATATCCATGCAGTTTCTTGCGATTTGATGTGTTGCCCCATCTTGCTGGAACCTGCAATTATCATCCAGTTAGAATAAGGACACCCGACTCAAAGTCGAGCATGATGAAGGATCCATGATCTTATGGGACTGCCGTCTTTCCACTGGTACTGGGTGCCTTGACCGTATCAAAGGAATCATGAAATCAAAGGATTACTAATCGATTTTAAAGCACATTTTGGTACATGGTCCAAGAAAACTAGGTTTGGTCAGCAGATCATGAGTGATCTGGTACGATAAAAATCAAGCAAATCAACCAAAAGTACACAAGAATGGTTGAAAAGGAAAAAAATGAACTGTTTAAAACTGACCCAAAATGATCCCTAATTTTTATCCCATGGGAAATATTAGGAGAATGCAGAAATCTAATCCAGAGTAATGTTTTCAATTCGTGCAATGCACCGTAGAAAAACTACTAACATTCAAGAGCTTGAAGAAATTGTGAAAGAACAGTTTGAGGTACCATCAGCCAACAAGGGCAAATAGTTTGAAGGTGAGTGTAGCCCCCCCCCCAAAAAAAAAACAATAAAGAAACGATGCCAATATCACTGTCCTTGTCATATTTTCTTTTTTCTTCTTTAAAATTTATACAAGTGAGTTGAAATGATTATGATTATCTGTTAAATCACAATGGAAATCCCAATAAAATATTCTGATAGAAATTTGGAAGATTTTCATCTATTTCTGAAGATATTGTACAGGTCAAACACAAAAAATCAAGTCTGCCAATAATCCTGAGAGGCGCTATATATATATATATATATATATATATATATATATATATATATATATATATATATATATATATATATATATATTGTTATACTTACTGATCAACGTCGTTAAAAACGTTTTTAGGGTAACCTGCAAAAGCATACCTTGTTTCGATAAATAGGTATGTAGTATAAAATAATATCAATATACAATACACATAAAAACCTTATATAAAATGACAAACTATACGTATGGTATAAGCTATACAATGAAAGGAGATGGTGTTTGATCAACACTGCTGGGTTAATTAATATAACTGTTTTGTTTTTAAGATACCCGAAACAGTTACATGGTAAACAACTGATAATCCCAACAAGAGACAATGTATACATTGTACAACAATAATAAAGTATAAAGGAAATTGAAAAAAATATCGAGGAAAATTACATACATAGTATTGACAGATATTAGGATATGGGTAACTGAAGTGACACAAGAAAATCTATTGAAAATTTTTTTTTTAATGTTTAGTGGTTAAAGCTGTAAAGCTTTCTAGACTATATACATACACGTGGGACTACCCAAACAGTTTGAGAAATATAAGTAGATCAAATAATCCGTTCATCTGTCAAGTTTCCCCTTGTATCGCTGTGTATTTCACACGGCTCTTCAAATCATCCCACCCGGGGAAAACCTAATTTTCTGACGTTTTTTCCGTTCTATGTCGAAACCATTTCGCAGCATATTTCCCCTAAGCTTTTGGGCAGAACCTCACACACACACACACACACACACACACACACACACACACACACATATATATATATATATATATATATATATATATATATATATATATATATATATATATATATATATATATATATATATATGAGGTGTTGCCAAAAGGTTCGGGGAACTTATCGTATGTTGTATTGGCGTGAAGTTTCCTATTGTATACAACGGATGAATCAACTTCCTGTCTCAAAAATATCTGTTGCTCTACTATTACAAACAAATGCATTCCATCACTTATATTTTAAGTGTATGCTTGTGCACATGTATGTGTCTATTTTTTTGTGTGTATGCATATGAATATGTATGTATATGTATGTAAAAATACGAATAGATATCTAAAAATTTAGAAATTGATACCCAAAGTCAGATCCGTATTTTCTCGTCTGGAGTGAAATCTTCATTGTATATCTTTGTTTATTTACTCAACACTAAGTCTCCCAAGCGTCAGCAAGAAATTCATCTTTCATTATTCTGATAGCAATGCTATACATGAATCCCAACTTATTAATTTCATGGTCCGTCAGGTCACATCCAGTTCAAATAATGATGATGTCAGCAGTTTTTACAATACCTCAGTGACTCTGCCTTTTCAAAAAAAAAAAAAAATAGTCTAATTTTTATTTCTATCAGTATATAGTTCCAGCCCAGAGACTGTATTGCTGCCAAAAACTTGAATTGTCGAAATTTTGCAACTGTAGAGGACTTCTGGCATCAAATCAATTTGCTGGATCCACAACTCAGAATCAAATGATTTTTGAGGTTCAGCCTCCCAATTTAAAACTTGATTTTTGTCGTACAACATGAAGAAATTGCATGGAGCACATAACTCTTACTTAACTCACCTGGCCACAACGGCAGGTCATACTTGAGGATCAAATTGTCTTTTTGAGTTGATGGTCAGTCAGACTACCTAACTCACAATTGTTCTTAGCTTGGTCAGGTAAATCTTACAAAGCCCCAACTAAGAGGTAAACCACAGCAGGAATGGATCCTACGTTCTGAACTGGGTAGAGTACAAATGGAAAAACTTCCTCTTACAAATTGATTGATTTATTTTTACCAATAGATGCGTGAAAAAATAAAACGAATTTCGGACATCAAAAACAAGAAACTAGTGTTAAATTCAGCATCTTTCACATACATATGAGTCGTGGCTTTTCAGCAATACAAATTTCAGAAGAGTATAGTGAAAAAAAATGATCAAAGACATTCACCGCAGAACTAAAAATAATTTTCTTTATAAGAAATAAGAAATATTACTGATATTACATGAATAACAAAATGATATGGATTTAGGGCTCCTTGGCCTTCCTCCCTTTGAATCTGCACCTATACAGTAATAACAATGTGCAAAACTATCTTGCTCGCGGTAAGTCGAGGTATTTACTCACTTTAGCTTTGTCTGGCAGAAGGCAATAGGTATGGAGCACCCAGAAAGAATCAAACTCACTACAGTAGTAATGTTCTCCGGTTTATACATGCTTAAATACTATTTTTTAAAAACATCATGGTGCCTGCTGAGTGGGTTAGATTGTTTCATACGAGTCAATGGTAAGTGTTCGAACCCAGGTAAAAGCCAGGATCTCGACTACGGACTTGCAAGACGGACAGGTTCTCTCCAATGGAGACAGCATTCACGTGCAGAGGCTTGCTTAATGAATTAATCAACCACCCGCTATAGATGCCATGTAAATATCGACTTTACTAGTACTTGCGCGTGAAAAAAAAAACAAGGTGAATTGAAAAATAATTTTGCACCAATTGGTCAACTCAGAAAAAGTCAGCCTGTCTTAGAAATCAGAATTTCCATTTTAGTTCTTTCCTAGGCTTCATCACCGAATACACGCATCCGCTGTAATCGCACAATCGTTTCAGCGACCAAACTAACCCTTTCATGAATAATTATTACAATTACCTTATCTAATTAAAATAGCACAGGCAGAGTAAAGTTTTTTTTCTTACTAAGCTTAGTTTAATTTAGTAGAATACTAAGTGGAATAAGATACGAAGTGTGCATAGCACCAATCGTTTAGGGGACAGGACTGTTAGCATTGAAAATCATTATTCAAAATCATGCCTACTACCAAGACCTAAACAGTGACCACTGGTGCAAGTAGGTTTAAAGCAATTATTGCAGACAATACTAAATCTTCTCTTTCAAGTTTTTTTTCTTCCTATTTTCAGTTTTCAAATTCAAAATATATCCCATTATCTTGGAAAAAAAAAATTAGATTTTCCAATATTTAAAATTATTTTTTTCAATGATCAGATTATTGGAAATATGTCTGGTAGGACAATCGAACATAAATGCCTTAGAAGAGTTCCGGTCTTGGAAAAATGGACAGGTTTCATCCCCAGGAGCAAAGCATGAGATCTACTTCTGAATTCTGGATCGTGACTTACAGTAGTTCAGGTCGAATGTACGAAAATCACTACGCTTCATTTTCCCGCCAAAATACGTAACGCAAAAAAATAAAAAAAAAAGTCAACAGCAACAAAAAACAGCGCCCTCTCTCGCTATCAGATCTCTTTTACTGGCTCTTTGCCTGTTTGACTTTTCCACGGTTTAATGGTATACAAAGTGAGGATAAGAGAGCGAGGAAAAAATAATTGCCCAAGGAAAAGAAATAAAAAAAAGGGGCACTTCGTAAACGAATCAGGAAACATCTTTACGTCTTGGTATTTTTTTCCAAATCCTTTCTCTTAGCAACTTAATTTTTTTGTTCTTTTCACAAATGGTGATCTGTTACCTTGTCACTTCAAAGGACATTCTCGGAAAAAAAAGAAAAGAATAAAGAATAAGTGGAAGCCGTTTTTTTCCAAGGCGTAAAAGTGAGATCAAAGAGATATCTGGGTCTGAAAATATAGGAAAAAAAAAAAAAAGAGAGACGGAGAGAGAATAAATTTTATAGCTTTCCCCTCTATCCGAAACTAGAACGTTCCTATAAGAATATTTCTTATGCTGAAATAGCGTAAGTCCAAGAAGCAATTACCATTATTCTATACAGAAAAATATTTTGAGCATTCCCATACCCCAAAGTAGTAGTATATTGGACTGAATCATCGAAGGTTTGAGTGATGGTCTAATAGATTGGAGAAAAGGTGTGCACGCTACCCCTATGACGGCTCACTTCAAAACAAACGCTGAACTTTTTTTTTTATCGTGAAAGCGACGTGAAGCGAACTATTGGAAGCGAGACGAAAATTTACGCACCTAATACAACGGTCAATTTAGATTCCCATTGTCTGTAATCGCAAAATTCTGATACTCTAATAATTTTTGGCACATCAACTCTTACATAGTGGTCAGGCAGTGCTGCACGATAATCAAAAACCCATCTATCCGAAACTAAAGTGTTCTTATAAGAACCTTTCTTATGCTGAAATGCGTAAGTCCAAGAAACAATTACCATCATTCTATAAAGAAAAATATTTTGAGCGTTCCCATACCCCAAAGTAGCTTTCCCCTCTATCAACTCTCACAAAGTGGACAGGCAGTGCTACACAATTATTTAAAACCCCTTCACAGAGAATAAGGTACATTTACCTGTCATGGTTTGACCTTGATGCAAGGTACATTATGTATATATATATATATATATATATATATATATATATATATATATATATATATATATATATATGTGTGTGTGTGTGTGTGTGTGTGTGTGTGTGTGTGTGTGTGCAGAAGTAAATCAACAAGTCCGTACAATAAAGAAAGATTTGATTTTACACATCAAATATATATTCTATCACATTCTCTTCCTCATCAATGCTGTAGAATACTTATCTCATAGATTGAACATTATATAAGGAAAGTATCAGATCAAAATTTAGCTAATAATTATACGTCAGATTGATGCATGCTTCCTTATATAGGTATATACATTTCTCCAACTGGCTGATGAGCTGGGCTCATATCCTACGAAACGTCCGTGATTAAATATCTATCCACCCAATCTATTTTTTCTCTTTGTCTATAAAAATCACCTTTATGTGCATATAACCTACCTATGCAGTAATCGTATATATATATATATATATATATATATATATATATATATATGTTGACAAAAGTGACGATGGGAAAGTGAAAAGAAAAAAAAATTGAATTCCACATCTCAAGCGTATGAATAGCTTACTATTTCTCTGCACCGCAGCAAATTTCTCGGAATAAGATGGCTGACAATTGTCCAAATGCATTAAAACATACCCACGTGATACTAATTTATTTGGGGGGGGGATTTAGCCCCCACTTTTATCTCATATCTTTTTTTTCCACCTTCCAATTGTCAACTTCCCTCAACATTCTGTCGAATCACCTCTCATTCATACACAATACACACTCCCCCCCCATATATATATATATATATATATATATATATATATATATATATATATATATATATCAATCATTAAATAGGACTGAATGTGATAATTGTGGAGACATTTTTTATTAGGAAACATATTTCATCCGGCCCCAGAATTAATCAGTGGCGATTCGAACTTCTGACCACTAAAACAAAATGAGCATCGTGCAGGACTCGTGTCCACCAGGAAGCAGTCTCAATACAACTCTGCTTTACCAACTATGCTAACGACACTATTGGCAGGCAGGTGTCTGAGATAGCGTAGTCAAATCGCTAATGTCTTTACTCTGTAGACGTGGGGATAGATATTCAAATACGTATATATGTATGTCCCCGTTCCGCCAGTATCTATATAATTAAACTGGACAGCTGATCTAATGAGACTGCTGGCTGGCAGGAGTCTGTGATAGTGCATTCAAGATCAACACTACACCATGCATCAGTGATTCTGGTTGAGTTAAATAAACACACATGCACACATATGTACATGTGTGTGTGCGTGAGCATATCATATACAGACATCCCGATACACACACACGTAATTGATATCAAGGATACTTTTTTATTCAAAAATAATTTTACGAAAGAAATCTATTAAAGAAGATGTGTAGATGAAGTCTTAAAATTTATTTATTTTCGATTGAATTAACTGTGCTCAATGTATCAGTTATACAATATAGAGCTACATTTACTTCAGATTAGGGAGAGAAAAAGAACCGCGTTTTCTGGTTTATTCATCATTCAAGAGTGGTGGATTATTTTCAGTTTCAATCTAATTACTTCAAGAAATTCTGTTTGGACGCAATATTCAAAATTAACTCAAATAGATTCTATTACTTGGATTTCTCCCATGAAAGGAATGAATAAGCAATATTATCTCAGGGATGAAAAACTATGTAACTAATTATTCAACGTTCCTAATTCAGTTTGAAAAAAACAAACTCTTATTTCATCATTCTCATGACATAATTCTCAAATTCTCAAGATTAAGATTTAATCACTTATAGAAGATGAAGTTGATATTATGATGCCTTAATTTCAATTTTGATGGAGATTAAAATTCATATATTTTTATATATTAGATAGATAAATAAATGTTTACTATATTAATTTTAAATGAATTTATACAATAAAGAATAAATATTATTATACATCATTATGGTATCATTTCTATAGCTTTCTATAACAAATATTTGGTATAGTATTTAAAATTTGTGGTATATTGATATTAATATCTTATAGGTGAAATAATTGAATGAATAGATATTTCGATAAAATTAGTGATTATTATCCTATAATGCCTATATTCTATACCATTGGTTTTTGATTTGAATTTTCCAATATCACGGTATATTGGGAGCATTTCAATCCTTTGATTTAGCAAATTCTTGGAGAATGGTTGATTGAAATTAATTGTTAAGAGTCTGATTATCTTTTAAAAATAGTAATCATCTATTAGTATTTAAATGTGACATAAAAAATTACAATTTTTATATTTGAGTTGCTATATACTTTAAACCTAACACTTTTCAATGCTCTCTCTTTTTTGCAATTTGTTTATTTTGGGACTATTACTATCTCTAACTATTGCTAACCCAGAATCTGTACATAAACTTACATCTGTTTTCTCAATGAAACTATCTAGAATATATAGTTTGTAAAAAATATTTCAATAATCAATGTACTTGAATATCAAATATAACAAAGTATCTGATAAAATATATACATGGAAAAATTCAAATATATGTTTGCATACATAACCTTATATACATACACTGATGAGCAAAAACATTGAAACTAACTGTTTGATAAAGTGTTGACCTTACATGAGCTCACCAAAAACTCTGAACATGTTTTGTACAAAACCTCTGTAGGTTTCTTTTGGAATCTGGTGCTAATACGTTAACAGTAGGTCTATCAACTGCTTCAAGTTCGTGGTAAAAAGGACTTTATTTAGTTGGTGAGGCCGATGCACCTATAAATATATAATCATCAATTGCATCATATTATATAGAGATTCTAATTTGAAATGAGCATCCATTATGATACGATGAACGTACCATTTGGCCTAGACGACGTAAATAGAATAAGCAATTAAAAAAACATTGGGCTGCTGCAGGAAATCTTTTTATCTTCTTCAATCATTAATTCTATTTACATTGTCTTGGCAAAATGGTATATTCACTGAGTTATAACGAATTTTCATTTCAAATTAGAGTTCGTGTATAATATAACTCAATTCATTCATTCTGTGAGGATATATATCGATTTCCTAATAACACACACACACACACACACACACACACTCACTCACACACTCGCATATATGAATGACTTGGCCTTGCAGACGAAGATTTAGGGAGATTTTCCATGATTATTAAATCTGGGGCCCTGTACGCAAAATAATCACTCAGTTTGAACGAGGAATTTTTATGGTGAAGTGCAACGTGGTCTGTGGTTGATCCTACTTTTATATATATATATATATATATATATATATATATATATATATATATATATATATATATATATATATATATATATATATATATGCGTATTTGTGCGTTTGTGTGTTTTTGTTTGAGTGCAAATTCAGTTTAGCTTTATTTGTATACATGGATTTGCATGTATACATACATAGGCATATACACATACATATTATGCATGGAAACATCATATGTATGAATAATCAAATATATGTTTACAATCATACATCCATACATATTAGAATTATAGATATAAATATGCTACGCATTTCTCGACAGCCAGGATTTTGAATGCTGATTTTCATGGCAGACAAGCACTCCTCATTTGTAAGATTGACTTAATACAATTCTATTACCCTGTTTCTCTTTCTCTCCATTAGGCCTTGAACTAAGTAAAGAATGATACGGTTGGTGAGGTGTGAATACAAGGGGGTACCTATAAATCCGGGAAAATATATTATAAAAATCATTCACCCCAACGCCAGCTCGTTAACCATCACCCTAAAATTAGTGCCTATATTGAATATTTGCTTGGCAAGGCTGAAGCTGATCCTGGTCGCAATATTTGTGCGCTTAGTAAGGATCGAATCCACTAAACTGGCAAATAGTCCCTAAAAGTACTTGGTTGAGCATCGATCAATGCTAAGTGCCCATAGTTGTTATTTACCTTGCTTAGTTTAGTCTAGAACAAGGCTAAAGTACCGGACTACCAAACTCATCACAACACATGAGAATGTATTGGAAAGACTATATGGTCGATACTTTGAGATATTTGTACTTTCCAAGGCACTTAGTGAGGATAACACATAGAACAATCGCCCATGGTAAATATTCACTTTGTTTTGCCTTTGGCATAGAGCAACAATGGTCGAATACACTATACTAACCATGATCTATGGGAGTAGCCGCTATTCATCGATTTTCATGAAACCTCTTAGGTTTTTGCTAAGCTTAGTTCGGGAAAAAAGCCACCAGAGAGGAGCATCTAGTGGAGATATGACATCCAGAGTAGAAAATGCTCATTATTGCTCAATGGAAGGCGTGCTTGAAATAAGTTCCTAGTTGGGAGATTAAGCCACTGAGCATCGAACTCACAACCAGGAATGCCATAGTTGGTACATTCGTACAAAATTGGTATCATTTATCTACTGTTATACGCTTGGTGCTACGACTGATATTTTGGTATATTTTATGCATTTTGCGTCAATCTTATAAATTTCTATTCAGAAGCCTCAAGTTCTAACTCTGTATTCTTTTTTTTTTTTAAACGGTCAACATTCCTAACATCTGATACGTATTCAGGATTATCAATTCATTCGTTTGTCATGGGAATGAAGTCTTCAGTGTGGGCTAAAGTCCGTACGTAAAAGCAATGCAATCATGTAATGTTTTGGTTTCTTTCGACGATTTTGGTTTCTATCAGACTATTGGTCCCTCTAATAAAATATGAGGTAAGCAAAAGGGAATTCTATCAGTTTAGGATATTGTCCAGTTATTTTTTTTTCTTATATTGAAATCATAATTTTGTATGTTTTGCGTGTTTTGATAACTTTTCACACCAAGTTTGGTACTCTTTCAAATTAATTTTTATCAGCCCCCTGCTCACAACGTGTGGAAATGGTCTGGAAAGATTAATTCATCATCATCATCATCATCATCATCATCATCATCATCACCATCATCATCATCATCATCATCATCATCATCATCATCATCATCATCATCAGTCTTTTAATGTCCATCGTTGGACATAGACCTTCCCCAGGATTCGCAAATCTTCTCTATCATGGGCGTCGCGTTTCTGAATTTGTCTAGCTCGTCTCTCCATCTAATACTCTGCTGGCCTCGGTTGTGCATGTGATCTCGGGGGATCCATGTCGTGAGTCGCGATGTCCATCTGTTGTCAGCCATTCTTGCAACATGACCAGCCCACTGCCATTTGAGATTTTTAATGGATTCTATGATGTCCCTGACTCCTGTCTCCTTCCGGATGTACTGTGCTGTCTTGTGGTCTCTCCATGTTAGGCCGAGCATAATTCTTTCATATGCACGTTGCATGGTTCTCAATTTATGGGTCTGTCTCTTGGTTAGGTTCCATGTTTCAGTTCCGTAAGTGACTATTGGGAGGATGCATGGCTTATAAACCCTTTTTGGATGCCGTGAGATATTTACTTTTGCTTTGATTAGTCTGGCACAAGACCACGATTATGAGGCATCAGGTGGTGATCTAACTTGCTACACTAGAGAAAGGCTCAGCGAGACCAGCCGGCTGATCATAGCTCTACGGTTGGCGACCTTCCAGTCGTTGTATGTGCTTGTTATATTGTATTATCATCCAGTGTTGAAAGTGGAACTATTCGGTATTCGCCCAAAGCCAAATGAAGGAGCCTTCCTATATTTTGATTAACTATCGATAAAATAGAGATTTTAGAATAGATTTCGACGAGTTTTAAATTCAATACTAAGTCCCTGTGGTCATTATATTTACGATGATTTTCCCTCTGAGTTAACAGGAATAAATATGATTACGAAGACTTATTACATATTACCAAGACAATCGATCAAGAGCACGTACAGTGTGTGTGTGTGTATGTAGGGGAAGGGGGAGCTCGGAACGGGGCCAGATGGGTGTGCCATGGTATAGGTTTCTCCCCTTTTCTCCATTACACTGTCGCTTTCTCTACGCACTTGGCTTCTTCCTTGTTTTGCGTCTCTTCTTCCATCGATATATTCACATAGATTTATGAATACAACGAAAGAACGATATTAATTGCGATAAACGTAATTATGCCTCGTGTTATACTCCGTGTAAGTAGGTGTAGATATGTGCAAGCCGATGTGAGACTCGGTGTTAGACAAAAGAGTGGTCTGCACGTCCAGGCATAATCAAATATTCGTTACATATTCGTGTGTTGATATGCAAACAAACGGTTTACAAATTTGCATGTGTGTAATGAGTCATGCATAGCTCTACTAAGCTTGATTACCGGGACTTACAATCTCTTTCTCTTCCAATGCACTTTATTCACTAGAAATAATTCATTATATAGACTTAACATTTTACGTTGAACATTTCAGATCAGGATTCAGCTAATAACGATGTGTCAGGTTGCAGAAATATTGATGTACCATTGTATATATCATCATCTTTGCCAGTCATTTCAGGGCCACTGCTGGACTGAAGCTTTCAACAATAATGAGTGCATGGACACGTTGGCCCTGGGAATGTAAGTAGTGGTTAATTGAGCTGCCACCTTTCCCGTATTTACTCGTGGACTGGTTTGGAAATCAAGAGTTGCTCTTCTCCTTGACTGGTTGCTTCCCAAGGCTGAAAAGCACAGTCTGTCCTACTATTTGACATATAACTGGGAAGAGAAGAGAAGGATTCATGAGTTTACTGAAAGCATTAGTGCAAAGGGAACGTAAACAGGCACCATAGGAAATTTGAAATCGGATTGTCGATTCCACGGTGTTTCCGTTAAATGTTACGTCACTAACGCACTCACACACACATATATATTTAACACATATAGTATATATAATGTATATATATGTATGATATATATATATTTATAATATAGTATATATATAATTTATATTTGTATAAATATACATGTACAGAATATTTGTAACATATTATATTATGTACGTAATATATATAGTTTAAATAATCTATGACACACACACACACACACACACACATGTATATATATATATATATATATATATATATATATATATAATATTGAACCATTCATTTTTGCGCGAAACATGACCATAGTGATCGCTGTTCATCACAAGAATATAACAGAAAGTTAGTCGTAAAAAAACAATTGCATATTTACGGATTATTTCTTGTCGATTTCACATCGTGATCACGTAATTTGACTAAAAATCAGTCATTTTTGAGGTTTTAATTGATGTGTCAACAGAGATAAGAAACTGTGTGTGTGTGAAGGCATGAACTTGTGTGGAAAAGAGAGGTTGGGAAAAACGTTACCGGTGTCATTGGTTGTATATGTGTGTTTATATGCAGACGCCTGTCTTTCACCCCTCGACGCAAGCACAATCACACACACGGAAGCAGACCCACGTTCCGTTTATACTCCGGGTCCATAGCTCAACTTTTACAAATCCGTAAGGGTCGTGGCTATCACTCCATCTACCCACACACTCTCTGAATGCATGCATAAATTCATTACAGACATTTATCCTAATAAGACACATGCAATAGGAGAGAGAGAGAGAGAGAGAGAAAGAGAGACACAGAGACACAGAGAGAGACTGACCGACCCACCGACCGACCCACCGATCGACCACCTTTTCTTTCCTACATATTAAATACACCAATCATAGATATTGGTTGGCTTTGTACTTTGGTTAGGATCTATTTGAACGGATTCGTTCGACTCATTAGTGCAGAGCCTAATCTATTCAGCCCCCACCCTTCTAGCTATTCCGTCTTGGCTTGCTGTTGGACTAGCACTGTTTATTCATTCATAGCAAGTAATGATATTGTCATTTATAAGTGGCGAATGGAAACAGTTTTTGACAATGTCAAGGAAAACGCTGATTCATAAAAAAGATAGAGTGAGAGAGGAATATATATATGTATATATATAAAGATTTTTCCGACAATGTGACGGCATTACTGATGAAAAATACATAATTGGAAAAAGAAAATATATGAAAATTTTCTTATCTAGTTGTTTTTCCAAATTGTTTAATTAGTATAAAACAGTTCTCCTTTGAAACTTGAGAACAGATTGTCATGTACCATGAAGTATTTATAGATTTCTCAAGAGATTCCTCATGTAACTTACTACAAGATACATAAATGCGGGAGCAATTGGCCAGTTCTGTGTTCCCATTCATCAACAAACACATAATGACATACAGAGGTTGACGCAGTCCCGGCAGCTAAAACCTTACTATAAACAGTTTGCGACCTTAGTTTACAACTGGTGGGACCATGAATATATGTGGATGTAAAGAAACTGAGATTGAAGAGTTGGTAGATAGATAGAAAGAAAAGAAGGAAGAAAGACATACATATATATATGAAGAAAGAGAGAGAGAGAGAAAGAGAGAGAGAGAGAGACAGACAGACAGACAGACTGTGATAGATATGATCAGACTGTGATAGATAGACAGATAGATAGAAAACCGGAACAGTAGATAGATAGATATGAACATATTATACGAACGGGAACAATGGATAAGAAGGGACCATCAACAGGGAAACTGCTGATAAGGGTGGGGTTACTGAAAGGGAAACATCGGATAAAAGGGACACTAGAATCAAAACTGCAGATGATTGGGACCACCGAAAACGAAACTGCGGATAAAGGGGACTTTCACAAAATGCACCTAAAGGATGCAAATGCTTCTTTACTTGACTTTTGGGATATTTTCCTTAACTCACAATGGAGGTCGTTGTTTTAATACGGCTTTAATGACCCAATAAAATCTGTGATCTGAGATGACTTCAGTTAATTGGGGACCGACAAAGCTTCGAATATAGATGTGTGTGAAGATATCTGATAATGAATGAATTAATGTCATAATGAACATCAGCATATATTTTGTAATTCGACGGGGATATGTTTTCACCCAGAATAGTGGACAGTTTATCAATCTATAACACTAGAAGGTTCATTTTACTTACTCTTGATAACATAATCGTCAGCATTGAAAGAAACAAACAGAATTGATATAGACCGTGAATAAACAAAATGAACATTTGAAGTCAAAACTGTTATTTGGGTCAATGTGTAAACGGCAGCTATTTAACTCTACGGTAAGAAGAACGCTACGTTCGAACGGCTACCCTTTTGGTCGTAGTTTCGATTCCTGCAGCAGCCTCTTTTTCTTCAATAGTCTATTCTAACAACACGATTTATAATAATTCTTATAACATTTCTTAATAACATACTTGCACGCACATATATATGTAAGTGACGATTTACTCATCACTAGGATGAAAAATACTCAATTAGCAGATCACTTTGTGTACACAACTTTATGTTCAGTCACGCAATACAAAAAAATTCCTCCGATTATCTCATTCTATAATGGTATCATTGTCTGTGATTGTAGGAACCAGGAATCCTCATTTACTTTATTTTTCCTGGCACATACGTCCCACAAGATTTCCGAAAAAGTTCTTCGGAACATATAAACCTCAGCAGCCATAGAGACCATGGGATATAAATGTGTCCCAGGAGTCTCTAAAGGGTTAAACCCAAACATCAAACATTCTAAAATTCATTTCAATATTTATATTCGATATTCAATTTTAATTTTGAACTCCTTGATTATCACCACAGCTGCTATTAACAGATGGTATATACAGATTTTGGGAGGCGCAAGGATTAATTGGGAGTTAGGCCTGAAGGTAAAAAGATTGTGTTACGCCGATATTTCCTAGTGATAAAGGTTTGCCCACTTTGAAAATCAGCATTGGAAATCATTTCATTTTCTCATCCAAACTTGAACATCAACTTCTGGCACCAGAATTAACACATAATTATTTTAGCCGTCATTGGGCAGTTTACGCCTCATACTCACACTCACTTTCTCTCTCTCTCTCTCTCTCTCTCACACACACACACACACACACACACGCACACAATGTATATATACATATATATATAGTATGAAAAAAGATAGTTATATATATATATATATATATATGATATTATAAAGACGATATATGTTTCTTTGTTTCTAACTATGTATCTATGTAACTAACTTCATGTTTCATAAACTTTTGAACGGTTTCACCAAGAGTTATGTACAAGGGTAACTTGAAGCCAGGATGAATATTGGATAGGTCACGCTGACTGGTGACTTCTAATCGTCAATTAAGGTAAGGTCAGGTCTATTTGGTATTTTTGAAAAAGTCAAATCTAACAGAGACCGCTGCACACTACGGGCCGCAAATTTTTGTGCAAGGGTATCTAGACCTTTAAATCAATCTTTTGACATCTCTATCAAGAAAAATTCATTTTCCTACGTGGTCATATTTGAATTTTGTGTGTTTGTGAGTGCGTTCAGATACAGTAGGAGAGTGTGTGTACGTGGGTGGGGGCACAGAACAAGATATGACCCTCTTAATTAAGCTTTTGGAATCTTTATAAAACATAATTTGCTTTTGTCTGTTGCTATGTTTGAATTTTTCTTTGTACCGGGACCGACGAAGGGGTGACGGACGTAGGAGTAATCCCACTTTAATTTTTCTCGTCTCTATGAAATATAATTTGTTTTTTTTTATCTAGATATATTTCATATTATTCATATATATATATATATATATATATATATATATATATATATATATATATATACACACAAAAATACATATCTATCTATCCGTCTATCTATATCTGTATCTATATGTACATAAGTACAGATGTATGTATGTATGAATCTATCTATCTATCTATCTATCTATCTATCTATCTATCTATATACATATGTATATATATATATATACACAAAAATACATATCTATCTATCCGTCTATCTATATCTGTATCTATATGTACATAAGTACAGATGTATGTATGTATGAATCTATCTATCTATCTATCTATCTATCTATATACATATGTATATATATATATATATATATATATATATATATATATATATATATAAAAGCAAATCAGAATCCAGCGTTTCCAACAAACACGTGTATGAATGCCTCAATGTCCACAAGCGGCGATGTTTATCAACATACATTCAATATACATATGTATAAGCGTATTTGTGCACACATGAGTGATGTCTTTCACTTGAAGTCTTTCATCTCTGCTTCGTCATATGTCAACACATGTGAGTCAATCTCTTTATGGTGGGGACTCTTTCCCCTGTCCCATATACTTCACAACCACGCCACCCCCCTGAACACAGCTTCCGTTTGCCTCCGTGTTGACGTCTCTCCCCATCGAACACAAGAATGAATGTGGCGATATTCTAACCAAAGGCGGTCACTCCCTCCCCCTCTGCCAATTCTTTCGCCCTTGATATACGCTAATTTAACCCTTTAACCGTAAAAAAATATCAAAACAACGTTGAATAGTCTGAAACCAAAGCAAAATATATGAGATCGAACCTTTTATGATTTCCTATCTTTCATTTCTTTTTACTGTTTGACAAGGACTTGCTCACTATGCGGATCGAAGGCCCCGCGAACGTGTGTGGGTCTTTCCTTGTGGTAAATTATGGAAAGCGTCTTTCTTTTCCCGAACGTTTCCCCTTTTATTGAGATTCTCTGTTAAGTCACGCGGCGGTTCGTTTTACGGGAAGAAAGCTGCGCTTCAAGTGTGTGGGTGGGTGAAACAAAAAAACAAAAAACAGAACAGATGGGCAATGAGCCGAGACTAAAACAAAAACAACAACAAAAAAACAAAATGAAAAATGAAACAAAAAAAAAACAACAAAAAAAAACCAAAAAAACCCTAGATCGGCAATGAGCTGAGACTGTCTTCATGCTTATATTCTAAGCCAAGACTCCAGGCAGATGCCAGAAGCTATTGCTCTTTCTGTATAGGTTGTTAAAGGAGAAAACAATTTTTTTTTCTGTTTTATCAGCACTTTGTTATGGACGGGTTTGGCTGGATATTCATTGGACTTTGAAGTTGGCTTTTAAAAACTTCGCCGCTGAAAGTAAAATGAAATGGTAAATGAGAATGAAAGGTGAAGAAATCAAAGTGCGTATCTCAAAAAAGTAAAATCGGAAGATGACAATGACAAGGTTGAAAGAAAGAAGACGGAAGGAAGTATTGAGGGATGCTCGAGTGAAGAAACAGCCTCCCCCGGAGGGTAACAGAGGTGAAAGAGAGAGAGAGAGAGAGGGGGGGGAGAGAGAGAGAGAGAGAGAGGGGGGGAGAGAGAGAGAGAGAGAGAGAGATTCGGGATATGTAGGAGAAGGAAGTATGGAAACACACTCGCACACACACACAAATACACACGCACGCACACCGCAGATATATGATCTGGTTAGTTAAGTGAATTATGAATAGTGCACCAAGAGGAAAAACCTTCGACAACACACGGTATGATTCCCATCGTCAGCTGAAAAAGCGCACTGACTAGATGTAGTACGGACTTTTGCCCCGACTCTCATGAGCAGTACACTTTGTGCACTAAAGCGTAGACAGCAAGCCGAGAGGCTGCTTTCGTGAGTTACGAGTGCCCGTGAAGGATGGTATTTCGATGGTTTTCATCTCAATCAGGATGGTAGATGGTAGGGAGAAAAGAATTGGTTAGAAATTTCGCTTTAACCTAGACAGGAAAACACATCATCATCATCATCATCATCAGTTTTTTTTTTTTCGTCCGTCGTTGGGCATAGACGTCCACCAGGATTCGCCACAACTCTCTATCATAGGTGTTGCGGTGCCTTTACTTTCTGAGCTTGTCTTCTCAGTCTCTCCGTCTAATATTCTGTCGGCGTCAGTTTCTCATGTAATCTCTGGGGATCTATGATTTGAGTCATGGTGTACAGTGTTTTTTTTTTTTGGCTTGCAACATGACCAGTCCATTACCATTTGAGTTTTCTAATGGGTTTTACAATGTATCAGTCCTGTTTCTCTCACTAATATATTGTGCTGTCTTGTGATCTCTCTATGCGAGGCTGAGCATGATTCTTTCATGTGGACCTTGCATGCATCTCAGTTTGAGGATCAGTTTCTTGGTTAGGTTCTTTGTTTCAGCTCCATCGATGACTATCGGCAGGGTGCATTGGTTGTGTACTCTTCTTTTTATAACTAGTTGGATTTTCTTGTTTTTGAAGGTTGAGTTTGCTCTGCCGAAGGCTTGCCATCCTAGAATGATTATTCGCTGGATTTGTCCTTCTTTGTTCTTCTTCGTTTTCCGGGGCATATGTAGTGGTATACTTTCTCCAGTGTTGTGTTTTCGATTCCAAGCCTTGTGTGTTCATGTGTATATCCGTATATGACAGAGAATGGCAACATGTACACCGTCACAGCAGCCCGTTTAACAGGCTTCACAAAGTCTCAGAGTCCTTTCAGCTCCAAAAATGGTCAAGTCAAGATGATATCAGCTCACCCAAACACTTTACAGCCTGCATCAAGATGATCTTCCGAAACCTAGAGTGGGAAAATAAAAGAATCAGTATATATATATATATATATATATATATATAGTGTATACCCAAGCTACCTCATATTTACATATGGCATTTTCAGGGCCTCTAACTAATTCTAGACGAGCAAGATAGTTGGTTTCTGCATGAACTTCAGCAAAACAAAGGTCATGTGCAACAAACATATTGAAATGTTGAAAATAAACACACAACGATCAATACATATATATATATATATATATATATATATATATATATATATATATATATATATATATATTGTAGAATAAGGATTCTCTACAAAAACACGTTTATGTTTCTGTCCTGTTTGAGCTTATTCCAACGAATGAATAGGTATATTTTAGATTCCCGTGGAAAAACGTTGGGTATTTTTTGTGGGTGTTACTAGGTGGGAAGAGTTTTCTCTTCTGTTTTATTTGATTTGTTTGATTTGTAGTTCGTACATTCTTACAGGTGGTTGTACATGACATGCCAGGGGTATGGTATGAGCGTTAGTATCATTAGTAAGTTATTGTTGGTTTTGTATGTTCTTTATAGGAATGTTTTATTTTCACTCAGATATCTGAGATTTATTTCACCATGCTGGGATCCCTTTTATATGATCTCACTGGGTTGTGTGATTATGCTTATTTCTTCTCAATTGAAAAAAAAATCAAACAGAGAGCATTCAGTGTTAGGGTTTATAACGTAAAGTAGAAAGTGGTTCTGGAGATATTCAATTAAATCTTTCTCAACACATAGTGCATCAAGAGATTTTAAAGAAGTACCCATTCATTGACTAAGGGGCCGTTCTAAAAACTATTTTGTTTAAATTGTAAATAACGATAAAAGTTGGTCATATTTTCGAAAGTTTTAAATGATTTGTAACGATTTATGATACGGCTATTTATTATTGACATTTTTTTTTTATTCATTTATCATATTATTCTTGCTCTTGATGAAGATTTTCATGGTGAGGGTTTCTAAAACTGAATGATAAAAATAATCATATTGTAGATAAAACATGTCAAATGATTTTTTGATTCAATATGTTGAGAAAGAATCAATTGAATATTGCCCCGCGTTACGTTCTACTGAACGTTATAAAACCTAACATTGAATGCTTTTTTGAATATGAAGAGATAATATAGGGCATTAAAAGACGTGATTCGGTTTTAGTATACATAGAGAAAAGAATGCAAAACGATCATGTAAGTCTTTTTGGTAATTCAAGAAGAAGGGAGGTAAGTCTGATAGGTTGTCCTTTTACACGCACAGTAGTAATGGTTACAACTGTTTGGTTTTCAGTATCATTCAAACCTGATTGGATTACACTACTCAATTGTAAATAGGCTATTTATCTTCATAATCAGCATATTGCCAATAGCTGACGAGAGCAAGGGACACGAAAGGTTAGCATTCACCGGATATATTTCCTTGTAATTCTTGCATATATATATATATATATATATATATATACACGCACACACACGCCGGCTTTGCAGATAGCCACTGAGTTAACGTCACTCTTGGTAAGGCAGAAGTCCAAGAACGCACTTATTCTTCATCTCTCTATTTTTATGATCGTTTGGTATAAATTAGTTATGTTTCCCGATGCCAACAATATGAAATATCAGTAAATGGGCAATTTATATCCGACTGAATGTGATTATTATAAAGACATTTTAGTAGGGACTTGATTTTGCTCGGCACCAATGTTACTCGGTTGCAAATCGATAGGCTATAGATTGTGCAAATAAGGAGCGCCGTTCGTGGACTATTATGATATTTAGGAGAATTTATTTCCACCACAGCGGCTTTATCAGAAATAATGTTGAAAAACGAAAGCGGTCAGCTCACGTTCTGCATTCATTTCGTTATTGACAAAGCAGATATTATTTCGGTTCCGTCATCCTAGTTTTTTTTGCTATGGCGGTAACTATACGATGTCTTGTTCAAATATTGTCCGATTTCTATGTCCAAATAATACACAGACCGTAGACATGGAAAATGAGAAAAAACAATCTAAAAAAATCTGATACAACCATTTCGATGTATGGATTTATACAAGACATTGTATTATCACCGCCACAAAAAAACAACAAAAAATAAAAAAAATAAAAACAATACGAAAAACTAAAAAACAAACAAAAAAAAAACAGTTTATGGAACCCAAATGATATCAGCCTTGTCCATAACTGCGTGAATAAAGATTATTTTTTAGTCATTTGTTTTTTATCATCATTTCTGATGAAGCTGCAATGTTGAAACAGTAAAATCAAAGTTCCTAAACTTCATAATTATCATATATGTATATATATATATTAGCAAAATTGTGCTTTGTAAAATGAGATTATTCAATTTTGCAACCGTTTTGATATGTTTTCGTACAATTCATGTCAAAATTCTCTGGAAATTGACGAAACAATATCAATGAAGTGGCACAAAATTGTTATTTTAGTGACCTGTATCCACATGTGACTGAACTTTGTAAAATAAGATTGTTCACTTTTACTGCTGCAGAATTTTTTTTCCATCTATTTAATGTCAAAATATTCTTGTCCAGGATTTCAAAAGTTTTAAAAATTTTATCAAAACACTGGATAGGTACGTACTTTTCTTACTGATCCTGTTTTCTTTACGATTTTCTGATTTTTTAAACGTCGTTTATAACTTTTGGGGAAACATGGAACTTAACCAAGAGACAGACCCGTAAATTGAGAACTATGCTACGTGCACATGAAAGAATTATGCTGGGCCTCACATGGAGAGACCACAAGACAATACAGTACATCCAAAAAAGACAAGAGTCAGGGACATCATAGAATCCATTAAAAATCTCAAATGGCGGTGGGCTGGCCATGTTGCGAGAATGACTGACAACCGATGGATATCACGACTCACAACATGGATACCCAGAGATCCACATGCGTAACCAAGGCTGGCAGAATATTAGATGGAGAGACGAGCTAGACAAGTTCAGAAAGTACTGGCTCCGCAACGCCCATGATAGAGAAGTGTGCCAAATCCTGGGGAAGGTCTATGTCCAACGACAGACGTTAAAAGACTGATGATGATGAATGATGATGATAACTTTTGGGTAGAAGATTAGAATATTTCAATTCCATCAGAATGATATTCCCATTATTTATTGGGTAAATATAAAATTGATAATAAATTAGCCAGTCAGAATCACCTGGCTCAAATAGATGAAAGGTTGCTTAGATTGATCTTTGAAAAAAAAAGTTATAGCAAAAAAAAAAAAAAAATCAAAGTCGTAATCTTTCGTGAAAACCAAGGTTGCTACGTAACTTTTTTTTTTAACAATAATCGATCAAGCACTGATATACCAAAAATTGGTGAAAATCGAACAGAAAATGAATATATATATATATATATATATATATATATATATATATATATATATATATACATTGGGTATGCTTTCTAAAATAATAGAGTGGATAATAATTGATTGAGTTTTCCATACTATTTCTTGTTTATAACTATATAACTCTAAATTTGAAAATAAAAAAAAAGCCTAGCCACATCACTTGCTTTGGATGAGGGTGATGTGCTTCAAGAGCAACTACCCAAACCCTTCACTAAGAAAACACCCGTTCCTGCTGCGTCGTCGGTCCTAAAACGTCGAACCACATCACTTGCTTTTGATATGAGAGATGTGTTTTAACAGCGACTACCATAACAAAGCCCGAAAACCATCATCAAATAACATTGTATGTTGGCAACGATAATGTCAGAGCACTCTCAACAGACACGCATCTAACCGATCTAAAAAATGAAATCAAAAACATCAAATTGGACATAATCAGCAATAGCAGAATGAGAAAAACTAATGGAACCAAAGAGCAGAATTCTTCTTTACAACTACAGAAATGTAGAAGTAAAACAAAGCGGAATAGGCTTTCTCATCAATAAAGAACTCAAAGACAACGTATTTGGCTTCAAAGCTGTCTCGGACAGCATAGCCAGCGTCACCATACAACTCTCAAAGAGGTACAAACTGAATACCATCAAAGTCTATGCTCCCACTTAGCAATCAATCCAACTGGAAATAGACAACTTCTATAATGACTTAAACTCCGTACTCCAAGACAACAGAAGATACTTCAATGTCATCATGAGAGACTTCAACCCACAGGTAAGACAAGGAAATGAACGTTACGTCGGCAAGTTTGGATATAAAGTACGGAACGAAGAAAGAGGAGATCTTGTAAACTTGGAACGGCCAACGGGTTCAAAATCATGAACACCTTTTTCATAAAGGGATCCAATAGAAAGTTGGCCTAAGGAGAGCCCTAACCATGAAACCAAGAACGAAATAGACTACATTCTAGCGGACGAAAGAAAACACCGTTAAGGACATTAGAATTCAAAATCAAGTCAACGAAGGAAGTGACCACAGAATCGTAAGATGAAAAATGCGGTTAAACACCAACAACGACCACAGGAAAATGTTCCATACCAAACTGCAACCACTATACGTACCAAAAGAGCTCACTTGATCCTTCAAGCTTGAACTTAATAACAGGTATAAAATTCTTACCGAACCAGAGGAGAACGACATCAGCATCAACGAAGTCAAGCAGCATCTTTAATAGAAGCTGCCACTATATTTAGACGAAAGAGCCCTCAAACAATTAGTAAAATCTCATGGAACGAAGAATCTCATGGAAAAACGTAGAAACCTCAGACAACCGACAATAAAAAGAGAGAAAATTGTAGCAACTGAGCGAAATAAAACCACCCAAAAGGAACAAAGAGAAGACAAAAGGAGATACAAAGCAACTCTCGAAAAAGAGGCTTCAAAGCTATAAACAAAGCTCTCAGTACAGGATGAGAACAAATAACTAACATACTCGAGGAAAATGGAGACCTAACAACAGACAGAGACAGGATTGTCGAACGTGTCTAAGAATTCTACCAAAAACTCTACTCCTCCAAACAAGGAATACAAAACAACGAACAGGATACGCAAGATGCCAGCAATTAGCTCGACGATTTCCTAGATGCTCCATGGGAGGTGAAGCAAACCATTAAACAAACGAAGAAAGGAAAAGCCACTGGAGCAGACAACATCGCCATTGATCTACTCAAAAAAGCTTGTAAGATCATCAATAGGAAATATAGGCCTATTTTATTCAACACATGCATAAAAAAAACAATCATGATGCTTTTATATAAAAAAGGAAACCCGAAAGACCTCAACAACTACAAAACCAACCACGGGAGCTACCTGCACTCGATAAATCAGTGGAAAGAAAAAGCAACAGAATACAAATTGCCACCTACTGTAGCATTTATAGACTTCAAGAAAGCTTTCGATTCGATGGTAATTCCCATGGTTTCGAAGACCATCACTGTACAAGGTGTAGTCTCCGTATATGTCAGAGTACTGCAACATAAATACTGTCACAGCAGCTCCTTTATTAGGCGATATAAAGACTTCGAGCCCTTCCAACTCCAAAAAGAGGTACAACAAGGTGATACCAGCTTACCCAAACTCTTCACAGCCTGCCTCAAGATGAATTTCAGGAAGTTAGACGGGGAAAATAAAGGAATCAAAATAAACAGCGAATATCTGAGCAACCTCGGATTTACAGATGACGTTATGGGATATACTTTTTTGATTATCATATGAGTACCATATATATATATAGAGTGGTTGTCATTTCCATCAAATTCATTCTACCAGGCTGTGGAGTTATTAAATAGCTATCAGTAATATTTATAATTCCTCAATCTTATTTTGATTCACCAAATGTCTGACCCTCTTTCTGTCTGTAGCAGCTTACCGTAAAAACTACTATGGGTCTAAGGTATGTTTTTAATTAGACTCTGAAAATCACCCCAGAATGTTTTCAGAGGGGCGTCGATCGTTTCACAATAGGAAATTTACACTAAAACGGGCATTTAAAAAAAATACGACTGACTGATGGCTTATTTAGTAAGAGCCAAAACCTCAACATTTTTTCTCTTACTGTCCCCGCTCTCCAAGAACTCTGGCTCTTACTCTCTCTCTCTCTCTCTAAAGCTTAAGCGATGAGTTCCTTAAATTTTCCTTTGCAAATTATTCTTCAAATAAGTCCCTTTCTTTAAGAAAGGCTGTATTTAAATTGAAAACAAACACAAATATTGAACATGAAAACAGTTGATAAGAATCTTTCTTTCAAGAAGAATACGTTTTTTTAAATAATTGAATGAATGCATTAGAAGGAAACAACCCATGTATATCTTAATATCGACTTCCGATTTCAACCAATGACTAATAAAATTGCTTGATCGTTACATTTTGTAAAACTATCGATTTTAATCTATGATCTATAAAATTGCTTAATAGTTACGTTTTGTAAAACTTTATTTTAACTTATGACCTATGAAATTGCTTAATGGTTATATTTTCGTTATGTGTGGAATCTTTGTTTAAAATCCTTAAAATCTTACAATATACATAAATTACTTTTGATGTGTTTTATCTCTGAAAAGTTATATTTATTTATTTATTGTTCATTGCTTGAGAAACAACCGACTTTTCCGATTGTCAGTTTTCATGACCTCGACCAATCTGTATTGAAAAGGCACAAGTGGCAATCAAATAGAATTCTATTAAAAAAAGAGAATTACTGAAAGAGAAATAAAAAGAACTTCATCTATTGAAATCAGATTGTTATTATTATTAATTTCTTTTTTTCTACTATTTACTTTTAACCTAATTTTGTTGCGTTTTATCGCAACTTAACTCGTTTTTCTTCATCAGTGAGTGAATAAATCAACTGCGTGGATCGGAATAGAGAATAAATTCTAAGCGGGAATCAAACTTAGAACCAGCTAATCTAATCTCACTCTCTAGCTATTAAGATCAAATTAAATTCAAATTAAAAAAAATAATAACTTTTTTTCAATATTACTTATTCTTAGAAAAAATGAATTTGGATCGAATCGAACAATGATAAACATGAAGCCAGAAAGATCGTCATCGAGTGTCAGCTTAAAGGTTCGAGAGTTCCAATGAGAATGGCCGCACATTGAGCTAGACATCTTCTGGCGTAGAGAGTCGTGAGTTCGATTCTCACCTGGAACATATTCTTTTTTCTGATCTGAAATTGGGGATTTTATCCATTACTGACTAAACACACTCTCATCTGCCTGCGTAAATCTGACAAAATGAACGTCCCACACGAACCACCAGAGTCGTTCAACAATGGCACCACTCACCTCTCACCTCTCACCCAAAAGCTGTGAAACAAAAGACCAAAAGAAGTACAGGTTGATCACCAGCCTCAAAACCACCTGTAAACTAATCACGCCATTTCTATCGAATAAAATCTACTCCAATCTTGAAAATCACAATATATTTCTCCGGGAATAAGAAGGCCGCAAAAGAAGTTTTTATGACTGCGAAGACCATATCGAAAAAAATGATTCTCGAAACTTGTCGAGCCAATCGCTGTAATATAAGCATAGCCTGGATAGATTATCAAAAGGCGTTTAATAGTGTACCACATACTTGGTTATTAAAAGCTATAACTAGCTGACTTCCACAAACATAGCATGACACTATCTACCAATCAATTTTATTGATTAATTGCATCAATTCTAAAAATTTTGCAATACTTTCTCATTTCATGTCATAGTAGTCAGCATTAATTCAGAGTTATCCACATAGAATATTGATAATACTTTTGTTTTATTCTATTTTTATTGTTGTATATGCTATTTGATTTGAAGATTTTTAGTGAGAGCCTTTTCCGAGTAAAATTTATGGGGTTTTCGTATCGTTTAATATATTTTATATTACTTTCATGTAGTGATGTATATTTCTATGGCATAGATGTCATTATTCAACAGTTTTTGCATTTCTTTTTTAAACAAAATTTATTTTGTTTTTTCTTTCTTTGTTACTTTTCCTCATAATGTTTATTTGTTTATTCAACTTTTCTTTGTGGTGATATTTGTCCAAAACTTCCTTCCTATGATTCAATAGATTAGATTCATTCTTGAAATCTATAATTCTGAAATTTTCTTCTAAAAACTCTCATATTTTCTGATAAAAATGTTTAAAAATTTTAAATCCTATATGACACTTATTTTAGAATATCTGGAAGAGAGTGAACCCCCAATCAAATCCTATCCAGGCTCAAACAGAAAGTAAAAAAAGAAATCGATTGGTGGATTCAAGGAAAGAGATGAACACACCGTAATAATTTACTGCGATTGAAACAAATAAATGAAAAAAAAATGAATAAATAAACAAATCGGTGAAACAAAATTTTTTATTTTTAAGTTTTTAAAATTCTTGAATTCTTCCAAGGTCATCACATTTTCATTTCATAAACATACTCTCGTTTAATGCTTAGCGCTTCATGCTTCACAAGAAGTAACCATCTATAAATTTTCATACCCTGTACAATTCTATCATTTATTCAATCTGAGAAATATCTAACTGATGAAAAGATGAAAATGGAATTTAAAGAAAGAATGGGCATTGCGGAGCCAGTACTTTCTGAATTTGTCTAGCTCGTCTCTCCAACTAATATTCTGCCGACCTCGGTTGTGCATGTGATCTCGGGGAACCCACGTCATGAGTCGCGATGGTCTTGTTAACCATTGCAAATTAGGTCCCTATTGGTGCTACAATATTGTAGTTTTCTGCTAATCTCAGATAAACAAACCAAACATTGTAGTCTCTTCCAACAGATCAGTTTATTTCTCCATCATTTTTGCGATCTGTAGATTTTGTACGTTTATTGTTTAAAATCTTTCACAATACCGGTTCTCTTTTTTCTTGTCCTTTGACCAAATACACGTACACTAATCTTTCCAAGATATTATTGAACATTCCTTATGATCCCATGACGATCGAATTCGTAATCACAGACTCTTGTGAGTTCTGCACTAATCACTACCAAATTGGCAGTTTGTCACATCAAAGAAACATCAAGGAAACTTATTAGTACCAAAAGCAGATTTGTAAAATGTCTTTTTCTATTTCGTCGTTAACAAATATTGCTTTAGGCTGATTTTTTATTGAACAATTCATACTGCTGCGTTAAGCCCAAATGCACGCATGCGTATACACACAGTTTCTCTCCCCCTCTCTGTTTCTCTCTCTACCTGTTTTCTTCCTCTCTCTCAATTCTCTCTTTATCTATATAGCTATATCAATATTTGTGCTTCTGTCTGTTTGTTTATTCGTGCCTCTTCTCCGCTATAACTACGAGAACTATCGACCTAACATTCCGCATGTAGACTGTGAACTTACCACGTAGCCTATGTGACATTGACTTCTGTGGTTATTTAATATCACCAAATGGCATTTTAAACAATTTTCCAAGTTTTGGGCCACAATTTAGTATCTATGGAACGTGAATAGAGCATAGAGATACATCTTTCCATGGTGAAAGTCATATGTAATATGGATTTGACCTCTGGGGTCATTTGAGATCACTAAAGGTTATTTCCGGTCATTTCTAGCCAATTTTCAGAGTTGTGAGCCATAATTCTGCACAAAGGATGCCGACATTGAGGATATGGCCACATCTTCTCGCAACAAAGATAATAGACTAAGCGAAATTGTCCTCAGAGGTCACTTGCAGTCACCAGAGGTCGCTTCTGGTCATTTCTACTCAATTCTTCAAGTTTTGAGCAATAATTTCGCACCTACGTAACTGTATTGCGATACTGACTTCAGGAGTCATTTGATGTTACCGTAGGTAATTTCTTGTCATTACTAGCTCATTTTCCAAGTTCTCAGCCATGGTTTTGCACCTAAGGAAACTAATCTTGCGTACAGATAATTATTTCTCCCCGGGCAACGCAGGGTATCCCTGCTGGTTTGTATATATTGAACGGGAAGTAGGGGTCCAGTTTAAAAGGAAAGTTCAAAAGATATATCTTTCATAAAACTTCAATCCATTGAGTATGCATGTTAACTTTGATTGGGCTGCACTGATATGGGACACAAAAGCACTAAGACACCCCTCTCTTATATATTTAAGATGTATATATGTGCGTATGCATGCGTGTGTCTATTCACATGAATTGGCCTCTGATTTGATTCAATCACTACATACAAATCATTTATTCGATCATACATACACATGAATAAGTACTGATACTATATCTATTATTCAGATTTGCCTAACCTCACTTTCATGACGATTTCTCTTAAATTGCGTTTTTCCACAAAGTATATTTTATATTTCTTTCCCGGAGTGATGTATATTTCTATGGCATAGATGTCATTATTCAACAGTTTTTGCAGTTTTGTTTCCAAACAAAATTCATCTTATTTTTTCTTTCTTTGTTAATTTTCATCACAATGTTTATTTGTTTATTCAACTTCTCTTTGTGGCGATATTTGTCCAAAACTTCCTTCCCATGATTCAATAGATTAGATTCATTCTTGAAATCTATAATTCTGAAATTTTTCTTCTAAAAAATCTCATATTTTCTGATAAAGGTGATTGAAAATTTTTAATCCTATATGCCGCTTATTTTAAAATATCTGGAAGAGAGTGTGTCCACAATCAAATCCTATCCATGGTTGAGGCTCGTCCAAATCCATTTCTCCATTATGTTCCTTCTTGAAGAAGGTATTCATGATTTTGATCCCGTTTGTGGTTGCGAAATTTACAAGACTTTCACCTCTCTCGTTCCGTTATCTATTTTCGAACTTGCTGATGCATCGTTCATTTCCTTGTCCTACCTGCGCATTGAAGTCTCCCATGATGATATTGAAGTATTTTCTGGTATCTTGGAGTTGTTGCTGATATCTTCATTGGTTGATTGCAAAGTGGAAGTGAAGACATGGATGATGCTCTGTTTTTTACCTCTTGGAGAGTTGTACGATGATATTGACTAAGGGGTCTGAGAAAGCTTTGAAACTTACCACGTTGTTTTTGAGATCCTCGTTGATGGGAAAACCCACTCTGCTTCATTTTTTTTCTTTTTTTCGTTGTCGCAAAGAAGATGTTTGCTCTTTAGTTCGATTAATTTTTCGCCTGATCTTCTCATTCTGCTTATGCTTATAATGTCCCATTCGATGTTTTTGAGTTCATTTTCAAGATCAGTTAGGTGCATGTCTGTTGAGAGTGTTCTAACTTTGTAAGTGTCATCGTATAATTTTGTTTTCTCGGTGATGGTCTTATGTTGTGTTTGGTTAGTTGCTGTTGGGGCACATCACCCCAAATAACCCCCCACCCTAAGCAAGTGATGTAGCTTGTCCTCTTTGGACCAATGACACAGCCAATGTAGTTTTGATTGTTCGAACCAGAGAAAATGTTAGGTCACATGTATACAACCAATGCATCTGCTGATAGTCACCTACTGAGCTGAAATATGGAACTTAAAAAAACTGACCCTCAAACTGAGATGTATGCAATTGACAGTATCATGCTCAACATCATATGACGAGACCACAAGACAATACAATATATTAGGGAATAAACTGGAATCCGAGATATCATAGAATCCATTATAAAGACTCAAATGGCAAGGGGTTAGTCATGTTGCAAGAATGGCAGATAACCGTTGGGAATCAAGACTCACAACATGGATCCTCAGAAGTCACATGTGAAACTGAGGACGGCGAAATATCAGATGGTGAGACGAACTAGACCAGTATTGGCTCTACAACGCCCATATTAGAAAGGAGTAGCGAATCTTCAGGGAGGAGTATTTCCAACGACGGACGATAAAAAACTGATGATGAGGCACCCGAACTGGATGATATGGTTGTTTGTCTCCCGACGACGAAACAATTTTGACTTGAAGTGAAATCATGAACGATCATAAAATAAATTATCATGTTTTCATTTCCGACGGATACAATATTTAATTGTTAATTGTAGGCGTAATCTTCGAAGTTTGAAACTAGAAATAACGGACACAGAATGACGCAAATAAATACTACGAAATACATCAAGTAAATGTTACATGGTACATCAAGTTTGATGATGTATGAGTTCAATAATAGAGCATAAACAGTTCTCATTTCTTTCGAAATCAAAGTGGTTTAATAATGAGTATGTATGTGAGTGTTAATCTACTTTTGAATGTTCTTTGAAGAAACATTTTTTCTCATTGAAAAGTAATTTTGAAATTTACTCACAAACGAAGCTACTTTTAAGGTTAAATCGACAGATATCCATGATCATGTCGCTTTAGCCGTCTGTTTCTCTTTCATGGTTGTCGTCATCCGCTTCAACGAGAAGACTTCGTTGACACTCTCCTCCAAATGGTGATATTCGAATCGCTGGGTATATTTATAGCGAAATCCCGAACGCCTACATGTGTTCCTGATCGGCTGCCATAAGCGGCCTTCAGATGGTAGAGCTAGACAACAATGGATAACCTTTAACCCGTCTTGCCTGGGAAGCATCTTACCGTTTCCGTTTTCATCGGTGATCTCGTGTGCAATCATACTTCATGATATTGTTTGTTTTTTTTACGAAGAAAACTTGTATACACAGTTTGTTTGTCTATTTTGGCCCTATGATGCAATTACTTGGTCAACAGATCCTTTGTGAGAATAACTTACTCTCAGTATAGTCTTCTTGTTGGCACACCTTCTTCCTAAACATCCTCGACACCCGTTTAGTTTCTTTTTTTCATAATTTATTTACTAACAAAATACTATTTAAATAAATTCACAATCTTCATTACGCACAAAGAATTACTCATTTGCTCTTCAATTATTAAGATGTCTATCATCAAAGAATCAAAAGACAAGAAATAATTTAAACCAAATCTTAATTAGTATTTTGTCTACGAACTAAATGTTACTACCATACAGTTTATACTTAAGTTTTGTCATCTTTTTCGATTTATATGCTGTAAATAAAACTTGAATTGAAAAACAAAGAAAACAAAAAAAAAACAAAAAAAACGATTCGTTTGGTGTCAATTGAATATTGCGTATTTACCTAAAAACAACGCCTAATTTACCCTGGGTTTTTAAAAATATTAGCTGAGAATACCAGCCTTCCGGCTAGTTTTCTGATGCTATGTTGGGCCTTCGGCTGTAAAACCTCGAATTGTGTAATGGTTTGATGTTTTGTTGCCGTAAGCTCCGTATAATTGGGAATGGCTATCCAGGAGGTAGGTCTTCTCCAACTGGTGTTGATTATTAATCACACACACACACACACACACACGCACATAAAAACACACACACACACACACACACGCATGCATGCATGCACACACACACACACACACACATATATAAATATTTATACTTATATATTTATGCATGTATACTTCAATTTTATGAATATACATGTACAGGTATATACTGCTGCAGATTTAAACTACGCCTTGACTTCTGTTCCGACTGAAGATTATCTCTGGAACTTGTACATATAATGAATAATATATATATATATATATATATATATATATATATATATATATATATATATATATATATATATATATATATATATATATATATATAGTACAAATGGATTTACTTATTTGTATGAAATAAGCCCTTCCTTATTTGTTAGATAAAGATGAAAATAAGTCATTTATTCATTTTGGCTCTTTCGATGGGAGAGTCGCCTTCTAAAAACTTGGATATCTTGATTTATACATCGGTTGGTTTTAACATCACTCGACAGACTAATATTGCGAGGATTGTTATTGGTCTCGTTGTTAACGTGGAAAAACAAAGTCATCTCAAGCCCCCGACTTGAACTTGAGGCCAACAATATCACTATAGTTATATGTTAAATATATAGGCATATACAGTAAATCTTGGCTATAACGAACTAATTTCGGGGGAGGTGTAGTCGTTGAAGCCGAAGTTCGTTTTACCCGTTGTTTGCCTCTCGTTTGATCAATAAGTTCCATAAATTGGCGTATTTAAGAAACATTGTTCAGTAGATTCGAAGGCAGAATGGTTGCCATTTGTTCTATTTTCGGCCTTAACGTTATGTACAGTTCTATAAAATATAAGATAAACAACTATTGTATTTATTTATCCCTCTCATTTTGAGATGATTTTTAGAGTAAGTGCTGTAGACCTACTATTCTTTGTATATAGATTATTCCTAAGTAGATAATAAACATGAACTTTGCACCGTACGGAGATAATCCATGAGTAAATACTATACATGAACTTTGGATCTAAACGTATAGTAAGTACTCATTTTATTTCAAATTATCCATATTTCAAAATTATCTTTTGATTTATTATTCTATAAACAGTGCAATGTTTTACACCTGTTTCGAAAACTTCTTATGAATATCAAAAACCTTACATTACGGGGAGACGGCTGATGTAATTCGACCAGAATCACATCGAACTTCTGAAGACATTTATGAAACCGGGTAAGGTTTATAAAAAACAATTGT
The DNA here is from genome assembly GCA_963457665.1 of Thysanoteuthis rhombus. Lineage (NCBI taxonomy): Eukaryota > Metazoa > Mollusca > Cephalopoda > Oegopsida > Thysanoteuthidae > Thysanoteuthis > Thysanoteuthis major. The sequence continues at coordinate 59,583,389 of OY735209.1, forward strand.
ACCTCAAAACCATAAGTAAAACGTTTGGATTTCTTTTTTTGCACTCTCCTTAAATCCATTCAACCGTTATTGCAGGATTTACCTACCTATTTTCATAATATATATATATATATATATATATATATATATATATATATATATATAGTCATACATTTTACACTTTAGCTGAAAACGGATTTTACTTTCAAGACTTTGAAATTTCTAAGTACAAAATGTCTTTCAAATTATCTTACGATATCGCCGTGCAAGTCCAATCCCTCATGACGTACTATATTCAGATAAGTTTAGTTATACCCGGAATAATAATGTTGAACTTCAATTATCATTGTTTTGGGGATTTAAAACAGTACAGGCATTTTACCATGGAATCCCCTATCCTTGCTGATCGAACACAACCTCCCCACTAAAATTCAATTTTGGATACTTGGATTATTTCTCTTCACTCGTTTATAGTCAATTACATCCTCATATTTAAATCTTTTTTCACTTTTTAAAAATTAATGAATTACATGTCCTGAATTAGATTGTACGAGTCTGTCTAATCAAGGTTGACCATCTACTATATTTCATTTCACAATTTATATACATCATATGTGTGGTTTCTTTTGTTAATGCAATGCCACGGACTTCATTGTAAGAGTCTATTCAATTCATTTGGTCCATCAATTGTCAAATATATTCCTTCAAAAAATTATCAAAATAAATTCTAATTATTCAGTCACGACTTTCCCGTGTTTCTTTTCACATTTCCACATTATTCAGTTTCGAGTATTCAGAGCAGTACCGTATTATATGTAAAATACATTTACTGTAGAAAATGACTACATAACTTCTTGAAAAAAGACTAAATACATTGAACACACAAAAAGGACAGTGTATCTTCGTTTACTTATTACATTATTTGCAAAATGTGTGAAATATATTCGTAAGTAAAGAATTAAATTCATGAAACGAAAGTGCTTCTTTCATGTATCATTGTTTCATCTCCACATCGTATGTTAAACATGTTATTCGTAGGAGAATAACCAAATAAATTGAATAAATAAGCCTATATAAGAAATTAAATCAAATAAAGTGAAAAAACTTTTCTCATCCTTCTCATGTCCTTATCATATACTTGTCATTTCTGTCTATTAGGAAAAGAAAATTCAACCCCTTCTTTGACTACTTCGAATAAACTGCCATTACCATTAATTTTGGGTTATCATTTCTGACTTTGAAGAACTCTTTTCCAAACTTTCGACGACTCTAATCATACCCCTAGGATTGGCCCCCCTTTGACTGTTCCAGATGGACTGACCTTAGCTCTTAGTTGGATTCTCTTTTACCCCCCTTCTCGTTCCCCGCAATTCCACACCGAGGCTTAACACTCGGTAATTTAAGTTTAAGTTTAAGTTTCTGGCATCAAAGCCTTTATGGAACATGTTCTCTTTCCAAGAGGCGCTTGCTGTCAGCGTTCTCCACTACCCGCTTTTTCCGTAGCGAATCTCTTGAATCCATTTCCCTCAAACTTTTCTATAATCTCGACCGAAAAAGACGTGTTGCTTCAGGTTTCGCTAAAATTGTCTACTACATGTCCGTATCTATCTATCTCTCTCTCTCTCTATATATATATATACATATATATATATATATATATATATATATATATATATATATATATATATATATATATATTACTAATATATTAGATATTCCCACCATTCTATCTATCTATATGTCTATCTATTGCGAAAAAACATCGTCGTAAATTTAAAAGATTGATTAATGAATTTGCAGTTGAGGTTAATTTTGTCCATAATTCAATAGTTACTCTTGTCATAATCTAATAGCTGGTCACATCATTATTAAAACAAAGGAATCTCACCACAAATTTGTCGTTTTGTTGACTTTTTGGAATATTACGCGTTGAAAAAACAACTAATTACAATTAGGTGAAATTCAACAAAATTAATTAGATGAAAATCATGCGAAGAAATTAGGTTACAGGTTTGTGAAACGAAAATCAAACGACATTAATCGATCTCTCAAATATAGATGCAGCAATACTACGGAAAGAACCAATCATGATTGGAGAATATTGGAAATGATGTCGGACGTCTGCATGCTCATAAAAACACAGACCCACCCAGAAACACATATTCAAACTCCTGAGGACACACCTACATGGGGGGAACCTGGAGAGACATGTAACGGCAAATATGCATGCGCAGGTGTGTGTGTGTGTGTCTTCCCAGGTATGTGTGTACACGTACCTGAAAAGATACACATACCTGCACACGTTTGCATCCATCGAGAAGCACGCACAGACACACGTGTAATAATGTTTAGTAAAAAAACAACACCCCCTCACGGACGCATAAACATGTATGTACACTCGTGTACATAGTCACCACTCGCACACGAGCACATGTACATAGATGCATGTACATACATACAAACAAAGTATATATATATATATATATATATATATATATATATATATATATATATATATATATATATATATATATATATATATATATATATATATATATATATATATATATATATATATATATATATATATATATATATATATATATATATATATATGTGCCACTCCAAGGTTTGGGGAACTGCACTTGCGAAACTATTGTAGTACGGACAGCTGTTGAAACTCTTTGTAAACCACTCCTGTTTGTGTTATATAGTGAAATTGTCTCTGTATATACATTGAAACTCATTTAAATGATTTTTGACTACGAGTATACACGTACGCATTTGAATACATTTTTTTTAATTACACACACGCACACACACACACACACATACCCGCACACACACACACACACACACACACAAACACACACACATACCTGCACACACACACATATCTGCACACACACACACACACATCAATTATCATTATAATCACAAGCAGCCTTTTAACGTCCAACGTTTAACGAAGATCTTCACCATGATCTGAAACAGCTCATGGTCCTGGTCTCCAATATATCGTGAATCCGTCCAAATTGTCACGTCTGTATTATTTTTGCCGTCCATTTGCTGCATTGATTTAAGGAGATCCACAATGCTGATTGTAATGTCCAGCGGTTGTCAAACATTCTTGCCATGAAGCCTGTCCATTGCAATTTGAGTTTTTATATCACGGGCTGTTTTTCTGTAATATATTGTGCTGTCTTTTGCTGGAAGGAACATTGGTAATTGGAACTAATGGGATCTTTTTGTACACGCAGACTCATTGGAATTGACATTTCAGAAAACTTTATTGTATAAAGATGAGATAGATATATAAAACATTTGAAAAAAAAAAACCCAAACACCCCACTTCCACGATACATCACCCAAGTCTCTACGGTTTAAAACAGTAATCACTGAATCCACCCACAACCAGACATTGACTCCATATAACAGACAATTTTTTCTATCTCTAGAACTCTCCGAAAAAAGCCAGGATAAACTGACAAAACGTTAAGATAATCTTGGAAATCTCATTTGTAAATAACAAGTGCCAATTGACAGTCAAATAAGTAGAAGAAAATAGGTCTTGTCGACCATTCAATAAAACAGTCATGTGATCCACGTCTTTTGGTCACACGACATGTTTGGCGTGATCAATTGAGATTTCAAAAAAGAAAAGATCAATGAACAAGTTACTTTTCTTGCTTTTTGTTGGGCAATGATCTGAATTGTCAGAAGAACAAATGTAAATGCTATTGGTCACAAAGTGATCGATTTAGCATAATATTATTTTGCAAATTGAACCCCTCCCAGCAAAATCCTGTTTTGGGGGATTTGAAAGCTCAATTGGTGCGGCCGGCACGCATCATACATATGATCGCTCAAAGCCAGCCCATCAACTTTAAAACTGAAGAAACCTATGTTGACATTTTGATTGATGGTTTTTAGAAGATTCATAAAATGTTTTTCAAAATCGACCATTTTTAAATTATGGAGCACCCTGTAAGAATGAAACTCATGGCAGTACGAGACCAGCTTGCTAACCATTAATCCACTGGAAGACGCTCATCTTTTGGAACGACAAACTTCTAGGTTGTGTGCTTAAAATGATGTAAGATCCCTTTCCAAAAAGTCTAATTGAACTCTGGCTAATGAGACCATGTATAAATGATGGAAGTTATGTATCAGACGCCTGTGTTCAATTTTAAGACTCTAACATATCGTAACATTTTCTGAACCCATTTCCTCGTTTTGAGTTGTTTTTCTTTTTGACCACTGTACTCTTGTTTGGTATCTGTTGTATTCGAAGACCTTCGAGGAATGTTGGATGGAAACATGTATTTGATCAGTCGAGTTTCGTTGCTCTCATTCTTATATCCGTCGCCCAATGTTGCCTTTAAGCTGCACGACTGTGTGATTGTGCAGAAGAAAAATATGCTGCATAGCAAAACTTTAAGACCGCGCATTAAAAAGATAATTAAACAATAATGAATAAACAATAATGAGATATCAAAACACCCTATCATTAAGTTCGTTTTTTTTTTTTCAATCCATTTATTGTTAGTAGTGACTGATACTTGATTCATAAAATTTAGATAAAAACAATGATTGTCTTGGAAGTAAAAATATTTCCTGTAGACCCCACTTCGAACTTTCTGCACCCGGACCAGCCATGAAGAAAACTTATAAAGTTTCCGTCAAATTAGATCTAATGTCCTTCATTTAGAATTTCAGAGCTCGAAACCTCTCGCTTATCATGTCTATCAGCCATGAAACTGAGTCAGTGCTCTACCTGGCCCAGGGATTGAACACACGCCTTTCGGGAAACGAGACGAGCGCACCCAGCATTTTATACATTGTGTGGTACAAAGAGTAGATTCGGGGAGACCGAGTCAGAAATGACATAGAAAATGGACTCGTCGAGCCAAGTTCAAACTGTAGCTGAGACTGTTTGTATTCTGAATGCCCTTGGGAAAGTCATGAATTTACATCCCACAAATATGGATAAACTAGCGCAGACTTAAATTCGTTACGCCACTTCAGGTGCTTGTCGCCTCTGAGTCACATATCAAAAACAGACTGAATAAGAAGTAATTTTATATGTGGAGCCCCAGGCAGGGGCAGCTGAAGCCGTAGCCAGCGCAAAGGAACTACTTACTTTCATTAATGAGAAGAACCCCTTGTTTTGGGAATGGTTTGAGTTTATACGTTCTGTCAGATGCCAACATATTTCTTTCGTTTTTATTTCTTGCAAGTTTTGGCCCTTGTATGAAAAAGCCCGAGTGCCAGGGAATAGCCGGAGGGTTAGCAGCTTGAACTGGATGACAAATGCACCATTGGTATTTATGCATCTTCACAAGATTCGCTTTTGACATTGCAGAAATGACATTTATATCAAATGCAACAATTGAATTAATGTCTTTATTATGTACTTAAAAAGATAATCAAAATTAATTCAAACTTCCGACAAAAACAAGGGATGGAAAGCTAGAAGTATTACATTTATGTGTGTCTATTGTAAATTCCTCTTCTCTCCCCTTTATCTCTCTTTCTATATCTATCTATCTATCTATCTCTCTCTCTTTATTATATATATATATATATATGTATATATATATATATATATATATATATATATATATATATATATATATATATATATATATATATATATGTGCGTGTTTGTGTGTACATACTGGTATTCTCCGCTTTCTAAGGCTTTGCAATGCGCTGTGCATTTGCTTTTACGATAAAAAAAGCCAAGAAGCCAAAACAGCTTTCAGTGCCTTTTCTGCAAATTGTTATAGAAGCCACCCACGTCGTTTTCCCATCACTCATTTATTCCAGCCTCCTGCACCTCCCATAATCCCAATCTCTCACAACTCAGCCTAACATACCATAATCACCATTTTGGGATGTAGGAACGGTCAACAATTTTCCCATGTAAATTAATGGTAACAGCTTCTTCGTTTCATTCTCCCACACATTTACTAATATATACAGGCTGTCTCAATAAAATGTATACAAAATTTGTCTATCAGCATCTAATCTGGTTCTTACCTGAAAGTTAATTGAACTTTCCCATAAGAAAGAAGTTACATTTTATTCTATTTTACCTCTTCTGTCATTAAATCGATCGAAATTCGGTGTTATTACACACTAAGTACGTGAAACAAGGAACCTTAGTCATTAGAAAAGGCTTCAATACTCCTTGGAAACCCAACTAAGCTGGAAGGATTAATCATTTTTATCGCAGAAATCTCTTTTTTGTTTTTTCACAAGTTCACATTGCCTACCTCGGGCAATTGCTCCACAGCCCTCTCAAAGTACCTCTTTGGGACTTCTTACTCCTATACCAGCTTCCTTTCCACTTTCTAAACAGTGTTCAAGGTTGATTATTGGGGTCACGTTCTCCTTAATCTCGTCTGCTGTATGAAATCTCTCAGGGAAAAAACTAGCTGTCGCGGTATGGGGGGCAAGTTTGGGCAGCAGGGGAGGTGGGGCTGACATGCTTAAGTGATGCAACAGTTTGCTAACCTCTATCCGAGACATGGAATATGACTCGCTCGATCCTTATAAATTTGACGATCATATAGTACATGAACTTCGCCAGAAGCGTCCCATTATCGACCGTGTAATCCCACAGGAGATTGTATGTTCATGCTGACGAGGCGTCCTACTTTTGGGACCCATTTCCAGACTGAACTAAACATTGTAAGTAATCTTTCTAACGTTCAATGTTCGCACCTGTTTAGAAGTGAGGATTTCGAATTCTGTTTTTCAAGGCAAGCAGACCTCACTATTTGGTCGAACATGGCCTTCTCACCGTCATTTCTAATCCCTTAGCTTGGTACCCTGCTACGTTAAGTAGGTATTTATCAAATTCTTCAAGATGGCGGAATATGACTCAAGATCGGTTGTGCGTGTGGGAAATGCAAAAAATTACCAAGTACCCGCAAACAGTGTCACGAGGGCGTCAGGTACACCTACGATCCTCTCCTTCTAGTGCAACGAGGAAGAGCTGCCAATGGGGAAACTGGTCCCAAATGCAGGGAATTGTATATACAAAGCCAAGTGAAGTTCACAAATTGGGGCAACTGCCATTGGATGACAATTAACGAATTCTTGTCATAAGAGCGAGTTTTATCTTCAATATGGACTCAATTATTATTTCCCATTATCTGACTGAAGCTAAACTTTTAGATGTTGTTACAAGTCAGCGTCACTGACCATTACCTTAGCTGTGAGTTCGATCCTCTCTGAGTACACCACTAATGTGTTGCTCTAATCTTCTGTGACTGCCTGCTTGGAAAAACAGCATTCAAAATCTTGGCATTTTACCCAGAATCGATTATTGACGCTAGTAAAAAATATGCAACTATCTCAAACAACAAGCAGATCAAGGAATGATTTAAGCTAGCCTTGACAAATTTTTGGTTTGAGTTCCAAACTTTTATGGATCGATTTTTATCATCGAATATCAATTGGGCAACTTTATCAATGATATTGTTTCCCTATGTTGTTGGTTTCCCGGATCATCCTCTCCTTTTCATCTTTGCTTTTTCAGGCTTCTTCCATTTCTCTTTCAAAAGTATCTTTTTTTCTTTCCCCCCATTTTCTTCTTCTTCCGCCCCTTCTTCTTTCTTTCCTTCTTTTTCTTCTTTCTTTCCTTCTTTTTCTTCCTTCTTTTTCTTCCTTCTTTTTCTTCTTTCTTTCCTTCTTTTTCTTCTCTCTTTCTTTCTTTTTCTTCTTTCTTTCCTTCTTTTTCTTCTTTCTTTCCTTCTTTTTCTTCTTACTTTCTTTCTTTTTCTTCTTTCTTTCCTTCTTTTTCTTCTTTCTTTCCTTCTTTTTTCTTTCTTTCCTTCTTTTTCTTCTTTCCTTCTTTTTCTTCTTTCCTTCTTTTTCTTCTTTCTTTCCTTCTTTTTATTCGTTCTTTCCTTCTTTTTCTTCTTTCTTTCCTTCTTTTTCTTCTTTCTTTCAATCATTTCGATCTTTCTTGTCCGCCCACTCTCTATTTCTTTCTGTCTCTATTCTTAACCCTCTTGGACCTAAACGATATCATCCATAATAGCAAAGCCAGAGAGTGAATCCGTTCTTCTTGATAATCTGTCCACTTTAAAACGTGGAGGACTGTGTAGCGTTGGGTTTACTTCTTTGATTGAGTCACGTAAGTCGATAGGCACACGTCTGTCTAAGAGCATGGCGTCACATTAGCTGCTGGAAGCCAAGCACTGACGACAACATCGTTAGAGCTAATGATATCCAGGAGAGGGAACAGATTCTATGGATGGCTTCTTGATCGATCATGACGATACAATCACCATTCGATGATGATGATGATGATGATAATCATTATAATGGTTATTGGTTTCCATCATCATCATCATCATCATCATCAACAACAACAATAACAACAACAACAACATAACAATGCCAATAACTGTTATCAAAATAAAGAGACAGATAGAGACAAGCTTGTAATAACGGTCTTGATAGTCTTGTCAAATCTGCCATTGATTATCATTAGGAACATCTTCTTCTTCTTCTTCTTCTTATTATTATTATTATTATTATTATGGTCATTATTATTATCATTATTAATATTATGCGTTTTCACACCAGTTGCCTAATGGTCACAGCTGAAGTAACAGTAGGTATCCTCAGGTTTCAAGCCCTTCTTTCCACACTCTCACAGTCCACAGTAGTGCTGTGGTTTACAGTTTCACACCAGTTGCTCTGTGGTTATCGCTGGAGACTGAGTGATAGAAAGTCTCTTGAGATCTTCAGCCCTCCTCTCATATCCCCATCACCTATCAAAGCAGTGCAGTGGTTTGTATGGTGTCAACCCTCTCTCTTATCTTTAGTTCTTCCAATAGGGCATCAACTATTACTGGTACCACTCTGACTTCCATGTGTAACACCTTCAGCTCCTTTGCCAGGTCCAGGCATTTTCCCAGCTTTTCACTACCTTCCCTATTTACCCTGTGATCCACAGGCACGGCCACGTTTATTTTTTGGGCAAGTTCTCCTCTATTAGTCCACGATTACCACGTCCAGTTTTCTCGCTTTGACGGATTGATCAGGTTGGATGTCAAAGTCTCAGAGTAATTTGCGACTTCCATTCTCAACAACAGTCTCAGGTTTGTGCTAGTACCATTTTCCTGCATAGTTGAATCTCTTTTCTTTGGTCAGTTCCTACTTAATCACTGTTGCTACTCTATCGTGTCTGCATTCCTACTCTGTCTAGGCTAGTTGACTACATTCACTAATGTAATTTAAGGTCTCATCCCTTTTCCTGCATAGACAGCATTACATATTCGTTTGTGTTCTGTCAATTTTGTATCGATATAGTCCGTCCCGACGCACTTGTTCTGGGATACTATGATGAGCAATTCTGTTTCTCCCTTTGGGTTTCCTCTTCGTGGCCATGTCCATGACCTCCCGTCTGCCACATCCTGTATCCGTCTTTGAAATTCTCCGTATAGTCTTTTCTGTTCCCATTTTTCTTTCCTTGTTTGCTGTGCTGCTCCTTCGTTTGCTACTTTATTGCTGTTTGTTGCACTTCCTCGGTCATTCATCAAAATGTTTCCATTGTTTGCTTGCGCATACTTTTCCAGTCTTGTTTTGGCCCTTTGGACACAGTCTTCTCTACTGATGAGTCCTCTGCCACCTTAGTTCTCTCCACGTACAGTCTATCTATGTCTCTAGGGTGTAAGGCCTTGTGCATTGTCATAAACCTTCTTGTTCGCCGGTCCATTGACTGGAGTTCTTCCTTTTCCCAACAAAGGAATGGTTTTGTGTATCTTATTAATTAATGATATTGATAATACAGCCCACGTGTTCATTCTTTTTATCAGAATCCTGCTATTGAGTCTAGTTTTTAATATCTTCCTTATCTTCGTAAGGTATTTTCTATCTATTTTATTTCTTTTCTTCCCGTTTCATCGCATCACATTTGAGAAATTCCAGGTATTTTTTATTGGTCTTGTGTGGTCAATGCTCTAACCTTCTAGCTGTCCGGTAGTTCGATTCCTTCTGCTGCTGCGAGCCTTCCTTTGGGTACCACCATAATTGCGCATTTTTCTATTCAAAACTCCATTCCAATCTCATCAATGTATTCCTTCACTTTGTTGAACAACGTTTCGAGCTCTGTCCTCTTCTTTGCGAATAATTTTCTTTCCTGCATGCACGTTACGTGTTTGACTTATGACTTTTTCTTTGAAGAATCGGTATCCTTTGCTGTTTTTCAGGATTCTGATGAGTGGTATCATAGTTATAACAAATAGTGATTGAAACAAAGAGTTTCCCAGGAGGATTTCTTTTATTCATACTTACCTCTTTGAGGTTTTATCCTGTAGCTGTCAAGTCTACTTTCCAGTTTTTCATAGAGTTGGCAATGAATCCCACCTCTGGTTTGCTGATCTTGAATATCCTGAGGCATTCGAGTTTCCAGCTACGGGGAATTATTATTATTATTATTATTATTATTATTATTATTATCATTATTATTATTATTATTATTATTATTATTATTATTATTATTATTATTATTATTAATTTTCACACAGCTTGAGACTGAGTGACAGCAAGTATCCTCAGGTCTCCAGCCCTCCCCTCCACACTCTCACAGTCCACAGCAGTACTGTGGTTTACAGTTTCACACCAGTTGTCCAGTGATCATTCTGAAGGCTGAGTAACAGTAAATCTCCATAGGGTTTCAGCCTGCTTCTCATCTCTCCCTTGCCTATCACACCACTGCTGTGGTTCACACCTCTGCTACCATTTGGGTGGGTTTTTTTCCTCCTTCCTCCTCTGCTAAGCCACTGCTAACATTTAGGGTCGTGGGCAAAGAGAGTATTTTGTTGATAGTGAATTGATGTACTTGTTTTCAAGTTGACAATACATCTACTATTAATTATCATTTGTTCTCGGTGAGGTTTTAAAGCAAGTCAGGGCCAAATTAAAACCACAATGTGTCAAGTGCCAACCATGATTCGGGGGCTAACCATATTAAAAGTTTATTTTGGAACACAAACATAATGAAATAGTTTATTGAAATTATGATAAGATATATGATTAAAATATTTTATTCACGTATCAAAGTAATTATGTTACTTGTAATTGTTCATAGATATAAGGAAAAGTTCTATATTACGAATTATTTGTTAGTCCACCCAATGTCCCTACACCAAAGCTTAGAAGTGCAAGGCTTCAAATAAGGATCAAAGCTTTGCAGTGCACAATGTCTTAAATGTAAGGCTTTAGGTAAGAATTAAAGCTTAGATGGTCATAAGGCCATTCGTGAGAGCCTTTAAGTGAAGATCAAATATTACTAGTGTACAAAGTCTCAAGAATGAGGTCTAAGCTTAGTAGAACAAGAAACCTTAAGTGTAAGACTCGAAGTGAAGACCAAGGATATGCAGTATATCATCAGGGCCGGATTGTTCATTGGACCATGTTAGTCGACCCCTTGAGGGCATCAAGGTGTTCGAGGCGCACTCCAAACTGAAAAGAAAAATGTGCATTTTCTCATGTATCAGTCGATTTCAGTGTACTGATTATAAATCATAAATTTCTAACCTGATGAAAGAGTCCTCCATCCAAAGATGTCTGGAGGAAAAATATGACCTTTTGATAATGAATGTACTGAATGGGCTACAATCGAATACTTCTACTTCACACTCAGTGGGGCACAGGATAACATTTTACTGTTTCACTTTAGAAATTAAGAAAATCTCAGAACGTTTCCATCTGTTACTTCCTTTCTTGTCATAATGAATTCGGAACATTCTGAAGATTTATTTACTTTCAATAGTTGTTTTCTGAACATTCCGTTAACCGAAAATGACTTGATTCGTATGAACCAAATCAATTATCATCAGAAAAACCAAAATGGACACTTTCCCAAAGCTAACGAAAATAGTTCATATCGGTTAAAAGCACAAACAAACTAAAGAATTGTTTCCGTTATCCCCCACAAAAAAACAATCGTAACCAAAAATTTCTGCGTGCGATTTTTTTGTGCATTCAATCCACAAGACCTTCATTTTTCTCTGGAAATTCGTTACTTTTGAGAAAAATCAATTTTCAAGGGCTTAGTGCGGAGGGTTTTGGTATAACTTTAATACTAAGCTGGATTCCTAATTTCTATGCAGAAGTACGGCTTCAAAGTATGCAGTTTCTTCCCATATGAAGGTTGTTATTTAGGTTTCTTTTTGTAAGATTGACTTATAGCTGTGCAGTTCTATGTAAGCCTGTGGAGGCTTGATCACTCCCTGCGAGTACACAATGGCCCACACAAGCTCATCCACAACATTGTGAACCGAGAAACAGATTTGAAGATAATATAGTGATTCATGGTCATGAGTTTTGGGGATGAGCCCTTTGAAGATCCATAACTGCAATGTAAAGCTGAATTTTGTTTTGTTATTTTAGACGGAACTATTCCATCAACCAAAGAAATATTTGAACAAATAGGAGAACTATATCAAATCATCTATATGATATTGTCTAATTGGTCATAGGTTTCGGGGCATTGTCAAAAATTGGCTTCAAATCTAGAATACTATGGGTATTTGGACATTAATGCATTTGGATTTGCAGACAAATTGAAAGCATGTGTACGGGAAATTACGGCAGGTGGTTCCCTGGGAATGTTATCAAATTCATTTTCCCAATAAATTAGAAAATTTTGTGCCTAATTCGTAATTTGTAATTGCCTTAAGAATCCTTTTATCCGCCAGTTATCTTCGCAAGCAGTGGGAGCAGTTTTTCAAAACTTAAACTCATCAAAAGCTATTTACGATAAGCAAAGAGCACAGGCCATCTCTGTGGGCTGGCTGCAATTTTTATTGAGAAAAAAAATAGAGTGCTACATGAATGAATCCGAAAACATTTCCGGAGGCCAAAGCAGAGAAAGTAAATTCTTGAGGAAACAAATAAGTCAAGTATTTGGATTAGTTGGTATTTATTACGATCAGTTTTCATTAAAAATGCCATAAGAACAATGACACCCATAGCTGAAGGTGCCATCCAGAGCCTTTCTCTCTTGTGCCGATCATTTCAAGCATGTCACAATCATTCTCACTCGTACTCGGCTGGGAGACATTTACATCTTGCATGAAAATATTGCTTTAACACGCACACATATTCACACACAAATACACACACACACACACACACACACACACACACATACACATACACACATACACACAAAAAAAAAACCTAACCTAGACACGAAGAACGTTTTATCCTCATCCTTTTGTTCCTACGGCTATTTTCTTCATCCGAAACTTCCAAAGAATATTCCATCACTCAAACTCCGAACAATTCAAACAGAAGATATTTCTCAACTAGTATTATTGGTGAAATTACCAAATTCATGAATTCACCACGACTGCTCCAGAGCTTATAAACAATTCTGTTATGTATATTCACAATCTGCCCTTTTTATTCCATATATAAAATATTTATACACTATGAATCTCTGTGATTAAACTTCTTAAATGAGATGTACAACCACTATTTTTTCTTCTTTGTTTAGTATTGATTCCCTATAAGGAACAGGGTTCATAATATATATATTCACATTCCTAATCATGCACTATGCAAACCACAGCTACTTATATTACTTCATTGATAAACAAACCGAATTTACTATGACTTCCTGAACAGAATACGACATTTCTGGAGCTCCACAATATGTTATTGGAATTTTTCAAAGAGCAAATGGAGTCAGGTATATCAATTTATCGATATACTCATCTCTAGAGTTTGCGTTTTAGCGATGGCTATTGGCTATCTATTTCAGTACAAATCGTTGGTGATAGATTATTGTAAGTAATTCAGTGCAAGTGAGTTTGATGACTACGCCAATATAATCCAGAAAAGGGAGATTCCAAGTTGACAAATAGGTTGTTTTTGTATGATAATCCTCTATTATTTCATGCTTTGTTCTTGTATTGTATTAATATTGAAACATTGTACGATAAATCATACTTATATACAGCTTGTAGAAAAAAATATTATAGCTGAATTGCAGATTTCTAAGTTGCTCAATTATTGGTAATTTCAGAAATTCGTCTATGAACTGCCTTTTCATAATCAATTTGCTTGCATATTTTCTTTCCTTTGACATTTCTGCAACCCTTTCTTCAGTTATGCAACCAGCACAGAGCTACGATCCCTCGTTTGGGAAATCCTTATACAGAGTACAATCTGGAGTAAAAATCTAAAGTCTGGCCCAGAGGCGCAATTCCTTAGGACGACCGTGTGCAATGCCTTAGATGTGAGACCTCAATTAAGGATCAAAGCTAAGTAGGGCACAAGGCATAAAGTGTGAGGCTCTAAACAAGGCTGAAAACTCAGTAGGACAGGAAGCCACAAGTAATAGATTTCAAGTGAGGGTTGAGCACAAGAACACAAGTCTCATAAGAAGGGCGAAAGTGTGAAACTCTTGTTGAGGGTCAAACGTTCATAACATGGCTGCATACGTGAGTGACTCAGTAAGGATCTAATGTACTACAGTAGTAACGGTCAGTGAGCTTAGTCAACTAACTCATTGGTCACGGCCACGTGTCATAGTTTAGCAACTTTGGCTTCACTTGACAAAAAGCTATAAGTATGAGGTTATTAGTTAGGACAGAACTTACTAGATTTTTTAATTATTGCTACACGATGAAGTGCTCTAGTTATTTAAATAGCCACAGGAGTCGGTTCACCCAGTGAGATTGAATTTACTCTTGTAGTAATGGCTTGACAGATTTGCTCACAATTTACTCTACGTTGAAGCATTATCATTGATATTCACAAACTGACCGTCCATTGTTTTTAGAATTGCAGAATTTAAAAGAAAGAGCAAGCTCAGCAGAGTTTGGGACCAAGCAATAAGTATTTGACACCTGATGCAGATTCAAATCAGTAGAGTACTAAATATATGCAAAGATTGCTTGCCAACTGTTGTCTCGTTGATGTGTTAACGATGCTGACAAATACAAAACACAAAGATTAGAAACCAAATCTATCATCAAAATCGTAAAAATAGGTTCCTTCAGTTTTTTGACATTGGTCTGACTGGAACAAAACGGTTGAAAGCTTCAACATTCACTCTCATTATGTCAATAATTTTTCTTTCTTCCCCAATAAGTTTTGAAAGTGGAGTTCAATTTGCAATGTATATCTCTACTAAATTGGCATCTAGATTATGCCCGGCCGAATTTACACTTGTTTTTTCGAGAAAGTCCGAATTTTTAGTGATCCAATAGAAGGCGAGAAACGTAACTCATCCATCGATGTCCTCTTTCCATTTTTTTGATTGATCACCTCAAGTGGCATGCTGCCACACCACGGTCTCTATTGAGTTAATAACCTGTATTTCTATCCGACTGAATATACGTGGATCCCTCCTTGTCTACTACTATATTTGCCTTGTCCTCATCTGTGTAAGTAACTACCAAAATACTTTTTGGTAGCTTCTATCTTCTTTCTTTGGCGAACTCGCACATGGCATTTTTTACTCCCCAATGTGCATGATGCACATAGGTATTTAGAAAGCTCAGCTTAGTTTGGAATATGTCCATAGTTGGGGCGCTTTCAGGGAAGATCAAACTCACTTTACTAGCGGAATCACCAAAACATTAACTGAAAACTAACCACGGGAACAAATTGGCTCTTGAAAAAGCTACTCAACCATTGACTATCACCATTAAGCAAACCAACTGGAAAAGAAAGCAGCAGAATATAGAATGCCACTAGGTTTTGTATTTGTGGACTTTGAAAAAAACCTTTGATTCAGTGGAAATCCAAAAGTCATTGATGCAATAATACAACAAGGTGTAGACCCCGTATAGATCAGAGTATGACAACATATCTACCGACATAGCAACCCTTCATTAGGTTACATAAAGACTCTTTCAACCAGAAAACCCTATCAACTCGAAAGAGTGAGACAAGGCGATACCAGCCCGACCAAACTATTCACAGCCTGCTTTGAGATGATATACCTAAACACAGACCGGAAAACAACGGAATCAGAATAGACGGCGAATCAGTAACTTCAGATTTGCTGATATTGTCGTCTCTGCTAAAAACCTTCATGTTCTCCAAATAATGTTAGACTGACTAAATGAAGGAAGCAAGAATCATACTGGTAAGCTTTCAGTAGAGCAAACTCGACTTTCAAATCCCACGAATCCTAAAATGAAGGGTATTCAACCAATGCATCCTCGCAATTATCACCCATGGAGTAGAGACATGGAACCTAACCAAAAGATCGACCCTCAAACTGAGAACCATGCTACATGCAGAATGAGAGAATCACGCTCAACCTCATAATGGGAGATCACAACATAGCACAGTATATTAAAGAAAAGATAGGATTCCAATATATCATAGAAACCATTAGAAAAGTCAATTGGCAATGGGATGGACATGCTGCAAGAATGTCAGACACCTGATGGACATCACGACTCACAACGTTGGTCCCCAGCGATCATGTGTGAAATTTCGGCCGACAGAAAGTTACATGACGAGCTAGATGAATTCAGGAAGTACTGCCTCCGTGACTCCCATGATAGAAAGGTCTGGCGAATATTGGAGGAGGACGGACGCTATAAGGCTGATGATGATGTGGAAACTTTAATTTATTGAATAATCCATTTATCTGAGTATCAATTACATGTATATTTGTATTCTAGTGTTAGGTTGATAAGTGGCCAAGTTTTTTTAATATATTTATGAAACTAAGAATTTAATAAGATATAACAGGATATTTCAAAATATACTTACGAAAGTAGGATAATGAAATCAAATTTAAAAGGGTTTTCTTTCAAGTCATAAATATCATATATATAAATGCATATATATATAAATGTCATATAAAATTCTGAGGCGTGTCATTGCACCCCTCCACATATGCTGACCCCATAACAACAGCAAGGCAACCAGTGTGACGGGAACTCACTACTGCAGCGAATAGTCCGTGGTACTAGTTTTTTAGATACCACCGTATGGCAGACACCCTCACGTACGTACATCCATTGCCCAATTACGTCCTTCTTTTCATGCAACAACATAAGACCAAGCAGGGTTCAAATTCACAACGTCAGCGGATACGTCAAGAGTAGCTTACATTGTGGGCTTAGCCCAGAATGACACAAAAACATTATGGTAGGATTTTTCGCAGTCTGCAGTTCGATTTTGCTGAGTGCTGTTCAATGGTAGGTGCTCTCAAGCATGTACAGATATATATATATATGGGTATATTTATTTATACCTACACACGACATCATAAGACTAGAGTCACTTCCTCATACACATTGTCTGATTGTCTCTGTCCCTCATCTTCTTCCTCCTCCTCTCTCTTTGTCACTCACACACGTAAGTGTTTTTGTTTTCATGTATGCATGAACATTTGCAACTTCTTAAAATAATCATTGGAAAGCAAACATTCATTATAATCACGTATCTACTAATATAAGGAACAGTCTGTCTTTGTGTTTTTATATTCATAACAAGGAGCTCGTTGGATCAAAGACAACAATTTTACCGATACATATATCCCATGACCACCATTCGAAACAATGGAGTGTCCCACTGGAGGGAATTATGTAAATTTTTTTTTGAAAAAAAATCAAAAAATTTCGTAGTTATTCTAATATATCAATCAAGTTTTCCACCTGAATTCAGTGGTATTCCATTCTATTATATCAGTGTCCCTTCCAGCTGCTTCGTAATTCCAAAACTAGTATGGGGCATTCAATGAGGATCGAACGCCCTATACAAATAAGTGGTTCGCCACACAGGATTTCTCTGCAGCAGGCGCATTAATGCGTTGTGTTGCATCATTAATCTGTTCATTCATCATGTGACCTGCAAGACCAAACGCACACACGAACACGCAAGCATGCATGTATCCCTGTGTTCGTCTCCATATTTGTGCATGCGACTCTTTCTAATTCGCTGAAACAACAGCAACAACAAAAAAAAAAAAATAGAATAAAAACTAGTCATATATATATTAGTATTATTTCTCCCGATTTTCCTCTTTTTCCAACCTGTCGCTTATGTTCCCCGATTTCCATAGCTGATCTGTATATCATCAAACATGGCAGAACACCGAGAAAGAAAACAAAAAATCATTTCCCTCCTTGCGTCGAAGTACAGAGTATACTACCCTTGCCATGTAGCTATAAAACACACAGAGAGAGAGAGAGAGAGAGAGAGAGAGAGAGAGAGAGAGAGAGAGAGAGAGAGAGAGAGTGAGAGTGAGAGTGTGTGAGTGTGTGTAATTCAACTAAAAAGAAATATAGAGACACACACTCCCCGTAATTACATTGTCAGTATTGTAGATAACGAATTGGGTATGATTCACGGAGTAGCACATATTAGACGCCATCTAGGTAATGGCGGATGATTTTTTTTCTCTACTCGCGCAATATTGTTGCAATTACAGTATTGTGGCTTCACGCAATAAAACAATGCAGTACATAAAACATCAAATTGATAATGTTGTTTTACAATGAAATAATGCTGTTTCTTTTTCTTTCTTCCTCCGCTGCAAACATAATTTTCTCTGGCAATAGTCTAATGAAAGTGAATTCAACCGCCCCCTGTCCTTGATGAGAATAAAGCATAATTCAGTGATGGGTTCCTGTTTTTTATTGAATAGCCAGATTTAAAAGATTGACAACGGGGACAGACGAGAATCAAACGAGAGTTTAGATCTGTACGTCAGGGTAGAGTAATTTCAACTAAAACGATTTATGATGGATCCCTACCACTCTCTCCCAGTCCCTACTCTCACAGTGTAAATACAGAGGCGCAAACGCACAACAACAATTACCAATCAATCGCTTACACGGACAAACGTGTGCCTCTCTTGACACACACACAAACACACACAATCCTTGCGTTCATACACAGAAACATATACACATTTACGACCACATATGTACACACACAGGTACACACACATACTCGTACAAACGCATATGCACATCCATACACACGTATGCACACACAAATGCATAAATATACATGTTGTCATAAATGAGAGTTTATCAGAGTAGTTGAAATAGATGGGCATTTCCAACTATAATCAGCCTTGGAAGTCAGGTGAAATAGGTGATTTTTGAAGCACGCAAACCTTCCAAACTTGAAACATTGCCACAAAACACATTTTCTTACGTCACATTCCCTTTATTAGGCATTGCACTGCCTAATGAATATCAACACGGATTTTTCCCTCGATCCAAACGTGGATCGTTCAAAAAAAGTCGGCCACCAAAACTATCTCATAAACGAAAAGATTGAGTTAATTCCTCTTCTGTATTGCACTATCACACTCAATAATCGTGAAATTATGGTCACTGTCAGTTAAAAACTGTCACCAGCACTGTCAACATAGCTTTCTTCAGTTTTTAAGTAGGTCTGGCTGGTTATGTACGTATGTATCACGCGTACAGGTCACTCCAACGAAAGTAGAGGGCTGAAATTTAAACATTTACACCTTATTATGTCCCGAGAGTTTTTCTTCAAATCCTTCCCTGAATAAGTTGTGAGTAGTAATGGTTACGTATTGTAAACTTATGTTGCATTCAATCCTGAGTTTGAGGCCAGCAGCATCTACGTTTGTTTGTTTGAAAATCTTAGCTTTCTTTTAGTAATCAGTGCCAAACAGAAGGCCGGCTAGATATCTTATTCATTGACCATCCCTTCTTTCCAATTTTTTTGATTGATCACCCCAACACTACATGCTGCCAAAAGATGTTAGTCACATGATAGTTTTTATTGAGTGACCAACCACGCCTGTTCTTTTTTTTTGTTTCAGCCTCCCCTTTTCCATTTACCTATCATTAAGCCTATTGTAGGACATCTTTGTCCAAAGTTTCTGATGCATTGTCTCCCTTCTTGACTTCATTTGGAAGGAATAACAACAACCACAGTCAATAAGTGAACAACCATAGCGTCAAAATTTGAAGTCATGTAAAAAAACATCCATTGACGGATGAATATGGTCCGAATGAATTATATCTATGGCGTTTTCCACAAGAAAACACCTACAGCAGAATTTGAAAAAATATCTACAAGCTTGTGGAGAGTCTTAATGTTATCGATATAGCTGTCAAAATAAGGCCCCAAAAGGGTCAAAAGAGCTTGAAAAAAAAAATACGGTATGTATAATGGAGTACTGATGCCAATTTTCAAGTCTGTTCTCTGAACAGTATAACTAGGATCCCTGGAACAAACAGACACACGAACACACGCACATAGAAAGAAATGGTAAAACCTTTCGTCATTATTGATGGTTACAGTTATTTGATATTTGCAGTGACAGCAAAGAAAAAAAAAAGGATATGAAAACATACTTAAAAAATTAACACAGGTAAGCAATGTGATCAGAAAATTCAGAGAGTTTTATTTTCGATAAAGTGTGTTTGACAATAGAATCGTATGGAAACGTCAAAATAAAACGTAATTAGAATAAATATAATCTGATATATCATGTTCCATGATTCAAATTAAACATTGCTTTCCAGTTGGTTAGATATTTCATTTTCATTCTAAAATGCTTGATTTTATTTTCCAATATTAATATAGTTAAGATATACTTTTGTGTGAGCAAGTGCAAACTTGCCATGTATAATTAGTTCTACTTATATATATATATATATATATATATATATATATATATATATATATATCAATTAAAAAATTGAGTCATCCCCAGACAGCTGTTTCGTTGTATTACAACTCTCCAGTGTGGCTATAGACTATGTGTGTGTGTGTGTGTGTGTGTGTTGGGGGGGGGTGTATCCAAGTGTAACTGAGTAACCTTTTCACGTGCCAAAGAGATGGATAGAAAAGTGAACGTATATCGAAATTATAACGAAAGTAAGAAAGATAGGCAGTGAGTTTAGTGCTGTGAGGAACGAAAGGAAGCTGGGGCCAAATCGAAGAAAAAAAAGGGTAGATTTTCATCAATTTCCGGTGTTAGATGAAAGAAGAGGATATGAGTTAATCTAAAGAAAAGTGATAGTGATCATGAGAAGACCATCGCCTATAAGTTAGGGGACCAAAGCAAGCTCGAGCAGAGTAGCAGTGTAGATCGACACGAATGCAGGTGACCACAAACAGACCACGGGCCACTGGATCAAGGCAGTAGAAGCATCAACTAATCACTCTCTCTCTCTCTCTCTCTTGACATCCATCATCAGGTCTCTCTCTCTCTCTTTATCAGTGAGGATTTTTTTGGTCGTCAATCAAAGACTATGCAATGTATTCTTGGCCGGCCAATAGAAAAAAATAAAGATGTTCAATTTTGAATCCCCAAAGGAGTCTTGCATCCTCTTTCCTCCCCGATGTTGCAACTCAGGTGCACATGCAATATAATGAATAACCATATATACGGAACTTTAGGGTGACCTACCCCTGGTAGCATAATGAAATAACAAGATGACAGAAATTAACAATTGAAACATTTTTTGAAGAAAAAAACCCATGTATGTGGGACAATCTATTTCCACCCCCAGTTTGACTTTTACCCTCTTTGGGGCCATATTGCTCCCCTTGAGAATGATTGTCCTATACCTAAAAATAGATCATAAATTTACTGGCATACCTTCTGATTTAAATTCATTCAAGTTCATTGAAGTTCATTAAATGTCCGGAAACCGAACATTTTTCCATTGCAGATTCCAGCTCTCTCCGAAGATGTATAATGGGATTGACCCATTGCTTGCTGGATTGGAAGAGCCCATTTTCTTCCCCTTTCAACCACTCTTGTGCGCATTTAAATATATGTGTTGGGTTTATATCATATTGGAGCATGCATGATCTTTTTCTTTACCTTAGCTCCTTCGCTTTGCTCTTTCTGATTCTCTGATTTCATGATTCTTTCAATACGGCCAGGGTCTCCAGTGCCAGAGAGACCAAAGAAGCTGCTCAAAATTATGGACCATGCTTAACTGCATCAAGATTTTATTTTCCTTATAAGTGTCATTTTGGCGTTCATGAAGAAACCACTTGTGTGCGTTACCCCAAACCTTTATTCTAGTTTCAACTCACCACGGATCATTTGCCCAGAAGGACTGCGGTTTGTCCTGACATCCTTTGGCATGGATCAGTTGTTACTTTTTATATCTTTTTTTTCTCTTGGTTTAGTGTTCAGCGTCTGAGTAGGAATCATGACACTAGATTTTTCCAGGTCAGCCTTCAGCTTTTTGGGCGTTCCACGTGGTGGTCTTCTATTGTTCACACCGACATTTTAACACATAACTTTTAGCATTGAGTTTCCTCTCCCCCGACGTCCAGGGATGCTTTTGACAGTTGCATATTTAGCAAACTTCGGGCTAGTAAGGACTACGGAAATAATCTTGTACATATTGTTGTCTTGGGTTTAGTGATATCACTTTTGTTTTTTCTAAGATGGCTCCCTTTTCTTTATCATTTTGAAAAGAAAGAGTAGGAACCTAATGAATCAAAAAAAAAAAAAATTTCGGCCAATTCAATTTATCACAGGTGGAGTTAATTTCTAATTCATCAAATGTGATTCGAACGTATTTATTTTTTCAAAACTTATTTGAAGAATGCAAATATCAGTGTCATGGGATAGTTCTAATTTTTATTGTTCTTACTTCCTATAAATTATTAAAATCATTCAGTACTTTATCATTTGCTATTCTGTATCAAAGATGAGTGTTTACAGACTGAATCAGTTCAAGTAGTTTCTATGTTGTTAAGTATATGGTCGAACTATTATCCTCATCTATGATCATTTTTCCTCAAGTTTTCGGCCATGGACCCTCTATCCTTCCTCAGGTGTTGTTGGTTCTTGAATGTGGGATCATTATTCAGCACCCTGATAATACAACCCGGATGTAAAAGACAGTTGTGACGTTTCCCGTCCAATTAATCATGCGCCCTGAGGAGTGATTCTACTTTTGAAAACCAACACTCAACAAAGGTCGGAGGATGCACGACCGAAACGTTGTGAAAATAAACACATACACGAGGACAATAGTCTGACCATATTGTACCCCGTCAAACAAAATTCATGCAAGAATAATTTCTATATTTTTTCATTTTTTTCTTTAAGATGTATTCTGCATATATTTAGATTTCTTGGGTGACAATAATCGTGACCAGAACTATATACATGGGGAATTATGCGTGAAGTATATATATCACTTAATTCTGTCCTAATATCGTCCAGTTCTGCATAGGGTAGGGGTAGAGCATCTGGGTCTGAAGCGAAGGTTTCGACTCTATCTAGCGGTACTGGAAGGGATACTGGATAGTCTATAGCCACAGTTGTAATACAACGGAACATCAGTCTGTGGATAGCAATTTTATCAATTATATATATATATATATATATATATATATATATAATGTGTACTGTAGAGAGTGAGACAGACTCGGGAGTGAAGTGTTACGTGGTAAGGTTTATTAATCCTTATAAGTAAATAGTCCATACATGTTTTGGGATTCTTCCCATCATCAGTGGTGTGTGCTGTGTGAGTGAGTATTAAACTGCCCATGTTTCCAACTAGTCCTGGCTTCCCTTATATATATATATATATATATATATATATATATATATATAAGGGAGGCCAGGACTAGTTGGAAACATGGGCAGGTTGAATCAATTGTTTTATCTTTTGTTTCCACCACCAGATGACGCCGCTGTTAGTCTCATTTTGATCAGAAACGATTTTCTCTTTTTTGCTACTAAGTTTGAGTCACATATGCTGTAAGCACAAAAAGTTCAGCAGGAAAAACTTTCTTCTATCCTAGTAAATAACTTATTCACTTTGACAAACCAGTGCTTAGCTCATGCTGTATTGATGATAATGTGGTTTATGTTCATGAGAAGTGGTAATAAACAGTAACTATAGTAGATTTCAAGCAGTTTCTGTTAGGATGTAAAGAAAACTATGTGTTTGAGCCTGGTTGTTACTTTGGAAATGCAGCCACTTGTAATTACATGCAATTGAGGTACAGAGAGACCAAAAAAAAAAAAAAGCCTACAAAATAACAAAACAAACTTCAATTGATGGCATTCTTATTGTTCTTTTACTTCCCTCCACCTTATTACAATGCATTATTGAAGTTCACTCACGTATGGTTCCAATTTTCCTACCAGTTGGCCATTAATCCTAAAATATTACTTTTCACTCGAATGCATTCTTCTGTCGGGTTTTAAAATTCATATTCCTTAATTATAACGCATCTTTACATACTAGCTAGAGAACTAACTTACTCAATCAAATCAAAACAACTATCCCAATTGATGTGGTAAGTGGCACACTTTTTCCCTGGGTTTTTAAATGATGATATAGTTAACTTGATAAATATTTCAGATTTGAACGACCGATCCAAAGTAATTGTTAATTTTGATCATATATACAATTTATAGGATCAATTTTACAGGAAGTTACAGCAATCCAAAGGAGAAAAATACGCTCCTCATATATATATATATATATATATATATATATATATATATATAACTTACTAGCAGGAATACTTGGCGTTGTCCGTTTTTCCATATTCCCTAATAAATGAAATTATATGAGTCAGCAATTTGATTGCATCAATTATTTTGCTAATGAAACGTTTGAGAGGATTCATCTCAAGACAAATGCCTTTTTATTTTGAGTTAATTTAGCATCCTATCCAGGTTGGCGAAAAACAAAGAGAAGATCCCTCTGACAATCTGAAAGAAGCTGACAGATCTTCAACCTGTTATTATTTTTACCTTCTCACTGTTTCTTTTCCTTCTCGTTAACATCATAACATTACATCCAAATCATAAAATAGCAAAATTTTATTTTTTTCAAGTGGTCGCAGAAGCAAACAGAAAAGAAAATTCTTATTTTCTAAAAATTTTTTCATTCAAGATTTACGTGGAAAGTTTTCAGCGTCTATATTTTGCAAAAATAAAATACAATTATGCACATGAACGGATAATTATCTAATTAATTTGTTCAAAATAACTCGATTAAAAATATCATTTTCTCACGTGGATAGAAATCTTCCGTGGATCTGTTTGTTTTGTCATAGACTGGCAGTGTTGGGTAGGGTCCACGTATAACTGGACCGGAAGTGAATCAACTGAAGTGGGTGAAGCTCTCAAGATGAAAACTTCCGGAATGCAAAAGTCAGGACCTAGTTTAGATTTATAGTTTCATTGAAAATCAAATATCCGGTAAAATCTTTAAAATCTAATACGTGCCTTGTCTTCTTCCATGGGGAGATATAATGCAAGGCAGATTTTCAGCTTCTTGCATATAATATCGTGGCTTACAAATTCGATCACACGGATCGACAGACTTAGTTTCCATTGACTCTTGCGATAACCCATATATATATATATATATATATATATATATATATATATATATATATATATTGTGAAGAGTATCCTTAGCTAAAGTGGCCGGAGCAGAGTCACATATAAGCGGCTTCCTGGTGGACGTAGGTTTGATCCACGCACGGTGCTCATTCTTTCTTTCTTTACATGGTTTGAGGCCGCCCAATTTGATTCTGAGTAAATGTCGAGCAAAATATAGTTCCTATATAAGTGAATTTGTAATCATTGCCAGATATGAATTGTTTATTTTCTGAATACTTCTGTAACCGTCAGATCCAGGAAGTGTTTGTTTTCATGGGTAAACGGTTATATAGTATTTTGGTTATCATCATTACTGATAGTTTGTACCAAGATTATTATATGAAAAAGTCCTTTGTAGCCACTTAGTTTCCACCTGCTCCATGAAAGTAATTTTGGCTATCTCTTTCTTCCTCTACACACAATGTACGCGCACACAGACGCACTCACACACACACACACACACACACACACACACACACACACACTTATATATATATATATATATGGAGATTTTTTCCTTCCTTTGTTTCAAGACGATTTGAAATTCAGAGGACATTGTAAAGTGACTTAAAAAGAATAAATTTCATTTTCCAATTTTCTTTAGCTTATCAGATGAAGATGACGATGACGATTATCCCAACTTGTTATGAATACGAAGCAGATATAAAATGTTCCACATATTTACAGGCATAGATTGAGAACTTGTAATAAAATAAGTTTCAAGTGGAAACAATTTCTGAAAACTCATATCGTAGCGAATATTTTGCCTGGAGATTTCCTGCTATTCATTCAGAGATGTGTAAATATCCTGCGTCGATTCAACATCTGGTGTTTCACATCTGGTCGAAATATGGCTGTTTCCATTTGATAGTTCCTATCTGAAGTGATCCATTTAAGGATTTTCAACCCAATATCCCGGATGATTAACGCCTCGTACAAGTATATCAATAGACTCATTATTTATCTATCTATCTATCTATCAATTTATCTATCAATATTCTTATTGATATCAGTTAATATCTATCTATTTGAACCTCTGATTTTCAACCTCTGCCTGTGAATATGTGGACCATTTCATATCTATCTGCTTCATATTCAACCTTAATCCAACCTGTTCTAAATTATGTGTGTTTGTATGTCAGTAATATATACTTAAGCAGAGAGAGAGAGAGAGAGAGAGAGAGAGAGAGAGAGAGAGAGAGAGAGAGAGAGAGAGAGAGAGAGAGAGAGCAGTGCATTTGAGACGTAAATGACTTAATTTCTCCTCATGTTCACAGAGATACACGTTCATATATACATATATTTATGCGAGTGCGTGTATGTATCTTGAGAGTACAATTTTCTGGTCATATCTGGCGAAAAATTTGTTATTTTTGTATTTAGCATCGGTCTGTCACTGTCCTCAACAGACCTTCCTATCGCACTTTGAGGAGTGTTCATGTTTTCTCCTTGGCTTAAGTCCATCCTGAGAGACACTAAGACAACAATGCTCTTGGCGACGGCCTGTGTGTTTTCGTGTGCAATCGTCTCCAGTCGAATAACGAGAGAGATAGGGAAAGAATCAGAAAAAAGGAGAGAGAGAGAGAGAGAGAGAGAGAGAGAGAGAGAGAGAGAGAGAGAGAGAGAGAGAGAGAGACAGACAGACAGACAGACAGACAGACAGACAGAGACAGAGAAAAGGAAGAGACTGTGAAAGAGAGCATAAGACCAAAATTAGATGTTTACGAAAGAATTACGCAGCTTTCTCATTGGTGGATTGATAATCACGTGGGTCCAACCCAGAGCCGTGTTCACAAGCTACTTGAAAGAATTCTTCTCTCGATAACAATATTTGGAGATGAAACCAAGATAAACTTGCGTTGGTTTAGATAAACATGTATTCAAAGAAGTTGGCCTTGTTTCTGTCGATGGGTCGCGATCAAAAATAATCCGAATCGGCAATTTCCATTAAAATGGACATGCAGTAAACATCTGCATGCGAACGTGTGCACATACATACATATACACACAGAGAAAGAAAAAGACACGAACCCATATATAAACACGAGCATGACTGTACACGTCAACACACACATGCATGCACACACACACACACACACACACACACTCACACACACACACACACACACAAAATTGATTAGATCTTGTTCAGTTTGGGAACTAGAATTATGAATGTATTTTTACAACTGATAGGTACATTCTGCCCAGTGGAGAATTTTGCTTGAACATTGGCTCGTGCGTGACCCATCTGAAGGCACAACTACAATTATTAAAGAATTCAAAAATTAAAAAGAGAAGATAAATAACGCCTACATATTATCTCTGATCTTAATAATGGCCGGAAGTATGGCCGAAAGCGCTACATCAAAAATTTATGCACCATATTTTCTATGCATGAAGGTATATAGATCCAGAGAAAATACTTTGATGGCTGAATATTGATGCTCGAAATAAGCATGACCGTTTTGAATCATTAAACATTTTTATGAGGATACAATTTCCGTTTGGAAGAGAATGTTCGTCTCTTACATCAGGGTATAGTGAATTCTGACCGGATTGGGTATCTTATTGCCATAACATACTGAACGAAGCTTCGTAAACATCTCTCTATTAGACAAAGATCCATGATTCTCTTGCACTGTCAATACATTTCAAGAAAGGGGTGTTGGTTTAGGAAAGCATTTGTAGGATTTTCTGTTTGTTTCCACTGCCTTCAGAATTTTAATGTCATGATATATATGATATAAAATGAATACGTTAAGATACTTTGATAAATTCCTAAAGGTTTTATCAGATAAATTTTTCCTTCTAATTTTCTTATCGTTATATATATATGTAGACATATATTTGCAAGATATTCACGCACACACATACACACACACACACACACATACACACACACAAAAACACATGCACACATGCACACACACACACACACACACACACACATGTATATATATATATATATATATATATATATATATATAACTGATATGTTTTCTCAGGTATGCATGGTTTCAAGTACGCTGGTAAAAATTACACATTGTTACAAAATCACACTAACGTTCATGACGCAAAAATATCAATATGTGAAGCTATTGTTCCTGAACATATTCCCCACATAGGTACACTTCTGATGGCAGTGTTTTTATCTCTCTAAACCTACTCTGAAGGATTTTGAAATTTTTGATGGACAACATGTCAAGACATCAATTTTGGCATCTTCGACATTCCCAAATCGTATTCTTCTAAATGTTCTTCGAGTTTGGGGGACAAAAAGAAGTCTGGAAGGGCAATATCAAGGTTGTAAGGTAGATCGAGAAGGATTCCCCAACGAAATTCTCGTGTACAGTTTTTGCTACCTTCGAAGACTGAGCGAGTGTATTTTTGTGATAGAAAAAAATTCCTCGCCGAAACATCCTCTTCGTTATCCCACCTATGCTGTTTACATCTTTCCAAAAAAACCTTTTCACCGGGAAGTCACTTGAACTTCCTGCGTCATTCTAGAAAATATAGGAAGATTATCCTTTTCGAATCCCCTAAACAGTCGCCGTCACCTTCAGAGCAGACCAACCTGCTTTGAATTTGACTGGCCTGGTGGGGGGGGGGGCACCGTTTGGATTGTACCCTACTCTCTGGATAATATACGTAAATTTAAGAATCATACCAATGTACCATTCGTTCAATATAGTTCTCTCCATCCAATTCGATTTTGTCCAAAAGCATGATGGAGAGATCAGCTCTTTAGCTAGCTGATTTTTGTGCAAAGCTTTCGACACCCATCGAACCTAAAGCTTGCTGAGGCTAATATGTTTGCTTTAAATTGAAAATACCGAACCATGACAGACTATATCTGAAGTAGCTATCACTTCAATGCTGATTTGAAGGTCTTTTTCCTTGACTTTCTGGACTTGAGTCTCAATTTTTTCATTCTTCAAAGTTGGCGGTTTTCCCCTCTTTGACGCTTGATCCATAATTTGATTCTATCTTTGATCTCAAAATCATTTTTTTTCCATGGCACAAAAATATCCATTTGTTTGTAGTCAACGTGAATGTCAGCTGTTTGAGAACATCTTCATTCGTTCCTTTCTTTCCAAGTTCCTCTTTTCTTCAAAATTCTTTTTGCCGTTCAAGATTTTCTTGAATATGTTCTCAAACTGTGGACACTCACAATTACTAACCATTAAATAGATCTATGTAACTTATTATATCATTTTATTATCATATGTATATATATTCATATATATTTTTCCTAATTCTATTTGGTTAGTGGTACTTGCATCTCTTGACCGCTGACAGTTCTTTTATTCCTGATTACAATGCACGGCCAACATTTAATAAAACAGATATGTTAAAAAAAAAGGGAAAAATAGTATCTAAATATAAGACTTTTCCTTATGGACAGCAATATGTAATTTGTTTGTGCAGAAAATGGCCAAAGCGAGGCAGCAAGCTGAATCGTATGAAAAGGATGACGTATCTGTTTAATCAATCCTACCCATGATGTCATAGGAAACATGATCTCCATTGTGTCATATATATATATATATATATATATATATATATATATATATATATATATATATATATATATATATATACATATATATATATATATAATTGTTTTGTTGATAATCAGTTACATGCTGCCATTTCGATTGACGTGCAACTGTTCTTTTTCCGTTTTCACCTTGCTTTCATATGCAATTAGAGAGTTGTTTTCATGGGGTATTTTTTCTTTTTTTTCAACGGTCATATTTCCATCGTTATCTGTTCCTGAAACGTATACACAAACACTCACACACACACATATATATGTCTCTCTCTCTCTCTCTCCCTCTCTCTCTCTCTCTCTATATATATATATATACGCATCTTAATGATTAAATATATGCACACAGACACATACAAACACACACACACACACACACACACACACATATATATATATATATTTATATATATATATATGTAATGTACTTTTAGTCTGGCAAAAGTCCAAATAAAGTAAAATAAGGAACATTAATATGTTATTACGCCAATCTTTGTAAATACAGAAAAAAAACCAAACCCCCCCAAAAACAACGATGCGTCTGATATCATGCAATTGCAACAAGTAACAGCTGGAGACTTTGAGATATTTTACACAATAATCGACCAGATTTGGAAATGTATATTCATATCCATACATTTCTTTATTCACTTCCTTTTTTTCATTTCGTTTTCATTTTCTTCCTTAGTTGGAATATTGTTGTGTGAAAATATAAATAGTATATTATGCAAGTAAGAATTTTTTCTAAATATCTACTAAAGACTTCACATATTGGCAAGCTCCGACGAAAACCTTTAACCTATTTAGTATTCCATGGAGATCGCTATTATTATTTTTCTCCCTCGACATTCCCACCAACTTCTGCTACGTTTCTCACAAGTACATTCTTGCTCGGCTGCCATTTTCTATAGGTCTGCGCATGCGTTGATCAAATCTGGCAGGCAGTTGGAAAAGCACCAGACGCCATTACTGAATGGAGGAGGGCTAGCACCAGAGTTAACACCACAATGACTGGCTTCACTCGGGCAAATCGAGGTTTGAGTTACGAGCCGGTTTTAAAGCTCGGGGAACTGACCAACCGGACAAGAGAATGATTTGATCGATCGTTGCTCGGGTGAGAAGGTTTATTTTCTCCACAGCGGCTTGTGTTTACGGTTGCTTGCTGAGTGAAGAGATCCTGAACGAGTCCGCTTCACCTTCTGTACGTGTCTTTTCCCTGGTTACCCCTCTTCGCTTTTTTTTACATTTTACGAATGTGGAATTCTCTCTCTTTTTTTTGTTAATCTAGCGGGTAAGAAAGTGAATAAAACATATGAAATAGAATTGATTTCAGTCAAGGAACTTGTACATTCATTAAAAAAAAAAAAAAAAGGTTCATAAACTTTCGTTATGAGAGGAAAGGAACACAGAAAAATATTGATTTTGTTTTTTTATTTTTTGAGTGTATATTTCGTGAGCGCCTAGGGCGTAACAAATACTAATGTCTGAAAAAAGAGGCTAGATTTATTTTCTCCTTTGCATATTCGTTTATGGATATTGAAAATAAGTTAGTGTGTGATAAAGAAGAATAATTTATTAACCGGACTGTAGCAATGCACACGGCAAAAATAGAATTAAAGAAACTTATAAGCATACTGAGTAAACTGAGGTCACTTGCCATTTAACCATGCTCATCAGGTGGAACCTTTCTTTCGTTCTGGGGCCATTTCTATGCGACTTTGCTGTACGGATGCCCAAAAGAAATAGTTGGTTCTACCCAGTAAAAAGTTACTTTGACAAAGTTAGAGTTGGGAAAGGATATATGACGTCAGAATGAATCCAAGAATAATGACATAATTTAAAGGAAAAAGATATATATATATATATATATATATATATAAGCAAAAAACATCGCGAAGACTGGAAGTGTTTTGCATGAATGACGCTACCGATTAAGCATCCCACAATCATGGAAAACCATCACAAAATCTTCGTCTACAATGCAAAGACACACACACACACACACACACACACACATATATATATATATATATATATATATATATATATATATATATTCTAACTATTCTCACTTTCTCTACTTGCAGTTACTTAATACATCATGAATTGTAAGTTTGATGATCTTGAAAATGACTGTCGAATCAGCCGAAAGCGCTCGATCTGAATTAATATTTGGTCAATATCCTCCATCAGTTTAAAGTTGAAATCCGTTCCATGGGTAAATCATATAGCCTTTTATTCCATTCAACTAATGGTTATTTTTCAACGAAGTTTCTCTCCTTGTCGATGCACTGAATTCAGTAACAGATACACATATAAATCTCCATTTATGTATTAGTATATCTCAACTATCTTTTCAATCCTGGTCGCCTTAAAGGACGAAAAAGTTTTTTTTTCCTGGAGATTTAAAACGTAATACGGGACCGCATCTGACGCCATGAATGTTGTCAGTAAAACATGGATCTCTGTTCAGGCTTTTTTCAAAGAAAGGAAACGCAAATGGGTAGTCCCGTGGAATTACAAGCGACAAAGAAAAAATATTGAATTAAAACAAAATAGAATTATATAGCATTGATGTTTCGAAGGTGAGAATCGATCGCTAAATACCGCCAAAAACTTTATTGGGAGATTTTCGGTTATAACCCTTCTCTCCCAGATTACCCAATTTTGAAGGTCATTCCGTCCAGGGAATCTATTAAACTAAAAGTTACTCATTTAACTGCGGAAGATTCGTCACCTGTGAGCATTTAACAAATCGAATAAATACTTCAAACGGGAAATCGATTTCCGTTTGCTAGTTACCATTCAGAGGACTGTTCAAACTTCATCATAGATTCCAAAAATAATGACCTTGGAAAATTCATTCAGGAATAGATCTCAGGGGTCTGTCTTGAATTCTAAACCATCTATCAATTAATAGAAACTTATACACCCAAAAACTCCTGCTTGCCGAAGGCGGTCTTAGCTCAGTCAGTAAAGATGAGTCGCGTTAAGACTGCTTCCTTGTGGACGTAGGTTTCATATTCATTTACATGGTTGGCTGTTCGATTTGCGACAATTGATTCCAGTGCTGGAAATATAAAGATGAACAAATGAATTGTTTCCACAATTATAATATATATATATATATATATATATATATATATATATATATATATATATATATATATATATATATATGTGAGTGTGTGTGTATGGATTTAGATATATATATATATATCTCCTCTAAACTACTCTCCCATAATTACAAACCAGCGAAACGGCGTTCTACAGTTGAAGATTTGCCAGATAAAAAAATGAACAGCAAATTCAAATGACATATATGTACATAAATTGTGATAAAATGATATCGAGGGACAAACTTATATGCTAAAAAATTGAACCACCGTGGTCATCAAAGATGGAGCAGGCTTCTATCCTTGTGCATATGTTCAGTTGTTTAAATGCTTGTTTGTGCATTTCAGTGCTCCTGGCCACACTGTTTTGGTTACAAAGTTTGAAATCCATACCTGTACTCAATTAAACTTTTTCTGAAACCTTTTTTTTTTAACACTTTTATCATCTAGATTTTCCACAGTTCGTTTTTACACTATCTAATATGTTTCCTCATGGAAAATGCCAGTGATATCACAAATAAAATTCATTCTTACCATAT
The DNA here is from genome assembly GCA_963457665.1 of Thysanoteuthis rhombus. Classification (NCBI taxonomy): domain Eukaryota; kingdom Metazoa; phylum Mollusca; class Cephalopoda; order Oegopsida; family Thysanoteuthidae; genus Thysanoteuthis; species Thysanoteuthis major. Next base: position 59,616,959 of record OY735209.1, read on the forward strand.
TCATTTTGGATATGATATTTTGTAAAAACGGAAATTTGAGTCCCGTACGGCATTCATTTTTCTTTGTTCAAGAATGCGATTTAGGATTGTTCGATATGCTGATCAGTAAATATCGGTGCCGGGCGTAATATGGTTTCCCCCTAATATCTCCATAGTTATCAAATTCTGTCAGTCATAAACTGTCCATTTTACTGATAAAAATACACACACACACGCACACACACACACACACATATATATATATATATATATATATATATATATATATATATATATATATATATATATATATGTATCAGAGGAACATTTTCTCTGAGCTGAGAAATACATCTATTATCACTAATCTTTTGTATAAAAAATCTAAGTTATTAAATATGGAACTGGCGTGGCGTCTCCTCACTTTTCAAACATATCTTGCATTTACTGAGGAATACTAATATATATATATATACGTAGATAGATAGATACATGGACATATACACACGTCTGGTAGATTTTTCAGAATACAGTTCGCTGATATTTAAATGATAACTATCTATTCAATTCAAAAGTAATCCTTTATCACGAATTATCGTAACCTTGGTACACCGTGTCTGCTCAACCGTACCATGAGCAAATGTTCTGTAAAATAGAAGAGGCTGTTGGTAGCAATCCGGAAAGAGGACTCTTCAGATTATTTTGAAAGGGGGATTGAACACTTGAATAAAAGTTTGAGGTCGGACAGAGAGTACTTTCAAGATCTAAAGAGCCATTAGCCTGGGTCGGCTATTTTTCAGGATTATACCATTTCTGTGTACTGGTATGTTCTAGTTGAGATAATGAGAAGGGGAAAAAAAAGGACGGGTCTGGTTAGTCACTCAGTTGAAACTGTCAGGTGACCATAGTCTTTTGGCTGAATGCCGTGTTGAGTTGATCAATTAAAAATTGGAGAAAGGAATTATCAATGAATAAGTTACTTCTTTTGCTTTTTGTTGGGCAGTGATCCCTGAAAGAAATCTAAATTAAACAAAAAAAACAATCTTGAAGGTTTCCAAACGGAAACTTCAATTCAACATTGCAAATCGAACCTCACCCTAGAACCTAATTTAGGGGGAGATTTAAAAGAAAAACAAACTTTCTTTCGAGGCATTATACGCTGCAAATATTTAAATCTTCAGCTCTTTAAATTTGTGCAGCCTGTAAATGTCATACATACATACATAACCAGCCAGCCAGCCAGCCAGCCAGCCTGCTTGCCAGCCAGCCTGCCAGCGTGCCTGCTAGCCCGCCAGCCTGCCTGCCAGCCTAACAAACAAACCGGAGAAAACTATGTTGACAGTTTTGGTGACAGCTTTGGTTTACGGTTCCTAAAAAAATTCCTTTCACAGGCAGGATATAAGATAAACCCTGGGAGGCTTAAATATTGAATTGAAAACCTCAAATATGGAAGCAATAATCAGAAAAAACTTATGGAATAATGCCAGTAGCTAGAACTAGAACTCAGTTCACTGATTTTGAACGGAGAACTAATAAAGCAACTTTCATTTTGCTCAAAGGCTAGTCCAATAAACTCTAGAAATAATATCATCAAGTGATGATTTAAAACATACTCGTTATTACGTATCTACGATAATGCTTAACTGGAGAGTTACCTCATGCTCACCAATTTTTTTTTACAAAAATTCGGATGGAAAGACGTCTTATATGAATTATCTTCTCTTTGATCTGATTTTACTTAAAATGAATTCTATTATTTCCATTCATTTTCAACATGGTGTCACGTAAGCCGTACTTCCGTGAATATGGCTGAAAATAAGTTGCCAGTTTAGCATTATAGTTACATTATAAATAGAAACACCGAGTAAAACATTAATTACTTTTTCTGGAGATTAAAGAACATTTTGGATGTTTTGGGAATTTAATGGATCGAGTTCACCTCGAATTGATGGGAAAAAAAGATATCCTAAGAGAGCAATTCTATGGACACAAGATTTCTTATGTCGAACCTCAATTACTAAATGTAAATAACTTTAAAAAGGTTCATCTATTTTTTTCAAGTGTAGTAAAGATTCAGGGATTTCAATTTGCATTTAGATGTCTTTAGAGGATCATAAAGAATGTTTCAATGAATTTTTCTATTTTTTTCTTTTCTTTTGAAGATAGATCTACTCAGAATAGAACGGCTATCATATAAACAAAAATCCAATAAGCCTATTTGCTGCATGGTCAAATCTACTCTTACCTCTATCCAAACCGATAAAGATGATTGCAGTTTTCGTATTGTGCATATAATTAATCAATTTGGAGATATTTAGAACTTGTCAGTTTATATATATATACATATATATATATATATATATATGCACACACACACACATATATATATATATATATACAAACGCATACACACACACACACACACACACACACACACACACACACATATATATATATATATATATATATATATATATATATATATATGTGTGTGTGTGTGTGTGTGTGTGTGTGTGTGTGTTTGATATATGCTTTTATGTATCGATTTGGTTCAACATGACGGGATAAACAAACAGTGAAATGTTTACTACTTTAAATTAAGTGATAATCGTTACAGGTCTTGTACAAAAACAGTCAACATAATTTTGATCTTGCGTTTCAAAAAATTATGTTTGAGATTTGAAATAAAAATTGTTACTCCATATTTCTTTTTTTGTTAATTAGCTCATATTTCAAAATAAAGTAATGTCAGGAAATATTCTTAATGATTGCAAAAACAATAACCAACAACTTCCAGAAGTTACCTACTTATGGCCAAAACAGGCAACCCTGCCTCGCGTCCACAATGAATCTAGCGAAAACATGTTAAGGAAATCTTTATATATTCCTGAATTATACTCAAAATGAGATAATTCCTGCTTACACAGTTGTAAAATAAATTCCTCTGTATGTTGTAACAAGCTATCGTGATTTACACCCATAAAAGCGAGGGGAACTAAAGATTACTCGCTTCAGGAGAAACACTATGAACTGCCAACAACTATGGAAGATCACGCATGTAATAAATCTTAAAAGAATTGACAATCCATTAGCAGAGATCCTATCTTTATATTTTGATTAATGCCCAAGTTATTAAACTTCAAAAAGCGTGATTAACGGGCTGGACTGGACCGGACCGGACCAGACTGAGCTGTGTCGTTTTTCGAAATCTGAATGAACTTTTAAAAAACGTTTTATCGAATGGTAAAACCACATCCTTCCATCTCTAATAGCTCCCGAGATATGGGGCAAATACGTGACCAATATGTTCAATACGAGTAACCTAACTTCCTACTTGGTCAAAAATACCAAGCACATTACTGGCTTTTAAAAAACAAATTTGCTTTACATATCAAACTGCGCCTGGGTTTTTAACTGGGCTGAATTTCTATCCTCACTCCCCAGGTAGACTGCCTAAAAGGGCTAGAAGGGTTTGATTGTCCTGTTATTTATCCATAGCTTGGTAGAGAAAATGGATTCATGCCTCTCTCGTGGGCATTAGTACAAAGTGGATGCAAATTGTCTACGCCAGAGTTTAAACCTGGTTTGCCGATTGCATTTTCCGTCTTGTCAACCACCATAACCCAAAGAGATGACTAAAAAAGACTAAAAGAAATGTTTAACAAAAGCTAAGTCTCTAAGAAGGACCGTGCTCGGAGAAAGTTGGACACTTCCTTTCAACATGGGCGAAAGTTGCGTAAGCTATCCCGATCTGAATTCGAACTCGGTTATGTTATCACCCTTGCACCTCCCCACGGGCTTCGGTTCAACTAAACATTGACATCCCATTCCTCTTATACGTACGTACATGCAGATGAGTGATTGCTTTCCCTCTTTTAGCCAGTACGATTATTGCTTCTATCCACGTCCGTATGCAACACGGGGAAATCGATAACAGCCTTTGTTTGCCATTCCTTTACGCTGACCAACCCGCCATGTTTTATTTCACTTGTGGCCATTGGCTTTTTCTCTCGTTTCTTTCGTCAGGTTTTCTCGTCTCTTTGCATATCGAGGACAATCAATCAAGAACGGATGCACAAGGAATGTGTAGACAATTTCACATTTTAACAAATATCGGCAGAAGAGGAAATGAAAGAGAAAAAATCAAGCAACAGATAGAAAACAAAACAGTGTACTCGCTGACCCATTGTACATATAAGTTCCACGAACTCCATTGCCCACGGTTGTCTAAGTATCCTCCATTTATCTATCTATCTATGCAAAAACAATCTATCTATCTATCTAACTATCTATCTATTCAGATCCATATATCTATTCAAATCTTTCTCTCTACTCAAATCTACTTATCTATCTATTCTAATCCATCTATCTATCTATCTATCTATCTATCTATCTATCAATCTCAGACTGTTAATATCTATCTATCTATCTATCTATCTATCTATCCATCTATCTATCTATCAATCTGTATTGACTAAATTCAAGTTAGTGCATAAGATGTAATATATGGGTAGAAGCATGTGACTAAATAAGGATGTGTATGTTTGTAGAGTAAATGACCCAGGTATGTTTTACATGTGTGTTCGCCTCGCTATGCGCCAACAATCGAATATGTTTAAGCATTGATTGGTTGACTATGGTAACACGGCGGTGATAAGACGAACCTGAGCATTCTTTGTCAGGAATAGTTATTCTCGTCACAGTTTCTGATCTAAATGTTCTATTCTGCTTCCAAAGCTTCTACGCCAATTTTAAATGCACAAGGCGTCAATGAACAATATGAATCCTCCAGTTGTCACGGCTGAGAACGACATACAATTCAAATACAATTACAAATATAAATACGATTTGAAGAATAAATAAGAGAAAGATAACAAAAAAGTATTTAAAACCAGATAATTGATATGGATCTGCCTGACTTCATCATTATTAGTTGTAAAGTTTTCCCTCCATTTTGTTTAGCAACGTCATCTTTGCCGCCATGTTAGCTACTTTGCTTTCTTCTACTTTTCAATTCTAGCATACATTTCTCCAAATGTAATTACATTGCATTTGCATTCGTCATTGCGTGTTTTCCGATACTTAGAACCAAACGTATTTCCTAGCTTACTTTTTGCTAAATTCACTTTCTTAATAATCATCCATGTACTCCTAATATCACCGTTTTTTTGTTTCTTTTTTTTCAAAACTTTATCTTATGCTCTTATTGACTTCATTTGTTCGGAAAAGTTTTCGACACGTTGCTTAACCTTTATTACAATGACAATTATTTGGCGAAAACAAGAAGCCATATTTTTTTCTGCTACTAATTTTCTGGCTCAGCTCTTCTCTTATTTACGCTTCTCCCTTTTGCACTCTCAATCAGTGAGAGTGTGAAAGGAAATCTCGAGCCGAATCAGTACCCATTGATATCAGAGGGATTATCTTATGGAATCCTGCAAGTATACACAATTTGCTTACTCATTCATTTTTTATTGGTTCTGAACGCCCAGTTTTCTCTTGTCAATTAAGGGATAGGTGTTGGTATATCTTGGGCAGAGTGGAAGTAGGTATGCTGTTTTTTTATCTATTCTTTTTGGTTGATGGTGGGTAACACCTCTTTTACTTTTCTTATTGGGGTTGTGTATGTGTGTATTTTGAAATTGATTGTCAATTTCATAACAAAATCCACCTTTCCCTGAGAAATGACCATTTTAGTCCATCACTGCCCCTCTAATCTAAGACAAGCCAAACACCCAAAGAGACAGGAAACATACATCCCCTGACCCTGCCTCTCATTGACTCATCTCGTCCCAAACCAAATGTCACCCTCAATTATACAGATACAAACATCTCCCTCCTGCTCTCACCAAACAACCAAGCATGGAAATATTCAGATTGTCCACTCCAGCATCGAAATGTAAACAGCATATTTTTTTCTTCATGAATCGCCGCAAATATTTTGCTCTGGAAAAGATGGCTGGCCCCCGTCGAAATGCATCGAATTACGCCCACGGAATCATAATAACAAAATTGAGACGTAACACCTATCTATTTGGCTTTTCTCTTCACCCTCAAATTGACATTTTCATCTACATTCCATCAGATCATTTTGCATCCACAATACAAACATATATATATATGTTTTAACTCCAAATTCTCATTTGCACTTATTCACGGTCTAATATCTGCTCTATTTGTTTCTTTCAACGCAAAAATCATGTTATCAAAAAATGGATGTATGATCCGACAGAATGATTATGAATTGCTTTATATCATATTGAAACTCTCATTTGAAATGATCTCCAGTTATTACATGATGAAAGTATTGTATTTCTTTCATAAATATATGCATATATTAGAACCAAATAAACCTGTATGTATATGCATAATAAATTTTCATCAATATGTAAGACTTATCAATTCAGCTCAAACAGTCAGATAGCCTCCTGGTAATTAGTTGGTTGTGATTTCAAATCACAGTAGATTAATGTAAATTTTACATGTCATTTTACAGAACATCTTATTATTGTTACCGTAGAAAAATAAAGTCCACTCCAGTTCTGGAAAAAGTTTTAAAAAATCAAAAAGCTGATGGAAAATATTGCAGATAAGAGATCATCAGCATGGGTATGCAAAGATCTCATGAAAAGAAAAAGAAAATCTTTTATTTTTACATCCCAATGACAGGGTAGAAAGAAATTAATTCAATGTGAATTGCACAAGCAACACTGGTTTTACCATGTAACCGAATGATATCAGCATAAACAAGATACTGTCAGAAAACCCCTTTTAAAAAGTAAAATCGTCTTGGATCTTAAGATCCGGGCAGCAATCCTATTCAAGCAAAAAGACCAAATTAGATAGTTGTGAACAAGTGAAAGGAGATTTGTCAGATAGTAAACTCAGCTGTTCCATCAAATCACTAAGAAAAGACGAACGAAAAACCCCAAATTGGAAATATATCAGGTTTCGCTTGGTAACTAAAAAAAGCTGTGAATCTTTGAGGTTAAGATCTTAACCATAATGGTTGGCGTTGATGGATATTTGAGGAGACTTGCTGTCATTCGATTTTCAGTGATAATCACCAGACATTCACTTCAATAAAAAAAAGAAAAAAAAAAAAAGAAAAGAAAAAAGTGGCCCCTGTTTTAATTCGATGTATTACTCGAGAAAAATTTCGATATCTTGATGGAAACACTGACCAGACAGGGTTTGTTGCATGGGCCAGAGCAGATGCCAGTCCGAAGGTGTCAGTTCTGGAGGATATTCCACATGTGGAAGAGCATCCCCATAATCACTTATTGCATTGCATTGGTAATAGGATAACGGACGTTGTTACGCAGCAAAAATCTCCAGTTTACATTCTCACTCATACTCATTCAATTTGTGCCGTTGAAACATACCAAGTGAAAGTGTTGGTCTTAATCGTCATCTGCATCGTCCTTAGTGTTGGTCTCGAACCTGAGCGAATTTCCTTGAATTTAACTCGCGAATGACGCTACCCAGTCTTCTTATCTACTGTATCATTTCTATGGTGTCTCTCTTATCATAATCAAGCTAACTTAGGTATATGTGACTAAAACTACGTAAAGATAACTCGTGTCTTAAGCACATGACCCTGTATCCTGTTGGCATAAATAATTTTGAGAAGGGTCTATTGCAAGTGCATAGGAGGAATAACATTGATTTTAACATCGTTATCCATCCAAATATACTGAGATGAGTAGAAAAAAGGAACAACAGATAACAGGAGAATCACGTGCAAAATGTTTTATCAACGAAAACAAATTCAAAATGAAAGCGAGGCAAACGAATGGATAATAAAATTAACGGGGAAAGAAAGGGAGACAACTGTGGCAGAAAAGAAGATATCGTTGTTGATGATGACGTAATAACACTCAACATCACGGATTATTTGCAACAGAGAAGAAAATTCCAATCTCAGTATATTGTTATTTTCCTCTGTTATCAACAACAGGATATTATTCAGGGGCGTTACTTACTGAAATTAATGATAGGTTGTTATTTATCAAATATTGTTTTTGGAATAGACAGATAAAGGGTGATATAAAAATACTGTAAGTATTCAGTCAAAATACGTCACACTTGAAGCAATAATCCTACTTCGATGACCCCTTCCAAAGATGAAAAAATTATAGAGATAGCATGTTAAGTTTTGTGGTTGCGAATTTTGTAAAAGCAGAAATTATTACTGTCCTATCATTGAAGCTTTTGTAGCAGATGTGAAGTTTGAAATGTTTGGAAAAATCGGGGAAATGTCAGGTGAATATGCACAAGGCTTCGTATCCTGATTCAAGCTTAAACACAATCCGCTGAGACGTTTGGTTTTTGATACTGTCTTGGTGATTCATTCAGTCCTCGATGAACCAATTTTTTTAACTTTCTATCATTTCCTACTACCCCAGATGAAGTGATGTGGCTGTGGTTGAAGTCGTAGAGTCGCCAGAAAGCTCAAACTGTTGTACGTGATCCATTGGCCTGGGAGTCAATAATTTTTTAATCATTGAAAATATGTTTGATCCCCTGTGACGGTTTATTATTGGTATCCATTCTTCCAGGCCTAAAACATATTTACATTGAATCAACAGAAAGATGCAATTAAATCAGTAAATCTTTCACTCTTAGCTCTTTCTATATAGGTGTGTAGGAGCACTTTCGTTGAAGGGCAGGAGGCTTGATTTGCCTAAAATTTGACGCAGTTTTGTCCAAATTACACTGATCTTACCAAAATTCAACATTGTTTTCATCAAATGTGTCTATGTGTGTGTGGGGATAAAGGGGGTTGCCACTTCCATCTACACCCCGGCTCTTATACATATGATTCTGTTTGGTGTAAAAAAAAGTGGATTTTCAAATATAGCAACCATCATTTAATTAGGTCCTGAGGTACGACTGGAGGTACTGAAGATTGAACTGCTCATTTCAGATACAGAAATAAGGACTGTAGTGTCTTCAAATTTTATTTTGTCATGATTCATTGCCCGATGGAAGATGGACAGGCTGTTTCGTTTATCAAAATTCATCAATTGTCAAGTTTTATCGACCTTATAACCCAAGAACCTACTTCAAATTAACATTTCTGAATAGGGGCTGCCAATCTTCTGATAATCGTTTACACGACTGTCGGGTAGATAGGTAAACAATTTATAAACAGAAAAATGAACAAATGTAACTTTGAAAAGATCGACCAACTCGAAATCGAGAAACATTATCCGTTCACGCAACGACCGGTTTAAGTCCTTGTTGTAAATGTAGGAAAGAAAGGAAGAAAAAGAAAGTCTCCATTGAACACTGCATCGATTCAGCTATCAAAGGATTTAAGCACTACAAACAAGAGCTGGAAGAGTGCATGATCACAGCAAGAGGCTAACTGGAACGAAATCGACAAAGGGACAAAATCCGGATGAAGAACAGAACAGAAAACCAAAAGAAAAGAGCAACGTCAACGCTCAAAAGAAGAAAAAAAGAACAAAAAACAAAATAAAAATGCAACAAGCCTATCTGCTGCAGGGTAAAACACTCTTCTTTCTACTCTGACTGAAGATGATTACTGCAACTTTTCTATTATATATATATATATATATATATATATATATATATATATATATATTACTATGAATGTGTTAATGTATCAGAAGGAAATGAGCCCTTTATTATCCGTATGATAAATTTCATGATGTAAGACTTGTAGGCTGGGCCCAGTCGGTAAAACCCAAGCTTACCACCTAATCACGACAGGGGAATGTCAATCTTTACCCCCATCAAATATTTGGAAAGGATTGTTCTTGTTCTTGTTTATACAGTAAAAACACAAAAAAACAAAAAACAGGACAAAATGCTAAATTAAACTAAGTTACTCCCTTGTAACTGAACAAATGTCCCACCCTGTGAGAGAATAGCTAAGAACTTGGGGCTTAATAGGGAGAAAAATCTGAACTTATACTTACTTTGAATATTTTTTTCATGGATGTGTCACGGACCTGGACTCTTGGCTGCTACTATCAGGGGTAGCAAACCGTTATAGTCAGCGCACATCTGCTTTCTGTAGGCGCCTTGGATCTTTGCTCAAAGTTGCAGACATTTGTACTTTCCAAAAGGAGTGCTTGGAGTCGCAGAGAACCATACTATCCTGATTCTTATCCAAAGGGACATGGTTTCTATCAACTACGGAATGTTTGCAGTCTGTGTTCTTACCTTACTGACAGCCTTACTGTCGGAACAACCCCCTATGGTTATATCACATCTGCTATGAGGACATCCTTATCAGACCTACGACCTTGGGACCATGCTTTTATTTGTGCCGCTTTGGTGGTCAATAGAATGCAAACACTTAGTTTAAAAGGACGGGTCAGCCTTGGGCACTCCCCTTCGAAACTCATCTGCACAGACTGGTGCTTCATTATTCCGTAATCCAAGGATCCTGTAATCATAGAAAAACTCTCCAAAACTCTTTGTTCACGATGCCAACCCGTACATGAATTGCTTGGCTTCTTGAACAGAATTGTGGAGACTGTTTTCCATAATCGTAGGACCTTAGATAACTAGGCCTGTATACTGGATATATATATATATCTTATATATATATATATATATATATATATATATATATATATATATATATATATATATATATATATATGAAGAAATGGATATATAATCTGACGGAATTAATTATGAATCGTGTTATATTATTTTGAAAATCTATTCGAAAAGAAATCATGTTATCACATTGTGAATGTGTCATTTGGCTGTTTAGCTCGATGGTCAAACAATCCTGCGTTGAAGTGTGTATCCAGCGGTTGCAGGTTTTAGTTCTGCAACTGTCCCCACCGTTTCTCTAATTGTTTATTCTCTTTTCGTTGTCTAGGCCGAATGATATTTTAACCGTGTTATAACAGGCGGTCATTTCTAATCGAGTTTCATAATAATACAGCACAATTTATATTATAAATATATGTCTACACGCACACACACACATGCACACACACACACATACACATATATATATATACATATATATATATATATATATATATATATATATATATATATATATATATATATATATATATATACGAACATACACAAGTACTTATGTATGTGCTAACTAAAAATACTTGATCTAAGATTCATTCTTCAACATTTTCTTCGAAGTGGTCCCCTTTGGCACGTGTACAGCGATTTCCGCATATGAACTGCTCACGAAGAGTAATTCCCCGAACTTTGGTGCAGTGTCTCTAATACAAATATCTGCATATGTTTATTAGGAATATATGAATGAAAACATCGGGGAGGAAGGTATTAGTATAAAAAGTTCACTGTCTTTATAATGAATACGTAAATAACATGAATATAGAAATCTATTTAACTTTTGACCAAGTGTGATTTAAATTCATAGACTCGACTCTTTGCATCGACCAACGGAATATTTTCGAATTCGGAAAAAAAAATAATTCCCGGTTTCCAATGGTTGTTTTGATTCCCGTTAATTTTTGGAGATGTCCCTGGTTATACTTTTCGATTTCACCTATCTGTTGGCAGGGTCATCGTAGAAAAATAATAGAAAATAATACGTGGTTTTTGGGAGAGAGAGAGAGAGAGAGAGAGAGAGAGAGAGAGAGAGGAGAGAGAGAGAGAGAGAGAGGAACGAATTTAGACAGACAGATAGAGATAAAGGCTGACAGAAACATAGAAAGGATTGGTAGGAGAGAGTGAGAGGAAAAATGCAGAGAGAAAGAGAGAGACAAAAACAGAAACAGGGATACATAGATAGAGATGGAGTGAGGATATATATATATATATATATATATATATATATATATATATAGAGAGAGAGAGAGAGAGAGAGAGAGAGAGAGAGGGGAGAATGGATTTAGACAGATAGAGACACAGGCTGATAGAAACATAGAAAGGTTTGGTAGGAGAGAGAAAGAAAGGAAAAATGCAGTGAAAAAGAGAGAGACAAAAGCAGAAACAGAGATGCATAGATAGAGATGGGGTGAGGATATATATATATATATATATATATATATATATATATATATATAGAGAGAGAGAGAGAGAGAGAGAGAGAGAGAGAGCGCTTTTGAAATTATTTGAACATTTTCTCAAATCATATTTCGTTCAGTTTAGTATTCCAGGCGGAGCTGTCATGATGAGAAATCGTGCTGGATTAATTGGTTGGCAAATCTCGGTTTGAACTCTCCTTTTTGTGCTAATTCCAATTTCATGTCTCATTTATTTATTTTTTTTTTCCAACTGATAAAAGGTACACTTTTAGCATTCTTTTATTTTCGAACTGATGACAGATATATTTACATAAATATCAATTGCATAAACGCAAGTCTATCTATTCATCTATCTATCTATGTTCCCATCCAGTTACCCCTCGATGGCAGTTTCTACAAATAGATCTATCTATCATTGAAGAAAACTACATTGTGGTAGAGACACTAGCATGTTTGTGACAGGCGCCCACGATTGATATTCAATCTCAAGCACAAACAAAAATTTTTTATATGATGATTTTCAATGCGAGCTAGCCATCCCATACTTAGAAAAATGGTCATGACGCTATTTTCCTACACATGAATGTTATTACATTTGTTCAGTGTTGAAGTCAGCAATACGCACGGGATATAAATCATAGTGTGTTTGTTTCTTCATATCCCTCAATCTATCTATCTATCTGAAATATCTGAAAATGGATATGTCGAAATAGTTCGTGCAACCAACTGCAAAAATTAGACAGAGATGGGGACAGTGACACACAGACAGGAACAGAAAGAGAGAGAGAGAGAGAGAGAGAGAGAGAGAGAGAGAGAGAGGGGAAGGATACAGAGAAAATGAGAGGGCCAGAAACAGAGATACATAGACTGACATAGAGTGTTTGTTTCTTCATACCTATCTGGAAATGGATATTTATGTTATCTAAGCCAAATGATATATTCACCGTATAATAATAGGAGATGATTTCAAATTAGAGTTTCAATATGATACGATGCAATCATTAATAATAAAAATGATTATATATATATATATATATATATATATATATATATATATATATATATATATGAATAACAGAGAATGGGACAGACTAAGGAGTAAATGTATATGGAGACTCCTCTAAATAATTGATGAATAAATAAAATAATAGGTATACTATACATGTTTCGGGAAGGGTTCCTATCTCCAGTCATGTGTACCTTTCAGCAGTTGAAAGGTATCCGTAGAAAACAAATTCAGCATCAGATATTTTGCTTTGAAAGCAGAAATGGAAATCAAGAAAGAGGATTCCTTTTGGGTCATAATACTGAGTTAGGACTGTGTTCTGTCTGTGGTGAAACCTGTGTTGGTATATTCAAGGATATCATCGTAGTAACAGTGGTAGGTCTTAGAGGGGCCATAGCTTGTCATGGATACTAAGGAGTTTAGTATTATACTTTGTGAGTGCTTCGTGGGTTTGGGATAGTCCAGATTAAGGGCAATGGGGTCGTGTGTATGCATCTGTAAGGAACTATGTATGTTGTATCTTTATTGGTCATCGTGGATGATCTGAAAAGTCTGATGGCTTTGAGTTGTACAAATGAAATACCATGGAAATTTTTTGTAGGTCTGTTTGACTGTGTGAAGTTCCCAGTATTAGATGTACGTGAAGGGTGTAGTGTGTGGATATAGGGTTGTTATTAGTGGGACGATTATGATGTTAGAGGTCGGTGTGGTTAGGATTGTTACGTTTAGTATTAAGCCTGTTAGGAGAGAGAGATTTGAGTTAATTAATCTACATTTGTTCATGTCGTTTTAGAATTTTCGTCGTGTCTGTAAGTGATTTTTTCCCCAATTTTCCCCAATAATTGTGAATCTATCATCTGTGACAAAATTATGTCTGAGGGTACAGAAATATAGTTCTATTTGGAGTAGGACTCGATGATTCGATTCAGTGTTATTAAGTTATTAGTTATTAAGGCTAATGTTGAATTGCCACTTGTACTTACCTATATATGATAATTTGCATCTATTACACCGTAGAAAGTATACAATATTTTTGCTACAATAGTTATGGTACATGCTGAAAGTCTTATTAGTGGTATAGATAGTGAAAATGTTGGAGTGCTTAAGGTGGTTGCAGCATAGATTTATTTTTGATTCAAGGTTGGAGGAATTTAATGGTTTTAGGAATGTTGTTGTGTGACACTTTAATGTTTATTGTAGTGTTACTGGTAATCATGTCTTTGATGTTTTGGGGTCTTCACTTTTGAGAGAACAACAGACAATAAAAACAGTGAAAGACAAAAAGCTTGACAGATAAATTAAAAAAAAACTCAAACCTATGAATGAAAACTCTGAATAAAGCAACAACAAATATCTGTTATTTCATTATCAGATGAATGATTGCAAGCGATTGTATTAATTTTGACTATTACTCAATTCTTTTATTATAAATCAACTCAGGGTGTCACTCTGTGGCAGTGATTTCGAAATTCGTTTCCGTACACCCCTGGGGGTTTGTCAAATGACACTCGTGGGTTTGCAGCCAATATTCCATCTGAACTTGACATGGCAAATCTTGTGGCAGAGAAACAACACCGTCCATCGCACAGCTATCAAAAAACACAATTATCGTACAAAGAACCCTACCATGATTAGAATTGGAATAAATCTGATGTATTTTACATAAATATGATCTTTCAAGGTAAAAAAAAAAAATCATTGCACTTAAGTTAATATTTTAAAAAGTAAAGGCTAAAAATGGGATCCGCTAGAACATTTCCTCGTGAATCATCATCTTTTCAAAGTTTCGAAACCACTGTTCTATGGTACGAAACAAAGAGTGTTGATCCTAAAAAGTTAGCTCTTGATGAGATTCGAGCTCCCATCCCTCTTACCAGCTCAATGTACACGAAGCTACAATATCCATTTAGTTACATGAACTTTCATTGTTAACAACGGGTGGAATCTTACTTTTTAAACGTACTTTTCACCTCGAACATAGCTGTCATGTTTCTGTCTTTTTTGGTTTTGTACGAGTATTGTTATAAAAGTGGTAAATCGTTCTATCCCTTTTTTTATAGGTTGGTGTTTATATGCTGGAGCGTTCATAGCACTACCGTTTCTTCTACAGATCTGAAAATTGGTACCAGTACACTAATAGACACTTCCTAAAAATGTTTTTTATTTTAGAAAAAAAGAAAAGATTTTCTGCCTTTAAGGGGCTTTTTGGACCTTTGGGGGGCTTATTCAGACAGGTTTATTAATAACATTTACATTGTCCAGAATTTAGATGTTTTTAGATGCTTTTTAAAACTCCACTTTATATGTTTTGTAGTGGAAATAATTCTACAGGATGTTTTTCTTAAACTCAATTTTAAATGTGGGAAATGTTAGTGTTGTCATAAATTGAATTTATTCTGACCATATCTATTCTTTGTTGGATTTTTTCTACGAGAAATTATTTTTTTTTAGCTACGGTTGTTCAATTATTAACGGTGATGGTGAGTTATTTTGATATCTATTTTTATTATTTGCTAAAGAAAGTATTGTAACAGATAGCATTAAATACTTGTCGAAATCGATACGAAAACAGGCCTGGTTAGTCACTCAGTATGAACCGCTCACTGAGCAACGTCTTTTGGAAGTGCGATGTGTTAGTGGTGATCAATTGAAAAAAATTGAAATAGGAGCGATCGATGAATGAATTACTTCTGTTAGATCACTAAAAAGTCTGAACTAAAAAAACAATAACAAAAAACAACCCCCCCCCAAAAAAAAACAAATAACATGAACGGTACCGGACACAGACTGAAAGACCAAATTTGCAATAAAGTACGTAGTAAATTGACCCCCCTTAAGAAAAAAAAATGAACTTATTTAGCGTGAATTAAGGAAAAAAAGCAACGTTTTTTGAAGACGTCATAAGGTGTATATGGTCAGATTCTCAGCCCTCTAGCTCCATTGGCGCGACCTGCACATTTGACACGTATATACGAACATACATACATACATACATAAATACATACATACATACATAGCCAGCCATCTAGAATCACTTTTAGACTGCAGAAGCCAACGCTGACAGTCTTTGGTTGAATGTTTCTAACATCTGTGCTAGTGTTTTTTTTCCTGTATTGGAATGGAGCTCGGTAATTTTGTACGTGGCCATTTTGTTTCGGTTTTCTAATGTTGTGTAGATTAACATATAGAGGACGATGGAAATGGCGTCAGTCTTCGATGCAGATTACCTTCGCGGTGTGTTAGCATGCATGAGTTTTGTCCACGGAGACTGCACTAAAGAGAGACCAGGCCATCCACCGCGGGGACATTAGAATGCATAGAAAACGAATGATAACGACCAGTTAGCATGCAGCACGACATGAATAACCAGGCGATGTTAGTCAGCATAGAGGCCGATTCAGAGAGATATCATAGTTAACATGCATAATGGCTGCCGATAGGGTACAGATGGTCGCCATTCGGGAATAACTACACACGACTGCACATGCTCACATGCGCACAAACACACACACACACACACACACACACACACTTATGGAGAGAGAGAGAGAGAGAGAGCGAGAGAGAGAGAGAGAGAAGGGAGAGAGAGAAGGGAGAGAGAGGAAAGAGCCAGGGAGAGATTAGAGGGACCGAAAAAAGAAACAGGAGATTGTTTACCACTTTTACGATAAGCTACGTGTGCACATTGTAAATACTTAGTAAACTGCGCATACGCAAATACACACGTTCACAGATGCACACAAAACACATGCACACGTACACACACACACATACACACACTTACGCAGAAAGAGAGAGCGAGCAAGGGACAGAAAGGGGGGAGAGAAGAGCTAGAAAAAGAGAGAGGAGCTTGTTTACTGCTTTACGATAAGCTACGAATACTACACACACGTACACAGATGCACACACAACGCGTACAAATACAAACTTATGCAGAAAAGAAAGAGAGCAAGAGAGAGAGAGCGAGTGTGTGTGTGTGAGAGAGAGAGAGAGGGGAGGAAAGGGAGAGTGAAGATCTAGAAAGAAAAAGAGAAGAATGTTTACCGCTTCACGATAAGCAACGAATGCGCATTGTAAATATTCCTATTCAAATAATTGCATTTTCTGAATGTTTCTTGTGTAGAACCGTTTGGAGCGAGAACGTGATGGCCTAACTCATGAAATTTGTGTATGTAAGAAGCGTGTGTGCTCCTATCAAACAAATCAAATTATCCCATAACCTAATAGATAGACGAGGCACCATACTGGGGCCTTCACGATATTTTTAGAGGCAAAAGTGGACAATTGCTGATGCACAACCTTTCTCAAAGTTACTTGCCACATGTTGCACTTTGTTACATAGTATTGGACTCAGGGGGTAATCATTGACCTGAAGGGTTGATTCATACATTTCCCACGAGTATTAGCGTGAGTGAACAGAATCTGCCTTTGCTGAAACTAGAACACCGTTCCCCGATTTCATTTTCTGTATTGTCAAATGTTTGGCCAACTCTGCAATTCCACGTGTTCTTTTAAAGACTCAAGTTTGTTCTGTGGGTTTGCAGGGCCAATTTACCATTCTGACCATATTTTCTATCTATCTATCGATATCACTAACCTTAACTTTGTACAGTATACGGTCAACGAACGGAACGATGTTCAGAGATCAATAAAGATAAACAAGCCTGACTTCAATTCCGACTCAAGGTGATTATTGTAGTTTTTCATTGTGTACACGATAAATGAATAAAAATATAAACATATATATTCTTTTGCATAAATGAACTCAATTATTAGAATGGAATTAACCGTTATGTTTCTAAAAGATAAATTTCGTAGATATGTAAGACTTGACAATTCATCTCAGTCGGTGGAGGAATGTCAATCATCACAGTAAGGGAATGTTAATTACTACTCTAAATTTGGCGAGGATTGTTCGTATTATACTTGTTGAAGGACAAAATCAACACCAGGTTTTGACTGACAATGATGGGATTGCTTAACCGGAAAATATATATTTGCATATTTGCCAGTCGTCCTTAAAGCCAGTTCTAATTCTGACATGGGCAAAATTCCGATTTTGCAAGGGGCAGATCTTTCCCATGCATGTAAACCATCCTTCTATATTTCTAGCTAACTTTACATACATGCACTTGTAAAATCTGAAATACAAAAAAAAAAAAATATATTCTTATCCATCTATCTATCTATCTATCTATTGATTTGGAATCAGTCCTGCACAATCTGAAAGCAGTAAAATCACACACACACACATTTATATATTTCTGTGTATGTGTGTGTGTGTGTTGAGAGATGGACATATTTGGTCCAACAGATTAAATTTTTAATTGTGTTATATTATATAGAATCTTATTTGAGATGATCTCCCGTCGTCACACCGTTAATATACCAGTCGCCCTAGACAATCTGAATAGAATAAACAATTAAATTCTATTTACGTTGTCTAGGGCAAGTGATATATTAACTGTGTAACGACGGGAGATCATCTCAAATCAGTTTTTATATTTTATAATACAATTTATAATTCATCCACACGCACTCACACGCACATATATACGATTATAAAATGCATTATATCATATTGAAACTCTTTTGAAAGGATCTCTCATTATTACACGATGAATGTATCATTGGGCTAAAACAACGTAAATAGAATGAACCATGAGAAATTTTGAGCCATTCATTTTGTAATAACGGGAGATCCTTCTCGAGAGTTTCGATATAATATACTACAATTCATAATCATTCTGTCGGATCATATATCCATTTCCTAATAACACACACACACACACACACACACACACATATATATATATATATATATATATATATCAGTCTGGCCAAGAAGACAGGCGTAAGGTGTAGTCTCCGCAAGCAAGATATTTCTGCTTTTCTCAAATATTTTTTTGACAGAGGCATGGAAAAAAAGAAGAATATGAACTTAGTTTCTTCGAATTTTCTCTTCATGTCACCAACTTCTACTCCAAGAAATTGGTTTATAATCTGTATCTTCCACACAAATTCAAATTTGTATGATCTTGGCACCAAATAAGATAACTTCAGAACCAAACTAATCGATTAACTTACAACCCATGTCCGGACTAAGCTTGTAGGAAAAATGGATCAAAATACGTTTCTTTCATCCATTTTTTAATGTATTATCTACGTTGTATCATATCATTTGTGTGTTATTCGTTGTTATCTTTTGCAAATTTTCCTCAAGTGCCTCATCTCTATTTTCAGGACTAAATAGCTTCGTTACCAATTTTGCCAATTTTTAGTCTCGAAAAGTACCAAATGGCAACCTTATCAAGTAACAACGGAACGATGATGATATATGTGAGGATGTTGATGAACGGCCATATTTCTTGCCCCCTGTTGCCGAGAGCGGGAACCATGTGCGCCGTAAAAAAAGCAGGCAAATATTGATTTGTTCTCTAATTCAAGAGGATTACGCATTATTTGACTAGACATAAATCTGTCAAGTGTGCTAAGAGGTTATGGCTTCGTTTTGTTGGTCTAAGTGAGGTTCGGAGCTTCTACAGGATGAATGACACGATTACCTCTCTGCGCATGCGTGAAACTTGTAACCTGATTGAACGTACATACATGCACGCGCACACAACATATGCGTGTATGTATATAATTACACATATGCAAATATGTGTGCAAATAAGCAGATGATAATTCACATATATATGTGTGTGAAAATAATAATATCGATTATATATAGATATGCATGTATATAAAAGGTAGTGCATATTATTTGTTGTTGTGATTCCTCATATGTACACACGTCTAAAAAGGTGCGTGCACATGAATATGTATAGAGAGGAAACAAAATGATAGATGGATGGATACCCACACTTACATATTTATATATATATATATATATAGAGAGAGAGAGAGAGTGATATATATATATATATATATATATATATATATATATATATATATATATATATATATATATATATATATATATATATATATATATATATATATATATATATATGTTCTCATTCCTGTATGCCTACGTACATATGTCTTATTCGCCAAGAAGTTATACAGTTTGGCGAATTTCGACATATCAATAAATCTCTTCAGCTCACAAATTGCAAGGCGTTTTCCGAGTCTCATCGAGTATCTGGCACATCTTTGCAAATCACTCCAGCTGGAAATAAAGAATCTCAATTTTCACCATTTTGTTTATTTCAGCATCAAGTTCCCCGACCTTTTGGTTAGAACTCTTGCGTAGAACTTTTGGGTAACACCTTGGATGTGACGGAAGTACCCTCGTCACGAAGTTCTCATGGGCATAGTGATTAGCGTTTGTCGAAGTATAAAGCCAAGATTTCCAATGCTGATTAAAAAAAGATGTATTTATTCGTAAGAATTAGATAAGCCTGCGTGTTTCCGTGCGGTAATTTTTTTTATATGTAAGACATGTCTATTTTGCTCAATCAGTAAGGAAGTCTCCTAGCAATCAGTTGGTTGTGAGTTGAAATCACTATAGGAGGATGTGGATTTTGCATATCGCTTAACGTACCAAATTTTTGTGAGGGTTTTCATTTTTCTCGTCCTTATTACAGTTGAAAAATAAAGTCAACTCTGGTTTTGGAGTTTAATATCAACTTTCGACAAGTGGAGAACCAAAAATCTCGGAGAGAAAAGCATAATTCATTTCTCAAATACCATTAAAGACTGTAGGAAACAATAAGAGACGGAAATGTTATTTCTAAATGTTCATCCAGTTATGTTAAAATAAAATCCATGATAATACTTGAACCCACTCTCTCACAAATACAAACAGACACACACACACATATATATGTATTACTTGGAATGATAATTTCATAATGATAATTGTGTCATCCACAGACAGCTGTTCTGTTGTATAATAACATTTCAGTGTGGCTATAGACAATCCAGTATTCCTTCCAGTTCCTCTAGGTAGGGTTCGAAACCTTCACTCCAGACTCAGAGTCGAATGATATACCCCTACCCAATGCGGAACTCGACGGTCAGTGGGACCAAATTAATCGATTTATTTACTTATGCAAAATTCCCCATCTACCAGAGTAGTATCATTCGAGAGTTGGAAGAGCATTGCTAGAATAGCTTATAATGACGTGTGTCCAATCTAAGAGTGCTCAACCCTAAAAAAAAGGGAGCGTTAATTATAATAATTATTAATAATTATGAGATAGATATTCTGTATGTTATGATGCACCTTTGTAGAGGAATTAAAACCTGTTCAATAGTAACTAACGTTTATTTAATTTGTATTTCAAAAATTCTTTCCAGTATATAATTAACATGAATAGGCAACCAAAAAATTTGATCAATGCAATTAATGGACAAGTGTTGATTTGAGTGCATTGAAAAAAAAAGAGATTATGTTGGGATATATATATTCAAACATTTATTGTGTACAAAAAAGGCTATATATTAAAGTGATGAGACGATCTGGAAAATGAGATTTCTTCATTTAATTTGACATTTCGTTGGTTCACTACTAACTTCACCAGATATGTGATGAAAATACAAAAAGGTGTCTCATTAATTGTACTCCATATGATGGATTAGCATTGCGAACGAAGATTTTCTGGGAGAGTTTTCTGCGGAAGTAAGACCACAAACCGGGGGGGGGGGGGCTGTGTGAGAAAAAAATTTCGAGCTTGAACAATAGAGCTTTCAAGGGCAACCTCACCCTTTAAACCAAGGTTTTGCATTCTATGGTTCACCGAAGTATATATATATATATATATATATATATGTATATATATATATATATATATATATATATATATATATATATATATATATATATATATATATATATATATATATATATATATATATATATATATATATATATATATATATATATATATATATATATATATATATATGAGACTACTTGATATATCTCAAATGTTTTTGTTTTTATTAAAAGCTTTGGGTGATATTGAAAATTATAGAAATATCTGGATGACAGTTGGGAGTAGAAAAAATTGTTAGATCAAGTGGAGCCTAGAGGGTTTTTTATTACTTGATATCCTAATAAAAAAAATGAGATGTACGTAGTAGTCTCAGGTCTTTTTCTTTTTCCATATTATCATTTCTTCTCAAAATTCTGTCGGGTCTACATTGTTCCTCCTTATCTCTCTCTGTCTATCTCTTTCTTTCTCTCTCTCTCAAACACACACATATATATGTATCATACACTTGGAGAATGGATACATTTGTATGTGGCATCGATTTTAACAGATTTTATTTCTTTTTCCGTTAATTGATCCCCACTCCGAGTACAAAAAAAGGGCCTTCTTATCAATTACTTGTAAATCACATCCCTTCTTTATTTGTGTTGAAACTCTTCAGGTTCAAAGAAACCCAGTGTTGCAATGAAGTCAAAGTCGAGCCAGACCTACACCCAATATCTCTGTCAGCATACACACAGCCGATCCATTAAAAGAAAATCACACTGTGATGCCGTTCTTCGGTTTTGGAGCCTCGGCTTGTGTTGATCCCGAAGCACAATCAGCCGATTTGCACCCATGAATTGTTTATCAGAGACTGCAGGAGATATTCTTTGCAAGGTAGACACCTGCGTTAGATTTCAATGGACTTTTTTGATACACGACTTTCCCTTTTTACTCTTTTTATGTTTCCCGGGCCCAGCATATATATATATATATATATATATATATATATATATATATATATATATATATATATATATATATATATATATATGTATATATATATGTATGTATATATATATATATATATATATATATATATATATATATATGACATTGCTGCTTTCACGAGTGTTTGTTGGACAGATTCCCAATCAATGGACACAGCTCGCACTTAGTTTGTCCTTTCTTTCTTCTTTTAATTTTTGTTTTAAGCAAATAATTTCTTCAATGACCACCAGAGGGTCTTTATTAGAGAATTGTTATTCGGTAGTCAGTGAACCAGCTGAGATTTTGAGAAGGGAAAACAGGTGAAAAAAAAAGAAGAGAAAAAGACACAATGGATTGTTTGAAGGAAAGTAAGAAAAGGTAGTGAGGCCAGCTGCAAAGATAAGCAAGAAAATACAGGAAGGATAACCAAAAAATTAAAAGATAGAAATAAACGAAAAGGGAGCTCGGAAAAAAGGTGCCAAAAGGGAGTAACCCGGTTAATCAGGATACTAAGGAATTGAAAAAAGAGAACATGCACACATAATTTGCATATACCCCATGTTTGATATATATATATATATATATATATATATATATATATATATATATATATATATATGCGCAGAAAGTAAGCTAAGCTTAGAAAATATCTGCACGAAAAGATACATCGTGAAATTTCTTATCAATTTCTTAACAATATTATTGTCCGTGTTAAGAAACAAACAAGATAGGAGAGACAATGGATTGACAAAATTAGAATATTGAGTTAAATCAGTTATTGAAGCCTTTGCATTACCTCTTTTTAAGTAACAGCATGATGATTGCAGTGTTCCAATCTTCTGAGTCTTTGTTAAAGTTAAATAAAATGGTTAGCAGACCAACGACCCTTGATGGAATCCTCAAAAGGGGAAGAAATCAAGCAAAAAAATCACTCTAGGATGGCAAGCCTTCGGTAAAGCAAGCTCCACCTACAAGAACAATAAAAATACCATTAGTCCTGAAAGGAAGGGTATATAAATAATGCATCTTCCCAATATTCACCTCTGGAGCTGAAAATGGAACATAACCAAGAGACTGACCGACAAACATGGAGAAACCAGAAGACAGCACAGTGTATTAAGGAAAAAAAAATCTGAAAAAACCTAAAACAGTTTAAGACATCATTGGATTCATTAGAAAACTTACTGGGTAATGGGCTGGTCACGTTGCAAGAATGGCTGATGGACACCAAGACTCACAACATGGAACCCAAGAAATCAAACGCAAAACAGAAGCTGAAAGAGTATGAAATGGCAAGATGAACTAGACAGGTTCAGAAAATATTGCGACGCTCAAGACAGAGAGGTCCGGCAAATTCAACGACCAACGATAAAATACTGATGATGATAATGATTATGGGTGTCTTTTTGGCCCAATGGTTATAACAACGCTACATTCAAGCGGTTAAGTCATCGGTCGCTCGTTCGATTCCTACATCAGACCGATTTTATTTTATTGTTTATTGTATTTGTATTGTCTAGGCCCAATGATACATTCACTGTGTAATAACAGGAGGTCATTTCAAATACAGTTTCAAAGTAACATAACACCTTTTTATTAACAAACACACACTCACACACACGTATATATACACACACACACACACGTATACACACACACACACACACATATATATATATATATATATTTTCATTTCCATCAATCATTGATCTCCGATATTCATGTACTTTCTGATTTTCAGAGCATAGATTGAGATTGAGCAACGGAATCGATTCAAACAAATTGTAGGTTAAAATCTTTTAAATTCAGTAATTTAGCAGTAAAAGGATATTTCAAGTGGAAATGTTATTACAGTAATTCTCATTAGTTTTTGGTCCATAGAATAACATTCATATTATTCCCAAGAGAAAGTGAAGTGTCATGTAAGAAACAACTTCCATTGTGATATGACGACCGATGCAGTGGCGTTGCTAGGTTTTAACGTTAGGGGTATCGAGCAATGAAAAGGGGCGCCAAAATACATACCAAATGATATGAATTGATTGTACATCTTAATTTCTCATTCATTTCTTCTTTAAAGAGAGACACAGTTTTGAAACAAGTACGTAATTGTTATTTTTCTTTTGAAAGCAAAATAACGAAAACTAGGCTATGAAATCAAAATAAAAAAGTAGGCTCTTAAATCTACTGTAAACTTCTGTTTTAACGGCAATCGTTTTATCAGCAATAATTGATAACACACGACTTCTAATTGTATGTTTGTTTCTGTATTCTTGCTAGGCAACTCTGACTGATGCCTTTTCACGAGAAAATTGAAAAGTAGTTTCATTTCTATATTTTTTTATTTACATGCCGTATTTTTCAATTCATCAGTTATAGCGGCAAATTTGTTATAACTACACTCTCGTAATAACGGAGGTCTATTGTACATTGCATTGAAAGTCAAACATGGTAAAAACGTGTGTTATTAAATCGTTTCGCATACGTGAAAAATTGTTTTCAAAACAAATATCTGACAACAATAATAAAAAATTATTATCGAGTCAGGCATTTTCAATTACATTTGAGTCCTAGCTGTTTAGTGCTATAATTGAAATCCCCCCACCCCCCAAAAAACACAGAACCATTGAATGAAAAAAATATTGAAAAATAAGACGTAGAAATTCTTACTTATATGAAAATACAGAATACATTATGGGAGCCACTTGAGAAAGAAGGTCCGTCCATGAAAAAAATAAAAACAATTTTTATATGAGTAATTTTTTGTGCATTCAATTCATCAGACCTTCGTTTAGCTTAGTAAATTTGGCAGTTTTGGGAAAAAATTACAAGATTTCACAATTTACAATGTAACAATAAGCTAAACAGGACTCTTTATTTTCCCCACGTCCACAGAAGCATAGCTTATCTTCCCCTTGTTCTGAAGATATTTTCACAACTTGAATCCAGTGATCTGCTTTGAATAATGGCTTACGTTTTAGCGTGGGTTGCAATTCTGAAATGTATCCTGATATTTTGTTAAAGGCATCAGTTTGACTGGCTACATTTTCCACATGAATTTATCTTGATATAAGAGTAACATTGATGAATACTCTCCCAACATGTTCAACTTCCATTCATCGTTTCTCTACATGGTTCATATATGGCTGTGATTAACAGCCCGGTGGATGTATTTTAGGTCAATGGCAATCTCACTCTTTCCACCATCGGCTTCTGTACAATTTGTGTGAGATTGGGGTCCAAAGTTTCATATATCTGATTACTGGGATCAACACAGCCTTCGCACGATTCACCAGAAACAGCAGAAGGCCCACACCGTGGTCGTATCAAATACAATGAAAACCCACCTCTGAAGAATATCCATTTCTGCCATAATTTCGGGTACTGTAACTCGGTTTGAGTCATCTAGTAATCATTTAGAACAAAAATCCCTAAGATAAGTGTGCCATTGACTAATGGTAGTCTCCCATTGCTCATCATAATTGTAGCTGTAAACACTTCTTTTTGAGTTAAGTTTACTTTGGTCATCAGCAGACCACATTTGGTACACCTTGTTTTTCACCGTGAATTACGTGTTTCTCGACCAGGAAACTGATTACAGAATTATATAACAGTGATCAAATACATATATTAGATCAATGTTTAAAAGTGCTGGATTAAAAATCAATTGATGAAATATTGGAGTATTTCGGAGATGATGGTTCAAAACTATTCGCCTTTCTCGTAGTTTAATTTACCAAATCGAAACTATTTCTCAATTTCATAGTTTGACGTCCCAAATCAAAACTTTTTGTCATTCTCGTACTTTGACGTCTTGAATCAAAGCATTATCCAGCTCTAAAGTTTATGGTATCCTGTGTTTTGTACAAAGTTTCCTCTAAGTAGATATTCAAAGGGGCATTCTTGTGGCATTATCCATTTGGAAATTCTGGCTAATAACTTGCCTTTCTGCTGCTTCTAATATTCAGAAAATTAAGCGTACCCTGCTGAGTCAGTTTTTTGGTCATTTCTGATTCTGAGATTTTCTTTCCAACGCGTCCTGATTAGGCAACGATGAAACCTTTAATCACAAATATGATCTGGTCTCTAAACATGTCCCTACATATGAAGTCGGTGAATCAAAGAATCGAGTCCATAAGGTTTTTTCGAAAGCCTTGCAATGAAATGAAAAAGATACAACTTTAATCGCACAAGATAACGATAGAGTTTTTTTTTTGATCTTGAAAAAGCACTTCCCTTGCTTACCCATTAGCTACCTTATTGGTCTGGTCACAAAATCTTACTTTCTGCTGCATGTGTCAACTTGCCAATTCTTCTAAGTCTCAAATCTGGTCGAGACCAGGACTTTATACTTACAAGTCCACCGAAAGGATACCCCCACCCTAATCACATAACTTATAGGGTACTCAATTAGCTGCTGGGTGTATTGGAGGAATTTTTATTGAGAGAGGGTTTTCCACCTACTTTGCAAATACCGAAAACTGAACCCAATGCCTTCTGCATGTGAGGCAGACTTGATACCATTATATTATCCTCCAACAATACGAGTAGTTTATCAAAAAATCCTTGGTGAAAGGGAATGAAATGCTCCCTTTCTACCCTACGCGCCCCTGGGGTTGATATTTTGCACGAGTTTTCCTGTGGAAAATAGGTATGCATTTTTGTATTCATATCACATTCATTAAATCTATTCACGCACTTAATTTACGACAGTAGTTCTGAGATGAGTTCACTTCCTATGGATGCATTTATCATTTGCCAAGGCGCTACGTGCCTCAAGGAAATGAATGTTTTGATACATTTCCTTCATTATACCATACACAAACAGACACACATTTTTTTGCCGATTTGGATCATTTAATCTCCCCTTGTTCAACAGTGGATCCATTCGGTTGCATCATCGAGGTAGATGTGGCATTATTCCACCTGAGCAATTATAATCACTTTCCAGCTTCCTAGACCCTTCGATGCTTCACCAGAGCTCTGTTAAAGGTATCTTCTTGGAACGTGCCCCTACACTGTCCATTTCCGGTCATTCACTGTGCTGGACGAAGGGTTGGATTTTCTCATTGAGTTGGGGAGATGAGATGGATTTATACCTTTCTCAAGGGTGAATCGAACATGACTCTGTTTTCTGTGTTGCTAACCACTGAGTCACTGGTACACCCGTACCTTGTTCAACGATCTAGCATTAATATATTCAGTTGTTCTGAATTTTTTGAGCGTCATAAAAATGGTAATCGTTATCAAAAGAAACACCCCCCACACATGTACGAGGACTACAAAAAACGAGGTTATATATATATATATATATATATATATATATATATATATATATATATATATATATATATATATATATATATATATTGAGAGGGAAAGGAAGAGTGATACAAGTTTAGTGGAATGCAGAGTCAAATAAAAACCTGGAGATTAAATAAATAAGCGTGAAAGAAATACATTGAAGGAAGAGCCAAAGTAAAAAAAAAAATCGATGGGAATAAATCCCAGAAGAATATCTACCAAAATTGGGAGGCACTTCATTCGGCGAAGTCTTCTGTCCACATCCCCTTCCAGATAATTACAGAATCAATAGCTGAATAAATCAGGCCGCTTTTTCCTGGCAAATGAATAACAAAAAATGGAATATTCAAATCCTATAGTAAAACGAGAGAGGTAATTAAATTGAAAGTATCGGCCAGAATGAGAGGGTATCACAAAGTAGATCTACGAATCTGATTTTCTCCTTCCTTTTTTCTAAAAGACGAGAGTAGGAATATAACTACTGGATTCATGAATAGATATGTGTTTGCCGTAGATATTACTGGCAGACCCGTAGCTCAGGGCATACGTTGAAAGAATACACCAACCAGCACATAACTCCACAAGATTTGATTACATAATACTGATGATTATTTGCAAGAAGGAGAAGAGAAGTAGTCACGGGTTATTTATTTATTCATTTATTGTTCATCATTTGAATCTAAGTTAACTTGGGCTGTTCAAGCTGAATTGCACGCACGTATGTACGTACGTACGTACGCACACACACACACACACACACACACACATATATATATATATATATATATATATATATATATATATATATATATATAGATAGATAGATAGATAGATATATACATACTGATTGATACATAAATTCTTATGCATGGAACATACATATACTTTGTCTTATAGACAATAAACATGCATTTACACACACACACACACACACACACACACACATATATATATATATCAACAGATACACGTGCTCACACAGATTCCTATAACACTGTATATACTAGCAAACACATACTGTCTTATAGACGAGCGAACGCATACACACATACGTAGAAACTCAAGCAAACACACATGCAGTGATATTGGTTGACAGATATGTATGTTAATAATAATAATAATAATAATAATAATAATAATAATAATAATAATAATAATAATAATAAGACCGATACAAGTACCTAAGTGTCCTTGAATGTGACACGATAAAACGGGAAGAAATGAAGGAGAAAATAAAGAGGGAATACCTTAGAAGAATAAGGAAAATATTAGAAACCAAATTAAACAGCAGAAATTTAATAAAAGGAATGAACACCTGGGCTGTATCAGTAGTTAGGTATACAGGACCATTCCTAGGATGGACAAAGGAAGAGCTCCAATCAATGGATAAGCGAACAAGGAAACTTATGACGATGCATAAAGCATTACACCCTAGGGATGATACAGATAGACTATACGTTAGGAGAAAAGAAGGTGGTAGGGGGCTCATCAGCATAGAAGACTGTGTCCAGAGAGCTAAAGTAGTCCTAGAAAGGTATGTGCAAACGAATAGTGAAGAAATCATAAAGAGCGCAAGAGATAGTGCAACAAGCCATAAAGTAGGAAACAATAGAACAGTACAGCAAGCAAGAAAAGAAAGATGGGAAGGGAAAAAATTGTACGGCGAGTTTAAAAGGCAGATACAAGATATAGCAGACGAGAAATCATGGACGTGGTTACGAAAGGGAAACCTTAAGAGAGAAACAGAATCGCTCATCATGGCAGCCCAAAACAAAAGCATAAGGACAAACTACATAAAAGCAAAAATCGACAGAACACAGACAAACAGCAAATGCCGCATGTGCGGTGAAAGAGATGAGACAGTAAACCACATAACTAGTGAATGTAGCCAACTCGCCCAGAAGGAGTATAAGCATAGACACGATAGAGTAGCGACGATGATACACTGGGAACTAAGTAAACAAACTGCAACGAATTGTAGCCCTGACATGATAGGTGAAAGAGAGAGGAGACGTTAGCTGAAGACCTGAGGAGACTTATTGTCACTCAGCCTTCAGCGATAACCACTGGGCAACCGGTGTGAAACTGCGACGTATAAGTACTAGGAGAGGAGGGCTGGAGACTTGAGGAGACTTGCTGTCACACAAACTCCAGCAGTTACCACCACTTTTCCACATGGCTAAATCCCATTTTTTTTTTTTTTTTTTTTTTTTTTTTTTTTATTATTATTATTATTATTATTATTATCATTATTATTATTATTATTATTATTATCATTATCATTATTATTATTATTATTATTATTATTATTATTATTATTATTATTATCATCATCATTATTATTATTATTATATGGATTCTACATTTGTTCCAATGAACTATTCAGGCGATGAGTAGACTGGGTTGCACCAAGTGTCCAAGTCTCAATACTTCAAAGATCAGTATTCAACATTTTGAACACCAAGTAAGTTGATAGATTCAAACAGACTGAAATGTAGAAAGCTGAGCTTCTATTTATCTATCTGACAAGAATATCTGAAAGATCTGGAATTGATTTCTCGGAGGTTTTTCAAAAAATCCCGGACTCGCTTTCCAGATGATTGTTTCGTAATACAGAACAAATCAAAAGAAGATCATGTACATCCATATTGAGAATTGAATAATTTACATTAACACATTAATTTCACAATGGAATTTAACCAACCTGAAATTCACTTTCTGGACTGTAAAAGCATAAAAAATGGGAAAGGAATTTCAACTGACTTACACTACAAGCCTGCGGACTGTAAAACCTATAATTTTGTTCATGTCACCCTAAACAGGTCAGTTTACCATTTTCTATAGCTTGATGCTTGAGAACGATAATATCTGAACAGGGAACTGTAAATCTTAAAACTCGAAGAACTGTTAAAATATTTACTTGAACTAAATCATCCCTTTCCACAATTTGATCTTGGACAGAATAGGCCACAAAATTAAATAGACTGCGATTACTAGCAGTAGGAACTAGATTTAACAAAGCAACCATCATCCCATCCGTTAACACCCATAAACCTTCAAACCCTAAAGCATTTGAACAAAATACAGCAAGATATCCACATCATAAAATCACACACACCCTAAAGCAGCATCTTCATAAATTCCTCAGTAATTCAAAGTGAACGATAACCTCCAAAATTTGAAAATCCACTGAAAAAAGTCACGTATATTGGAAAATAGAACCATCGAAAAGGTATGCAATCGATCTAATTATGGTTTGATAGAAGGAGATACATATACTTCCAAATGTGGTACAACCTTAAAAATCAAATTTAAGACCTCTTGTGATGTTTAAAACACCATCTATACCATTATTTGCCGGGGTTGTGACAAGGAATTCATAGGAGAAATTTCTCTTCTTAAGAA
Organism: Thysanoteuthis rhombus; assembly: GCA_963457665.1. Classification (NCBI taxonomy): domain Eukaryota; kingdom Metazoa; phylum Mollusca; class Cephalopoda; order Oegopsida; family Thysanoteuthidae; genus Thysanoteuthis; species Thysanoteuthis major. Next base: position 59,648,356 of record OY735209.1, read on the forward strand.
TAAGATAATGGTTCATGAGCAACAAACCAAGGGCCTCTCGACTAGAATCCTCAAAGTCAGCAAACATACATCATAATAATTTTTCAGTTTTCCATCATCTACAAAATGAACACAGACAATATTGTACAGACCCCCACCAAAAAACAAAGACTTTAATTAATTGCAATTTAATGCAAGTTTTGAAACATTAACTCTGATTTTAATGGAAAAAATAACGCCTTTCTCAAGAGCCTGAAGCTAAATCACAAACTCATTATCTCATACACATATCCTGCTAAACTCTTCAACACACCTTTCCTTCAACTACACTTCATTACTCTTCCTTACACACATACAAGCAAACATACTTATATACACCATAACTTGGCCATGGCTGCGAACACACACTGATACTACCATCCCTACCTTTCTCCTAAGAAGGGGGTCGTGCAACAGCTCCTAGAGTTTCCCACTCCTCCTCAAAACCCTAACCAATAACTAGAATTTTATGACACCCATGAAATTTGAACTCGAATTGAGATTAGTAACTTGTACAAATGACCTGAAACTACACCAACTCACTGGACAGTGGACAAGGACACCCCCCAAATCCACAAAGTTGCTTTTCGAAAACACGTACGAAACCGGTTAAAGCTTATTAAAAATACCATAACTCAAAAGATTGGCTTTCTCTTTCCCCTTTTTTCCGTCAGTACATATATGAGAGAGAGAGAGAGAGAGAGAGAGAGAGAGAGAGAGAGAGAGAGAGAGAGAGAGAGAGAGAGAGAGAGGCATATAACCCTGTGGTACCATTTGCTACTTGGAGAATGGCCATTTGGAGAAATTTGATGCAACGATAAAGCAAGGAGCAGAATCGATTTGTGTTGTAAAACCTAACTACACCAGTTTGCAGTGTCTCTCTGTGCGGCAAGGAAATCTCTGCATTCTTTAACAGTAGTGACCTTGCCAGCATATCTGTCCTCACTGGTCTCTTGCACGCAACTCCTTCTTGAGGTTCTTCAACACAAACGAACCCAGCAGTGTTTACCCCAGAGCGCATCGTCATTGGTCCAATGCTGGTGTTGACTCCTTCAATACTGCAGCTAAAAAAATCGACCAACGACAACAGCCTCAAAGTGGGGACTGATTGAAAGCATTATCGTACAACCAGTACCATCTTGGCTAGCTACTGTGTTCGTATTGGCGTTACCCTTTTGTCCTGGTATTCCAATCTGCAAACCTTACCGTTCTGCTGTGGGGTACACGTCCATGAATATGGTCCCCATCATCTTTCATGTCACCTCAGCACGAATCACCTTCCTCGCCACGCCGCCCTCAAGGATATCATAAAAAATGACTTGATGCTGTGATACCCGCCCTGTTGAAGTCTATTGGCATAGACCGAGGAGATGGTAAAAGCCAAGCGGAGATATCTCTTTTTACATTTAAAACTGGTAAACCTCTTATTTGGGGCGGCACTTGCAGCAATTCTTCTGCAAACAGTACCTTGATTTCGTTGGCCATTGAACCAATTATTGTCACTCGATGAGCCGAGGAGCAGAAGTGGACCAAGTATATTACACTTACCAATAGGTACAAGTTCTTACCGGTTGCGATTGATACGTCTGGTGTAATTGGTGCAAAAACATTGAAACTCATTTGCCGAATAGACTCAAAAGCTACCCAACGTCCTGACGAGCCTTGCGAGACCGTCTGATTCTTCCAGTAATTTTTCATGGCAATCATTCGAGGCATTACGTTCTCCATAGTGACGGCGGGAGTAGACAAGATTGACCACTGGAAAAAAAAGTATCAAATTCATTCCGATTATATTAAAAAGGATGACCAGCCTAGAAAGTTACTCGGACCACCCAGTATTCCCCCCAAACAGAAACGTACACATTTTTTTTTATCGTGCCATTCTTTCTCTTTCGTACTTCCTATGAACCTATAAATTTCATCATTAATGAATTCTTTTTCGAAACATCAAAATCTTTAACTTGTACTTGTCTTCCAACAGGACAATGTTCCTTGCCATTTCACTACATCTACCATATCTTTGTTAACAGACGTAAATGGCTTCATATCATATTCTTGTCCAACCAATCACTGGGTATGTAATCAGTTGAGAAGATTTGGAATTTCATACAATGAAAGTGATCAAATAAGAAGTTCTCTAAAAAAGATTGTGGATTTCCGTCTAGGATCAGTGAAATTCTCTGCTTGTTGATTTTTTGCAGAAGCTGAAAGATTCAATGATCAACATGATTTGACAATTCAAATTAGCCAAAGATGTTCATATCAAATGTTCTTCAACTATGTATCGTAGTTATGTCAAGTGTACATATGAAACAACCTGGTGCATTAATTTAAAATAATAAAATCGGCTTAGCTAATTGGTTTTTGTCGTTCTTTTCTTGACACAGGGGTATACACGGTTACTTATTAAGTTACAGAAATTTGCACATTTAACCACACTAAATACAGAGTGATAAGTAAGTCTGACACAGAAACGATCAATAAATTGAGCATATATTGACTAAGATTGACTGTGCACTCTTGTGCAGTCACACGTACACACAAACACGCATACAACCACAAGCACACACACACGCTTGCACTTATATACTGGCTCTTAAAAAATTGACAAAAATTGACTACTGTCTTAGTGCTAGGGTCAAACTCTCTTGCTTCATTAATTTCTAAAAGTTGCACAGAACAGAATTAATTTTCCCCTTACTCCAAAACTACACGTCTCATTTCAACTCCTTTATGAGTGGTTCCTGTTAATGGGATTTGCTAATTGTAGCAGAGCAAATTGACATCAGTTGAAGCAGTGAATTCGTCACCAGTTTTTACGTACATGACGTCACTGGTTTTTGGCATTGTCATTGTCAGTGATGTTACATACAAAAATGAAGACAAAACTCACATTGCAGGAGTTTGAGGATAGTTTAGTTGCTAAGTTCTACAGTCAAAAGTAGAAACTTGTAAAAAAAAAAACTTTAACATATTTATTGTACAATACATCTGTTTCACTGAAGTTTATACGAAAACCTACTTTCTTGCTCTTTTCATTCAGTTCGTTAAATATTATTTGGAGTTCATTCAGGTTTCTGGCAAAGCGTACAATACTGTCAGCAAATCTTAGAGTTACTTAGGTATTTGCCATCAAAATGATCCTTTCATTTGTCACATCTAAATTTTGGAGGATCCCTTCAAGGCAAACTCTGACGGATTTGAATGTGCTGGTGTCGCCTTGCTTTACTCCTTCTACGAACTGGAAGGTCCCTGAGTCTATACGTAGCATTATAAGAGAAATTCTGAATTACCAGGTATCTGAGTAATATTGATATTTCCAATCAAACTATCAAAGGGACATTTTTTGTTTACGGAACACCGCACAAACCAAGAGCGCTCTTATTGTAGGCATCGATGTATTTTACGTAAACATTTATCTAATTTTAAAATCATCAGTGGCCAGATAGTTAGCAGCTCTGAGAAAGGCATGAACCGGAATGAATTATGCAACTGATACTGAAAATGTTTTTATTGAATGGAATGCATGCATAAATTGGAATAGTATTTTGTAAAGATAGAATTTCATTGTTGGTCCCATATTTGTTTATTTACGTTGATGTTTCATCGAATTTTCATCAAGGTAAACAACTATTTTTCATTGCTTGGAAGTGAAGATTATCAGAATTTTGAAAGCAACTGATACAAAGGATAGTGACCTCATGTGCTTATATCCATTTTAGATGTTCAGAAACCTGGTTAATAAGTATTTAAAATACATATGGTATTATATTGTCATATTTCAGACAACAGTTTTGTTCTCCAAATGTATTGTCACAACCCAGTCCAATTTTATTTCCATCTCCCCAGTAATAGGAACAAGAAATTTAGGGAAGTAAACTCTTTTATGCTTGTTGCTCCTGCTCGTTAAACAAAACACATAATTAAAATAAACATTTCCCAACAGTGATTTGAAATCACTACCACTATCTTACCAACTGAGCTAAATTGATAAGCTTCGTTTATTTACGGATCTATTTTATCTCCAATACAGAAGTCACTGTAATCATCTTCAGTTGGAATAGGAATAGAAGTGTAGTTTCATACTACAGCAGTCATATATATATATATATATATATATATATATATATATATATATATATGTGTGTGTGTGTGTGTGTGTGTGTGTGTGTGTGTGTGTATATATATATATATATATATATATATATATATATATATATATTCGCAACATTTTCGGTGCTACTGACGTCATTAACAGAACAAAGAAGAAGTTGATATCCAACAATGAAGACCGTAAGAATATAGGATGAAGCCCTAGAAGCGTTTGACAAATACATTTGCCCAGGACAGGTAATTTAGAGAGATAAAAAGACGCATAATGAAATCATTTGGTATGAATAGAGACAAGTTGGAGTGATCCTTTCCAATATGCTAAAAGTGTAAAGTATTAAATCCATGCGCATAATACCAGCTACGACTTACGAATGTGATACATCAAAATTAACAACACCAACTAAAAACCGACTAAAATCGTATAAAGAGCCATGAAAAGAGTAATACTAGGGATAACACTAAGAGATTGATCAGTATGGATCAGAGGGAAGACTACAGTGAAGGATACAGTACAAATGATTAGGCAACAAAGATGGAAATGGGCGAAACACTGAACAAGAAGAGATAGCAACAGATGGAACAAAATGCTAACCGATTGTCGCTCATTCGACAGTAAAAACTCAGTTGCAGAAGACCTGGAACTTGACAGAAAGGTTAGCACAATTGTAGAATCGAATAGACCTTTGTTCAGCGATGGACATAATGACTGCTGCTGTTGCAATATATATATATATATATATATATATATATATATATATATATATATATATATATATATATATGTGTGTGTGTGTGTGTGTGTGTTTGTGTGTGTGTGAGTATGTAGTAGATTGTGGATTCGCTACACAAACTAGCTCATGTTTCTGCCCTTTTCGGGCCTCATTAGGCGAATCATGAGCTAGTTTGTGTAGCGAATCCACAATCTAGCATTTATTTCCAGCTCTACTCTAGAACAACTTAACTTCATGAGTAAGATGTTGCATGTATTGAGCACTCTATGAAATAAATCCAGGGGCTTTATATTATTGATATATTATTATATTATGTTATACTGCTAGCCTGATTTGTACCACATATACCGAGTGTGTTTATATATATATATATATATATATATATATATATATATATATATATATATATATATATATATATGAAAAATACTTATAGTTTAATCATATCGGCCCATTGGTTAGCGTTGGGAAAGCATTTAATGACCTGTCAACTGTATTGGCCAATCAAAAGTATCTGAACATTTGACTGCCTCGAGCTAAGTTCTAAGTCGAGGATTATTACTGTGCCCGCAAGATATAGATTAGGTGTGTGCTATTATCGGTTCCTTAACTGCAGAGATTTTTATTACATTCGACTTGGTTTATGAAGTCATTACACATTACTCATGTGCACATTTACAAACACACACACACATATAAATATGTATATAGAGAGAGACAGAGAGATAAAAAGTCAAAACATAAAAAATGAAAGTATGGAATAATCGAACTAAATTTTAATTTAAAAACATAAAATGCACCAAAACTGATGCAATGTCATACTTTTCTACAAATCCCAAAATATAAGTTCCTAAAAATTAATTGGGAAATATATGGCTCCCGGCATCAAACCATCGTTTGGTGAGCTGCATCCAGATATTTCGTGCAGTGAAGAAGTTTGTGGACGGCAAATCATGTGATTCTGAAAATTACTATTGTACAAAAGATGTAGATATTGGAAGCTCAACAAACTTGTTATATGCTCACCAAAAGCAGCTACAAATGTGAAGCATGTCATGAGCTTTTCCGTTAAGGGATTATTTTTGCCAAACTCTAGTTAAGGTTGGATTTGGGAGTTTTGACAAACAATAACAATCCTCGCCTAATTTGTCATTTAAATGTCTGATTCCTACCTATCTATCTATCTATCTATCTATCTACCTATCACGGCCTTTTTTTTTTACCACCTATGAGCATGTGCACATGCATGTGTGTGTGTGTGTGTGTGTGTGTGTGTGTGTGTGTGTGTGTATCTGTGTATCTGTGTGTGTCAGTGTGTTTGCGAACATTATATGAATCAATGGTTTTCCACACCCTCCGAAAATTTTCGTTCGCAAAGCGAAGTCATTCATTCATGAACCTACACGTACACGCACGCACGTGCACACACACACACACACACACACACACACATATATATATATATATATATATAGTGGGGAGGAGAAAAAATTAGGTAGCTGATAAGCCTGACTGTTGCAGGGTCAAACTCCACTCCAACGTATATTCCAACTGAATATAATTACTGCAATTATTTTTATTGCATATAAGTAAAATAATAAAAATACATTGTTTAGTATAAATGTATTCATTCATTAGAATGAAACGATTCCTTGAGTGTCCCTTATAAATGTTGGTTAATATGTAAGACTTACCAGTTTAGCTCAGTCGGTAAGAGATACGTCTTCCGATCAGTTGGTCGTAATTTCAAATTTACACTTCGGAAATGTTAATTTTTATAGATGTACTTATTTATTAGAATTGAATAAGCCCTTGCATATTCTTAAAGTTGGTGGATATGTAAGACTTTTCGATCGTGATCAGTCCGTAAGACATCTGGTGGTCGTGATTTCAAATCGCGCTGAGGGAAAGTTTTATAGCTGAATCCATCGATTATTATACTAAAATGAATTTGGGTACATACGTAAGACTTGTCAATATAGCAGTTACTGAGCAATTCACGACCATGTTTGAAGAAAGAATAGAACATACTAAACACACCCACAAACACAGATTGGGGACACAGTCAGGATTTTGAATGCTGAATTTCTTGGCAGACTGCCCCCCCCCTTCTTATAATGCTTAGTGTAACGTTTTTCCTATCTCATTTCCTCATGTACGAGTTTGTGCAGCAGAATAATCAATAATTGTAAATGTCCATCGATTTTATTTAAGAATTCATTTGTTTTTAAATATTACACATAATCTTCTTTCACACACACGTGCGCATGCACACACACGAGCACATACACACATACACACACACAGACACACACACACGCACACTCAAACACACACACAGACACACACACACATTCATATGTGCATGTATCCTGTATTCAAAATTTATCCAACGTATGGTATGTTATGAGCGATGTCGAAATACAATCAAGCGTGATCTTCTTGAATAAAGTTCCAAACTAAACGCCCCTGATGCCATCTAACGAGCAGAACGGAACGCAGAAACACACGTAAACCATTACAGGAATTACGAGGGTAAATTAAGTAGATCTGTGTGGAATGGTGATAGCCCTTGTAAATGTTACTTTTTTTATTTTTCAATAAAGCGTGAGTAAAAGTCAGAAGTGTTCCTTTTCATTTTTACTATATTTCGACACACACACACACACACACACACACACACACACACACATATATATATATATATATATATATATATATATATATATATATTTATATATATATGTACGTATATCATATAATTATTATGTATTATTAGTTCATTATTCCTTTTCCAATTATTCTGGCAATATCATTACATTTTCCTTCCATCTTGGCTAGCCTAACCATGTTTCCTTCCTGTGTTCTACAAGAAGAAAAAAAATGATGAAATTTTTCTGTCTTACGATCTCTCTCCTTTTTTTCCGTGCTTGTAAGGAGGAAAGTGTCTTCGTGTTACCAAGTCAACCCATTTCCCTATTTCAACGTCTTTTCGCGATCTTCTCAACGCGTGCCCGAACCTCACCTTACGTTTGGAACCGGTGATTTTGTTTATTCTACCGAAGCAAAAACGCCCGAAGCAAGACCGAAGTACTTGTGCGGTAAGAGATGGAGAAAAAATAATTGATTTTGTGAAAATACACATCGGCAGGAGGATAATTTGTATTCGATATGGGCTTCCATACAACTGAAATTAGATAAAGTAATAGTTCTAGTTGGTTTTTTTTTCTTTGTTTTTTTATGAAACTTCATTTGCATGGAAAATATGTTTCAGAGAATCGAAATACTTGTGAGACTCGAGATCACGTTTATGAAAAGGTGACTTTTAAAAATGGAGAAATATCAATATATTTGAATTATTTTGGGGAAGATTTGCACGTGGTTTAAATTACAAATAAAATTCTCTTCCTCTTGCATCACCGTATATATATATATATATATATATATATATATATATATATATATATATATATATATTCTCAATTTGTAAAATATATATATATATATATATATATATATATATATATATATATATATATATATATATATATATATTCTCAATTTGTAAAATATATATATATATATATATATATATATATATATATATATATATTCTCAATTTGTAAAAAAAATGAGCAGAAAACAGATTTTATTTGTTGTAGATGTTTAATCATGGTGCTCAAAATTTAAAATCTGTACAAGCAACTTTTCTGTCGGTCACTCTTTATGAATCGGTCGAAGACCTTTACAGCCAGCTCAGGCATCTGCCCAAATGGTGTGTCTCGGATTAGCATTTCGATTACTTTAACCAGTCTGATAAAACAAAATGTACACCTATTAATTTATTCCATAAATCATTGCTGTTATTTCATTTGATGCAATTATTGTATTTCTTTCTACCCATCTTTTAACAGGGGTGTGGCTCTGACCTAAGCTCCAATCTGCACAGACTGCTATATTGTCAGGTCACTCTTCTGCAAGCTGGAACATCTGTTTCCATCATAACTTAAGACGTCTGCTCATAAATCACATTAACAGATATTGGGAAATAAGTGACGAACGAATTCTGAAAAGTTTTTCAATGCTCTAAAATTGTTAAAATAGCCGTACTGTCTTGATACACCTCCGAGGGAAAGATAGATCAGAATCTACCAACAATGTAATAATCACGCCCTGCAGTCTAACTGGTAGGGTCAGCCATACTCGAGCAAATGGCTGTCAGACTCCCGTAGCTAGCTCATGCAAACTCCTTTCATGTCACCTTTCGGTCGCATATCTATCTATCTATCTATCTATCTATCTATATATATATATATATATATATATATATATATATATATATATATATATATATATATATATATCCTACACTGTACAAATCAGGGATGCAATGTAACATGGCATAATATAATGCAATATCTGATGTATGATGGGTTCATTTCGTAAATTGCTCGATACGTTCACCTTTGAATGATAAGTTGGTTTAGAGTGGAGCTGAAAATATAATAGAATGAGGATTTGCTACGCAAAAACATTCATATTTCTACCCTGTCTGGGATTCTTCAGATTAGCCTGAAGAGGCCCAGACAAGGCAGAAACATAAATGTGTTCGTGCGCTAATTTTTCATTCCAATATATATATATATATATATATATATATATATATATATATATATATATATATATATATATATATATATATATATATATATATATATATATATATATGTATATGTATATATATATATATATATATATAAATATTTATATATATATATATATATATATATATATATTAAAAATAAATTTAAAGAAAATAATCCCTGGTGTACTCCAATATTTCGTGCCTTATGAAGTCTTCAGGAACCGGCTTTACGTTTGTTATTGTAATTATGCACATTCTCATCAAAATGACCGGTCTTTTTATTATCCTATTAGATTTAATTGTTTTTGAAAACCAAACTGGGAAAATTGATAAAGAGATATAAGTTTGTGTACGAATTGTTAAAATTTAAATTAGAAACAGTCAAAAAACTATTTCAAGTATGCAAAAGTATTATCATTTTTTAATTTCCAATGAGTATTTCAATACTATTTTATTGCAAAACTCAAAACTTCAAAAATGCATCTAAATTATTGCAATACGTTTTAGAATGGTTATAAAAAATATGTTTACGTGGACTTTAATTGGGCAGAGATGTGTGATTTCACTGATACCAGAACCGTCATATTACAGTAAGTAGTTGTCGGTGGAGGTGTACATATTCCCATCCGTTACGTGTAAATGTGCTCTCCACTACCAGACTGACCAATAAGTCTTAAAAGCAGGGTTTCTATGATGTAGGTATCTATAGAAAAAACACTCCTTCCCCGGTTTTGTTAATGTTTCTCAGCAATGTAGGTCATTCTAGATTGTGTGTGTACGCACGTGCGCACGTGTGTATGTAAGGGTAGTGGATAGTTCATGATGGAAGGGGAAAAAGGATCTTATATATTCAAGAGAGATGGGAAAACTCAGGAATAAAAACAAAGTAAAAACACGATCTTGGTCAAGAGTTACAAAATCTGAAACTACCCGAGAAAAGCTTTAAAAAGTTTGATAGAATCTGAAGGGCCATCTATTGGAGTTTTAATCACTTGAATTGTACTTTCCACACAGGACTTTTATTTGTAGAAGATTGGAATAAGTGGATCAAGCTCACATTACCGGATGTCCAATCTGTTCTTGATAATCTATGAAAGTTTGGCTGTGTATCGTAGGATGTGCAGTCTGATTTGTTTTAGTAAGTCAATTCAAGGAT
>OY735209.1:59664018-59724018 GCA_963457665.1 Thysanoteuthis rhombus
GCAGTTGAAGCGTGTGTGTGTGTGTGTGTGAAAGCTTGTGTTTGTGTAAGTGCGAACCGCTGGTGTATATTGAATAGGTCTACCACGCCACAATAGCTGTTCGCCCTTAAAGTGGTGAAGGCTGCAAACCTGTCGAGGTACGGTCTCAAGAAAACTGTTGTTGGAATGGCTGTGAAAATCGCTTATGTACCAGGGAATTAGGTTAATAAGGCCCCAAAAAACTCAGCAATTTTGACAGACATTGAATTGGAATTTCGTGAACAAAAAAAGTACTCATTTCAGTTTATGATTGGTCCAAAAATTCATTAATTCTAGTCACTGGGTGACAGGTTCCCCAATCAATACATTTGTTCAGTTAAGAGTCTTTGCTCACTAGCTTGGCGTGGTTCGTCCTATTCATGGTAACTCTGGTGCCATGAAGTCTGATATTTCGGTGTCTTTTGGAAATCAAGCACTGATAATTCTTATATTTATTGATTTCTTGAAATATTTCTTGAAGGTTATTTAAATGTTTTATGAATTCGATTTGATTGGAAGTACGACTTTTCAGATTGTTATAAAATATGAAAAAAAAAGAAGCAAACTCTTCAGCATCTAAAACAAGTTCTTAAAACCCTTTAAAATATTGTTTACATTTCTGTCAGCAAATTCGATTGAAAAAGCTCTTTTCACTTCTTTTTTTAATAGCAAACGTTAGTAATGTTCAAGTTTTCATTCGATATAAATGAATCACTTAGTCACGTTTGATTCGACAAAAAAAATACCTGTTGTCTTATTGGCAAAGTTAAACAGAAATGTTACTTACCTTGTACTAATAAATACATTATTCACACCTCCTGTCCTCGAAGTGTGATATATCAGGGATTTATTTACAAACACAATGGATAAAGAAAGGGAGTGATCAGATATTTGGAAAAACTGCATATTTTTCATAAAATGCAAAATAAACCTGTACTATTTTGTGCAATCAGCACATTATTCAGTTGCTATGTCAGCCAAACTCAATTTATCCGTGTGATTTTTTTGTGACCATGAAGAATAGCAAGAGCTTTAAAACGTATACGAAGCACGTTCAATTGCATCCATGTTTTGATTTTTTTAGTTGTTGAGAGCTGTAGCTCTGGTAGCTGGATTTATCAGAAACAATTTGGATATGATCAAGACTAGTTGAGGAAAAAGAAACTACTTTATTCGATATAAAGAATCATCAAAATAATCAGGCCTTTTTTCCGCAAATATTATGCAAAATACGCCCACATTGTAAGGAAATAGTCCCATGTCTACTGTACCACAATGAACCTCTTTTAAAAACTAACCTCTCATCGTCGGTATGTTCAAGATTAAATGATATCAGAAGTAAAGTTTCCATCTTTTAGTATGTTTCAAAACTAGGTTGAGTGAAACGATCTTTCATTGATGATATTATGGGACCTAACGCTTCATAATATATAGCTTGGTATTGATCATGACATGTTTGAGGATAGTATCATTTTTCATTACTTATGTGTCCATCTTCAAACTGTAAAATCGAATAATTAGGTGCACCCTTTTTTTGGTTTCACTCTTTGAAAAAGCTAAACTATTTGGCCTTCTTTACAATAGCATCATAAAAAGAAATAAGCAGCCCTTCATTTTTAAGATCCCTAAGTTCATCCAATGTCATTCCAGTCACTCCCTAACTGCTATATGCAGGCATTTCTGGATTTTGTAATGTTTCAGATAGGTTGTCAGCCCCCTAAATAAATCAAATGATTCCATCTGCTTCTTCACTCCAATTATGTGAGCCTTTAAATCGGGGTTTGGTTTATCATTTTGAAGATAGTCTTTCCATACATTCAACAGTAGACCAGAGTTGTCCATATTTCTTCCAAAACAAGCAGTACACATTGTCCATTGTGTTTCAGAAAGATTTATAATGTCGTTGGCTTGATGAATGTTGTCATCCTGACATCTTAGCCGTTCTTTGAGATTGGCTGGAAGATTTTCTTGCTGGGGAGAATATTTAATTAAACAAGGATCTCATCTGTATGTTGCCCCTTAGTATTTTGACTGTTTCGTTTATGTTTTCGACAGACAAAGATAACGAATGTACATTAAAGTGAGTATAATGAGCTCGCACTCGAATAGCAAAGATCCATGCAGCAACAACAGATTTCAAAGTATTCAACTGGCACTGTGGTAACACTGATATTTGTGCATGTCCTGGCTAAGTTCATATCTTGTCAATATTTCTTTAGCAGTAGCAACAAGAATGTCAATATTGATGTTAGGGATATCATGAAAAGCAAGGAATTTTCAAATACCTCAAGATTATCATTTACCAAGCATACACAGACGTCAACCGTTAGTTATCAGAAATATCCGTTTTCTCATCACACATTAATGAATTGAATGCATCTCTCATTAGGCAAAATAGGTTACAAATAGCTTGATGTGATACTAAAGTCAAAATTTGATCTTCATGATTGGCAAGTTTTTTTTTCACAAACCATTACGATTGCAACTCCAGAAGCTTATTGGAAATCGATTCTTCATCTCCTTGCATGTATTGTCTTGGTGTTAATATGAGCCACGGCTAAATGCTCGTTGGACCGGCTAGGGTCTTGTCGGCAACTGCCACAGGTCTGTTGAGACAGTAGTTGACATTGCATCCGTAGTCAGAGAATTAGGTAAATTTGGGTCGAAGAGTTTTTAAGGACATTAGATCAGATTTTTGCGTAGAAAAATACTAGTTTCCTGATTGGTACAAAAATTTACGAATTTCAGGAGCGGGGTGCTGTGTCTTCAAGTGATGCGGTCGATTAGGTAAGAGTCAAATGGTTACAAGCTGGGCGTAGGCAGTTCTATTCATGGTAGCACTGATGCCAAAAAGCTTTTGGAAATCAAGTTGTGGTGTTACTTAGAAGCCACGTGCTTCCCTGAAATATCATTAAAGGTGAATTTAATATTTTTTGTACATTTCATTTAAATGAAGGTACGAGATATGTTTTCATTCAAAATTGGTAAGTTTTTTTTATTGATAAAATGAGTAATATTTTTGTATCATTTAATATATTTTGATAAAAACTAATGTATTTCTAAAAAATTATGTTGGTTCTTCAAGAATGCAACTCTGACTAAAAAATATGAAGTACTCAAATATCTACAATTCGCCTTTCTCTCTTATCTGACGCCAAATTCGTCTCCATAGCTACTTTTTTCTTAGACTGTCTTTAAGAGTTGTGGCATTTGATTCATCGTAGATAATAACCGAGATTATGTGGCTAGTTCATTATAAGCGGATGACTCTCACACACAAGCACCAAAGGATTCAAATATCCCTTAATTCATTTTATCGAATATACGAAATAACTTGAAATATTACTCATTTTGTTTTTTTTTAATCTACTGATTTTCCTCTTATATCTCGTATGAGTTATTCATTCAGTAAAAATATTATTTTTAAAACGATATGCTGAATAAATTAGATGCTTCTTGCAGAGTGCTCAACAAAAACAAATATTCAAAAAGAAAGTTTATACATTTAGTACTACGCACAATTTTCTTTCTTTTGAAACTGATCTTCGAACCTGCATTTTTTCTTAGTTTGCTCTTATGAACTGAAACCTTTGACTTGGCGGGAAAAGGGCAACAGTACTTTCCATTAGAGGCCCTGCCTGACCGCGTCTGATTTTGCTTTACGCAATGTTTTTGTTTTGTTAAACGTTATTATCAGCTTTCCTTACCCCCTAAACGATGTTATTAATACTGCTTGCTCTCAAATGTAAACAATATGTAAACGGTGGTTGCAATTGACATCTCAAGCCAAAAAAAAAAAAATGCTGAAGTTACTGTTGCAAAACTATTGATTCACAAATATTAACAGAGAGAACTCGCAAACCGATTTAGATATTAAAATCTTCAGTCAGCCAAGAGATGTTTTAATGCAAATGTAGTTCCCCGGTGAAAGATTAACAACCATGCTCTCAGGACATATAAGACGACACGGAGAATTAAGTGAAATAAAAAAGACTTTTACCAATGAGAGTTTTTTTTTCAATTGAAAATGGATATACTCGAGTTTCTCAAAGAAGGGTTGGTGCATAATTTCAAGATTAACACCCTCGATCACTTAGGGTTTTAAAACCGACAAACCAATAAATTGAAAAATTGAAATCAATAGATGAGATAGAAACACTACTCTGATTAAGAACTTTTTCAATTGAAAATAGAAATGATTTACTTCTTCATAACAAAGATAAGTCTGATTCTCGATTTGAATTCAACATGCTCGCGCCCTCAAGGTTTCAAAACAACAAGCGAGGCTCTACTCTGCTGAAAAGATCGTGTTAAATACTAAACCCTGTATGATTTTATTTGAGACTGGCATAAGTATGTTTATGTAGGAATTAGTCATATATATCGCTCCTCATAACTGGCTAACTCTGTTAGACAGTTGGCTGAGGAATGTTTTTACCTCATCATAACTGTTGCTTTCCAGACGGGCTGAAACGGCTGTTACTCGCGTCTGCTGACACACTCACGTTAAAAATAATCCCAATTTGTCCATATTCGACTCTAACAGATTGATTTCGATGTAAATAAACGATACCTGACTGCACTCGTCACTTTGACTGATGGGCTAACATGGCCAAAACATGTTTATACTTGATCATGCCTATCATCTGCCTGACAGGTTGTTAATTTTTATGGCAGGCTAAAACAGTTATTACTTGCCTCTGCTGACACACTCACATAGAGAAATGAACTCTATCCGTCTACATTCGACTCAGAGAGAGAGAGAGAGAGAGGGGGGAGGGAGGGAGAGAGAGTGAGAGAGTGAGAGAGAGATCCTTGTAAATAAACGATTTCCGACCGCATTTGTTTGATTGCCAGACAGGAAAGCACTGCCAACCCTTGGCTAGCCGACCAAAGCATTCTAATACCCTATTATGCTTGTCGTTTACCCGACAGAGCTAAAACCCCGTATTACTTTGCCTGATATGCGATTCAGCTTTAAAATCAATGCAGGGGTTGAAATATGGAAATTTCCATACCTTTGTGTTATCTTATCATATGGGCATATAACAGCAGCTGCGATACATCTGCGTATTGAAGAGTCATGTATATTTTTGATGAGATGGGTTTTGTGAAAATTGAAATTGTGGTTGTATGTTTCTGTATTCGACAAGGGCGTCCGACTTTTTATCTAATTTTAGAGCCTCTTGGTGTTCATATATTCTTCTCTTAAGAGGTTCGGATGTCTCTTCAATGTTGGATCATGTTGCAGTCTTTGCACAGGATCGCGTAAACGAGAAGTTCGGGTGAGTGGGGGATAGTGTAGTGGTTTGTTTACAAAGTTATTAAATTGTTGGAGGCAAAGTGTTTTAATTTTTTTTCTCTTCACTTTCCAATCGTCACTTTCATCTGATCATCTCACACCCAAACAACGAACACACACACGTACGCAGACGCACCCCTTCCATACACACATACACACACACACACACACACACACATATATATATATATATATATATATATATATATATATATATATATATATATATATACGTACTAAGAAATGTTTATATAATGAGAGAGAATATAAATAAATCTGTTTTATTCGTAGAAACTCTATTTGAAATGACCTCCCGTTGTTGCACAGAAAATGAAGCACTCGGTCCAGACCTGAGGATAAAACAGTTGCCTTGGGCTTAGCTTTTCCGTCGGGCTCCTTAGTCCGATGATTCGGAGCAACACTATGTTGAAGCGGCTATCTTCTCAGTCCTGGATTCGGTTTATACATTACTCCCATTTTCTTCAAATTGTCTATCCTATTCTCGCTGTGTTGGCCGAGTTACTCATTTTCCTTGTAAAAACGGGAGGTCATTTCAAATAAATTTTTAAATAATACAACGTATTTATAAATGCACACACACACACACATGCTTTATATATATATATATATATATATATATATATATATATATATATATATTGTCATCCTCAGACAGCTGTTTCGATGTATTACATCTCTTCAGTGTGGCTATAGGCTTTCCATCATCCCATCCAGTACCACGAGGCAGGATCGAAATCTTCGCTTCAGACCCGAAGGCCTTTGAGCTCCGAAACTGGACGGTTAGTAAGGCTAAATTTAAGTGATATATTCATTTACGCATAAATTCCCCATCCACCAGAGTGCTACATTCCTATGGAAGAGCATTGCATAAGCTTACAATGGATGAGTTACCTCACTTAAAGAGTGCTCAACCCTGAATAGAGGAGCATTAAGTATTGTGTCATCCATAGACAGCTGTTTTGATGTATTACATCTCTTCAGTGTGGCTATAGACTTCCCATTATCCCACCCAGTACCACGAGGCAGGATATATATTGATGAGAGAGAGAATACAAAAAATTGAAAACGATAAGAGAAACAGGGAATTCCTGATTGTTACATAGTGATTGTTTCTACGTATTTCATCTATTGATTTTAAGATTTTTCTACTCGGCGGCTTCTTACATGCAAAGAAATAAAAACGCCATTTTCAGTTACTTGCAATTACCAAATACGGTCATATCTATTTGTAGCTTAGCCAAGTTCAATGAACATTTAAAATTCACCTCGACTTTCCTAGGAATTATGAACTCGCAGAGGTGATTAAGCCTAATTTGATTCTGAGTAACGCAATTTATTTAAGCAAAAATGATTTATCTACATGTTTACTGTGATTATTGTCGCGCGAATCTCACTAGGTCGATATAGCAATTTCCCTGGATAAAGACTTATCATTTGGAGTAATCTCCCGCAGTTGAAAATTATATCAAGGGAGGTAATTAACTCAAAGCGTGAAAAGATTGTAATGATAACGAATTCCTGGTAACATAAACATGCGCTTGATACATAATGTTTTACATTCGTCTCGTTTGAAGCTGTGATTGATTTCTACAGACGAACACAAATATACTTTGAGCGTTTGACATTGCAGTATCATTGAAAAGCTCGTCTCAGAGATCATTCACTCGTAGAATGGGTTCGATCTTTGCCTGTATTGTAGCCACCGTAGCCTTATGCTCAGTCAAGTATTGTAATATCAAGCAGGTTTTGTAGCTCTTTCCTAGTGTTGTGAACTTGGCTCTCTCTCGGTGCCTTTGCCAGGCGAAGCCGAACTCAGTAAGTATTTTTAGGGTGCCCACTTTAGCATGATGATCAATAAAGTTCGTGTAGCCGATCAATTCACTCGTTTACCTGGGTACCTACAACTTGCTGAATAGTGCCTTGCTATGGGTTTTCTATCTTCCCCAATAATTTCAAATATTTATACGGAGCCTTTTTTCTTTCAAAGATCTTGTCTTAAATTACGCTCCATGGAAACTTTCGGTCTTGCTCGGATAGAATAGAAACTAGTTGTGTATATAAAGGCAGAATGAAAACAGAACCCCCTCCCCCCAAAAAACTGTTACCTGTCAATGACAGTGGCTGCATGATCAGAGAGACATAAAATTGTAAATTTCTTTCAATTTGTTCACACACGTGGTTCTTATAAATATTGCTCTTAGTTCTTATCTGTTACTGGCAAAAAGAGGGTTGTTATGTCGGTGTCGGAGTTCATCCAAGTTGTATATGGGAATGAGAAAGAAGAAACGTGTTGTATGTGTATATGTGGTTGAATGTGACTGCGTTGATGTAAAAGAATGTATGGGTGTAAATAGCGTATGCTAGTGTGTGATGTCGTGTGTTGATGATTCATAAGTTAATGTGTTTTTTGCGTGAGAGTTATTCACGGACATGTTACTATAGAGAAAATTTGTTTATATTGGAATTCAGCTGTGTGAATATGGGTGTGGGTAATCCAAGATTTTAGGAGTGTGTAGGTAGTATATTTTATTATCTTAAAGTGTGTCGGCTATATATCAATGATTTTCTTTGCGCCCTTTGGATGACATGTTCATTTGGTTTCGTTTCTGATGAAGTGATTTTGTATCGATATTATTTCCAAGATCTGTTTAATGATGGTTGTAGAACCCTCTACTCTAAATCTGTATCTTTTTTGATAATTTCCAGATTTTTATACTTGTGTATGTTTAGTAACGTCTTCGGGTCCATCTCTAATCCTTAAAACTTTGTGCTGTATTTTTTATGGTGAATCGTTGGCAGTGAAGTGTCTATCACAGAATTGTTGTACGCTTGTAAAATCCATATCTTTTAATAGATATGAACTTTAATCACGATATCTTCCTTGGCATTTTTTCCTGCTTTCCTTTTATTTTCCCCTGAGTTCGAGGGTCCTGGTCAGGAATGCAGCCATATTTTCTGGTCTTGTTATTAGAGACCAGGAATCAAATCTCCTTTGTTTGACAAGGAAGAGGTTTGTAGATTACATTCTCTAAACAGTGAACGATGTCGAAGATTTGATAGAGTGTGCGGTAAACAAGTTCCTCTGTCAAGACATGTGACTGCATCGTGGTCGAAGGGGCTCGGGGTTGATAAGGGACTGGCACCGGGAGGTCAGAAGAGAAGACCAATTGTAAATGAAGAGGAAACAGTGGAAAGTAAACTGATTATGGAGGCTAGGGGAAGGGCCGACATGGAACACAATCCGGAGCGGAATACCGTCAATTTCGGGTTGACAGTGTAAACACAACAGGGATGGAGCCTTTCAAAGAAAACAGGTCTCGATGAGTGATGGCTGACCCGTCTCGATCTTGTCGAGCGCACCTGGCCCTAAATGCGTAAGAGATTCGGGTCGAAGGTCAAAACAACGATCAGGTGCTCTCTCAAATCTCCAAATTTAAACTTTCTTATGTTTCTGCGGTTGACACATTTTTTTTAAATCCTTTTTTTGGGGGGTTTTAAAGATCTAGTACTGTTTACATTTGGATAGCAATATTTTTTAGGGAACAGATTTCGATGTTGCTACAGAATGAAGGGCCAGATAAAAAACATAGTTCGAATTGATTCCTTATCAGGATGTCAACCACAGACCACAATCCTCACCGATTTGACCCACAATGGATCAAAGGATATATAAATATTTTACCTATCAACCTACATAGAAGCAGGTAAGACATTGCACACCTGGAATTCCAGGCATGACCAATGCTTTTGCCAAACTTAGTCTAATCAACAAAATTGTCTAGACATTCACATGACCAGGTGTATTTTTTATACTCGCTATATAACTGAGTTTTGTTCACAATAATATGACTAATGAGTATTCACCAACCGGATCAGTAAAACACTAGATGAAAACCAACCACGGGAATAGGCTGGATTTAAAAGAAGCTACTCGACCCTGGACCATCTCCATTCAATTAATCAGCTGAAAGAGAGAGTAGCAGGATACATTAATAGACTTCAAGTAGAAATTCTCATGGTTATGAAGGCTGTCACTCAACAATGTGTACACCCTGATACATATATACAATCACAGAAACTCCTTTATCAGGTTACATTAAGACTCTGAACCCTTCCAGCTTCAAAAAAAGAGTAAGGCAAGGTGATACCAGCTCACCCAAACTCTTCACAGTTTGCCTCGAGATGATCTTCCCAAACTTGGACTGGGATGATAGAGGAATCAAAATAGACGGCAAGTATCTGCGCAACCTCACATTTGCAGACATCGTCTTTTTCGCAGGGAGCCTATATCGCCTTCAACCGATGCTAGATGAACTGAACAAAGAAAGCAAAATAGTCGGCTTACACATGAACTTCAGTAATACAAAAGTTGTGTGCAACAATCACATCGAGAATAAGAACACAGTTTTCAAAATCAAAGATACCGAACTGGGGAATGTTGACCACTACATTTACCTAGGAAAACGAATCTCTATGAAACCCACAAAAGACGAAGAAATCAAGTGGAGAAAATGGAAAGCCTTTGACAGAGAAAGCTCAACCTTCAAAAACAAGACGATCCCAATAATCCTAAAAAGAAGAGATGTACTAGACAAATTTTGAAAATACTGACTCTGCAACGCCCATGATAGAGAAATGTGGCCGATCCCGGGAAGGTCCATGTCCAACGACGGACGATATCTGCGTATATAAACAAGCAAATATGCATAAACAAAGACACACTAACATGCATACACACATACTCAAACACATACATACATATATACATAAGCACACACACATGTATACACATAAAAACAATGTATATATATATATATATATATATATATATATATATATATATATATATATATATATATATATTCTGAGATTATTGACCCAAACAACATTGATTTCGGAATGAAAAAGTTGGACTCTCAATGGGGAATAGTATTGAAGGGAATCTCGATTGCCTGGTTCGTATCACCCACAGAATTGGAAACTTGATATTGAAAAAAAGTGTAAATATAAAATGGTGAAATTTATCAGATCGATACCCTTTCCTGGGAAAGTTAAAATTAGAACGAGAAAATCGAAAAGTTAAGCAAGCAAATTAAGAAATAAAGCTAGCAAAGTAAAAGAAATTGAGCGAGCAATTTAAAAAAAATCAAGCAGGCTAATTGAAAAATACAGCGAGAAAACTTAGAAATAAAGTGAGTGAATCAAAAAATTAAAGCAAGCAAATTAAAAAATAAAGTAAGCGAATTAAAATATAGAGTAAGTACATTAAAAAAAACAAATGAAAGAATAAGGCGAGAAAATTAAAAAATTAGAGAGAGCAAATTGAAAAATGAACCTAACGAATTAGAGAAAAATAATTTGAGAAAATTTTTTTAAAAAGTTCAAGAAAAACTTGTTTGGTGAACATGAATATTCAAATATTCACATTTACTACCTCAATAGGTGCGAAAGTTATTTCTTCATGTTAAATTAGTTGAAATTTATCTTTTAATACAATTCATTGACCTTTTAGTTAGACCCTACCAAAAGCTTATGCCAAGAAAACAAAAAATATCAGTCTAACCCCTAAACCGTACATTATTTTAATTTTTTTCCAGATCACGAAACTGACTGTCCGAGAGAAAGGACAATCTGGCTAATCTTTTTTAGCTTGGTTCCAGATTATTCAAGTCAATTGACCTTTGCAGTATTACGAGTAAAAGAGGCTAATGCAGTCAAAAGTTTTTAAAAAAGGGTAAAAAATAGCAATATACTGCCAAGTATTTCAGGTCTCTTCCGTTACCCCAGATCAAACCAAAACGTTCATTACCGATGGGAATAGATATGTTGAATTGGTTACGTTAGTGTTATAGGATTTCGTGTAAGGGATTTACGATAAAAACAACATTTTTTAACTCGCCCAGGAAAAGGTTTACAAATTTTGAGTCGGCATCAACATATTACTCATAAAGCTAAACGCTGGCTTGTTTTGGCGCGTTGGTCAGTGATTATTGGTATTGATCGGCATTAATCTTTCATTTTGGGTAATCAGTTCTCAAGGCTCTGGCTTTTAGATTTCACGCCTCGAGTGACGTCAAACATTAGTTCAATTGAATTCTGACGTGCTTTCTGATCAGGCAAGTGCAGATGCCTTTAGCAAATCAACTAGGACGCCATATTGAAAGAACCGGCGCATGTCACAGTTGGTGCATATTTTTTTTTAGATTCAAATAAAAAAGTTGAATTATAAAAAAAGATGCACTTCAATTTAAAATATTTTTTTCATAAGATATATTATGACTGCAAAGAGATACAGTATTGATTCACAAACATTTACAAACGAACAATATAAATATAATAATAAAACATACGATTAGAAATTAACAGTTCGCACTTTGCCTCACATTTAAGGTTCTCGTTGTACCAAGGTTGGTGCAAGCTTATTTTTCAACATAAGCACTTCACTTGTCATTGCATTGGATTCGCTGTCGAATATTGACCACATGGATCGAACATTAAACAGCTAAAATTTCAGATAAGAATTAAGCTGGTGACTACGTATCAGGCTTGGGACTATTTGATCCAGCGTCGTGTATTTTACCAAGCTATAAGACTTCCTGGGTTTCTATCCCATTCAGCATTTGTGAGATTCGTTTGACCAGCAAGTTAGGTCATCAGAACTCCCGTTTTGTTAATTGCAGCAGTTAGAATACCTGCGGTTAACAACCTGGAAGCAGATACCAGAGGGAACCTTTAGAGGTCTTGTAGAGCCAATGTCTAATCAGTGTTTGTAAATCTTTGAGTGTTCGTTACAGGGTTAAATACATGAACGCTTGGGGAGAATACATCCCCAGAAAGATTCAAGTTGGATTTCAATATGCCATGCATCTCGTGGAAAACGAGCAAAAATGGTCGAATTTTAGATAAGGCTTGCTTGAATGTGACAGCATTACCCACCATCTATTTCAAGCTTTCTTGATACGAATAGATAGAGTTGAAAAAGGATGTAAATTTTGGTTGAAAAGACTTGGAACACCTGACAAGTTTTAATTTACTGCAGGGATTGGAAAAATCAGAAAAAAACAACAACAAAAAAAAAAAAAAAAAAAGGAAAAAAAATATCGGATATAACTCCATGGATTATAAGGAAGGGAGATAAGTTAGCGTTTTGGTGAAATCTGCTCAGCGCCGTTTTTTTATTTTATTTTACGGATCGGATTTTTCATTTCTTCTTCCTCTTCTTCTTCTTTGTTTTTTTTAGCCCACATTAAACAAATGCAATCTCTAATAAGCTGGAAAAAACTTACGCACAAACACATATATGAACTATGGTGAAAATGAGGGCGGACCACATGAGGACACAGCGTATACCTACTTCTGAATTTCCAGGTTCTTTGTATGTTCAGTATCTACCAACGGAGACATTACCATGTACATGGTTTCCAAAATCCAGACTAATCCTTTCCATTCACTTTTCATAATAGAGAAATTGTGGGAATTAACGGCTAAATAAGGGTTTTTGCAGGTATTACCGAACTCAAATTTTGAATTCTGTTTCTTTTTTTTTGTTCATGGACATTTTTTTCTTTTTCATTAGAATTTTGGAAGACCTTGTGCCTTTTTCTAACCTTTTAGTCCATTTGATTCATTGTCATCTAAGGTACATTTATACCTGTATTGGTGATGAAGGTGTCTCAGAATAATACACCTACAGACAATCGATATTCGATGATCCCAAAAGATCTATATATGTTTAAGTTATCATCATCATCATCATCATCATCATCATCATCATCATCATCATCATCAAAGCAACAGGAAAGCAAGTGGCTTAATCTGCCATTTCTTATCCGTAAGCAAAATCAGAAAAATAAATAAATAAATAAATAGAATCAAGAGGAAACGAATGCGACTGGACACATGAATAATGTTATTTTGTTTAAACACCAAATAAGAAGGAAAAAAACCAGCAAAAAAACACACAAAAACGCAAACATTCTGATGATATTCTACTGACCATGTGAATGCTCTCCAAAATATCGACTAGATTGCCTACCATTCTCGTCTCTTAAACATTGATTGCCTGCAAACATGTTTTATCAAAATGACCTCTATTTGGGGAAATCAAATTCATAGACAATATATATCTATATCGTTATCGTTATTAACTAAGTTTAGCTCAGTCCAGCACAAGATCGTGACTGTAGAGCTCCTAGTGAGGACTGAAATCTCTACACAGTAGCAATGATTGTCTAGCATCGCTCGCTAACCATTATACCAACTCAAATCCTTTCTTGAAATTATTGTTTCTATGAATTCGTTAGTGGAAAAAGTTCTGAAGCTGTATTAGCAGACAATGGAGAAAAAGAAGTACATCAACACAGGTATCCCCGACTTAATATCTTCTATCCAACTAATTCAATGACATATATATTATCTCATGTGACGTAATTGTTGGAACTTTGAACCAAGTCCCTAATAATTTACCCTGTATTTTTACTGTTGTACCCTTGTGCCAGAATTGCAAGAAATCATCATATAATCTTGTTGTAGCCTCGTTTTAGCCTCGTTGTAGTCTTGTACCAGAACAGATAGTAATTTCCATATAGCCTCACAGCTGTAGCCTTGTGCCAGAATTGATAGCAATTTTCATGTTGTCTCACTGTTGTGGCCTTGTGCCAGAATTGATAGCAATTATCATATAGCCTCACTGTTGTAGCCTTGTGCCAGAATTGATTGCAATTTTCATGTAGTCTCACTGTGATAGCCTTGTGCCAGAATTGATGGCAATTTTCATGTAGAATCATTACTGTGGCCTTGTGCCAGAATTGATTGCAATTTTCACGTAGTCTCACTGTTGTGGACTTGTGCCAGAATTGATAATAATTTTGGGGGATTTCATTAAATAAAAAAGTATTAAATCTACAGTCTATGTAGAAAATGTATCAAATTTGAATACAATAAACGCCCATAAGGAAGTACACTTCAGGATTTATGATATGTATCACACATTTGAGCAGTTTTCTACAAATAAATTCTTGAATTGATGGAAGAATATGGATTTATCTTTGACAGAAACCCATTTTTTGGGTTCCAGTTCCCAATTAAACCAATTTTAGTATACATCAACTATGTGCACCTGGCACGAAGCAAGGATCACTGAACTAATCTCGAAGAAAATTGATCATAATAATAATCCTCATCGGGGATTTCTCTGTTTGCTTCTCTTTTGCTAAGTGTGTCTAAATACGGCACAGGGCCAGATGAATGAGAAATAGGATGGGAAGGACGTACTCGACTTAACTTTACTCGGTGCCAGCATATGGTGCTGTGCCAGACTAAGCTAAGCTCAATAACTACAGACGTTTACACCTTGCGCACGCATGGCTTACAGAAATGCAGTTCAGGATGGAAAAGGTCGGAAAACAAACGCTGGGAATACACAATGCACTAATGACGTCACACGCTGATGCTACAGACTGATACATTCACGAACTCTAATACTTTCTTACCTGCCGGCGTTCTCCTGACAGTAGACCTCTCTCAAGTACACGACTTGGCTTGTAGGTACGTCAGAGCAGAATCGACATCAACGTATTGCCGCCAGTGACAACAGTTTTTCACCGCCCTTTTTTTTCTTTCATGCCTGCGCCAGTGATTTCATGGCTGCAGGACGGTGCAACGACAAGTAGAATTGCATGATTTTTTCGACATGGTACACAAAGACAGCTGACTTTTTCCTTCGCGTCGTAAGTCGCTGAGGAAAAAAAATACGCGCAAAAATCAACTTGCACGTATACAAAAGATACATACAGAGATATCAAAGAACACACACACACGGATTATCATTACTAACTATTTCCACACCATGCAAGTGTAAATATATGTAGAAGACGTTTGTATATTTTTGTACAGATTCATATGAGGTTATTGTTAGATCTTCTGGTTTTTATTTTATTAATCTTTTATTCGTGGCTAATGATCTATCAGATGATAGAAAGATGTAACACAAGCCTGACTGCTTCTATTTCGTCTTGAGATGATTGTTGCATCTTTCACGTACGTACAATACATGAAAAATATAAAACAAATATTGTTTTTTATTCATTAGAAATTAAATTGCACTTGTCAGTTTAGCTCGGTCGATGAGACCCCATTTACAGTGGGGAGATTTCTACTTTTTAGACGTATTTATCTATTACAATCAAACAAGCCCTAGCATATTCCTAACGTGCTCTGGGTCCACTTAAGGGTCCAACTGGGATAAGTAAAATGAATCCGTTCAGATGAGGGTTTCGGAACATGGGTAGCTTTTTAAAAAAATGACTGTTTGAGACATACAAAAACCCGATGATTGAGAAGTAGGTACACACTTTGCCCCAATGTATCCGTCCCCATTTCACCACCATGAATATCATCATCATCATCATCATCATCATCATCATCATCATCATCATCATCATCATCCTCTTAACATCTGTCATTACACATAGACCTTGTACGCGAGCTCGTTAACTTCAACTCCACCATGAAGCGACTCATATATCAAGCGTGCTTTGTTTATTCTGGCACTTAACGAAGTGTTTTGGGTAACTATACAGTAGTGGTGGTCTGCTACCTTACGTCATCAACTATCACTCACGATGAAGGAGGCTGTTCACTATGCTTAGCTTAGGCTGGTACAAGGCCATGAGTGTGGGACTGTTTGTGAGTATCAAACTCAAAGCACAGTTGTGATAGTCTGCTAGATTGGCTTGCTAACCATCATTGTTGACGAAGCTGCCTTAGCTATCAACAGCTTGGTCTGCTGCGAGGCAGAACTCTGAATGAGGATCAAACCTAGTGCTCAGTAGTAAAAAGCATTAACCCATGCTAAGATATCTGGGATAATTCTACGTAAATTGACTGAAAGCACACACACACACGCACATACACACACACACACACACACACACACACACACACACACACACACACACACACACACACACACATATATATATATATATATATATATATATATATATACATATATATATACATATATATATATATATATATATATATATTAATAATATATATATATATTAATAATGTATATATATATATTAATAATATATATGTATATTAATAATATATATATATATATATATATATATATATATATATATATATATATATTATTAATTATATATTGTGAGTTGCCCGCTCTCACTCAAGACACTTGATAATATGCCATCGCCTCGAAACAATTGGCCAAGTTGTAATGTGCTATAAACATGATAAAATCATCAATTATTAGAAACTCTCTTTTATTGAATTATTATTATGTGCCTTTTATGATCCTTTCGTATATGGAGCACGATGCATTCCTTACAACTACGAAGAAATCTCTCTCTATGTGAGTGTGTGTGCACGTGTGTGTGTGCGTATGTGAAGTGATTAGGCAGTGATAATTTGAAAATTGTAATTTGACTATTCCGAGAAACCGACTAACCTCATCCTGACCCCTCCCCTCACTGACCCATTCTTATTTTGACCAACCTGCTTCTCATTGTCGCAGATACAAACGCCTCCCCCTTTACACTCCAACCAAACAACTAGAACATTCACAACCTAATAACCTTATCTCCTCGTTTGATTCCGCAGTATCAAATATGTAAACAACATACAGTTTTTCAGCAACCGCTGCAAATTTTGGGGAGAAGTTTGGGGGCAACCAATGGAGTGTATAAAAACCTGCCAATATGATCATAAAAAATTGAGATGTAACACCTGTTTTTCTCTTAAATTTCTATTCACCTTCTATTAGTCATATCATCACTAAACATATATATATATATATATATATATATATATATATATATATATATATATATGTAAGTGAACTATTGGGAATGAGACAAATTCAGGAGTGCAAGTATTTCAAGATTTTATCTGTAAATGAGTTATTAGACAAATTAATTAATTAGCATGCTATACATCTTTCGGGTTGGGTTCCAATCTTCAGTTGCATATGTATAATGAAAATCCATGGGAGGCCATAATGGTGAGTCCAGACTGTTTCCTGTATGTGGAGGAATCTGTTGTTTGATCTTTTGCTGGAAGTAGTGGCAGCAGTTATAAGTATAATATTGGTTGATTTGGTCTTGATGATGGGCATTCTGGTTATCATGGTTATTGGGAATCTGGGTCATGGTCCAGTGTTATGATATTTGGACACTTAATAAGGTGATATAGAGTCCTTGCATATATATATATATATATATATATATATATATATATATATATATATATATATATATATATATATATATGTGTGTGTGTGTGTGTGTGTGTGTATTTATACATTAAATTACCCATAGATACATACATGTATGCATAACCTTACAAGATGGATATCAATAGTCTGGTAGAACTATAGACACGTTAATAGTATGCCTGTGTACATGGTAGGAGTTTGGTAACAATAGGAGTGAAGTATTAGAAATTATTGAGGAGTATTTCAGTGTCGGGATAGGGGTCGAGACTATCCCTAGTGATAATCAAGATGATGTGGGGTATTTGTCAGAAGGGGTCCTTGTTATGTACGATCGAGTTCCAAATGGAAAATGCATGTACTGTAACCTTAATGGTCATCGAAGATGTTCTGAAAAGTCAGATAGCTTTGAGTAGTACAAGTAAAATAGACCATACATAGGTGTCGATTAATTGAGGTCTTGGTAACTATGTGTGACCTTCCTTATGTTTGATATCCATAAAAGTAAAGTTAGGTATGGACAGGGTGCGATAAGCTTGTAACATTAATGTACGCAGGAGATGTTCCAGGTTGTAAAAATAGGGCTAGGAGAATAAGAGTATATGTATACTGAGGTCTTTCATGGTGTGAGGGTATTATGATGCATACTTATGGTCCGGGACGGAAGTATAGTATCAGCTGCAAGTATACTGATGGTGAGTTAGTAAGCATAGAGTAATTAAGAGTAAGGTGGTTATGGGGTTATAACTCGGTTGTGGCTAGGGTTGTTAAGTCTAGTATTGAGTCCATTAGGAGAGAGACAGACAGACAGACAGACAGACAGAGACAGAGACACAGAGAGAGACAGAGAGAGACAGAGAGAGAAGTTTATTATGCCAACGTGATAAATAAATATTTTTTGGATGTAACTTTCTCTTGATTTTTTTCTTTTTACCTTCCAATTGTCACTTACATCAAGATTCTGTCGGATCATTTCACGTCCCCAATACAAGCATATATATATATATATATATATATACAAAAGTGCATCCACGATACCTTAGTCCGACATCATTTTTATCTATCTCAGTTGGTTCGTATTTATTCATCTCTGTCTTATTCATATCTATCGATTGATCAATCCCAGTCGGTTTATATCTATCTACCGTTTGACCCCACAGCTCATATCTATCTACCTATGTGCTTACACAGCTATGTTCCCATTCATGGACACTCAGTTGAACTCATTCAAACTGACCTACCCAAGGATATACACCTACTATCAAATACATGCACTGATCAATGCGTGTATGTTCTCTTTCTTGACAAAAACCGTTTTTGTTTTTTTTTCTTTTAATTTGAAGCAAAATATTTCTTTTTCTTATTTGTGTCCATTTTTCCGAAGAAGTTCTATTTACTTTTTAATTGTCAAAAAAGTAAATTTAAATAACATTTAAAGATGATTTGAAAAAAAAAAAAAGAAAAAAAAGCTGAATCCCTTTTTGTGTGTGTATGAGTGTGTGTGGGGAATTCTTGAAGTCAGCTTCAATTCGACTAATTTGATTACGGCTTGGCCGTCCACCGTCACGTTGAATACTTTGGTTTCATTTCCTTAGCCTCATCCAACTTTTTTTATGCCCTCTCCGCACCCGATGCAGTCGTTTTATTCAAATGCTCTTTCACAACATTCCCCGAGCAAAGGTCAGATGTGTGGGACGTCTTGCAGGAGAGAAAAAGAAATAGGGGGTAGAGAGTAGGGGGGTGGGGAAGAAAAGGTTATCAACGTGATCAAGGAGAGTATTTGATGTCAACGGAGCGAGATGGTGAATGAGAGAGAGAGAGAGAGAGAGAGAGAGAGAGAGAGAGAGAGAATAAATACAGAGTCGTGAAAGAAAGAAAGTGAGAATCACAGAGAAAGAAAAGATGACAAATAAGTTAGAGGCAGAAGGTGCTGGAAATACAGCCAGTGCAAAAAGTATCCAATATATCGCAAAAGATTCATTTTAACATCTTTAGACAACTTCAGAATCGAGAGACTTCAGACCAAAGATTGAGAAATACAAAAATCAAAAAAATGTCGAAACAGCATTTAAAAAGTTGCACACAGAAATCGGAAACGTCGGCTCCAAATTCTGTCAATTTTGAAAGTGTGAATTTTTTTCCCAATCCATCGGATACTTTTTCCACCCACTTAATTCACCTGGCTTGGCTTGATCAAGTTGTTTCGAGACTGTGGCAGCTGAAGGAGCCATTCTCTAAAGGAAATATTCCGAGGGCCCCCTATTTCTTTTTGCTCTAAGTTATACAGTAATTAATAAACTACAATAATAAGCAACTGTCGATCATTTCTTTAAAAAAAGCAAACTGGATTGCATCTATTCGAAACTTGATATACGGCGTAAATCTGTGAATTGAGATTATGTTTTTTTATTGTTGGGATTATTGTCGTGCTCAGTTCACTATATCAAAAATTTTCAAGTACGACCCCCAAGCACTATCCCAAGTGGTGCGGAGACCACAGTTTCAAAGCCACTGACTCAGTCTGTTGGGATTGCTGAAGATCAACGATGATAAGGACAAAAAAATTGGAAGGAAAAGAGAAATAATTATTATCATTTTTTTTACTACTATTTTATCTCCAACTTGATGTTTATAGTTGTTTGATCTACGGCAGTGAGTAAAAGATGAAGGGAATTAGTACAAAAAATTAATCAACAGTGGCTTACAATACTTCATCAAATGAAAATATATAAAATGTTTGGTTAGTTACTTTGTGAAAAACGTCACATGACCGACGTCTTTTGACAATATGCTGTGCTCGGAAGTTTTTTTTTTTCTAGACATGATTAGGAGTAAATGTTTAAATGTTCGGCCTTCATGCAAATTTTCATGGTTTTAGCTGCAAAGACGGAGCCGAGAGCGACCGGCAGCACAGACATGCTGACACACAGAAGAGCCAAGAGGAAATAATCAAGCAGGACATTTGTGGGACTATGATGATTACATAGATAGATAGATAGACACACTTGGGATGAAATGAATTGCCTTACTAATTATGCTGAACTGTAATTAAGGTCCAAGTTATTTTTCTATTCGTCTTGCATGACATCAACAATTCAACCACTAAGACCAATATATTTGTTTTTTTAATTTTTTGACAAGCACATAAATTGACTGATCTGAAGAAATCATTTAGAGCATGACTTGTATGTTCGGAATACAGGCCTTCCATATTTTTGACGCATATGCATGTATATATGTATGTGTGTGTGTGTGTGTGTGTGAGTTTGTGGACCGCTAGTGCCAAAATGGTGTTCAAAACTAGATAAGAAAAAAGCAAATATTTCAAATGTTGATTATCAAGGTGGGCCAGCTTTTTCCGCCTGGAAAATTGAAGCAACATAATTTCAACCCTCATTTTCTCATACATGGTGAAATTTGGAAAAACTTAGTTGAAATCAGCAATTATCTCTCTGAATACGTATCTATACAAATACACCATTGCTTCTGTTAAACGCACAATAACCTCAAGATTATGCACTTTTTCAACATAGGCCTTTACAATCAACCTTTGTAGTTACTTCCCTTCTGATCTCCTAATTTATTAAAAACTATATCATATTTATTGTTTGGCTGTTTTTTTCCATGATGCACTTTTCCTGAAATCTAGAAAAAAAAAGAGAGAAGAAAGGAGAGAGACGAACAATACGACTGCTTTCTGATATTCCCCATACAATACCCCACTGTCTGTCACCTTGGACTTTACTCCCCTCCCCAATAGCCTACACGCAAGCTTCCAAGCAGATGCTTTCTATGGAAATAAAAAAAAGGGATAAAAAGCTCAAATCTATTTCTCACGTTAACTTAACCCAAATTCTCTCTTCAAATTTAATCATCTTTTTTGTTCTTATCTAGATTAAAAGAGAATATTACCCCCGTTTTGTTTGCAAGAAATACATCCATACTAATATATATATATATATATATATATATATATATATATATATATATATATATATATATATATATATATATATATATGTATATATATATATATATATATATATATATATATAATGTATGCATACGTAAATAATACCGTCATTTTAGACGGATACTATGCTAGTAGAAAAATATTACATTTAAATTACTGGGGTATTTCTTGAAAGTTTTATATGAGAAATTGAAATAACTTTCATTTCTCAAGGCAACCCTGCATAAAAAATATCATATGTACACCTAATGACACATCGGGGTGTTCATGACCTTAAAAGTATCATATGAAGTGGAATGTCGATTATCCGAATACCAATTATCCGAATTTTGGATTATCCTTACAAGATCCCAAGGACCCGAGAATATCTAATTATGCAGCTTTGTCCCGAGTATGTATCCGTTACAAATTTTTTTGCTGTTTGCATTTTTGTGAAAACAGTCGGTTTTCTTGGTCTCATTCACTCAATTCAAACAGTGTTGAAATGGTTCTAATACATAGAAAATAGAAAATGGAGGATTTAAAAGCATACATATGAACATTCTCCAGCGAACTCAGAGAAATTCCTGTGCAAGTGCGTAAATTTATTTTTTTATAATTACATCTTGTTTCCTTGAACTTCTAGCTCAATATTTTTGTTATGTCGACGACATATAACGGGATTTTATTTGTTAATAAGATAGCAGAAATTTTCAAGCAAAATACAGTGTTTGCACACATTTCATTGATCGAATGAAATGGAACCCTTTAAACATGATTTTATACGTAGTCGTGTTCAGTATGACTTTTCTAGTTTATCGGTTATCTGAATAATCGATTATCCGAATAAAATACCCCCCCCACTCGCTCCGTTCAGATAATCTACGTTCCACTGGATTGTGATAATAATATCATAAACTACTAACAGTACAAAACGATGAAAATCGATAGATAACAAAAGTCCGGGACCCTGATTATAAGTATTCTACTACATAATCTGATATTGTAGCTCTTCATGTATTTTCCTTTGAAAATTGTTGACAAGGTTGACACCATGATCAAACCCCTCTCCAATTTCTCTTCCGACTGAGGACGATTACTGCAACTTTTGTATTGTATATACGAAATCTTGAAAAGATATATAATGTATTAATTTAGTATATATATATATATATATATATATATATATATATATATATATATATATATATATATATATATATATATATATATATGTATATATATATCAATAAATTATAAAGTAAAGTAGACAACTCGTCCCCATGTCCATCATCCCAAAAACTTCCCATTACCAGTTTTTACCTTCAAACATACCCAAGCATATCATAAATTAAACATCAAGATTAATGCTATCCGCTAGAGCTAAAAAAGGCACTAACAGGGGTAATAAAACCCAATGCTAAGATACCAAGGTCAAAATAGAAATTACTCCCAGACCACTACTAAGCATCCTTGCAGGAATGACCCCTATATGGAGTTCAAACCCCTTTGACAAAATGAATATCCCCACACCACCTACTACCACACTCACAACATTTTCACCAAATTCCCAATTAATAGACCCCCAAAAACATAGACAATTATTCGCCTGAAGAGGCCCAGAGAGGGCCGAAACATGAGCTAGTTTGTGTAGCGAATCCACAACCTACTATATATATATATATATATATATATATATATATATATATATATATATATATATATATATACTAGAATGAAATAAGCCCTAACGTATCTGTAAGATAAATTTTGTAGATTTGTAAGATTTGTTAATTTAGCTCAATCGGTTAGAAACCAGTGAACCAATCACTTCTTCTAGTGTCAAATATAACCAAGACCAGTATCGCTAATCGTTTCATACAAAAACCTCAAATAAAGCGGAAGTCATTTGCTTTTAATCGCATGTATAAGATTTTCGCAGAACCTCTAACATCCTCTCGAAAAACTCTTTTTCAGAAAGGTTGTAATATAGTATCGAAATTTTGCAATCACAGTGTACCAAAATATAGTTATCTGTTTGTTGTTAACCAATATATATCTATAGATCTACGTGTAGTTCACGCTCTTTAGTACAATATGTAAGAAAGCAGACCAAATTACATATGTACACTACCATTATTGGACATTGACTTTCCCGTGGACTCGCAACACTTCTCTATCGTGGGTATCGCAGAGCCAGTACTTCTTGAATTTGTCTAGTCCTTCTCTCCATCTAGTACTCTGCCAGCCTTGTTTCGCATGAGCTCTCTGAAGATCCATGTTGTGAGTCGTGATGTCCATTGGTTGTCACTCTCGCAACATTGCCGGCCCATTGCCATTTAGTTTTCCTGTAGATTCTATGATGTCTCAGACTCCTGTTTTCTCCTGGATATAGTGGGCTGTCGGATCTTTTCATGTGAGGTTGAGCACGATTCTTTCATGTGCACGTTCCACGGTTCTCAGTTTGCAGGTCTGTCTCTTGGCTAGATTTCATGGTTCCAGCTCCTTGAGTGACTATCGGGAGAATGCATTTGTGGCATTATTTTCTTTTTAGGATTAATGGGATATTTTTGTATTTGAAGGTTAAGCTTGCTCTACTAAAGATTTGGCGTCCTAGACTGATTATTCGTTTGATCTCTTCTTCTTTTAAGGGTCTCATGGAGATTCATTGTCCTTAGTAGATATAGTGATCTGCTTTCTCCAGTTGTGCATCTTCGATTTTAATCTTTGTGTT
Source organism: Thysanoteuthis rhombus (assembly GCA_963457665.1). NCBI lineage: Eukaryota > Metazoa > Mollusca > Cephalopoda > Oegopsida > Thysanoteuthidae > Thysanoteuthis > Thysanoteuthis major. The sequence goes on from OY735209.1 coordinate 59,688,284, forward strand.
CTTATTTCTTGATTGTTGCACATGATCTTTGTTTTGCTGTAGTTCATGTGTCGGCAGACTTTCTTGCTTCCTTCATTCAGTTCATCATCTCGTAGATGGAAGGGCTCTGAGTCTTTATGTAGCCTGAAGAAGGAGCTGCTGTGATTGTATATATGTCCCAGCACTCTGATATTTACTGGATCTCCACCTTGTAGAGTGATGGCCTTCATGACCATTAGGATTTCCACTGAGTCGAAGGACTTTTTTAAGTCGATGAATGATATAGCAAGTGGCAGTTTGTATTTTGCTGCTTTTTCTTTCAGCTGATTAATCGAATGCACATAATCCAATGCCGAGTTACCTCTTTTAAAGCCAGCTTGCTGCTTTCCATCTAGTGTCTTTGTGATTTGGTTGGAGATGATTTTGGCAAGAAGTTCATGTGTGCAACTGAGTAGGCTTATACGCCGGTAGTTATTGAGGTCTATCGGTTTTCTTTTCTTGTATAAAAGCATTATGATTGTAGTGTTCCAATCTTTTGGTACTCAACTTTGTTTTAAGTATGAGTTGAGTAGGATAGTCAGTATTCTAGTGATGATTTTACCTGCATTTTTGTGTAGATCAATGGTGATGTTGTCTTGTCCAGGGGCCTTTACTTTCTTGCTTCTCTAATGGTTTGTTTCATCTGCCACGGGGTTACTTCTAGGAAACTATCGAGCTGATTTTTCGCGTCTTGCGGATCCTGTTCATCGTTTTGTAGCTCTTGTTTGGAGGAATTGAGTTTTTGGTAAAATTCTTAGGCACGTTCTTCAATCCTATCTCTGTTTCTTGTTAGGTTTCCATTTTCCTCGAATATGCTCATTATTTGCTCGCGTCCTGAATTGAAGCTTTTGTTTATAGTTTTAAGTCTCCGAACGTCTCCGAGAGTTGTTTTTATGATTGCTTTTTTGTGTCTTCGGTATCCTCTTTGTTTCTTTTTGATTGTTTCGTTCTGTTTGGTCTCTTCAATTCTCTCCCTTGCTGTTGTCGGTGGCTTGAGGTTTCTGCATTTTTCCCTGGGACTCTTGTTTTCATCTGTGATTTCATTGAGTGTGCGTGTGTTCTTTGGCGTAAGGTCACGACTACTAGAGAGGCTGTTATTTTGTTGTTGAGTTCGTTGATGCTGGAGTCATTTTCTTGTTCAGTAAGAGTGTTATATCTATTTTCAGTTCAAGCTTGAAGGATTGAGTGTGTTGTTTTAGTTCGTTTAGTCGTCACAGTTTGGTGGGGAACATCTTTCTGCGCTCTTTGTTCGAGTTTCTTCTCTTGTTCTGTACTTTATACCCGAATTTGCCTATGCAATTTTCTTTTACTTGTCCTACCTGTGCGTTGAAGTCCTCTCATGATGACATTGAAGAATCTTCCTGTGTCATGAAGTAGGGAGTTCAAGTCTTAATAGAAGTTGTCTATTTTCTCTCAGGTTGATTGCAAAGTGGGAGCGTAGAAAAGGATTATATTCAGTCTTTCAATTTTTTACGAACAAAATTCCCTTCATTTATCCCATATTTCTAATTTTACCAAAATCTGACTTTAGGAATAAATTGGTTAATGTTCATGATTTGTGGAATTCTTCAAAATTTTGACGTATTCAAGTACAAAAGTCCGCTGTGTGAATCTGTATGTGTCAATTAAGCTCAGTCAGTAAGACAGACACCTGGCAATTAGTTAGTTGTGTGTTCAAATTGCACTTGTGGAATGTGTACATGAGTACAGAATTCCATTGCTGAAAATCAATATCTATTTTCAGACGAAATTTTACCAGATCATTCACGAAAAATATGTTTAAATTTTGGAGGATGCAGTTAATCCCTCTTTCACTTTCGCTCTCTTTTTTCCTTCTCCCTCTCTCTCTCTCACTCTTTTTCTTGCATTCTCTCTCTCTGTATTTTTCTTTCTCATAGTCTTTATCAATGTTTTGGAAACTGCCCATGGGTCTGGGAGTCAGAGGAACACCACAGAAAAGATGGATGAGCCCCACAAGGAGGACCCCCACTCCCGGTGGCATTGACGTTAACTAGTGAATAACACAATCAGGACGTTGATAGGAAAATAATCATCATGCACCTCACTTCACTTTACTCTCTCTCTCTCTCTCACACGCACACACACACACAAACACCATGCACACATACAGAACCAGTGTTAAAAAAGGGGCAGAGCCATAAATCCCGATTTTTGATATTTCAAAATAGAAGACTTTTCTCTGAAAGGAGTTGTTGGAAGTATTCGAAGGGCATTAGTATACGAGTCGTGAGAAGAGGGAAACGAAAAAAGAAAAAGATGAGAAAGAAAACAGGAAAAAAAAAAAAATAACCGTAAGAAAAAATGAAGAGAAGATTAGAAATATAAGGGACTAAGGGAGAAAAAGGATTCGAAAAATGAGAATATTTCAAAAGGAAGGAAGGAGAAAGATAGGGAAGAAAAATAGAAGAAAAAAAATCAACAAAAAAAAAAACTAAAATAGCAAAAGAGATTGAAACAAGTCCCTTCAGGGTCAAACTTCACTTCAACTTTTATTCCGACCGAAGACGATTACTGCAAGTCTTGTAATGTATAAATTATAAATGAAAAAAAAAAACATATGTAATGAATCTTTCTTTTGTAAGAATGTATTTATTTCATTTATCAGAATGAAATAGGTTCATATGATAAATCTTCGTTAATATCCAAGACATGTCAATTCAGCTCAGTCAGTAAGACAGTCTCCTGGCAATTAGTTGGTTGTAGGTTCAAATTGTAGTAGCAAGGTGTTGGTATTTACGTATCAGCCCCACCCCTCTCATCAGTTTTCGTTGTTCTCATTACGATAGGAAGACGAAATCAACTCTAGCCTTGATACTGGCAATAAGAGAGAACACGAACGGTTGTATTGAGGGAAGAAGACGAAGTGTAGGAGGTAGAGGTGGTAAGGAGGGGGAGAGTAGGGAAAACAAATAGATATAAAAAGATGTTTGAAGATGGTGACAAGACGAGGGTAGTGTGTAAGGCGGGGTTTGGGCTGGACAAACATGGTTTGAGAACAATTATAACTTCTTTCTGACACCATCAGACCACAATCAGTGAAAACTTAGCCGACAGCATTCGTTCTATTTCACGCTTCTGTGGATCACTTGCAATTTGTACTTATTTATTTCTTTTCTATTCAATATTTTCCCAAGTTTTTTTTTTATAATCTTTGGATTCGGTATCATCATTCTTGATACTCAATCACGGTGTCTTGATTCTATTGACCTTAAGTAAAAGGTGAAATATTGTCCGGTGACAGGTTCCATCGGATCACCCTTCAGAGTTTTGCATTGTTTCGCAACATTTAACCACGGCAAATCCAAAACTGTTTTCTTTAATTCCTTTTTTTTTTTTGAGTATTTGAATTTAATTATTTTTCACTTCGAAATATTCTCTTAGGACTTTCGTGTCTCACCATTAGAAAATTACGTTTAATTAATTTTTTTTTAATTGTCTCTAATTTTGTGTGTTTTTCGAGAAAGAAGGGGAAGGAAAAAGAAAAAGGTTGCATGAGGATGATCAATGAAGAAGAAGAAGAAGAAGAAGAAGAAGAAGAAGAAGAAGAAGAAGAAGAAGAAGAAGAAGAAGAAGAAGAAGAAAAAGGAGAAGAAGAAGAAGAAGAAGAAGGAGAAGAAGGAGGGAGAGCAGTGTTGAAGTAAGAATGACAAAGAGAAGTATAGAAAGAAGATCTTCCTTCTGATAACATAGTTTTGAGTTTCATCTTTAACAACTTAATGTGCCTTGAAATATGCCTGAATTATTCCGATATATATCAGTGGCTCCATTGAAGGCAAGTTTTCTCTCATCTTTGCTTCAATAAGAAACCGCCATTTGAACCGTTGGTATTGAAAATGTCAAGTTTGAAACGAATAGGACAATATTTGATAGTGAATTGGTCTAACATTATTTCACTCATTTCGACCTTTCATGATGTCTGAAAATTTCAAAAATTAACTGAGTCACGAAGCTAGAATATAACTGAAGTATTTTGCAAATTTGATTCCCTTCAAACATACATTTTAAACCTGTGATTTCACAATTACATTATATTTTGACAGATAAGACATTCTCCAAATAGAATCATTTTATGCGACCAGATAGAAACACAGTGACTATACAGTGAGCTAAAACCAGGAAATTTGAAATATAATTTGGGTCTTGTGACGTATTGTTAGTCGCTTGCTTTGAACTTTAATGTAAGCGTTTGACTCACCTGAATCTGATTAGATTAATCACAAGTCCTCAGTTTGCCCTCACCAATACTTACTTGCTATCTTTTATGAAGCGCATTTAGTGGTTGATTTGTAATTTACAATCCCCTGAACCATTTCGGCCTGTATGGTCACCGACTTGATCTTCTCCAACTGCTGAACATATTCTATGGGGTTTCTTCTACTGCTTTTGTTCAAAGCTTGAATTAGTGCCGTAGACTTACTTCCACGGTAATTTTTCGGGCCATTTTATCGAATCCACTCGTTACTGATATAGGTATACCCTTCTGATGGCCAGCTGGTCGTAAGTGATGTATTTAGGTTCGCTGTTGCTGAAAATGCTTTCCGACTGTTGGCATTCAAAGTGTTGTTCTTCTGTTGGAAACATGGATAACTAGAATAACATTTTTGGTTACCTGATAAAATATCAGTCGCCAATGACCACAGAAATAGTTCTACCCTTAAGTTCTACTTTAAAATGTTCTGTACCGATCGAATTCACTAGTTTTTGAATCAATATTATTTTCACTTGGATGATTGCGTATGAATCTACGTTGACAGGTTTACAGAACTGATTTTTAGTATCTACAACGAAATATCTTTCCAAAATGCTGGAACCTAGACAAAGCGAACAACTGACTTGTTTGAATTGAATGATGCAACGGAATAGAAGAGACCATTTTGTGGACAAAGAAGTTGATCAGTGTTTTTGATTCAATACAGCACCTTCTCACAGTCGCAAATATTACATAGGTGGAAGAGAACTTTGCAATAAATAGTGATGTCAGAATATGAAGCTACGTTACAAAAGGCTATCAGACTTAGTGCAAGTTGCCATAAGTGTTCCAATAAGGAAAAAACAACAATGATAATATTTAAATATTATTGGGGCATTGAAAGATTTAATAGATTTATTTTTTCAAAGTAAAATATAGTGCTGACAATTTTCATTGAAAAAGGCCTGATGTTGCTTTAGAAAATACACATATTTTATTCGCATGATTTTGTGACAACAACATTAAATGTATTGATTAGAAACTTGAATTACATCAAACAAGACAAACAGCTGAAATTATTCGATCAATGAACACGCTAAAGTAAATAAAGTAAGACAGTAGAAAGATAAATAGATAGATAGATATGAACATCAAATCTTCTGGTTTTCTGTATTGAAAAAAAAAGCAGAATTGTTGTGAAAATGTCTGGTGGGTTGAGCGGAAGTTGATAATAAGCACTAAAAAAGTAAAAAAACAGCAACAATAAAACGAAAAAATTATTTTGTTTGAATGTTTTCTTTGCATTATCAAAAGTGAATATATTTAATTCAGAATAATTTTTAACTAAATATTTATTTATTATCTTAAATTGATACCAATAAATAGGACTTACAGAAATAGTTTCGTCGGAGTCTGGAGCTATGTAGAAAATTTTTTTCTAGAATAAATGTCGACGGTAAAGTATTCTAAAATGACACCTCGGTGTTTCCCAAACTGAAACACGAACTGGAGATCCATTCAGCATCGTAGTCATGTAGTAAATAGAACGCCCCACAAAACCCTCTTAAAATGTGACGAACCATCCCGGTGTTTTTCCACTCTCTAATCCAGAACATTTTGGGGGTACCTTGAATTATCATCTACGGCTGCGATGAACTGTTTGGGGGGGAAAGGCTAACATAACCACAAAGTATAAAGGAAGACGATGCTCGACATTTTGACATTATCCCTATGAGGGATCTGCCTTTTCAGCCCGGAGAATACATTCGAAAGAATAACATTTTTGGAACGTTATTGATTTCGCCTGCGACTCCTCGACAAGTTAGAATTTGGACAATGTCTTCTTTTTTCTTCTATCCTTTTTCTTTCCTTCGGTCTTTTTTCTGTTCTCTTTTCCTTCTTTACTTCTCTTTTTATTTATTTCTTCCTTTGATTCTTTGTTTGTTTCTTTCTTTCCCTATTACCTGTCTTTATCCTTTTTTTCTTTCATATCTTTTTTTCTGCCTTTCCCCTGCCGATTTCAAACTTTCCTTTCGTTTTCTTTCTTCATCTTTCCCTTTATTTTTTCTTCCTTCTTCAAGTCTCTCTTTTTCATTCTTCCTTACACCCTTCTCTATCACCATTCTATCTATCTATCTATCTATCTATCTATCTATCTATCTATCTATCTATCTATCCATCTATCTATCTCAATCTCTTAAAATTTATCTTTTTCGTTCGGTGTTTTCTTTCTTCTTTCTGTCAGTCGGTGCGTATAACCTCTTTCCATCTTTCATTTCGAACCTTCTTCCTTTATTTTTATTTTCTTGTTTTTTCGTTTTAACTTTCCTTCATTCATTTTCCTTTCTTCCTTCACCTTTCCTTTTTTACAACTTTTCTTTTTTGTCCACCATTTTTTCATTTGTTCCTTCTTTCTTTTCTTCATTCTCCTATCTTCGGATAATATACAAGCCATGGGAGAACTAAAGTATGTTAACATTCCGAAAGACACACTATCCATCTACCTATCTATCTATCTATCTATCTATCTATCTATCTATCTATCTATCTATCTATCTATCTATCTATCTAATTCGCGTTCGATACACCGGTTCTAAGATCATCGACGTTAAGGTCAGATGGGTGACCGTCTAATAATTGCAAGTGCTACATACTTCAACACGGTTGTTCCGTAGACGTCTCAGCCCATGCTTTGCCACCAATTGACAGACTATGTTGCCAGTTTAGGATCGGACTTTACACACAGTCTTTTTCTCAAGAACACGCTATTCTAGGGAGAGCTTATGAAAATGAGCTCTTCAAGGATTAGCAGTACACATGATCAAGTGGCTGCAATCATCATTATATCTGTGTATGTATCGAATCGTTGGATAACCATAAGCCCAATTCTTTTTTTTTCTGGACACAAAACGAGACTTGAAGCATTTATTCATCCAATTCAACTACAACGATAAATAAACAATTCTTTTTTGTAAAAATATGATTAAATACTATAGTTCGAACCACAGCCATAACTTGATTTCCTTATATTGGGTAGAGCCGATCAGTATGATTATCTTCATGAGAATTTTAATGTCAACGGATTAGTCACCAGTATGAAAACCATTTAGATAGAATATGCATAAGGTGGATTCGCACACAGTAAAACTTTTCAAGGATTACCCCACTTATATCATCGGAAACAAACTAAGTGTTTATTGTATAATGGATTGAAATAAGATTTAAAAAGAGAAAAATAATGATGATTAAAAGAAGGGGATTATGATTCGATTGCAATGATCATGTTTTAGGTAAACTATTTCAACAAGTGTATAATTCGATGAGATTGTACTTTACCAGACTTTAGAGAGTACCTATAAAATGAGAGGAAATTTTCCTTTTTAACTGGTATCTCGTATGAATAACTTCGGTAAGGAATTCTTGGCTTCCATGCATTTTCTTTTTACAGAGTTTAAACCATACTTAGAGGTTGAATGGAATATAGATACAACTTAGATATAGAGTGAGTGCAGTTATCTTTGTCTCATTAGGTGCATAGAAATGTCGGCTCTGATGAGGTGTTATAAGAAGTCCTTGCGTGAATTTCAAGTACCATTGATATGGAATCAAAGAGTTCGATTCCAGTTCTCTACTCACCAGTTTTGCATCATAAATTTGTTACAACCAAAATCGTCACCAAAATTGTCAACATAGGTTCCTTTCAGAACACACGGAGAAGAGGCATCAATGGAGCTAGAGAGCTGAACATTTAAACCATTACTCCGTACATCGACATCAACCGCTTCCCTTAAATACTTTTTAAAGGTAATTCACTTTGCAATGTTAGCTCATGCTGGATTGATCCCTTACTTTGTGTCCGCTTGCTTTTTTAAAATTCCAAGCTTTCCAGTGGTCACTGCCAAACAAGAGGTGAGAGAAGTAAGTTATTGATTGGTCAAGCCCTTTTCCAACTTCCCTCGTAGGTGATCATCTTTTTTCGCTTTTTGTATTGAGGTGCTGCGTAAGACCTGCAAGACCGGCAGCTACGGTCGAGCAAAGCTCTGAAAACGTTATGTATTTCTGGAACCCGGAAAAATCGTTAAAGAAAAAAATTGCCAATTCAAGACTTTCTTTGATTTTCTACATCTCTGTCCTATTTCAACTTTTTTTCTCTTTGATTTCGAGTCTTATTCCAACTCTCTCTTCCCTTCTCTTGTTTTCGTCCCTCTCTCCCTCTTTTGAAATTCATTTCTGCTTAATCTCTCTCTTTTTTTTTTTTTTGCAATTCTGGTCTCACAATCACCAGTCTTTGATACCCCCTCTTCGTCTCCCTCTCTCTTTCTATTCTTATCTATCCATCTATCTATCTATCCATCCATCTATTTATCTATCCATCTCTCTATCTATCCATCTATTTTATCCATCTATCCATGTATGTATGTATGTATGTATGTATGTATCTATCTATCTATCTATCTATCTATCTATCTATCAGTTCATACTTATCTATCTATCTATCTATTGTTCACCCTTTCAATGCATCTGTTCAAACCTTCCTGGCCTTTCCCCAATCATTTTTATAGTCGGTGATGAAGATTGTGATTTTGATAATTGTTTCCGTACTTTCTTTTCCGTCGATGGACACATTTTGTTTTTCTTTTCCTCTTCTACTGTTTTCCTTCTTTTCTTTCAAGTTATTCCATTCTTTTCGTACTCTTTGCTCGCCTCTTGCTTCCCCTTCACCGCTGATGACCTGTTATTCATGCATCAAACCATGTTTTTAACAGATTTTGCTTCCTTTCTTTCTCTTTTGCTCAGTCACCCCTTCTTCCACAACCACCTCCAAACGCTACTCAAACTCTCACATATTCTGCAAATCAATCTCCGGTCACTCTATTCCATACGAATGCGCCTTACAAATAAAACAAAATCAAATAAAACAATTGAATAAAATAGAAAAAGATAATAAAGCAATGAAAAGATAGATGAATAAACACACAAAATATAACGCTCGTTCACATTTCTTCCGGGCTTTGTGTAAAGTTCCAAGCCCTCAAATGTCAGGGTAAGGGTTGACCATTTTCGTGGTATGCATTCTACAAGTTTTGAGGAATTTCTTTCTTTATAGTGATAGAGACGCCACCTATTTTCTTTTTCCTTCCTAGTAGCCAAAAATGTTTGATGCTCAGTTCTACACACACACATACTGGCCCTTGTCGGGATCGGCAATGGGTGTAACACTTAAAAAAATATTCATTAGTGCCTGGGTCGTAGTTATGAGGGAACAGTTCCCCTATGTACGCACCCACCTGTCCATTTCTTGATCAGCCACCCTAGATTGCCAGTGATGGGGCATCACGTCAAGACGTTTGGTGAGATGATAGCGAACAGGTACGAGTTGATTCATGCCTTTGCCAAGAGGATTATGGCAAATTAAACAGAAACATTTCTGTTTCCTGATCAATGATCGTTTCTTGCTTCGCACCCTTTTCCTCAATGGAATGCTGGGCCCTTGTCATCTTTACAGTTTATTCTACGGGAAATAATAATGGGAGAGTGATTTTCCCAAGTGCTTACTCTTCCACTATTTTCTTTGTCAAGTGCCAATCTTCGTGACATGCAAGAGACAATTTTGCCACCATTATTGTCTTGTTTGTAATTCTATGTTATAAGCGTTGTTAACTTTGGAAGAAACCCCTATTAACCACCATCACGTACGGATAGTACACCTGAAGATAAACCGAAGAATGGATCGGCCGAAACGTTGTGTTAACAGCACAAGCAGCGAAAAAGAGATCAATCATCCGGAGAACTCTATGAATAACTAAGTACTAATACCTTTGACATAGGCATGAGTTCACTTTTCTCAGCTTGCTATACTTTCACCAGGCATCTTGAAATAATGTCATGTCTCTTGTATGTCAACATAGGGGATACCGGGAGGGAAAGTGAGTGAGTACTGGGGCAAACCAGAGCCCAAGACCCATCTTCTAGTCTATATTGCGAGACAGTAGTAGTGCTAAAAATCGGAGTTGGCGCCCTGATCAAAAGCCAGAATTTTTAATGCAGATTTTCAAGGGAAGACAAATCTTGCTATTATAATATTAGTACAATTAAACTCCTTATTAAACTCCTTGTTTTAAAGATATGATGTCGGTCATGTTTTCGGTACTAAATATTTTTTCAGGTTTTGAAGGCGGCTCTATTTACAATGTAGTTATCATGTAAAACCTATCTCTCATCTTGGCATATCCGAAATTAGTAAGGATGCAAGTTGCATATTGCGCACATTCTAAAGTTGAATTTTACAAGGACAAGTTGGTCGATCTCTATTGGGCCTCCGTTCGCGCTCTCAGAAAACATATCAGTCAAGAAATATCTTTCATTTGTGTTTTTCTTAATAAAGTTAAATCTATGAAATCAAACTATACGTATATTTTGAACCAGTGTAATCTCCGGAGGTTTTTAATCGTTTATTTGAACGTACATGCGACAGGGATCAGTACTCATTTAAATTTTCTTTTTTGACAGTAATTTGTCGATTCAAAGTCCATGTCGGTTCAATAGTAGAGTTGTTGTAATAAAAGTGGCGGACAAAGATTTTCAAACCCTAATAGAGAACGTTTTTCTCTCTCAATTTTATATGCATTCGAAAAAGCCTTGTATAACTTCGGCTTTTTATATTTCATTGGCGTTTTTACGTCTTTTACGCAAAATATGTCTTTTTCAAAATATTCAATTATTCTTTCAATATTCGTCGGGAGTTTATAATTCGAATAGGAACCTCAAATTAACACTGTTTTTTGTTAATTGATATGACAAATACAGAGAAAATATAAAATAAAGAAATTAATAGAAATAGAGTTACATAGGATTTATCTCTCCAAGCACCATTTCTGATATTTGTAACGTATTTTTCAGGTTGGAAAGTGGAAAAAAATACATAATACCGTATATGGGATACACATAATACATACGCACATTTGAACTGCTAAATGATAAAAGCTTAAATGATTTATTGTTATGTAAAATAATATATATATTTTAGTCCATAAGCCTGGACCTCATATTTCCAATATTTTTGCCAAGTTAGCGGCAAGGTCTCAATATTGCTTACTTATAATTACAATTACATAGAATTGGACACTTTATGATGAAATCAAATTATAGAGATGCTATCTATAGCTCTGAGAAAGGTACCTGGTCTCTGTTGAGTAGTGGAAAGCACATCAGGTTGAATTCGGGGGAGAGAAAAGCGAAAACTATCTTCTCTTGGAAGAGGTTCCGATTATAGATAGGGACTGTTTTTAGAGATTGAGAAAAATCAAAGAGCAGCAGACACCAACATGTCAACTGTGTGTACGAGTCAGATAAGTGCAGACTTCCGTTCGATGTGGCTTCCACGCCAAACAAAGAAAGAGGAACATTTCATCCGAATCTAATATTATAACATTGCTATCGTTGGGAAAATTCTGTATTCCACCATTGCGGTCGGATAGAACACCCGTAGAAGGCTGCAGAATGGATCGACCGAAAGGAGTTCTATCGTCTAGAAAACTCTTTGAATGAAAAAAAAACAAAACAAAACAAAAAAACAACAATTCATCAGTATGCGTGATTCTCATTTTCAATTAATTTTTCATTAACAGAAGGCAAAATGATAAAAAAAATTGTACTGGTTGATGTTTGAAAAGAAATAAGAAAATCAGGAATGTTTTGAATTTTTCTCAAAATTTGATATAGTATAACAAAACTGAACATTCTCAATACATTGTTTACCTTTGTCAGTCAAAATTGAAATATAAAACCACTTTCAAAACGTTAATGTTGCGATTTGCAAAGAAAAACGAAATTGAATTCGAACGTCACGCACCAAAGTTCAAATAACGAGGTGTTTTTTTAAAATGATTTTTTGAAAAAGTTGAAAAGGTGAAATGTGTGCTCTGTCAAGGGATACGAAATATAACTTGTAAATCACATATCTATGTTACGAAAAACGTTGTGTATTTTAAAATCTTTGGTAAACAATTACCAAAGAGTTTATGGTGAATACGAACCAGTTGGCCGAAATTATCCTTTAAGCCCTCTAGTTCGTAAGTTTTTAACCTTAACAATAACTTACTCTCGTGGTGGGCTAGAGCGTCAAGGGCTCCCCCTACTTTCTCTGGGACATGAAGCAAAATGAGAAATTTTTCAACTCGCCTAGAAAATGAAGAAATGCAATAATTTCCTAAAGTCAGACTTTCTTTAGAACTAAGCAGAAAACAAATGTAAATGGAAAATTTTTACATGATCTTGAATAGCAGTTAAGTCACAACAAAAATAATTTTATAAACAACCTAATTGTGAAGTAACAGGAAGCAATCAAGTCGCTTTCTACTGATGATTCTATAACAATTAAACTCGCAATATACTTTATAACATCACATAGATAGACACAGCAATAATTGGAACAGTACTGAGAAAAAAAGGAATCTTATTCGTATCTGTTCTGTGTTGCAGAGTTCTTGACATCTTAGAGTACAAACACACACACGAACGAATGTGAATACATCATGATATAGATAGACACGACAATAATTCGATCAATATTGAGAGGAAAAAGAAATCATATTTGCTTTTTCTCGATGATGAATGGGAAGTAAGCATCCTGTTTAGAATTATAAGTACATTGTAAATAAAAACCCCATCTAATCCTGAAAAAAGTGATTTTATCGAAACTGACAAATTTCTGCTAGGTTTGAAGGATGAATATTTCGAGAGTATATAGAATTGAGCGGGAAAAACGTTCTGATTGTAAGTAGTCTGCCGCTTCTATTTCAACCACTCTGCTATTGAAACGACATTACCTTTGAATCGACGAAATACTGTCCCAAAAAAAAAAAAAAATAAATAAATGAGCATTGATTCCTGCCGCATGCGAGTAAGTTCAAATAAACGATTGAAAAAACTTCCCCAGATGTCACTGATTCGATATACACGTATAGTTTGATTTCATAGATTTAACTTTTATATATAAAAAGAAAAACACAAATGGAAGATATTTCTTGACAGATATGTTTTCTGAGAGTGCGAATGGAGACTCAATAGAAATCGACGAACGTGTTTTTGTAAAATTCAACTTTCAAATATATGCTATAAGAAAATTGCATCCAACTAATTTCAGATCTGTTAAGGACCAGTTTAGCATTATAACTATTATATTGTAAAACCTAAAAAAAAAAAATTCTATCAAGATTGACAAATTCCAGTGAGGTTTGCATATCAAAGAGTTTGAAAACATAAAAACAAAAAAAAAAAAAACAAAACAAAAATCTGTCAGAGTTTGAACTTGGTCCGCCGATTCTATATTCCGGAGAATCCTTGAGTCGCTAGGACTTGGTGACTAAAATTCACTGCTCAAAAAATATTTTTTTCAAAGCATTTCTCCATACCCCCACGTTAATAGGTTCATATGAAAGATGAAAAAAAAAAAAAAAAGAGCAAAAACATCTTTGATAGTGCTAATTCAAGATATGCACATAATCTAATTTCATAAATCTAATTTTAATAGTTTTTGTGAAAAAAATATTTTTCAATAAACTTGGTATCTGGGAGCGTGAACGGAGACCCCATCGAAATCGACGATGTTCTTTTCGCGAAATTCGACCTAAAGATGTGTGCTATGGATAATTTATGACCTACTGATTTTAGACTTGCCTTTATCCCTGTTCTGTAATGCGTAGTTCACAGCATCTTGGAATACAAACACTTTGGCTTTGGTGTTTTATATATATATATATATATATATATATATATATATATATATATATATATATATATATATATATATATATATATATATATATATATATAAGCTGCTACCTCAAGATGCATGCTTCCACAGAGTACTCATTGACCAAAATATGCCCTTAGCTCCGCTCACGCCATTCCTTTGCTTCTTCGGTTTACATGCATGGGTACTGTTTTTTTTTTGTTGTTTTTACCATCATTTCTCTTCCAATCTTTTTAATTGAAAAAAAATGTCTATATTTTTTCAGTACTTAGTATTCAAAGACACTGAAATCAAATTCATCATCTGGTTCTGGTTAATGATTAATGTTGTCTGCGATTGTCTGATTAATACAATCAATAAGACAACACATGTCTGTTCATTTCATCGTATTCGCCTAGCAAATGCAGACAGGAAACTTACTACTTTTGACAGCCTGAGGAGCTGGCAGACCCTCCACCCAGTGTAGTGTGGAGATTGGAAGATAATGACATTGACCTGTAGTGCAAAACTCATTACTACAGATCACGTTTTAGAAATCGCACAAGATCTAGAATTAAAAGCGAAAAAACTAACTACTCCTGAAGAAACTGTTAATCTCCTCAAAAAAGTAAAACATGGCTCTTATGATTTACTAAATATATTATAAAATCTATCCATCCGAACAGGCAAAATGTTCGCCTCATGTCATTAACGAATAAGCTCCAATAAATCTTGATGTCTAAAGGAATCCATGAGATGAAAGTTTCTGCCAAACATATCAAGAAAAGTATGATAAATTATACAGGAGATTGTCTTTCGTTTTTCACTGCTGATATAGGAGAGTTGTTCCTTATATCTCACATTGTGACTGAGCAAGTTATCATTCGCAGTAGTACTGAGCCTTACATTTTCACAAAACCTGTTTGGGACAATATGGATCATAGTAAGAGACACTTACTGTTGAGGGATCTTCTCACAAAGTTAATGTAATCGTATTGTGCACCGATATCGTTGGTCTTTATCTTCTAGGAGCAGAATCGACTGCTGTACAGAAAAGAGAAAAGAGAGATATTACAATTACAAATGAAGAGCCCGTGGTATATATACATAAAGATAAAGAAGTAATGAAGAAATAATGAAGAAATAGTAAAGGAATAATACAAAGAATGGTGAATGAATGATAATGAAATAATGGAGAAATCAAGAAATAATAGAGAAATAATGAAGAAATAATGGAGAAATAATAAAGAAACATGAAGAAATAAGAGAAAAATAAACAAATAATAAGGGAATAATAAATTAATAATAAAGAAATGAAGAAATAATAGAGAAATAATAAAGGAATGGTAAAGAAATAACAAAGAAAAAAATCAAAGAATAAAGAAATGATAGAGATATAATACAAGAATAATAGAGAAATAATAAGGGAATAATAAAGAAATGAACAAGATGTAATAAAGAAAAATAATATGTTTGTACATGCAAACGAGCTGAATAATATAAGAATTATTACCCATGAACCCATCTTGTTGCTAAAATAATCGCATATTCCCCACAAGTGACAAAGGTCTGTATTTGAACCAAAATAGAGAGCAAAACATTTCGAAGCTGATTTTCCGGGCAGATCTATGTTTAATAGAATTTTAGCGAGGTAAAATCATCGTATTAGGCCTGATGACTGACCAGTGGTCGCCAACCTGAGTGATATCGCCCCCGAGTGGAATTGATAATTAAATGGGCAATTCCATTACCGGCGGCTGTTTAACTGAGCATCACGATGTTGAATAGGCTACACTATCGATTGCATATTCGATAACTGCAACAGCCCCATTTTCTTTAATTGTTTATTTCATTCATGCTGTCTAGACCAAATAATACATTTACGGTTAACAACGGGAAATAATTTCAAATAGACTTCCAGTATAATACAACACAATTTATCATTCTGTCAGATTGTGTATCCATTTCTTAATATCACACACACACGTGCACGCACGTGTGCGCACGCTCACGCCCGCACACACACACACACACACACACACACACACACACACACACATATATATATATATATATATATATATATATATATATATATATATATACGTGTATATCTTCAGATATAGAGATTTCTACATATTACTACACACTGATAACTTTTTTCTGACCCTTTTGCCTTTCACAATTATAGACAGAGTTGGGAGAACCCCTTGGTTATGGACCAGTATTCATTGAAGTAAGATGAACGCTTAGCAACTGCTTATTTCCGGTAAACAGGATTCTTTCTTTGCATTGGTTGACAGGAAACGGAAAAGACGATCAGATTTATCTGTTTTATTTATTTATTTATTTTTTCTATCAATACCCATTCTGAAACTTCTGTTCCATCTTCTTTTTTTCTCCTCCATTTTTTTTTCGTCAACTTTCTTTATCTTGGTCTTTTCGGCCTGTTACCAAAGTCATGGGAACGGCCAGTTGCCTTGAGATGTGAGCGTCTTTCCATTGGCGTTTGTAAAAGGTGCTATCCTCTCCCAACCGTCGCCATTACCACTACGGGGTGTGTTACGTCAGCAGTGACCTTCTACATAAGAGCGCTCCAAAAAAACAGACAGCAGATTCGCCATACGGTGTGGCCATTTTTTGATAGTTTGTTTTGTAAAACTGACCACTCTTGTCAGCCGACCCAGTGAAGCTTCGTATAAAAATTGTTATCTGCTTTTTGGAGTCCTGATATTTACTTTCTAGTTTGTTATTTGTTGTTCATGGCTTTTTTTTGTTGAGCATTTATTTTTCTCCTCACGTCTTTTTGCTGACTTTTTGTTGGCTGTCTAATTCGTAATCCATCCTTAAACGTCTATACTTGGATTCATTTTTGTAAAGGAGACTGCACATCGTCAAGGCGAGTGCGAAAAGGTAGACTTTTAATATCAGCATGAAGGGAATAATAATTTGAAAGAACGCTGGAAGATGAAAAAGAAAACGGATAAGAAAGAAAAAAAAAAGGAATGAGAATAAAAAGATTAAGAATGAGAAAAAATGAATGAAAATGAAAAACAAAAGAATAAAAAGGATTGGAATAAAAAGAATCAGAATAAGAAGAAAAATATTAAGAATAAAAAAGGGTAAGAATGAAAAGAAAAAGAAGAGAATAAAAAAATGAGAACGAAAAAAATGAGAATAAAGAATGAAATAGATAAATAAAAAGAATGATAATAAAAAGGGGGATAAAAATAAAAACAATGAGAGAAAAAATGAAAGAATTCAGACGAAAAGAATGAAGAAAAAAAGAATTGGAATGGGAAGATAATAATTCAAATGAAAAAGTCTGAATAAAAAGGAAAGCGTTAAGAATAAGAGTGAAAGAGAAAATAGAATTAAAAAAAGAACCAATTGAATAAGAGTGAGATGAATGAGAACAAAATGAAAAAATGTACAGGATTGGACAGAGAAAGAATAAGAATGGAAAGAAAATGAAATTATGATAAACAGAAAAAGGAAAGAAAGAGAATAACAATAAAAAGGAAAAGAAAGGGAATGGAAAGAAAAGGAATAAGGATAATAAAGGAAAAAGAATGAAAGAAAAAAGAATAAGAATAAAAAGGGAAAAGGGATGAAAAAAGAATAAGGATAAAAAGGAAAAAGAAAGGGAATGAAAAGAAAAAGAATGAATACAAAGAGAATAAAACAAAAAAGATAAGGGATGAAGAGGAAAAGGATAAAACGAAAAAATAAAATGGATTAAAGGATAAAGAATACGATAAAAAGAAAGAGAATAAGAATAAAAAATGAAAAGAAAAAGAATAATAATGAACAGAAAAAGGAAAGGAATGAAACGAAAAATGATAAGAATAAACTGAAGAAGAAAAAGAACGAGAGGAAGACGAATTACAATGAAAAGAAAGCAAATAAGAATAAAGAAGAGAAGGGAATGAAAAGAAGAATAAAACGAAAAAGAAAATGAATGAATCAAAAAAGAATGAGAATAAAAAAGAATAAGAATTGAAAGAAAAAAAGAAGGGAATGAAAAGAAGGAGCATCAGCAACAGAGTAGCTGTTGTACAAACAATCACCCCCTGCCAAATACTTTCCTTCCACCATTCCACTAATAGGTAACAAATACTCTTGAAAGCACACAGCTTCTAAATTTTGAATATCCATAATTCCATACAAGAGACGGAAAATTATTTTATATACCAATCATGGCAGAGGGTGCTCCACGCCCCAAAACGTCCGATCCCTACCAAACATGCACCTTTAGTGTAATATAATTACCTTTGGAAAACATATCTATTTCTAATTAATCATAATCTTTTTTTTTTTGAATAGCCGGGAGCTATATTTGCTTATCTAGACGTCTATGTATTCAATCTCTGTCAGAATCGTTCTTTATTTGAATATTTATACAAAAAATAATCATAGATTGATCAAGATGTGAGCGAGAAAATAAGTGCCACTGAGAGGGACAAGAGGGAGAGGAACACAATAAGTAGCCGGCCTGATTGCTTCAGGGTCAGACTCCAACTTCAATTCCGACCGAAGACGATAACTGCAAATTTTGTATTGTATATGTAATTAATAAAAAAATCATAGAAAATATTTTTTGTATGAATTAATTAAACAAGCTTGCGCATATCTGTATGATAATCTATCGTCAATTTAGCTCACTCCATAATACAGCCTCCTGACAATCAATTGGTTATGAGTTCAAATTACGGTAGGCGAATGTGAATCTCAGACATCGGTTTACATCCGTAATTTTGGTGAGGATTGTTGTTGTTGTTTTTACGGTTGTAAAGGTCAACCCAAGTTTTAGAGTTTGACAAAACATTTGTATAATTTCTTAAAACGAGGCCAATCGTTGAAATCTGGTATGGGTAATTATGTTTGGAGAAGACGGTTAACAGGAATCCCCATTGGCTATTTTGAATTACCAAAAAAATAATTAGATGAAGAAAAAATAAACAAACTTGCCTTTTAGTTCCATAGCATGTCGACGGAATCATTAGTTCCATATAAAATGATGTAACCAACCGGAAAGGACCTTACTGTGCATTCATGAACAGACACTCTCCCATGGTGTTACTCTGATGACTCCGAGAATTCATTGAGTTAATCTATGTACTCTGTGTCCATTGCCCTCACAGTGACCCAACCTGTCCATTCTTTGGATATTGTGTTGTGTTTTTTGGCAAAACAATGGATCATCCTGTTTGGTCAGCCCCTTTCTCTTCTACAAAATTTTATTGGTGAACCATGGACGAAATCAAGGAGAACGTGATGAATCAAGTGATGGAGATTCCAAAAGAAGACATTACATAGTATTCAGGTCCCAGGATAGGTAGTTTGAAGGAGACGAAGGCACCTAGATATAATATGATTGGATACTTTCCAGATATATCGCAATTATCGAGTGATTAGTAAGCTAGTTATATAGTCTATCTCTAATGTAGTGGAATCGTTCCTTACGGAGTGATCAAGTATTGTGTCTCTTTGCCTGAAATAGACTGATAAATATTCACAATTATTTTATGATTCTGGTGTCGACTGTTTCAAAATGATCTTGATGTTTTTTTGTTGTTGACAATATGATTGTTATTTATTGAAGGAATAAATCCCCGTCGCTGTTGAGTAAGTTACAACATGAGTCGAACGGCAGATTATAGAAAACCTTTTGTTGGTCTCAGACCTTATCACATGTATGTCTGGCCATTTTAAACATGGCTACTCGCTGGATTTTATAAAAAGGTTTCCGGCACTTCTTCTAGTTAGTTAATACTTGTTAGCGTTGGAAATGGGAATAGAGTAGCAAACACGACGGTCAAAACCAAATGGCACAGAAATGAATAATTTCTTCTTTAAACAAATAAATTAACCAAAACAAAACCTGGCAACATCCCCGTTCAATCAGTCTTAGCTTTATGAAAACAACTTCCGAATTCAAGAGGGGAATACATTCTCTGGCAAGTTGATAGGTATCAAAATTTATTTGCAGTCGAGAGTAAAACACATTGACTCGTTTGTGGGAGATCATCTCGTTACACTTTTGTTGTTTTGCGTATATCAGTGGAGCGTGTTTAGCATCATCTTTTGAACAGAAAAAGACAGTAAAGTGAAAGTGAAAGTAATTTCTGGCTGGACACGCATAATACGTGCATTTATCATCTTGAGCGGCACAGACGAATGACATGTTTTGCTGAAAAAAAAAGGGATTATTAGTGGCTTGAAATCGGTGGGATATAAATACAGCAAATCCTCACTTAACGTCAAGTGAAACTACGTAAAGCGGAACCAGTTTACCTTAATTCAATGATATAAACATAAGTTGGTACAACATGTTTGTAGTCACAAAAACATAGCAAGAAAAACCTCTTTCCTCTTTATCAACTAACTGAAATGCTCCATGAGAGAGAGAGAGAGAGAGAGAGAGAGAGAGAGAGAGAGAGAGAGAGAGAGAGAGAGAGAGAGAGAGAGTACCCAACTTCTCATGAAGTAACTGGTAAACTGTTTGGGTACTCTCATTGCTACCGTGACGTTACCTTCTACCACTTCTCAATTGGCGAAGTGCCGAGTGTATAAATGGATGAGTAGAGTAATTGGAATTTTAAGAAGGGCTTTGTTCTAGGAAGAAGCGTCAAAGTCGTTCTTAATAGGAGAAAGCAGACGTAAGTTATTCCCAAGCAACACATATTGAACTGGAGTTACGGTTCAAGTTACCAGAAGTTTTTTTTTGTATTATTTTGTGCATCCAGAGAACAATACAGATGCAAATATATCGAACAATCGACCAACCAAGATTACGCTGATATGATATATACGACAAAGAAAGAACAGTCAGTTAAACTTCTAGTTAATTAGTATTTGTTTGCCTTAGAAACTGAATGGGGTTTGCTAACACAATGACACCAACCAAAAGACACAAAAATAGATAAATAAAAATTTAAAAAGGAAAAAAAAAAATCAAACATGGAGGATCAGGTAAACACAGCAATATAAAAAGCGGCTAGCCGCGCATGCGCTGAGACGACCTCTACAGCAGTGAAACGTGAATGAAGTCACGGATTTTCTGCGAATATGCGAGAGCTGAGTTTTCGAACGGGGAAGAATTGAATGCATGACGTTTTTGTTTAGTTTCTCCATTTTTCTTGCTATCAGAAAAAAGATCCGTCTGTCGTGATGAGGCAGTCGCTGCTAACGACGACGTCAGTTCACGATTTGATAGTTGAATCACAAGTGTTTATCAAGGCTTTGTGTGATAAGCGTACTCTTATCCACGTTTAAATGCTTTTCAAAGGCAATCTGACTTTTCTTGAGACAACGAACTGATGTCCATCAATGTTTCATGGTGATAGGTCAGATGGACCTCCTCCCTCATCTCCCTCTCTCTCTCTTGCACATATATATACACCATTATCATCACCAGTCATTATGAAGCCATTGCTGGACAAAGGCCTTACCCATCTCCCTCTATGACAACCATCAGTGTACCACCCTCTGACATGTCTAACCGGCAAACCTTTCTATCTCATACCCCTATCTTGTCTGGTATCTTCCTAGTACGTCTCATGGGCACCGATTGATTAGTCCTTTCCTCTATCTGTCATCAATTACATCACGCCACTTTGGCTAGTATTTGAGTTACACGTGCTAGAATGAACGCGTATGTGATTTATTTGGCCTTTTTCTTTATAAGTAAATGAACGACGATCACACCGAGGAACTGCATTCTGTGATCCGTGGAAATCATCACCAGAATTTCGCAAATTCTCAACTCTGTGAAAACTTCACGGGTAGTCAGGTGATAATGTGCGTTTTTTTTAGACAACCTTCACGTAAGCGTATGTGTGCATATATATATATATATATATATATATATATATATATATATATATATATATATATATATATATATATATATATATATATATATATATATATATATATATATATATATATATATATATATATATATATATATATATATATATGTATAGTCTAGAAAGTTTTACAGCTTTAAACACTACCGACACTTTTGCGTAGGATCATACTATATGTGTGCTCTACCTAGAATAGAAGTGTGGTTCCTTGGTCTTCTGCTGAAGATCTTGATTTAGTATTTGTGTACTTTCTGAAAAGTGTTACTCACACAGTCTCCCTCACTCTCTTTCTTCCTCTCTCTCTCTCTCTCTCTCTATTCATATATATATATGTATATATTGTTATCATTTATATCTTGATCTCAAATTTCTATTGAACGTTTTGAAAAAGGAATTTTGTAACACAGTCGATGTCCTCTTTATTGTATAAGAATACGCTTTTTTGTACGTAAACAAGAAAAGTTGACCAAAAAAAATATTTCAAAATCTTTTCGTCCATCATTTTTGTGATAGGGTTCGCCAACGGTTTTACCATATCCCTGTTCTATATATAAAAAAAAGGACATTTCTCGTTATAGTACGCCCCATAATATTCATATTTAATTCCATGAATATAACTACTCTATAATTTCATATTTTTTCTCTTAAATTTCATTTTATATATATATATATATATATATATATATATATATATATGTGTGTGTGTGTGTGTGTGTGTGTGTGAGTCTGTGTGACTGTTTCTACTGGGACAAAAAGAAACAGATGGGAAGAAGGTACAGAGGTATTGCCAAGAGATTTTTTTGTCTCGTTTTATTCCTTGGAAACAAATTAAAATATCATCCACTTATTATGTTATGAACAACCTGTACTCAACCTCCTTTGAGTGCAAATCGAATCGATAAATTCACGGACTTTAATGAATCAAAGAAAAGTGCAGAAATTTCCCACTGGCACAGTCTTTCACTAACTCCAGTTTACCCCTAAATATGTAGATATTGTCAATTATATATCTATCTATTTATCTATCCGTCTATCTATTTATCTATCTATCTATCTAGCTAAAAAGCTTGCTCAGTGAAGCTATATCAATCAGTTTGTCATAATCTATGCATATCTATCTTGATCCGTCCGAGTGTGCTTACATTATCGAGTGACCTGGGTTTCTTTCTTTTTCTCTGACTGTCACTGTCTCTGTAATCTCCTGTCTCTTAGTTTGTTATCTGCCCGTCTCAATCTATCTATCTATCTATCTATCTATCTATCTATCTAGTTAGTTAGCTACCCATTGGGGGGTGTTCCCATCTAGTCAACTGGCTTGCCAATACTTTTTATACCTGGGTCTATTCTTCTATCTTTCTCTCACATACTCCTACCTTTCTTCTTGCTGACCTCCCACTTTCCAAACCCGCTGAGGCTTTTCAACACTCTTGATGGCCCCCTCTGTAAACGTGCTATGAAACATTGTCCGTTTCACCCCCAGGGTCGATTGTATGAAAGACTGCTGAGCATGGGTTCATTGACAGGAACAGAGAAGCCAACGCATAGCACAATCATTACACCCAATAGACTTTTAAATCACTTGCTTGGGCACCATCGAGATTGTTTAATCTAAAATATTACGTAGAATCAACTAAAGAAGTTGTACAAAAAACATCTCTTGAAATGACCAAAGGCTACGATCAGGTTTTAGCTTCTAGACTACCTTATCAGGAAATTGGGGTATGCGTTGATAGTTGGTTGTTTTTCATCAAGCACGCTGTTTGATTTTTGCCCGAACCCCAAAGACCGTGTCTGAAATAATTTTGTTATTGTTTGTCATCGTAAGGCAGCCTACCGGAAGTGACGTGCATGTAAATTAATATAATGATTGTCAACATTCGTGGTATGGCCGTCTATTTCGCATCTGTTTAACCTAATGGCTGCAAACAGATTTTTCGTCCTTATTCTAGAAAACATCCTGTTTTTTTTTTGTTGTGTATTTTTGTTTGTGTTTCTGGTATTTTTGAATTCTGTTCCACCCGGTGTCTTTTTTAATTCTTCGAGATCTTTCTTTTATTTTTCAGTTTCATTATTTTTGATATTTTCTTTTCTCTCCTTTTTTTAAAAAAAAAAAATTTTCCTGCCGATTTAGTCACCGTTTGCCATTTATTTTCTCGTAGTTTCTTTCTTTCTTTATATTCTTATTTTTAAATTCCTTTTCTTCTTTTCTCTTGTTTGTCTCTTTTTCTTTCTTTGTTCTTTTTCTTCTTTGTTATCGCTTTTATTCCCCGTTTACCGTGTTTCTTTTCTTTTCCTCTCTCTCTTGTTCCATTCATTCATTTTTTCCTTCATTTTTGATTCCGTGTCACTTCTTTCTTCCTTCCTTCCTTCCTTCCATTCTTTTTGTTTTCTTTCTCGTTGCTTCTTTCTTTTTCATCTTTCTTTGTTTTTGTTGCTCTTTCTTTCTTTCTCCCTTCCCGCCCTATCCTTTTCCTTTTTTAATTCTTTTTTAATTCTTTCCTTTTTTTTTTCAAATTCAATTTCTTGCCAAATCAATAAGTTCTGCTACGTCAGCATATATTTTTTCCTTTGATGCATTAACGATCTGTTATAACTCATTTAACACCTCTCATGTGGGTATTGAAGCAAGTTTCGGCTCTCAAAATTCCAAACCAAATTCATTCCAACTTCAACGATTTCAGATACCTAGATTTAGTATGATATCTTCTTTCAGAGACAGAAGCGATTATACTTTCTGGTGAAGTTCACTCCCATCAAAATACAAAAACTTCGGTGAGCGTCAGGATCACGTCTTCATGCTGTATGAAACTTCATTAATGCAGTAATGTAACGCAGACAGAGAAAAATATCTGTGCTGTGTACAAAGTTGAATTGAATGCTAGAGATGGTTTAGTATATAAGATTGACTGTTATCTTTCTGAAAAACACTGCTTTATAAGATTTACCAGTTTGAATAATGATCTGTTGACGCAGATCTCAGTCAAAGTACCAGAAATATGATAAAAAGACAATGCATCAAGGTCAAGAACAGGATCGTACCCAGGTAATGTTAGGGGACGAGCAAAACAAATACCAAATAATTTTACATTCATTGTACATTTTTATTTTGTATTTAAAGGAAATTACATAATTTTTATAGTATATTCAAGTTTGGGGCACAAGAAAGTTGAAGCTATAAAGGAAGAACATGATTGTAATTTTTAAAAAATGAGATTCAAATTTAATCATTTAAGGAAACTAAAAACTGTTAAGTAAGAGCCATTCCTCGAAGATGAACCCTGGGGGAGTCAATGATCCCCTGCTCGCCCACTACCTATTTCACTGATCAAGAATGCAAGAACATTTCAAGCTAACTAGAAACAAATTAGAGGAGTGAATTGGGGCTCCATGTTGATTCGCGGGTAGGAATCTAGCACAAGGTTCAACTGTTTTTAACAGTTTGCTGATCAGGAATGAAAAGATCTCTTTCCCCATTCAATTGAAGAAAGTAGATGAAAAATGTACGCGAACAATAAATGTTTCCCGCCCCTCAAGGAAAAAAAAAACTGTACTTATATTCTCGTGTCACACCAATCCTAACATCGAAACCAGGACCTCACCCTCTCAAGGTTTTACTACGCATCGGATGAAACATGACAGATATCGTGTATGAGTTCCTGGATGCTGGAGGAACCATCACTGTAGAGTTTCTCTGTCAATAGTTCGAGTGGGTTAATGGTATATTACACCAGAAATTCGCAGCTTTGCTGAACTGAGAGGATGCCGTTCTCTAGCATGATAATGGAAGTCTTCAATGGAAAGGAAAAACACAATAGCAAAATATCATTAGACTGTAATTTATACCCCCATACTCCTGAGCTTCCAATTTGCATAATCGACACATTTCCAAAAAACGAATTTTTCGGCAACTCTTTTCTCAATTTTTGTTTGCCAAACCAAATATACAATGTCATCCCTGCAGTTCAACTGACCTAGGAAAAGTATCTTTTGAAAGCTTCACCAAATTATAATTAATTTGCAACTCATCCACAGATTATCACCAACACCCAGGAGTGTAGCAAGACACAGTTAGGAAAGCTCTGTCATACACCATACTCACCTAATCTACAAATTCTATTACCAGATAATTGTCTTCGTTTGTTTCTATCACTAAAATATATTTTAGTGCTAAGACATTCAGATAAAAGGAAGATGTCGGTTCGGGATTGTGGATTGACAATATTTCCACAAGCAATTCAGACCCGTCTATTCAGCGCGTAACAATTCAGCACAAAAGTAATGGAATGAAAGAACAACTTCATGCAATGATTTTTTGTATTGATGAATTAGTTTGAAAAAAAAAACAAAAACTTTGCTATCAAACAATTAATAAAATGTGCTTTCAATTTCTCCTTGATAAAATAAATTCAATAAGGCGAATCTACTTTGTTAGAAGGTGGTAAAGGGTCACAATAAAAAAGTAAGCTGAAATGTTTGCAAATTAGAAGAATGAGTATATGCTATTTTATGAACCTACTTTAGTGCGGCATAGAGCCATGCGTGCGGCAGCATAGGACATTTTCTTGAATTTACTTTAGTCTGGCGGAGGGTCATGCGTGTGTAATCATGGGATATATTCCAAACTTATCATAGTCTGAATATGTTTGCGTGAGCAGTATGAGATATAGCTTAGTCTGATATGTGTGCAAATTGAAATTTGATTTCAAATTGAACCTCTTCCCCATCAACACTACCACAAAAAATCTATTGGTGGGGGTGTTAAAAATCACCCCAAATCTTTCCCTCTGAAAAGTGAGTAAATTTTGAGAATTTAAGTTCTCTAGCTCCCTTGGAGTGGCCTGTACATGTGATACAGAGCCAGTCAGGAGGACCAACTTGAAAACTGCAGAAACCTGTATTGACAGTTTCGGTGACAGTTTTGATTGACGGTTTCCAATGCAAGAACTATAGAGAGATGAATATGATGTTACGGATAAACCCTTTCTGCTGAAATGAGAAATTTGTTTTCGAAGAGTGTGTAGAGGAGTACTGATGCCAATTTTCAAGTTTGTTGACAAAACAATACAGCAAGGAGCACTGGAACTGGACAAACCATCCACCACCTTTGTTGGCCGCTATTATATATATATATATATATATATATATATAGTAAGCTTATGCAATGCTCTTCCATAGGAATAGAACATTCTGGTGGATGGGGAATTTATCTGTAAATAAATATATATCGCTTAAATTCAGCCTTACTGACCGTCCAGTATCGTAGCTCAGGGGTAGGATATCGGCCTCCGGGTCTAAATCTAAGGTTTCTAATCCTGCCTCGTGGTACTGGATAGGATAATGGAAAGTCTATAGCCACACCAAAGAGATGTATTACGTCGAAATAGCTGTTTGAGCATGACACATATATACATGTAATAATGATTAAGTCATCCACAGACAGCTGTTTTGTCGTAATACATCTTTTCAGCTTGGCTATAGACAATCCATTATCCCATTCATGAGGTAGGATCGAAACCCTCGCTTCAGACCTAGCGACACACATTTTACCTCTGCCCTACGCAGAAATGCACAATCATTAAGGCTGAACATAAGCGATATATTTACTTACACACAAATCCCCATCCACTAGAGAGAGAGAGAGAGAGACAGACAGACAGACTAAGTAGATAATGAAGGAAAGGAAGTAGACTGGCTGGAATTATTGGATGGAATAAGATAAAGAAACACACACTTTTGTATTCGAGGTATTTCATTCTCGATGTATAATTCTGTGTGATGACAGTGGATGAATAAAGCGTAAGATATAACTATGGATGAGTCGACCTACATGTTATTTTCCAGACAGTCGAAAAACAAAAATCTGTATTTGAAAAACAATAAAAGAAATATTGAAAAAAGAGACGTCGACTAATCAACCTCTGAATAAATCAGAATATCAAGTCGAATGAACGATAAGGAATGAAATATAATGACAGTGAACGGAATAGGGCAAAGAGCTTTGATATAACGATGGAATCATATATGAACGGTGGGATTAAGAATGGAATGAGATATACAATTATTTAACCAACTCGAATGGAATAAGAGAATATAATGAACAATTGGAACCCGAGTGGAATATGCTAATATCAAAATACGATCAGAATCAGAATAGAATGAGAGAACATATTTATTGATTTGATCAGCGGGAGAAGAGAAAAATATGAGGAATAATGGTAAACAGAACGAGGTTGAACGAATGTGATGGGTTTTGAGAAAATACGGAATGAAATTGCCAGATAGGAATGGTAGCGTGGAATCAAAATACAATATGAGGATTTAATGAGAGTTCGAAATCAGAATAGAATTAAAGAACACAAGGAATCAGACGAACGCGAATTGAATGTCAAACAGTG
Organism: Thysanoteuthis rhombus; assembly: GCA_963457665.1. Classification (NCBI taxonomy): domain Eukaryota; kingdom Metazoa; phylum Mollusca; class Cephalopoda; order Oegopsida; family Thysanoteuthidae; genus Thysanoteuthis; species Thysanoteuthis major. The sequence goes on from OY735209.1 coordinate 59,716,514, forward strand.
CTAAAAAATATTCAGTCTAAACACATTTAAATGCAAACATAACACTTTATTGATTTGAAAACAAGCAACCATATTATTTCATTTTCTTTCTTTTCTCTTTATTTTTTTCCTTTTTTCAATTTTCCACACGACGTAAAATTTTTATAATTGGAAGAAAAAAAAAAACTAAATGAATGAAGAAAAGGAAGAAAGAAAAAAAGAAGAGAAAAAGGCTTTTGGTGAAATTTGTGTCTTGCTACCATTAAATCAACCATCCATCAATTTTTAAGCATCGAAAGAGAGTGTATAAGATTTGGAATGTTACTAAAGTGAGTTGCTCCCCTATTGATCTGGTGGAGAAAAAAAAAAATGAACGTAAGGTGATGGTTACGATGCAAATGCTGCGAGACAGACACTTTGGGAAAACGACCTCAGGCAATAGGGACCCTTTCCCTTCCGACCCTGCATCGCTGGCAATAACATTTGTAGAAATTAAGATTAGAGAAAAAAACAAACGAAAGAAAGAGAGAAAAAGAGTGTCGTTTGCTTTTATTTTTGACTTGCAAAGGCTACCACAGTACTTCTCCATTTTTTTAATAAAAAGATACTTTACCCTCCTTTGCCCACTAAACTTGATCCGTCATGATTTTAAAAAAAAAGAAAATATTTCAAATCTTATTTATTTTCCGAATTATTCTCCCCCCACCCAATTTTTTTAAAGGTAAAAACCAAAAAGTTTTAAAAAAAATTAGATTTTATTTTTGATATTTCGATAAAAATTGTATTATTTGAAAGAGAGAGAGAGAAAGAGAGAGAGAGAGAGAGAGAGAGAGAGAGAGAGAGAGAGAGAGAGAGAGAGAGAGAGAGAGAGAGAGAGAGAGAGAGACACACACACACACACAGACAGAGAGAACAAGAGGATGTTTTTTTTAATTAAAAAATAAAATTGCTGGATATTAAAAAGAAAAAAGCCAGAAGACCTTAAATGATGACGATGCTTTGGGGCAAAGTTTTGCGAGCAAACGGTCGAGGGTAAGGAAATCACATCAGCACAATGTGTTTGGACTGACATTATTCGTCGCAAGGTCTTAATAAAACATTACAGGGAATCAGGTGTTGTTATGGGGCTTAGAGTCCTACTGTTGGTAATAATCACTTCAATAGAAGTGGTAATAGGAATTCGGATTGCTGTCTGCCTTTGGAAAAAATTCATAGCATGTAGTGAAGATTCGATGTCTCGGTGTGGTCGGTGCAGTTTTTAGGGGTCGACGGACAGAAAAGAGCAGGAGGTGTTCGATTTTCAGGCTGAACAGCCAATAAGGATCACTGGAATATCCTTGGGAAATAAATGATATCAGAAATATTCATTTTCGAACGTAAACACGGCATTTGAACTTCGAGGTCACCAAACACTATAGATCAATAAGTGCGAATCGTTTAAAACCAAATAGGCTTTTTTTAAATTTTTATATGGAATGACTGCCTACGACGTAACCCGTGATATCACGGAGATGATTTATGAAGAAAAATGGTGACAAGTTTGTATATAAGCTTGGCAGTGTCAAAGTTCACTCATCTTTCTATTCCGACTGAAGATGAAGTTGATTACAGCAACTTTATTAATGTATATATGATGAATAAGAAATGTAAAAATACGTATTTTTGTACATAATTATGGTTATGAATGAAATAAGCCTTAGAGTATTTCCAACATAAATTTTGTCAACTATGTGGGACGTGACAGTTCTGTTCAGACGGTATGGGATATGTCTACTTATCAGTTGGATGTGATTTCAAATCATGAAAGGGGAAACGTTCATTTTAACTCCTTAAAGTTTAGTGAGAATCGACAAATACAAATAGATCAAAACATTGATTCACTCTTATCATTAAACATAGGTACATCCGTAAGTCATATGTTGGTAGTTTTAGTTTTTGGTCTTTTGGTTTTTCGGTCGGTGGTTTCTGATATTCTAGCAGTGGGGATGGTGAAGCAGTGAACGTGGGTATATTCTAGTGCTGACTACATCATTTGAACCCACTGCATGTCGATAAACTTTAGGCTTTTTTAGTCGCTGCCTGCTGAATTCACAGGTACTGATTTTTACGAAAAAAATAAAATGTTCTTTACTATCCCAACTACAGCATTGAATACTGAGGAGAGTGCTGGATGCAGAGGAAAGGAGCTGAAACTTGATCTTTAGTGGATGTCATCTGATATTCACCAAGTACAAAACAGTAATGATAAGAAATGAAATTAATAACACTAAACAGAACCATCTAGACTGAGATAGTTAAAATGCTATGTTCCAAAGATTTTATCAATAGCCCAAGCGTAGAAATGAGCAGCGTATGGGATACTTTGATTTGAAAAGAAATTATATTAGTTTTAAGGCTAAAACATTTTACAACCCAATTATCCTACAGTACAATGACCTTGCTGAGAAACTCCATGATCTCCAACTAATGCTAGATGAATGGGGAAAGCAATAAAGTGGATCTCCTAATGAACTTCGACAAAATAAATGTCATGAACAACAAAAAAGTCAAGTACAAAGACATTATGATCAGTAGACCTCTGCATCTACATAGGCTAAACCCACAAATAAATAAGAAATCAAACGAAGAATGCTCTAGATTGGTAAGCTTTCGGTAGAGCAAGCTCATCTTTCAAGAACAAGAAAATCCCATTAGTCCCCAAAAAGAGGGTCTACAAGCCGTGCATACTCTCGATAGTCACCTATGGAGCTAAAACATGGAACCTAACCAAAAGATTAACCTTCCACGTACACTGGGGATAATCATTTTCAACATTACATGTTGGGATAATAAAGGGGAAACTGAGGTCAGAGATATCATAGAAACCATTAAAAAACCATTAGAAAACTGAAATGGCAATGGGCTGGTCATGTTGCAAGAAAGTCAGAATACTCATGGACATCATGACTCACAACACTGACCCCAGGACTGATGGGTACTCTCTAATTGGATACTTCATTTTATTTTTAAGTATTCTATCTTATTTTTAAATAGCAGTTTTTGTCCTTTTTGCGTGGATATACGGGAATTATATTTGGTCAACGATAAGATATGTTACAGAGTTACCCTTTTCAGACGCCAAAGAGAAAAAAAGATATAAACACTTCAAGTACATCTATTGACAAGATAAATAGTTGTCACCTGGAACCCCCGCTGATAGAGAGCCAGTTACAGCCACTTATTCAAAGATACTCTAGGAGAAAGAAAAAGAAATGTGTATGAAGATTCTTACGGGTAATGTAAGAAAGATGGACAGTAAGTTCGCTTGCATGAAAAACGAACGAAAGCAGGGGGAAAATAGAAGATAAAAGGGTAGATGATCATTTAGTTCCGGTATCAAGTAATTATAATTTATTAAGAGAAACATTGATTGAAAAAGGACTATTACCTATGAGATTGAAAGACCAAAGATTGGTCACCAGTAATATAGAAGAATATTAGAGTAGCAGAGTACTAGATTAGTTGACGGACGGTCGTCCATGGGCCGACAAAGTCCAACGAAGAACGCTGAAACGATTATGATGGCCTTGTTGATAAAAGAGTTGGTCAAGTACAACTATTCGTCTGGTGTCTGTATGTCCAATCTCTGGCAGTGAAAAGACGTATATTCTATTTTTAGTTTCAAATTTAAAAAATGAAATGCAAATCAAAAAAGCCAAACTCCAAATTCAAAAAAGAAATGAACCTGAATCGAAATAAAGAATTTCAAAGTAAAACTCAGTGTTTCTCAAAGTGACTGATATCGCACAAAGCGTTCTGGAGTGTCATGAAGGCTGCTACGAAACACCGGACAGCCGAAACATTTGACATTATGAAGGCTTCACCTCCAGTCGGAGTTACTCAAATTGAATACAGATAGCGCTATCTCTAAAGAGCAATCTATACAGCATTGACTGCGATTACTCCATTGCTGTGTTTAAAATCATAGAATCATGTACAAAAGCATTTTGCTTCTCAACAAGATCTCCAAATACGAGACAAAGCGTAAACTGATTTTTGTTTCTTCTTATCAGTCTCTGTGATAATACCATTCGTCAATTCATGTTTATCAACCAATATTGTATCTCTTCACATTCATGAGCTCATATCATATCTTAGGAAAAATATTGTTTTAAATTGAAGTTTATCTCCTTTGAACCGAAGTTCAACTTGTTTTAGTTCAGGTTCAACTTATTTGATTTGAATTTAAACTTTTTAATTTGGAGTTCAATTATCTTTTCTTACTGTTAGTCCAGTGCAAAGGCGAATTAGTTAAAAAGAATTGTTTGATACATGATTACGTGGAAGGCTCAGTCTTATTGAAGTTTACCAAATACGACAGACACTCGAAGTAGACTGAAAGATATGTTGTGGCAATAACAAACAAGATTCGAACGTTAGTATGAAGATAGTTACGGATTTCCTGATGGTGCAAGAGATCGGTGCACAATTGAGCCAAGATAAATGCTGATTTTCTGGACAGGTATTTGGAAAATTGACATAACACAATCCTTCCACAGTGCCATTTGCTTCTATCTTCCCTCGTACTATAATTAATCAAAGCTTTGTAAATATTGATACATTATATGATCAGTTTGTAGATACAATATTCGAGTGTATGGATTTAGCTGACGATAGTTTGAATGCAAATCATGATTTACTGTAGAAATGCTTGGTAGATTATATTAAGAATCAAATGCATTGCTAATGGTTTTGGTATGGAAATACATTGTAAATACGTCATCCTGAGGTTATGTTTTGAGACTGAAGGAACAGTATAAATGTCACGAAAGCATTACTGCGTAGTTCTTATGCATATATTAAAGACAGTTCGTGTATAGTATTTGCTTAGAAGAAATCTCCCGTACATACGTACAGAATTCTGATATTTAAATGAATGATAAACGTCTGTTCTGTTTGATGTTTTGGGAACTCTGATATTGAAAGCGATTTCAGATAGAGATGGAAAGTAATTGAAAACAAAACGCTGTCCGTAGCCGTCATTGCGGGGCTGATATAGATGCTAGATATTGGCTGGAGGATGGCTGATGGGAAAAATGATTCTGGAGAGAAAAGAAGGAGAGAAAGGAAGGAGAGAAAAGAAGGAGAGAAAAGGACGAAAATCAAAATATGCAACTAGTGATGAAAAAGAAAATGGAGATTTAATAAGTGAAGAAAGGAAAAAAAATCGGATCAAGTTAGAAAAATGTCAGGAAAAAAAGAAGAGAAAGGAGACAAAACAACGCCAAAAGGAGAAAGGCAGAAGGATGAGAAAGAGGGGGTAACGGAGAGATATTGCATTAATGAGTGAGCGAAGACTGGGAAATTGAGCGAGAGAGAGAGAGAGAGAGAGAGGGGGGGAGAGAGATAGAGACAGCGAGGGAGAAAGCAGAAATCAAATGAATTGAAGAGGAAGGGTGAGAGGAAGAATGTAGTACGAAAATAATAAATAAAAAGAAAAAAGAAAGCTTACGATAAGAAAATGAACGGATGAAAATGGGACACTAAAAAAAGATACAGAGAGAGAGAGAGAGAGACAATGAACAATGGTCGGATGAATGGATAAAGACAGGAGAAAGGGAGAAATGAAAAGAAAGAAGTGGATGAAGAGAAATCACGAGAGAAGAAGAGACATAGACAAATATATTTATGCACACACGCACACATACTCAATGGTAAGAAGAACGCTACGTTGAAGCAGTAATCTTATTGGTGGCAGGTTCAATTCCTGCAACAGCCACACTCTTTTTATTTGTTTATTCTATTCATGTTGTTCAGGCCAAATGATACATTCACCTTGTGATAACAGGAGACCATTTCAAATGAGAGTTTTGATATAATATAATGCAATGTATATATATATATATATATATATATATATATATATATATATATATATATATATATATATATATATATATATATATATATATTTGTGTGTGTTACGTTTAGTTTTTCTGCGTGATTTAGGGCAATCAAGAGAAAAAAAATGGGTTTGCTGGGAAAATAGATTCCAGCTCTTGAATTTGTGTTTCCGTTGAAAGATTTGCGTTTTGGTCGTTTGTGCGTTATTGCAAAATCAAAATGCAATCAGCAAAAAGAACAAAATAAAGAAGGACAACAAACAAATTTCGATTTTCGTGAAAAACAGAACAGTTCACAATACACACATACACGCACACGTATGCATATGTTTTTATGTAATCGCGATTACGTGTGCACCTTAAAGTACAAAAAAAGGGTAAGGTGAAACAAATTTAACTGACGTTACCAACAGCTACAGTTAGTGGAGACTTAACTAACAATTCAAGGTCTATCTATTTTCATCAGATGAAATATTGTAAACGAGGGCTTCTCAAACTACGGACCAAGAAACCGTCTTCGGGTGTGTAGAGATCATTAGGTTTTTGAAGAAATATTCGGATTAATTATAAAACAAGGGACGTTAAAAGACTGATGATGATACAGGGATTCACTCCTATAGATACTTATCTTCAAATTACTCAATGTTATTCAATGATTTTATGAATACAAATTTTGTTTAGGTTAATTTTAGTATCTTTTCATGATAAATGTTAAACTGTAAATAACATTCTTCATTTTTTCGGGGGTTGAGGTTAATTTGTTTCTATGTTCAGTCACAGTAAGATTACGACTAAAGACTGATAACACAGGAGTGAAAGCGCAGCTAACATTTGTCTTATCGGTTGTGAATAAAAGGAAACCCTGCCGTAAATCTTCGATATTTATTTTTGACTACTCACCTTCATCTTATTTTTCTAGTTGAAATTTGGGTTGTGTATTCCCTCGCCAGGAAAAAGTCAAAAAAACGTTCTAGGAACGCAAGTACAACCCCCCACCCAAAAAAGAAAAAAAAACAAACTGAAAATTTGTTGTTCTTTTTTCAAAAACTGACACTCTCCAAAACGTAACTGGGGTGTTATTGATTGGGATTCCTGCTGAATGAAAACAAAAGGACAAATTTTATACAATTTTTCGGCTTCAGTGATTAAAAGAATGTCAAACTCTTTTAGTCCCAACTTGGCTTAGGTCGTGATTCGACAACAATCAATAAACAGTGCAGTTTACACACACACACACACACACACACACATGTACTTACATACATATGCACACGTGTGCGCTCCAACTGGCCTAGACAGCAGACATAAAATACATAATTCAACGTTTAAAAAACTGAAAATAACGCATTCATAATGGTTTTTGTCGGATTATACATTAATTTTTTCGAAGCATCCGTTTATTTGAAACAAAACAAATCAAGTATGTCAGATTTTCCAGAACTATGGCAACTATCGATGACAAGCCCCAAATAAGGCCCCAAAAGGCCAAATAAATTTCCCCCCGGAGATTCCAACGAAAATTCTGACAAAACGGTATGGCCAGGAGCGCTGGCACACGCAAATACACACATATGTAAAGAATGAATAGAATCCGTCACCATCTTTGATAGTCAGTGTTGTTCAGTGAAAGAAGCGATGGAAGAG
>OY735209.1:59731518-59806518 GCA_963457665.1 Thysanoteuthis rhombus
AGCATTCCGTGTTGGGGTTGATCAATTAAAAAATAAGGGAAAGGTCTGATCAATTAAATAAGTTCGCTTTTTGTTGGATCATTAGAATTGCATCCGGGCACAAACTAGGGATCAATTCAGCTAAAACGTTTATTATAAATTGACCCATCCTGACCAAAAAATATTTTGGAGGTAAAAACAAAAAAATGAACAAACCGTTTTTTTTTTCTTGGATCCATCATCATCATCATCATCATCATCATCATCATCATCATCATCATCATCATCAGCAGCAGCAGCAGCAGCAGCAGCAGCAGCCTGTTAGTGTCTGTCGTTTAGCATAAACCTCCCCAAAGATTCGCAAGACCACTTCATCATGGGCATCGAGGAGCCAATACTTTCTGAATTTATGGAGCTCGTCATGCCATCTTTCTGTCGACCACAGCCTCGCACCTGATCTCTGGGGATCCATGCAGTGAGTTTTAATGTCTAGCAGTATTCTGCCATTCTTGCAACATGTCCAGTACACTGTCATTTGAGTTTTTTTATGATGTCTCAAACTCCTGTTTTTTCGCTTACATACTGTGCTGTCTTAGGATCTCTCCGTGTGAGGTTGAGCATATTGTGTATGGTTCTCAGTAGTAGGGCCAATCTTTCTATTACGTTCCATGTTTTAGCTCCATAGGTGACTATCGGGAGGATACATTGGTTGTATACCCTTTTTTTCTGGACATGGTATTCTCATGTTTTTTTGAAAGTCGAGCTTGCCCATGGAGTAAATGATTGAATCTTCAGCCTTGTAGTTCCATTAATACGGCCTGCATCGGTGATCAAACATAGAGAACCAGTCAGCCGTACAGTAAGCCATACTGCTAGCCAGACAGACGGACAGACAACCTTAACACAGAAGAAACCTACGTTGACAGTTTTGGTGACAGTCTTAGTTGACAGTTTCTAACAACATTGAAGGTAGTCCAGTCTCCTTGAAAAAGAACTGCAAAAATTGAAGATGGATTGAGAACGGTCCACCTAGAACTTGAAGCTGCATGCAGTCTGGGACCAAAAACAACGGAACAGGATGAATATTCACATGGGTGAATACTCAATAGAAGTGGAGATAATACAACAGTTTTGTTTTCAAATCCCCGAAACTATTACATTGTAAACAACTAAGTCTACAGAAGTGTACGTGATTATTAGCTGAATTTTTATCTGAAAATTTCCTCGTATAAAGTTCGGTTTATGTTATTGATTTTCGCCCTTGAATTAAGTTCGTTGAGAAAGATTATGTTTGAAAATAAATATTTTTTGGTGTAAAATAGATGTTTTCACTTTTTGAATAAATATGAAAAGCAAGAAAATGTTAGCCTCGCTGGTTTCTCAACATGTAACGTTCGACGTGTGAACGGGCAGCAATATCCCTGCTTTACTAGGGACCACATAAAAATCATTAACTATGAAAGGCGTTATTGCTTTTAGTGAAAATTGGCAAGCATCTATGCAATTGTTATGCTTAGGATGTACGGTAAGAATGAATATTCAATCAGTTACGTATCTTTTATTACTATGCAAGCCGTGAGTGTTTAGGTGAGCTGATATCACTTTGTCTTACCCCCTTTTTTTGAGTTGAAAGGGATCTTTATGTAGCCTGGCGAAAGGATCGCTCTATCGATAGATATGTTGCAAGACTGTGGCATAAACGGGATCTATGCCTTGTCGTATAATAACATCAATGGGATTTCCATTGAGTCGAAGGCTTCTTGAAGTTGATAAATGCTACCACGAGTGGCATTTTATATTCTGCTGTTTCCTCTTTTAATTGATATTCTAAAGGAAAATGGAGCATGGTTGAGTAACTTCTTTTCGAGCAAACTTGTTCTCGTGGTTGGTTTTCATCTTCTATTCTGGTGATTCGGTTGGTGCTCACATTGGTAATAAGTTTGTGGGTGCATTTGAGTAATCTTATCGGCCCATACTTGTTCCAATCTTTTGGGTCTCTTCTTTCAAATAACAACATTATGATTACAGTGTTCCAATTTTCTGGTACTTTTATTTGATGCATAAGTGGGATAGAATGGATAGTTTCCGAGTGATGATTTTACCAGCTTTTTTGAGTAGATCGATGATGACGTTATTTGGTCCTAACCCTTTTGTTCTTTTCTTAGTTTGATGTTTTGCTTCACTGGGTAACTTTTGGGATATCTTCGAAGTGGTTCAAGATTCTTTCGAAACTAATCAAGCAACAGTGCACATTTTCAACTAAGTGTCTGCTAAGCTTAGCTTAGTCTAACATGAGGGTGTAACAGCAAGGCATTAAGAAAGCGTCAAATTCATTACATAGGAGTAAAAGCCTGCGAGACGAGCACGTTAACCATTCTTCATAGCAAGATATCTTTTTTTTTACTAAACTTAGTTTAGTTTGGGCACAGGATAACACCCAGTTAGGATCAAACTCATTACTGATGATCTGGCAAGACCAGCTTGTCGTCCATCGATCCGATGACAAGGTGTTTTTTATATAAGTTGGGAGCGTTAAAACAAGAAGAAAAATTAAATACTACTACTACTACTACTTGAAATAACAATAATAATAATAATAATAATAATAATAATAATAATAATAATAACAATAATAATAAATAGATAAATAGATAAAAGGCAAAAATGAAGACATGAACGGATGAGGAAGACAAAAAATCGCCCATCTTTGTACCCTTATACCCTTTGTCCCGGCATTCCTTTCCGGTATTTCTTCCCTTCTTCATCTGACAGACTTATCGCCGAGCCTTTCCTCAATTGGCGGGGGTCCCAGGTCGGTGGGTGACAAGAAAAACTAGTGAATGATTAAAAAATAAATAAATAATCATTAGCACACGTCGGCTAACCATATGTGCATTAATCAGGCAGGAGTCCCTGTTCATTTGATGCACGGGGCATTCATTATTGTTTTTCGAGCCATTTCAAATTTAGGTTACCGTACCACGTGCAAATGGGATTAGATGGTTGCTAATGGTGCGGAGACAGGGGGCGGAGAGGATTTGTTCGTCCCTGGGTGCTAGAGTGTGGAGATTTGAACAAAGAGCTTAACGCTGAAAAAGAAGAGTGAGAAGAAAGAAAAAACATAAAGGGAGAGGAAGAAAACGAAGAAGAAGGTAGTTATTAATTACATTTATCATAAGTTGTTCAGAATCTCGTATATTCAGTCATGGATTAAAAATCCTTTCGGCTGTTAAATTATATTTGTTTAAGAATATAATCATTATAGTCATGACAAAAGTCCATTATGAAACTATACCTTTTATGCTCCATCGAAAGAATCTAGTTTTCTGGTCGAAAAACCTATATCATTGTAGAAACTAAATCTCCTGTAAAGACTTGGTGATCTTTCGATGGAATATATTGGGTTTCGTCTATGACGAGCTCTTATAATAAGGCTAGATAATCACAGGAGATCGTTATTATCCAGAACCAGTGAAGAGTAAAACCTTGTGCTAGAATGCCCTGATTTAGTTGAAAGAAAGTGAGCCATTGTCTACAATGTCAAGCAAGCATCGTAGTACGGCGGCTAGGCTTCAAAAAGAGTCTTAAAAAAAGGGGACCTGCCCCTCTTGGTGGTTGAATAAAATGAACACTACGTGTGTCTACTAATGGGATATTTTGGTTGTATACAAATGTCTATTCAATCCCTTTCCTCTCAATGGATCATGGATTGTTTTAAAATTGCATATCGACATCTTGTCCTGTTTTGTGCTACATAAATGTTGGTATTCCACTATTTTGCCTGAATTTTTTATAAGACATTGTGATGACTAGATTATCATGTTGATTATTTCAGGACAGCATTTTAACCCAATTCTTTTTAAGGATTTCTTCGTTTCTATCATTCACAGAAATACCTTATCTAGCAGTATAAGATAATAATTTATTTCATTTTCCTGTATTTCAGAGAATGTATGGATGTTGTCCCTGTAAAGTACACCCAATAGAGGATCAGATTGTTCATATGGAATATTTTACCGCATCCTTTTAAGTAGACCAGCTAAGAATCACAAAGTTTGTCTTCATTGAAATCGATAGACATTTTCTTAGTGGCCAAACATTTAAAAAGTGAGAACAAAGAAAGCATAATCAGAATCAATTCCGTCCAGAATTCTTGATACTAACAATAAAAGAACTAGTTTCATAGTGAGCATCTGTGATCCACACGTATAATAATCACCAATGCGCAGATGTATTCTGTCACTCTAATGGATGTAACTGATGCAGTAAAATAGAACCCTATCAATGTAACTGACATAGTAAAATAGATTTTCTTTCATATTCTAATGACGTTACAAAAATTCAAAATAAAGCATGAATGGTGAATTCAAAGAATAATATAAAAATGGAGAAGGTAATGAAAACAAAAACAAGAAATGATAATAAAAAAAGAACCGTTTGTGGTCAACAGCCTGCTCTTCTCCAAGCTCACTACAATGCAAATCTCTTTTATCCGCCTATATCAAATGAAATGTGCATATCCAAATATTTCATATATGAAGTAATTTTTTACGGCATCGGAAAACTAGTTGTTAATAACGAGTTATTGAGCGTCAAAAAGCTCGACTAACGGGCAAGGCTAGGTTGTGTCGTTTCTCAAAACGTAAATGAACATTCAACACACATTTTATCGAATGGTGAAAACTGCATCCTTCTATCTTTATTAGATCCTGTGTCTGTTCTGTTACCAATTAATTCGATATGAGTGATATCGCTTATTTGTCCAACCATCTCAGCAACAGAGTGAGACATTCAGTTTAATGTGGGGATACCATTCACACGAAAGTATAGGGAGGATCAACCGAAAGGTTCTGTCAGCCCCAGCAACTATTGTTGCAAGGACACAAGGGCGTTTAGTCTTGAGGTCTCTGGACTTGAATGGTCACTTTGATCTTAGCCAAAAGGCAGAGAAGCGATGGTGAATATGTTCTTGATGAATAAACTGTTACAGAGTCGCGATCTCAAAATGGTCGGAACTAATGGGGTCGCCTAATGATCTCGTTTAAAAAATTGATATGAGTTTTAGACGTCAATTCTTTGCATACCGATGGTGAACCCGTTGATCAGTCTCCTGGATTCAGTAGTAGAGATCAGTACACTCAAAGAAATTCGAGAATAAAGTTGGTAGTAACAGAAGATTCACTTGAGCCTATATAAAAAGACATAAATATAGTTAAAAGATCCAAAATCAAAGACATTTGGTTTAATCCAATCCGACACAATTTTATGGTAAAAAAATTTCAAACCTGATGTTAATCAAATATCAATTTCAAATGCAATGACTGCGTTCCAACCCAACCGATCACTTCATGACTAAGCGCTCAGGAGGTAAGCCAAATTTCATTCAGAGAACCTCATTAAGGATCGTTATTTCCTTCCCTTCAAGTTGGCGTATTTGGGTTGATTTAAAAAAAAAAAAGTTAATCTCATTTTGGAGAGAATTTTCTGCTGTAAATAATATAAATTTAAACTGATTTCTCTCAAGAACTCGATTACGGGAGCGATTTTTCCTCATGTTGCCATACAATCAATCGGCTAATTTTATATGTGCGAATATTTCAGGGTTTAACGGCCTCCCGTGCCCTGACATTGCAGCAGGTATCTTAATACACACTCAGCCAAACATACACATCTTCATATGCAGTACCACACAAAGACACACACACACTTGGACGCGTATACACACACGCACACCTACACGAATGCACATAACTGCTTCTCTAAACTCTCTCTCTCTCTCTCTCAATATATATATATATATATATATATATATATATATTGTTCAATGAAATTACATCTCTATACCACTTTGTACCACGCACTTGTTTTAAAAAATCATTAATGCTTCAATGTATTTAAAGTAATAAAATACAGCGTAAAAAATTTGAAATTCAGCAAGTCAAGAATAAGGTCTTCAGTGGAACTCCATCTTGGAGCCTTCGTAAGTCGACTTGTTTGGTGAGAGAAATAGTTGCATACCTCCCACGGGTGCCTGTGTTTGCTGTTATGGCCCAAGTATAATCCACGTTTTCAAATATTGCAAATATGTCCCGTTGGGAGCTTGGTGCAACACTATTTCCCAACTCTAAATCTGAGGTCTTTTGATCCTGTGTTGGACTAAGCTAAGTTTCATTTTCCTCTTCCTCATCATCATCATCTTCTTCAGCTTTGTAGCGCTCAACTTTGGGCATACACTTTCCCCAAAATTATTCAGACCTTGCTATCATTGACATCTTAGAGTCTGGCTTGTCATGTCATTTTACTTTTTGTGGCCACAATTTTGCATATGATCTCTTGGGATCCATGTTTTGTGTCTTGATGTCAATCACTTGTCTAACATTCTTACAACATGACCAATTCATTGCTCTATGGGTTCCCTAATGATTTCTGTAATATCCCAGATTCTTGTCTTTCCTGTGATATACTGTGTTCTCTTGTGATCTCTCCATGTGAAGTTATTATAATTCTTTCCTGTGCATATTGTAGAGCTCTCGATATTTTGGTTAACTTCCATGTTTCAGCTCCATAGGTGACGTTTGGGAATATACATTGGTTGTTGACCGCTCTTTTCAGGATTAGTGGGATTTTCTTGTTCTTGAAAGTTGAGCTTGCTCTATCAAAAACCTGACAGCGCAGCAGTGTTTTTGTTTTGCTTTTCTTTTGAGGATTTCGTGGAAACTCGTTGTTCTATCTTGATATAGTGATCTACTTTCATCAGCTTCATGTCTTTGATTCTGATTGTTGTATGCTTATTCTCAACATGTTTGTTGTACATGAAATTTAATTATCTGAAGTTCATGTGGAGACCAACTCTCTTGTTTCCTTCATTCAGTTCGTCTTCTTGTATTATTTGGAGATCATGAACGTTCTTGGTAGAAAGGAAGATGTCGTCAGTAATTTTGAGGTGCGTACGTCTTGTACAATCGCTTCAATGACTGGCGACTACCAAATGGAGATTGTTAATGACCAAGTAGCTTCTTCTGAAGCAAGCCTGTCTCCATGGTTGGTTTTGATCAAGTGTTTTGTCGATTAGCTTAGTAGTCAGTTTGGTGAGGTGTTTGCATTTGAGCAGGTTCATTGGCCTGTAGTTATTGAGATCTTTCGGATTTCCTTTCTTCTTGGACTTTAAAGCATGTTTGAAGCATGTTGAATAGAGTGGTTAGTTTCCTTGTGATTATTTTTTCCAGCTTTTTTGAGTTAGTCGATGGTGATCTTATCGGATCCAGGTGTTTTCATTTTTTGCGTTGTTTGATAACTCACTTACTTCCCGCGTAGTAAGTTGAACGAAACTCCAAGAACAACACCAGGAGAACAACCATTCCTACTGGGTCTGCAGTCTCAAAAGGCCCAGCCACATCACTTGCTTTATGTGGGAATGATATAACCACAGTGTGACTATGCAATCACCACCCCAAGAGCGTCACCAAGAAAACAAAACTGTACACTGGCACTTACAATGATAGGACGCTCTTAACAGACGGGCACAAACCTAACTTAAAAATGAAATCAAAACATCAAATGGGACATAATCGGTATTAGCGGAATGAAAAGACCTGGAGAAAGAACTGATCGAACAAAACCACAAACATCTTCTATAAGACTGCGGAAAGGAAAATGAAAACTAAGTGGAGTTGGCTTTCTTCTTGGTACAAAAATCAAAGACAATGTTGTAGGATTAAAAGCCACCTCAGATTGTGTAGCAAGTGTCAAGCTGTAGCCCTCAAAGCGGTTCAAACTGTACATATTTCAAGTTTACGTACCCACTTCATAGCCAACCGAGGAGGAAATGGATTACTTCTACGACGACTTAAATTTTACACTCTAAGAAATCAAAAATTACTTCAACATTATTACAAGGGATTTCATCGCCCAAGTAAGACGAGGTAATACAAAATGTGTCGGCAAGTTCGGATATAAAACGCGAAATGAAATGGGTGAATTTTATTAATTTTGCAACAGCAAACGGGTTTAAAATCATGGATACCTTCGATGTCAGGCAACCGCTGGACAACGTGGATTCCCTGAGATTATAAATGGTACTGCTGTCGGCAAAAGATAAGATAATGTGATGAACCAGACAAGTTCAGAAAAACTGGCACCGCAACGCTCATGATAGAGACGTCTGGAAAGTCTTGTAGAAGGTCTATGGCCAGCAACGGACGTTGATAGCTTGTTGCTGCTGCTGACAGTGATGATGAGACAATCCTACAATAATTTGTCAGCTTACAGTTCTGTAGCAGAAAAAAGACTTTCGTTTTTTTTTTCATTTCTTTATTATATTTCTTTTTTGGGGGGAAAGAGGTGACATTTTCAGATCGTAAGGAAAATTCTGAATCCCTTCATCCTATATAAAGCGTTTACGATAAACCTCTCCACTAATATAAAATGTCATCGATTCCTCAGCGTAAGAAACGACCTGAGCCGGGGTCAGCATTATTTTGAGATATTCTGGTAAGTATTTCAAGTAGATTACCTCGAGTTGTCAGCTCTACCTTTTCCAATAACATGGGCGAGTTTCTCTCGAACCACCTCAGGCTAATGGAAGCTTTTCTCTCGTTCCCCTCTCTTACTCCCTTCCACATTTCTCACTTTCTACGTCTACTTTTCCTTCTTCTTCTCTGCTTTCTCTCTATCTCTTTCTCATCTTTTCTCAAGTCTCCTTCACCCCTCCCTCTTCTTATCCTATTTTACTTTTTATTCTCCATACTTCTCTTCCAATCATTCGTCTTCCATCTCTTTCATATATTCTTTTTCCTTCTCCTTTTTCCTTCTCCTTTTTCATCCATCTTCTTCTTCTTCTTCTTCTTCTTCTTCTTCTTCTTCTTCTTCTTCTTCTTCTTCTTCCCGTCCTATATTTTCCTGGTTCACCTCCTACATAGTTTTTCTTGCTTTTTTTTTTTTATCTGTTTCCACTCTCCACCAGCTTTCTCTTTTTTTTTCTTTCCTCTCTCTTCTTATGATTTTTTCTCATTCTTCTTCATCCACCCTCTTCTTCTTCTTCTTCTCCCCCCCCATTGTGTCCCTGCCCCGATGACACTCATCCATTGCGTCATGTCACAGCCAAAGGAATGGTCCAAAACATTAAATGTCACTTCTATTCGACTGCGTTGCGGCGTTATTCATCACATCTTCTTCATTGTCGATGACCTCTACGGAATGTTTACTTCTTTCTTCCATTTTTCACAAAGAACTACTTACCGATGCACAACAAAAGCAAAACAGGCGACAAACGATCCACTGAGGATTGCCAACTGCACATCCAAGTACAATATTTGGATTATATATATATATATATATATATATATATATATATATATATATATATATCCAACAATAGAGTGAATGCACAGTGGCTTAACGGTTGATCAATTTTCATGTAACGACTGGTTTACCCGTAATAATGGATAGTTTAATGGGTAGTACGCCTGTCTCACACGCAGTAGGTCCCAGGTTTGATCTCCGGCATAGAAAACTCTTCATTATTAAAATTTCCTGGTACACTCAGCAGCTAATTGAGTTCACTCTAGGCTGTATGATTCGGGTTGAAGTATCCCTTGTACCTGGCCAAAAGGTGGGTCACAAAAACTTGTAAGTATAAAGTCCTGGTCTCGACAAGACCTGGGATTTGCAAGGATCTCTGAGATTATGGGATGTAACAGAAACCAGGACTTTGTCAATGACTGCTATACACCATTGGGAGCCTCTCTTGAGAGATAGACACTAACAAATTTACCCATGCCGTCAAAGATAGCGGTAATAATTGAATAATTTCGCAACTGAACTATACTTAAACATATCAAAAACGTGTTGCTCCGCCTTTTTTTGTTTATGTTCCATCAAAATAAACCCGGATATTTCACGTATTTGCAATGAATAGATAAATAAGGAAGATTACGATGTAATCACCATTGAATCGTCACCTCCTTGACGAGTATCACAAACTGAAAATATAGACTATTGCATGGTGTATCATATAGCGTATTATTTATGTAGATTTTATGTACCAAGTCCTCTCTCCTTTTTCTAAATATACAAAAAATTGTATGTTCAGACGGAAAGCGATGGGTGCCTCAAGGGCGACCCAGAAGCAGACATTCAAATCTGTGAGTCATTTCATGGATGCGCCTGCTTGGTTGTCATTTTTGTCGCCTCTTGGAGACCATCAAACCTAACAAAAGAATGTCTCCAACCAGAAGGTGGGGCAATCTTCATGTTTTAGTCAGAGGGACGTTATCAACATCTACATCCCTGCTAAGTATTATTGGCACCTTTAACTTTTTGCATGACCAATGCAGTACCTTCAGAAATAGATATATCATTTTTTATCTTTAATATTTCAAAAAGGTATCCGATGTAACGTAACAAAACATCTTTTTTCCAAAGGAAAAAAATGGCCAGTAATATTGACACCCTTGCCTTTTTATCAGTTTGCACGCCACTTTAGAAGCTGATCGTTCGTATCACTCTTCCTTTTTTTCAATACCTTTAAAATCTACGGCCTTCTTGCGGTGCATGGTGTGCATTGAAAATATGACTCAAGCTTTCTGCTTTCTTCTAGGGTTTTCAACAGGAAAGAGATTGGGGTTCATTGGTTGCCAGTTTGAGACGATTATATTTTCCCCTTTTCAAATATTCTAGCGCGTTTTTTGATGTATCAATTAGTTTTCTGTTATTCTGGAGAACTCATGATCTTTGGACCAAACATAGTTCCCAAAGACTGACTTACACATTCTCTATAAAATCCCCTGAAAATCATTTGCTTATAGATATGTTGCTGCTTTTTACAATTTGGACGAAGGTAAATAGTAGCAAAGCAATAATAATGATGATTTAGAATATTTCATCGAATAAAATCAATTGTGAAAAATCGGATTGAACTGAAGTACCAGCACATAACATTGAAGAGATAGGGGATGAGTTCAAAGCTTGATTTCGACTGACTTTGGCCCCTAAATTCCTGTAGCTCAGTAATGAGAACGGTCGTACGTTAAGCAAAACGCCCTCTGGTTCGATTCTTACCTTGAACTTATTCTTCATTCCGATATGCACTATTAATCTATTTACTCGCTGCTGGAAGGAACCCGGCCTGAGTTTTGTTGTGATAAAAACGACAACTGTTAAGTTAAACAGCTAGAGAAAAAATATGGAATACATGTCTCATTTTATCTTAAGATGAACATCGGGTGTTGTCAAATTAAAAATTTTTCGATTCACTTTCAAACCGGGGTTTTACGCATCCAGTTCAACGATCTGGTTTATAAATCATTAAATCATTGTTCAAACCACAGCTTAAAATCGCATCGACGAAGTTTCGCGGCAAATCTGTAAATTAATGGCGGCAGCTCAAAAACGTGCGAAATTATGGGACCTGCCGGACCACAGATTGCTGGATTATAATCGTACAAGTCATAAAACGCTTGATTGTGTTCGTGTATGTGTCAGACAAATTGGGAATGTGCCGGTGATTATTACATTGTGATGTTAGTGTTATTAAGGTAAATGGTTTTGGGGTATTTATAAAGATGAACAGTCTTAAAAGTGTCACCGTTTGGTATTGAAAGCTACCAGCATTCATCCAAGTGAAAAGGGTTTGTAAAAAAAAATATATATCAAGTAAACAGATTGCATTCATTTTGAGTGTTGACATCGACTTAGAACGTTGTTCAGAAAGGAAGTAGAAACAGAAAGAGAACAAGACAAAGAGAGAGAGAGGATGAAAGGGGAATAAAAAGAAAAAGAATAGGGGAAAGAAAAGACGATGATGATTGGTCCAAAGAGGAGAGAAGAATGAAAAAAAAACAAAAAAAAAAAAACGAGGGAGAGCAGACAAAGAAAGAAACGTGGAAGGTAACGGAGAGAAATGAAGGAATAAGGAAACGAAAAATAGAGAAAGAGAAAGCAGAGGGGGAAATAAAGAAAGAAACAGAAGACGAAGAGGGAGAAGATGGAGAAGGAATAGGGAAAGAAAGAAAGAGGAGACGAAGATAGAGGGAAAAACAGAGGAAAGAGAAGGATAAAAAAGTGAGTCAAAGGAAGAGACAGAAAACTGTGGGTAATGAATGAAAGAAAGGAAGAAGTAAAGAAAAAAAGAAAACAAAGACGAGAGAGAAGAAACGAACAAAAGAGAGGAAGAATGAAACAAGAGAGAGAAAAATGGAAGAGGAAGAAGAAAAAGAAAGACAACGAAAAGGAAGATTAAGAAGAATACAAAAGAGGGAAAGAAATGAAAGAAATGGAAAATAGATAGGAGAAAGGGAGGAAAAGTAAGAAAATAAGAAAGAAAGAAAGAAGCAAATAAAGAAAGAGAAAACAAAGAAAGTGAGAGAGTGAAATAAAAAAAGGAACAAAAAGGAGGAATAGAAAAAAGGGAAAAAAAGAATAGAAAAGAATGAGGGAGAAGAAAGAAAGAAAGGGAGAGACAAAGAAAGAAAAAGATGGAGATCATAAAAGAAATGAAGACAGAGATGAAAAAATAACAACGAAATAAGAAATTGAAATAAATAATTTTATATTAGACGGGATATATCAGTAATCGGGCGTGATTTTTCTCGACCCTATGTTCATTTGTTTACAACTTTTCGGCCACTTGCCCTTCCCCCCCCCCCCGACTCCCTAAGGTGTTCCTAGTTCTCGACTATGAAATCGATTCCTATAATGCATGCTCGATTGGACAGGGCATGTCACATCCGTTTTTGTATATCCGGAATTGTGATATGGTATTATATTTTGAGTTACTTCCCTCACATTGGATGACATGTCTGCATTTCCCAAAATGTCTTTTTTGATGAGAGCATCGAATAGCCAATTGCAATTTACGATATATAGAAACATATATGCAAAAATGGAAGTGACTTGTCTGGTCCAATCGAACATGCATTCCCAGAATTGATTGTACATTCCAGAACTACAAAGACCCGACAAAGCCCGAAGCCCAGACGAAGCCCAGACGAAGCCCAGGAGAGTATTGAAAATAAGAAGGAAGAGGGAAAAAAAGAAAAAAGAATTCCATGATAAAAACCAATGCAAGAAAGAAAACAAAGAAAAGAAATTTGAAAACGTGAGTTGGTTAGTGAAGGTATAAAAAATGAAACTTAATAAAAAAATTACAAGCTTATCAGTACAGAGAAGCATTTACCAGACGTATCTTAAATTTCTCTACATATTTACCTATAACTCCAGAAATTTTCTTATTAATTTTTTTCCTGTTCCAGATGATCTAAATTCATCTAAATTATTCTTTAAAATATATAAATACCTAATTTTTGAGGGAGAAAATTATATTGTTTTTTCGACTTTGTTTTTGTACTAAACTTAACTAGCAAATGTACAGTTCAATTTGTAAAATCATTTATCATTTTAGAAGTTTCTATAAAGTCTTCTCTTGTCCTCCCTTGAAACAAAAATAGTCTTGCTCAACTTTTTCTAGTCTCTACTTATGACTTGAATTTCTCGTGTCACTTACTGTTCTGGTAAATTTCCAAGTACTTTCAATTACCATGTCTTGCATGTTGAACCCAAACCTGAACGCAATACTCTAAATGTGGTTGTATTATTGCTTTATGAATTATTAAATAACACATGAATCTTAGAAAATATGTCTATTAAGTTGGCTTTAGCTGCAGTTGAAGATATCTAATACCTAAGTAAATCTAAATTTCTCAATGCGTATTTCTAACTCTTGTTTTTTTATGTCAAGGTACATTACTTCACATTTATCGACATGAAATTTTGAATTCCCCGTAGACTTTCACAGCTCTAAGCTATCGATGTTTTCCTGAGCTATTTTACATTCTCTCGACCCAACAAACAATTTTACAACATTTGCAAACATTCCTACTATACATTTTAATTCCACTGAAAGAACATATAGGGGCAATAAGAGACCCCCTCTCCCCAAAAAACAAACCCTGCGGTCCCCAGAACTGGTTTTGTGTCAGAAAAAGTATCCCAAAATTTAACTCTCATTTTCATCTTTTGAAAAATCTCCTATTGTTCGAAATCCTAGAATTTTCCATTTTCATTAATAATCAATAATGTGAGACATTATCAAAAGCCCTACTGAAATCTGAAAAAAATGTCAGCACAGCCTTTCATTAAGTATTCATTTATAATATCAATGGTGTCTAATTCAGCTTTGTCTAGCACAACGCTCCGACTGTGGGGGATCCCAACAATAAAGATTCATGCTGGTGACACGAGGTACCATAATAAGATAGAAAACTAAATCAGCTGAAAGGTCGTGATAAAAACAATAGAAATGGGGATAATGGGCCAAATATTGATCAGATCGCACACACACAAGCATATCTATCTATCTATCTATCTATCTATCTATATATATATATATATATATATATATATATATATATATAGAGAGAGAGAGAGAGAGAGAGAGAGAGAAATACTGCCTCGCAGTACTGGATAGGATAAAGTCTATAGCCACACTGAAGAGATGTGATACATCGAAACAGCTGTCTGTGGATGACACAATAATTAATGCTCCTCTATTCAGGGTTGAACACCCTTTAAGTGAGGGAACTTATCCATTGTAAGCTTATGCAATGCTCTTCCACAGGAATAGAGCACTCTGGTGGACGAGGAGTTTCTGCGTAAATGAATATATCACTTAAATTCAGCCTTACTGTCTGTGGATGACACAATATATATATATATATATATATATATATATATACGTTCATGCGTGTGTATGAGTGTGTAAGCATCAGTTAATCTGTGAGGTCTACTCAGTGGTTGTGATGGTTGCATTTTTCCATCAGACAAAGAGAGAGACAAAGAGACAAAAACTAAACCGGAATTTTAACAGAGCAGGTTTAAAAACGATTCCAACAACCCTCTGGAAGTTCAAAATTGATAAATAGTTGTAAATTCGTTCATTTCTAATCTATTAATTATCTGAATTATTACAATTCGATCATTTCGACGAATAATTTTTGCTTTGTCATATCAACTAGACTCGTAAGGTTTTACTTGAAAAGAAGAGAAAAAGAAATTCACAGATAGGTGGCAAGAAGCGAGTGTAATCTAACGGGTATCCATTGGTGAGACGAAAGGTGGGGTTCGCAGTGACATGACGGGTCCAACCTGACCGAGTCAACTGCAAAGATGAAGTAAGTATAGCTTTAAAGAAAAGGGGAAGAGAAAGTTGGTTTTGTTGGCAGGTAAGTACGCCGACGAATGACGGAAGGGAGAAAGATGCACCGGCTGGCCTTGACGCAAGTCTGTAATTTTGGAACCTAGAGACGGGTCATAATTGATGGCTTTCAGAGAGTGTAATCTTCTGGAGGGAGAGACGCGAGTTGTATTCTCTATTTACCAGAGATGTACGCAGATGTCGGGAGCTGACCGCTTGAGAGTGCCTGTTAAAAGTATGAGGGATCAAGAATGATATTAGTGAGAAAAACTGAAACAAACTCTATACTTATATCTATGTCTAGATATCTACATCTTTCTCTCTCTGTCTCAATATATTCCCTTCTATCATCTCCCCCACCCTAACCCTACCCTAGCTGGCTGAGCCAAACACTCGCACCCTAACCAGCAATCACGACACACGGCAACAGAGAATAACAATGAAAAAAAAATCCTATAAAAACAAAACCATGGTTGTGTATAAAGACGAGATAAAAACAGAGAAAATGCAGTTGTTCGCTGATTGCAATGACGGTATGAAACAGATCAATAACGAGGAAATTGGAAACATCCATCCATTTACCACTCTTAAAACGTAGCGTCGTTCTTTCCATTGAGGTATACAGCCCAGCAAAAAAAGCGAAGGCCTAAATAACTGCAGTATCCCTACATACTCATCTTGTTCATCTACGGTCCGTATCTGCTCTATTGCTTCTCAATACAGACAATCTCATCAATAAGAAATGGGTATATAAACTGGCAGGAGAATATAACATATTCATAGATATACCTGTTTGATTTTTTAAAATTATTATTATTATTATTATTATTATTATTATTATTATTATTATTATTATTATTATTATTATTATTATTATTATTATTATTTGCAATCTCACACCAGTTGCCAGGTGGTTACTGCTGGAGTTTGAGTGACAGCAAGTCCCTTCAAGTCTCCAGCCCTCCTCTCCTAGTACTCATTGGTCGCAGTAATACTGCGATTTACAGTTTCACACCGGTTACCAAGTGGTCATCGCTGAAGGCTGAGTGACCATAAGTCTCCTCAGATCTTCAGCTAACGTCTCCTCTCTCTTTTGCCTATCATGTCAGTGCTACAATTTGAGTTTCCGCTTTCATTTCCCTTCCTCTGTTGGGTCACTATTGACAGTTAGCGTTGCAGTCCTTATATTTCTAGCACTTTCCTCAGTATCCATGCAGTTCCTAGTAGTGCTCCACATTCTCATAGACCACAGTAATAATGCGGTTTACAGTTGACCGGTTGTCATTGCTGAAGGCTGAGTGACAATAAGTCTCCTCAGGTCTTCAGCCAACATCTGTTCTCTCCTTCACCTATCATGCCAGTGCTGTGTTTCACATTTCTGCTTTCATTTCCCTTCCTCTGTTAGGCCACTGCTATCAATTGGTGTTGCAGTCTTTATATTTCTATCACTTTCCTCAATATCCGCGCAGTTCCTAGCAGTGCTGTGGTCTGTATAGTCTCAATCCTTCCTTTTATCCCCATCTCCTCCAGTCTCGCCCTCAGTGTCTTTTGGACAGTTCCCAGTGCGCCCCCTATGACTGGCACTACCCTGACTTTCATTCACATCATTTTCAGTTCTCTCGCTAGATCTTGGTATTTTTCCAGTTTTTTATTATTATTATTGTTGTTGTTGTTTTTTTAATGCTGGATGTCAATTTCTTAACAGTAAAATGTAATTTCCCGGCGTCTCTGATCAGTCAACTATAGCAATAATAATTCATGGGTTGTCATAAAGTGCTGACTCGAAAAAAAATGTAAAAAGGCGTCAATTGAAACTGTGTCGGGACCAACTTCTTTTTGCAGCATGCCGTGTTGGGAATGATCAATTAAAAAATTGGAATCAGGGATGGTCAATAAATAAGTTATTGTCTCACCACTTGGATCACTGAAGAGTTTGAATTTTCAAAAAAATAAAAAAACAAAAAAACAAAACAAACAAAAAAACGCGGGCACAAATTATTGATCAAATTAGCACAAATCACATTGTAAATTGTACCTCTCATCAAAGACCTATTTTAGGTGGTGGAGAAATTACAAAAAACAATAACAGTTTTATAATAAGGAGTGAATATTGGAAATAAGAGACCTCTATCTCAATTGGTGTGGCCTGTACGCGTGATACATACATATGCAAGTGGATGGATAATATCTGGAGACTGTTTAAGGCAAATGACACTTTATCTCTACTTTTCACTCATTATAAGTTCCGCCGATCATCAAAGAAATACAAGAAACTGGATGTACATATAATTGTTTTTGTAAAACCTCAAGTACCGACGAATCTTGTGAAGGGCAAAACGTAGAAATAAATTGTCATCTGTCTCAGGCAGTTTTCTAATATTGTCACTTTAAACCACAGGTGTTAGTGTGTTTAAGATGGTTGCACCATAAACAATAATTATTTTTGCAGGGTTGGCAGAATTTGACGGTTTTAGGGATGATATTACGTGAGACTTCGATATTTATCATTTTGTTACTGCTAATCATATTTTTGATGTTTAGGGACCTACAGTAGGGTATGACACCTGTTTTTTCTTTTTCAAATATTTTTTGAAATTCTGTGTGTGATTATATTTCATCTCTTAATAATCATAAGTGACCGAGATGGGATCGTGTTGAAGAAGGTGGTTATGAGTGTTATGTTTTTGTTAAAGAGTATGAGGGTTTCTTCTGTGGGTACTGTAGTAGCCTTTTTTATTTGGTTATGAGTATATTCTTGTGAACATCCCCGTTCAGTGAAATGTTGTAGCAAGTTAGAGATATGTTTGTCCCCATATCTTCACAGAAAAATTTTCCTAATTATAATTGCCTGTGAAAATTGTTATTTTTTTCAGGTTTTTGGGTGGGCCGATTCGGAGTGAAATTAGCTATGGGTGTTTGTAGGTTCAGTGTAGAGAGTGGTCTGGGGGTTTCTATCGTTAACTTCGTATTTACAGGGGTCTAAGAAGGCTATAGAGTCAGTGGATTTTTCATAGTCAAACTTGATAGAGTTGTGAGTAGAGTTTATGTTTCAAAAGAATTCCTATAGCTTGGCTTCATATATAGGCACAATACAAATTAGGAATAATGCAATAACCGATGTGTGATGGGGCCATCGCATAAAGTGTTCGTTACATTAATTCATATCTCTCAGACATTTAAATATATCCGCTCTGTAAAACAGAAGAAAATAAGAAGCAGTGAACGACAAAAAAATAAAAGAGAGAAGGAAAAGAAAAAATAAATAAACAGAATAAGAGGAAATTTCTCCCCTCTACAAAAAAAGACATCACTTCGAAAAAACGTCCTCAATAGGGATCTAAAATAAATCAAATCATTCGCCTGAAGAAGCTTAAACAGGGCAGAAACACGAACGTGTTTGTGTAGCAAATCATTTATTTCATTATATATATATATTATGTATATATTATCAGAAGTGGGACAATTTTTGCTTGTCAAGAATATCCTAACATTGAAATGACCTGAAGCTGCTGTATTTATCATCGAGTAATTCTGGTGGCGAACAAAATATTGGTCCTCCGTAAACGTGTTCAAAATTATCACAGTCTGTTGTATATAAATTGCCCATCCACTAATATGTCATACTGTCGGTAATGAGATCACTCACACACAAATATATATTCATATAATCGTAAAAAAGAGTGATGGGTGGTATGTGTTTTCTTCGAACAGTCCAGACTTGCCAAGAGTGTCGTTAGCTCAGTTGGTAAGAACAGAATACTATTGCCTTTTTAGAAGATTATCCCGATAGTAAAATTGAACACACAAATACATACACGCACATACACATGCACAAGTAAACATACACACACTTATATCCTGAGTAACGTATGCCTTATTCCTGGCTACCTACGATCCATTTTTTCCTATTTAATTTCACAGTGAGACCATTAACAGTCTTCAAACTGTTCAAATATCATTGTCATTCTTTTCGTGCAGATCTCTGTTTGCCTATTACGCTTTCCCAAACCGTTACGCACGTCTTTCAAACACTAACACTAGTTAATCTCCTGATGCATACCTTAGTAGACTGTTGACATACATATGAGCTACCAATGCAGATCTGAAATGTTTCAGGATTCCTAGACTAGAGTATTGCCATTCAGTCATACTGGATAGGGCGAATCAGATATCAAAGTAGTGACTGTTACTAGACAAACAGCATTATTGAAAAAAAAACAAAAACAAACAAACAAAGAATAATACGAAAATATGTCTCTGGAAATTGAAGATCACTTTGACAAGCACATTACGGATGGATTGAAAAAATATACAATGGGCAACAATAACAGAATATCTATTAATTCAATATTCGACGTTTAGTGCCGTTTTTACATGAGTAAACTGCGACCTCGAATATAATGCAACCTCATATTTTTGTTACCCTCTTTTTAAACAACCAACTCTCTCTTCTATCCTCCTTTATCTCCCTTCCGATATTTTCTGAAACACATAAAGTGAGGCAATAATTACTTACATATCGTCCTATTGGATGTGCGTATTGTTTTCGTCTTTTCTTTTTTTTTTGTTGGCTGCTACGTCAACACTTCTTCGATAAAATTGCGATTGGCTGGGAAGACATATTTCAACCATCTTGAGATTCCACTCGAAGGTAAAGCATCACCATTACCGCTGTTATTTTCATTTGCAAATTCCTCGTTACCAGCAATTCTTTCCCTTTTGGATAAAACTCACTAGAAAAGAGAACCACGAGAATCTTCTAGATCAATCTCGTGTCGTATCAACAGAGCGGTTCTCTCGGAAACTTTGCTGTCTATGTCGTTTGAAATTTCAGTCGATATATTACTGTGAAAACATCAAAGGTAGCAGAATGAGCATGAAAATATCACAGAGAAACGACGATGCTGCATCTTATAATTTCAGATAATACTATGTAAGCCCAGAGAACATGTCGACCGAAAAGTAATGGAAGACGATGATATCAGTCTGGATTATTCAGATAATATCCTTTGAATATAATACATTTTACACATAAATGCTATTACAAATTTTTTTTGAAATTCCAATAGATTTGCTAATATATATATATATATATATATATATATATATATATATATATATGTATGTATATATATATGTATATGTTTATGTGTGTGTGTGTGTGTGTGTGTAATAGTTCATCATCTAATGTATACCCAAATTTCAGTTAGATTGGCCTGATGCAAAAGAAAATATTCCGCCCCCTGTCCACGTATGCTTGTGTGGTTAGTGTCATGTGAGAATTTACCATTTGGTCAGCGTAGGGTTCGTGTAAATGACTTTGTACAGATATATATGGTCGAACGACAGCAGTTTAGTTTTGGAGGGAACAGACCTCTGTTCATTTAGGAAGCCGTTTCCGGCGAATTTCATTTATTTTCTATTTCATTTATTTTCAGTCGAAATCTGCACCAATTTGCAGATTTGAACTTCGACTTCTCAACTGAGGAAAAGAACGTATACACACACACACACACATACACACACACACACACATATATATATGTATATATATATATGTTTCTCCATGATCTGAAAGTTCGCTTTATGTCACTTTTTCGCTTCTTCAGGGAAAGCTGAAAAGCAGAAATACTGTTCACCACCTGTCACACAGTGAACCGCTTTAGAGGCAGCGGGCACCCTTCCCCCCCTCTTTTAAAACCTAGTTTCCTATACCACCAAGCACCCCAACCAGTTACCGTTCAATAAATCTTTCGATATGAAATATGGCAATTGTTTCTCTGCGCAATACCAGTTTCTCTCACGAAAGGATTTTTGAAAATAAAATGTCCTACTTTTGGATAGCAGGGTAAACATATCTATATATATATATATATATATATATAATAAATTGGATATTTTCTGTTCAGAGGTCTGAACGCGGAATAGACCCTAGCATTTCCTTATTTGAATTGAAATTTCACACAAATAAACTGCAGTTAAAGATCTTCCATTGTTCCATTTTGCAAGAAATTGCCAAGCACACTACACACACGTTCAATCTGGCCTGTGTCATTAAAAAATTAACCAACGTGTCTCAATGAATTTTTTTTTTGTAAGAATGGATTGGGCCACTGGTACATTACGTTCCAATCACAAACACGCTGAAACAATTCATTGGTATGCTGTAACAAAAGTTCAGTTTTTTTTTTTTTGAGGACGTAAATTGTGTGTGTGTGTTTGTGTGTGTGTGTTTGTGAGTTGGTGTGTTTGTGTGTAATCATGAGAGGTAGGAAGAACACACGTAAGAGAGATATAAAGAGAGAAGAGGCGTAGAATGAAAAGGAATAACACCACTATTCCCTTGCCTTATACCCCGGCAGTGTAGATCGATATCTAGTTCTTCTTTCTTGAAACCCAATAGAACGATAAGGCAACTCGATTACGCATGTGGATGAATCGAGGAAAGCAAAGAAAAAAAAAAAAGAAAAAAAAGGGCCAGCATCTTATCTTAGCGCGGAAATGAGATTAAACGAGGGCAAAGCAAACGATAATGCGCAATTAAAACCGGTGAAAATAGAGAGTTGTACAATAGAAAATCGCTTGGCAGCCCCTTTTTGGGGGGATTTTCAATTTTGGCAGTTTTGTCTCCTTTTTTATTGCACTTTCAATTTCTCTCATTATATATATATATATATATATATATATATATATGTGTGTGTGTGTGTGCCCTTCAGTTTCCTGCTTTAACAAGGGTGTCGTTTGCTCAGTTGGTAAGAGCAGAGTATAAATGGGTGTATATCTAATCAGCATATTCTATTAAATGCAATTTTTCAAGATCTTTGCACGTTTCTTATCTCTTTCCATCTAATTGCATATACCATATTTATATATTCATTAATTTGTAAATATTTGATAATGTATCTAGACCTAATGATTAGGAGTAAACGATATCACGCTGGATAAGTAAGAGTAACAACATTTCAATGCTCCAGCCTAGATTGGCAAGGTAATTATTGAAGTGTCATTGCTCACTTGTCCATCCTGTTCTCCATCAAAGACGTGTCTAGGTCGAGTTTTGAAGACCAAGTTAGGGTCAAAACCAGCTCACGAGAAATAGTATTTTAAGGCTTATATTGAAACATAATGGAGAAGACTAGCAACCCTATCTCATAATAAATCAGCGATCTCGTGATCATAAATCAAAACTCGAGCTATACATGAGTATATACTACATGTATAGTTGGGGAAGTTTGCTGTTGTGTTAGGTGTGAATTTGAAAAAAACGGCCTGGATTGGATTTGATCTCGGTACGCTGGCTCTGTTTTACTCGTCGATAATTGTTGCGCTTGTCTGGTATAAATGGTTTTGACTGGGCTCTTAAGATTATAAGGATTCACATGCATTCATTCTAAAATAGCTAATTAATGTAAATAAATTGCAGAGTCCACTTCAAGATTGTTGATGACAATCGATTTGTAAAATAGAAAAAAAAAAAACACCGAAGAAAATTGCATGAATTACATTAACAGATATCAAGAAATGAGAGAAACCATACTAGACACCACCTGTCCATCTTATTATAAAAATAACAGAATCCACCTCTCCCTTAGAAATGACCATTGTAGCCGATCACTGCCTTTCTTATCTAAGACAAGCCAAACACTTACAGAGACAGGAAGCATACATCGCTCATCCTACTTCTCATAGACCCATCTCATTTCAAACCAGATTACACAGGTGCAAACACCTTGCATCCCACTTCTACTTAACAACCAAACACAGAAATATTCACTTTATCCTCTTCAGTACCGAACATGTGAACAGCACATTCTTTTTTGTGAACAGCTGCAAATATTTTCCCTGAAAAAGATGGTAGGCCCCCATCGAAATGCATCAAAGTTTGCCAATGGAATATCAATAAAAAAAATTTGAGATGTAACACTTATCTCTTGAGCTTTTCTCTTCACTTTCCAATAGTCATTAAAGACATGGACATATTTGGTCCGACAGAATTAATTATAAATTGCATTAAATCATATAGAAACTTATTTGAAGTGATCCTCGGTCGTTACACGGTTAATATATCATTCAATTTAGACAACGTAAATAAAAGAAACAATTTAAATAATATGGGGCAGGATATTAAACCTACCACCAATAGGTTGCTGCTTCAACGTAGTGATGCACTTACCATTGTGCTAAATAGCCCACAGTCGATGCAAAGGCCAAATAACTGCTTTCAACCCAAATTCCCACCTAATTCATTCTCGGTCTTTTTTGTCTCTCTCAACGTGACGGTATATATTTAAGAAATGGACTCATCTGGTCCAACAGAATGTATTATAAATTGCGTCATAGGCTGTTCAGCACAATAGAAATTGCATTGCTACGTAGAAGCAGTTTCCAGAGAGAGAGAGAGAGAGAGAGAGAGAGAGAGAGAGAGAGAGAGAGAGAGAGAGAGAGAGAGAGAGAGAAGAGAGATTTAAAGTTTCAAACGATAAATCTGTAAAATATTTTTTCAAATTTCAGGTCATTTCAATCAATCATTTCAAAATACCTGTTGATGCAATTTATGTGAGTTTTTGAAAGGATTTCATGTTTCACACGGAATTAGATATTATGGTATGATCAGTATAAATCAGTAAATACATTGCTCGTCACGTACGTATTTGCTGATCTGAGATTCACAATGTATAACGTTTGATCTATCCGAATGATATTTCCAATTGGATTGAGTGCATTGACAATGAAGGAGATAATGTCGAAAAATGATTATTCGTTGTAGAGTATTGATTAGTTCTTTTCCTTATAAGCGTACGAAATTATTAATGTATGTTCGTGTATACTAAAAAGCTAAACCCTGAACATGAGTGTGAATTTGCAAAGACAGAAAAAAAGAGATACATTAACAATAATATATAGGCAGACGTTGTGCTAAAATCAGCAAAGGCTGTGACTAAATATATAGTTTGAGAGACAAGTGACATTTGCGCATTAAATAACGAATCCTTGGCTGACGTCTTTTATTCATAGCTACTCTTTTCTCGTGTTGTCATGGGCAGCTGCTTTTTAAGAATATGAGTGAAAGCGCATGCGCGCTAAAAAGGAAGTTTTATCGAAGGTTTGACATTAAAAGTTTTTAAAACTCAGCTCTGAGAAAGACAACATCAAAAGCGCTCAAACTGCTCCCTACCAAAAAAAGATTGTGTAAAAGCTAATCTGACTTCAATCAGCACAAAAGTTCGCTGATACACATTTATTTATGTCAATGTTGACTCGCTCACCTGTGCAACCAGACAAGGTGATGAGGTGGAAGGTGAGGAAAATAACTATGAAAAAAAGGATGACGGCGCCAATATTGAACTAACAAGTGTTAGAAACAAAAATGAAGGCAAGTGATTCAAACTTCCCCTGTGCCCAACTAACCCCGGTCTCCTCTATGCATACACACATGCGTATACACCAAACAGATACTCAAACAAATACATCCGCACACATACACACACAATTTCGCGAGCCTACGAAGTCATGCATGCAAGCTGTTCAACGTTAGTATATCATATGTATATGTTGTCTCATAAAATGCCAGGGAAAAAGCTAGCATGCAACTTCGACGACCCTCAACATCGGGGCAAAATTCAATAATTTGATTTTGAAGTATTCAAAAGGAAAATTATATTTTTTGGTCTAAAATTGATTGATTTGTATTCATCGACATGATTCTGGTACTTGGGACAGAACATGTTTTGCACAGCTACATAAGATAAATAAATAAAGATATATGGTTAGACACTGAGAAAAAAACGTCAAATGACCAATGTCTCAAAGCAGTATCCCTTTTTGGGGATGATGTCTCATGCCTTTTGTTTGGGCAGTGATCACCAAAAATAATTAAAAAAACAAGAAAAAATAGATAAAACTAAGTGGACTCAAAGTGGGGGATCAATTTTGAATGAATTGACATTGTAAAATGAAACCCCTCCATCACCCACCAAGAATCAAGAATTTGAACAGGAAAAAAAGGTTCATAAGGGGTAAATTTTTAGATTTTCAGTCCTGTATCTTCATTGGTGCAGCCTGTACACGTGATACATGCATAGCCAACCAGCTACACCAACTTGAAAACTGAAGAAACCTATTTGGACAATTTTGGCGAACGTATAGAGAAAAATAGATGCACGTGTCAGCTTTCTCCTTCAAACTGAAGAAAAACACACATTTAAACGATCATTGGCAATCAAATGTACTTCCATGAATACATACATACATACGCACACACATTATCAGATATATATTCTCAAAGATCTACGTCGGTAGAAACAAAGGAAAGGGCATTACACACACACACACACACACACACATATATATATATATATATATATATATATATATATATATATATATAATTACACACACACACACACACACACATATATATATATATATATATATATATATATATATATATATATATATATATATATATGATATCATTGTGTCATCCACAGACAGCTGTTTCGATGTACTACATCTCTTCAGTGTGGCTATAAACTTTCGCCCATCCAGTATCGCGAGGCAGAATTGAAACCCTCACATTGGACCTGGAGGCCGATATCCTACCTCTACTACGGAACTGGGTGGTTAGTAAGGGTGGATTTAAGCGATATATTCATTTACGTAGAAACTCCTCATCCACCAGGGTGCTCTATTCCTATGGAAGAGCATTATATATATATATATATATATATATATATATATATATATATATATATATATATATATATGAACAAGGTAAAAACACTGAAGAAAATTACAAAAATTGCATTGACAGTTATTGGGAAGTAGTTGACTGAAGTGACACAAGAAAAATTCTGAAAAAGTTTCTAATGTTTAATGTTTAGTGTTTAAAGCTGTAAACCTTTCTAGACTATATATATATATATATATATATATATATATATATATATATATATACATATATATATATATATATATATATATATGTGTGTGTGTGTGTGTGTGTGTGTGTGTGTATGTGTATATGCGTGCCCGTGCGTTTGTAAGAGGATTGTTTTTCTTGTTATCAACCCATCTGTCGACCTGTAAGGCAACTCGCTCCTATATTCTCTCAAGAAACATTTCTTTAATGCAGAGGGATTGTCGACACGGTAAGAGGCTCATTGTTAATAACTGCGACGATTGTTGAAGAGACTCGAGTGTTTCTTGAACTTGTGCCTTGGACAAGAGCTTTGTTGACATTTATATGTGCCGCCCAAGAATGGGAAAGCAAAAAATAGAAACGAGTTGAAAAAAAAATCGAAAAACGAAAAAATAGAGAGTTTAGTGAGGGTTGCGGTGTAAGTGTATCCATGGATTGGATGGGAGTTGCAAGGGTGGGGGCTGGGGGTGGGGGCAGCCATCAGGAAGACAGGCACGGAGTGGCAAATGAAGACAATGGAAAGGAAAAAACAGAAGGGACAAATGTAACAGGAAGAAAGTAAAAAATAGAAAAAGGCATGACGAAAGGAAGAAGAAGAAAAGTAGTTAGATAGTCGGAAGGGGAAAGAAAGAAAGAAAGGAATAATGATGGAAAGAGAAAAATAGTGAGAAAAAGGTATGAAGAAAAAAGAAAAGAAATTGGACGAAGAAAGAAAGAAAGAAAGAAAGAAAGAAAGGAAAACGAGAATGCTGTGTAAGGTTCACTGCTTCGTGGTGACTCCGATTCTAATGTCAGTGCAATGTGAAGGTGGGTCTGTTGGCTTGAACTGTCACGAAGAATTGAATTTTCTGTGAATATCTATTTAGAGAGGCTCTATTCTTGATATCAGGTACTCTTCACTCATATATAACTCAATATATATAAATCAAAAATATATCTACACACACACACACACACACACACATATATATATATATATATATTTATATATATATATATATATAGAGAGAGAGAGAGAGAGGGAGAGAAAGAGAAAGAGCGAGAGAGGCAGATAGACAGAGAGAGAGAGTGAGAGAGAGAGAGAGAGAGAGCGAAAGAAAACTGGTTATCATAACATTGTTATCAAACTGTTATTATTATCTTGGTCCAAAACACATAATTTGGAGTGGTTTCCTCGATATATCACTCGTTTGATGGCGTTAGCCCTCAATTGAAACCTAAAAAAATGTCCTGAAGAGATCATGATAAGCAGTTTCCTGTATGTACTCAGCGGTGCTTGAGAAAGATGATCGGAAAAAAGCAAATTCTGCAGGTTGAATGAGAAATAAACTTGCTTCAACCGACAATTAGCCAGTGCTCCACTTAAGTCAAGTGCAGTTTTTTCCTTAAAAAAGAAGAATCAGTTATCTCCAACAGAAATATCTCCCTTATCTTTTCTGAATTCATAAGTCTTTTAACGTAAAATGTTACAGATACTTCCAAAATCTGAATATCTCTCTGTCAAATTTCTCAAAAAAATGGAAGGAAAAAAAGAAAAATTCCCTTATAAACCAAACAACTTCCCCTAACACTAGAAAGCTCTTTTTTTGTTTAGACATTGTCACTGATACCATATTCATTGAATGTAAGATGTTTAAAAGAAAAAAGAATTAAAAATTAATCTGGAACGAAGTTCATATACCCCCCCACTCTAAAAAAAATCATGGGCCAGTGTGCTAGGGCATGGCCCAACACTCCCCACGGGTTGCACAATCAGAAAACACCGAGTGTTCCTATTAGTTTCTCAGTCCCAAAAGACACAGCCACATAACCTGCTCTGGGTGGGGTTGATGTGCTCCAAGAGCCACTATCCAAATACTATAACAAGAAAACAATCGTTCCCGTTGGGTCCACGGTCCCGAAAAGCCCAGCCACATCAGTCTCCTTGATTGGGGTCTGATGTGGTCCACCAGCGACTACCTATTATCAAACCAAACCCTATAAACCACCACCAAGAAAACAACCCTACACATTGGCACCTACAACGTCAGAACACTCTCAACAAATATGAAACCTTACCAATTTTAAAAATGAAATCAAGGATATCGGATGGGACATAATCGGTATCAGCGAAATGAGAAGACCCAGAGAAGAACTCTCCTTTACAACTAAGGAAAAGAGAATGCAAAAAGGAGTGGAGTAGGTTTCTTCATCAGTGAGAAATTCAAAGTCAACGTAGTTGACTTGAAAGGTATCTCCGAATGCGTAACCAACGTCACTGTAACACTTTCCAAGAGGTACAAACTGAACACCATCCAAGTCTACACTCCCACTCCACAGTCAACCAAAGAGAAAATAAACAACTGCTATCATGACTTGATCTCCCTTCTCCAAGATACTAGAAAATTCTTCAATGTTATTATGGGAGATGTCGATGCACAGGTAGGACAAGGAAATGAACGATCTGTCGGCAAGTTCAGATATGAAATACGGAATAAGAGGGAAGAAGACCTTGTGAACTTTGCAGCCGCACGCAGGTTCAAAATCACGAACAACTTCTTCAAGAAGAAAAAAATGGACTTTGGAGAGCCCCAACCATGAAACCAAGAACAAAACAGACTACATCCTAATGGACAATAGCAACACCGTCAAAGATATTCAGGTCCCAAATGAAGTCAACGTGGGGAAACGGAGAAAGCAATGAAGTACGAAGAAAGCAAGAAAGTTAGTCTCTATATGAACTAAAGCAAAACGAAAGCGTATAACAAACATGTCGGAAATAAGTGCACACCCATCAAAATTGAAAGAACAAAGCTTGAGAAAGTTGACCATTACATCTACCTAGAACAAGGAATCTCCATGAAATCCTCAAAAAGAAGAAATCAAGCGAAAAATCACTCCAAAATGGCAAAGCCTTTGGCAGAAGAAAAGAAAAAGATTCCACAAGTATAAAAAAGAAAGAGTATACAACTAATGGATACTCCCAATTGTCAAATATGGAGCTGAAACATGGAACCTAACCAAGAGACAGACTCTCAAACAATGTGCACATGAGAGAATCCGTATATTTGGGGAAAAGCGGAAGTCTAAAACATCATAGAAACCATTAAACACTCAAATGACGATAGGCTAGCCATGTTACAAGAATGGCAAACAACTGATGGACATCATGACTAATAACATGGATCCCTAGAGATCAAATTTTGAATCGAGGCCTGTGGAATATGAGATAGTGAGACGAATTGAACAGGTTTAGGGAATATTGGCTTCTCAACGCCCACGTTAGAGGGAAGTGATGAATCCTTGAGAAAGTCTATGTCCAACGATGAAAGACGGATGATTAACTTCGATGCCGAGCAAAATAGAATTCCTACGTTAATGTCTTCATAATTATTACACACGCACACATACGCCTTCTCTCTCTCCCCCTCTCTCTCTCTCTCTCTCTCTCTCTCTGTTTGTCTGTCTGTCTGTAGCTACCGAATCTCCTACATTACTAAAAATTCAAATATTCAGTCAATATTGAATTGATTGAAGAAACACAAAACGTATTCAATTGCACTTATGGAGAAGAAGGAGGAGACGAAGAAGAAGAAGAAGAAGAAGAAGAAGAAGAAGAAGAAGAAGAAGAAGAAGAAAAAGAAGAAAAAGAAGAAAAAGAAGAAGGGAGAGAAGGGGTACTGAGGGAAGGAGAGAGCTAGAAAGATAGCTAGGACGATTGATGCAAATAGGCCGAGAAAGAAAGCAAAAGCGTGCGATATATATATATATATATATATATATATACATATATATATGTATATATATATACATATATTCATTTATATATATATATATGTATATATATGAATATATGTATATATATTCATATGTGTATGTATATACACATATTCATTTATATATATATATATGAATATATATATATACATACATATATATATATACATATATATATATATATATATATATATATATATAGAGAGAGAGAGAGAGAGAGAGAGAGAGAGAGGGAGAGAAAATAAGAGGCTTAGCTAGATAGATAGATGTATACGAAAAGTAGAGGAAAAGCAGGAAAGAGAGATGAAAAGGAGCAATAAAAACAGGCTCTGATGCCTATTGACAGTTTGGGAAAGCTAGCTAGATATCGTCAGATAGATACATAGATTGTTAGAGTCAAGTAAAGATATGCTCAGTCTGAAATAAATGCATATCTGATATCACATGCATGCTATGCAATGTAACAAAAAAGGACACACATACGCACACCAACAAGCATATGCACACTCATACAAAAACAAAGGACGTCTAAAATGTTCGCCCAAGGCTGTCAAACTGGAAATCAGATTTCCTCACGCAAACTGGCTTTCAAATCCCCCAATTTTGAGCCCACCAGACGAACAAACCAACGAGCAGAGAGAAAGCAAATAAAGAAATATATAATGAAATAAAAACTTAAAAAGAGAAAAAGGAAAAAAAAATATTGCCTGATAACATATATACCATGTTTCCCCAATTGTTTAATACTGCAAACTTCGTTGATACGACCGAAGCAGACAAGACAGACAGCGAAGGGAGAAGTTCTGTCACTCATCTTGGCTTTTTTTTCTTTGTATTTAGTTGGCTTTTTTCGTCCATTTATACGGGCTCTCTTGTGCACTACAATTCTGTCTCTTTATATCCGTCTGAAATATTCTTTTACTTATTGTAAAATATCTACGTTTTTTTTTTCATCGTTATTGTTCTGTTATATGTTTTTCCATATACAAGTATGCAAGTGAACGGCGTTTTGGACACATCAACCCAAGGAGGCAATTTGTACTACGTACATAGGAATATCTTCTTATTTTCATCTTTTCCATTCATTTGTCTGTATATATATATCCATCTATTTATATATCTATCAATCTATTCGAATCTGTTGCCATCCATCTCTTTACGTGCATGCACAGAGGCCGAGAGCAGCAAATTAGCTCTGAAGGAGGACAAAAATAAACAAGACCGGGTAGGACCAGTCTTCAACTGAGAACTGTGCAAATGACTGGGATTATATCATACAAACCAAAGGTATATACACAAGTCAGAAACAGTACTAGGCAATAAAACAGTGAAAAAAAATTGAATAGAGCTAAAATAGGTTACTCAATCCAAATCAAGAAACAAGCTGTAGTTACTGCAGAGAGAGAGAGAGAGAGAGAGAGAGAGAGAGTCAAATTGTTGATGTCATCGTTACTGCTGATAGTGGAAAGAAATGAATATTACAGTATCTTACTAAAGTTATATTCAGGATTGTACAAGAGAATTATTTAGGACCTCACCCGAGAGCAGAGCCATTCTGGGATATGAAGGTGACAGTTATTCCCTTTATCATTGGCGCTTGGAACAGATCCCAAAAGTCTTGCAAAGAAGTTGAAAAAATATACAATTCAAGGAAGAATCGAAATCAAAAACATTGAACGCACAAATCAAGAGAAATAGGAGAATTAATGAAAGAAAAACAGAAGTAAATACGTAAATCGTGTTGTTACAGCTTTGAATAATTTCAATTGTTTTTTTTTTGCCGTTTCTAACATTCACATTCATCATGTGAAACTTTACCACCTTCTTTACGTTGTTACCAATCGCCACACAAACCACCAAAAATTTAAAATTGTAAAAAGAATTAAAGTACTGTCGGACAGATATATACGGAGACTATTTCATCATAGAATTGGGATTAGTTTTTATGACCGAGGAAGGGAAAGTGCGCCAGATCATAGACGTTGTTTTTCCGGAAGACTACGAAGCAAATATTGAAAAGTAGAAAAGTACCTGGATTTCTCCCGATAACTAAAGAAGTTTCAAATCATGAAGCTACAGTTTGTACCCGTAATAACGGGCGCACTCGGAACAGTCACAAAGTATAGCTGCAGAGAGCCAAGGGCTTACTCTACCCTCAAAATCAGATGTTTGCATTCTATGATCTGTAGAGGTGGTACGTTCAGAAGCAAGACTCCAAGGTCGGAAGTTTGGCAGGGATGTCCTTCCCATGACAGATGCGAGCTAGTTAAGGAGTTCTGCCACTCCTACCAGCGAGTGTTCCAACTGCATGGTTGACCTGTTGTTAAGCCACAGGACGAGAACATTCTGTTGTGGGTAGATGCCTGGAAAAAAATCTAAACATCGTATTATTAATAGTTGATAGATTTGACTGCGTCAATGGAATATAGAGAAAAAGACAAAAAAAAAAAAAAGAAGTGCAAATAAATTGGGAAACAGGTTTGTTTGGTCGCTTAGTAGAAGCCGCCATGTGACCAATGTCTGTAGGCAGTATATCGAGTTAGGGGCGATCAATTAAATGTTTTTCAAAAAACGGGTGATCAATGAATAAGTTTCTTCTCTCGCTCTCAGTTAGATCAGTAGAAAATCCAAATTTTTGAAAAACAAGCGTTGAAGCATCCGGGCACAACAGGGACTAAATTAGCATAAACTTATATTTCAAATAGACTCCCTGCCCCACGAAAAAATCTATTTAGATTAGCAGTTCTAAAAACAAACAAATGTTCTTTCTAGAGAATAAGAAGTAAATATTCTGCCCACTAGCTCAATTGGTACGGCCTATGTGCGCGATACATACAAACGTACATGCATAAATACTTGTATACATAGCCAGCAGGCTAGCCAGCAAGATCAACTTAGAAACAGAGGAAACCTACGTTGACAGTTTTGATGACAGTTTTGGTTGACATTTTCTGGGAGCAGGACCTTATCAAAGGCCAGTATTCATTTTATTCTCTCTTTCTTTCTACGTCTGCATATCTCTCTGCTATTTGCCTTCTTACCTTAATTTTTTCTTTCTTATTTCCTCCTCCTCGATTTGTTTGTATTGTTTGAGAAGTGTTTTCTCTTGAATGCTAAGATTTATTCTACTAAATATAA
This sequence comes from Thysanoteuthis rhombus, assembly GCA_963457665.1. Classification (NCBI taxonomy): domain Eukaryota; kingdom Metazoa; phylum Mollusca; class Cephalopoda; order Oegopsida; family Thysanoteuthidae; genus Thysanoteuthis; species Thysanoteuthis major. Next base: position 59,764,503 of record OY735209.1, read on the forward strand.
CCTAACAGTGATTGTGGAGTTGTTGACGAAGTATGACGAGGGCTAACGAAAAAAAAAAAAAAAAAAAGGGAAAGAAATGAAATAAAAAAAAGTTTGTTTCTGAATATTTTCTAATGAAATTGCTCAAAAGATTATGAGACTGTTAGACCTTGATCTCAATATCACTGTTAGTATTGGTTCTGCAAGAACAACAAATGACCTGTACATACATAGTGTCGGAAAGTGGGAAGTAATGAAATATGAGAGTTAAAACTCAACGCATTTGTTTGTGAAGGGATTTTTTTAAAAAGTGGATGGAAGTTGGAAAGAGAAGAGTCGATTTAAAGGGGAGTTATGATATATCTCTTTACATTTTCTTCCTCTCTCAAAGGGGGAGACGGAGAGAAGTGTCTAGAGAGAAAAGGGAGAGAGAAAAGGATATAAAAGAGATATAAAAGAGAAAGAGACGTAAAAAAAAATTTTAAGAGATAGGATAAAGAGAAAAAAGATAAGCTGATGGAGTAAAGAGTGAAAAAAAAGGCGAAAAGAGAGTAACAGAATGAGAGAGAGGAAAAAAAGAGAAAGAAAAATAGAGAGAACGAGAAAAAAGAAATACGAAGAGAGAGAGAGAGAGAGAGAGAGAGAGAGAGAGAGAGAGAGAGAGAGAATCAAAAGGAGAAAAAGAGCAAGGTTCAATGAAAAAGAAAAATATGTGTACATAGAAAGAAATAAAAATATAAAAACAGAATGCGGGTGATAGAGAGAGAGAGAGAGAGAGATACATCTATGGACGTAAGAGAGAGAGAAAAAAAGAGAAAGAGAAAATCAAAAGGAGGAAAAGAGTAAGAGTCAATGAAAAAGAAAATATGTGTACTTAAAAAGAAAACAAGATAGAAAAACAGAAAGCGGGTGAGAGAGAGAGAGAGAGAGAGAGAGAGAGAGAGAGAGAGAAAGGCTAGATGTTGCTTTTGTACCTCGTTCAGAAAACCTCTCCGTGAAAAACAATAAATACACAAATGAATAAATTTGAAGCTATGAAAATAAAAGTTAAAAAAATCCACTTCTTTCTAGAGTGAGAGTGATTTAACTAACACGTCAACAGGAATGAATTGTTTACTTAGGGAAAAGCGAGTTTTCCGGCCCGACCGAACTACTTGCACGTTTACAAATATTGGTTATCCTTTCAAGCCGTAATCCTGAACATCTTCAATATTCAGTTGCTAGTTTTTTCTTCCCCCACGCCCTTCCAACTCTTTTCTCCAAACTCCCCAAACCCATACCATCCCTAACAAATGCGCATGCGTGTAGCGAGAAACGTCTCTGGCCTTTCACGTCTCTTGTTACATCCGCTCTGACCAGCTCACCCAGACCGCGGGGAAAATATCATCGGCATAAACAAACGCACGCACGCGTGTATAAATTGCCCGCCGATATGCGTCGAGCCATATCGGCAGAGACGTTCATTGGGACAGACACCCAGAGTTATTTGATAATCTGTTTGCTGTTTGACCGGGGCCTCACCGCGTGTGCCTCATTACGAAATCGATAGCTATTGGTTTATCGGAATAAAATTAATTGATATCGAATCACCAGTTTGATTCTGGATAGTTTCGTCTTTCGTGCGATCTGCTCTAAAGTAATCTGGAGGAAATCTCCCGCGGACATAGTAAGATCTAAGGTGTCCTATCACGTTTACTCATCAACAATGACAATATGTTACAGTGGCAGTGTTTTAAAAATTCAGTCATATTTTAAGTGGTCTTTACAGACTATGAAACGTCCCTATTCAAGGCGCATGCCTGGGCGAAGCGTATGGAGATCCTGGGAGGTTCAGTCACCATGATCATCCTCTTGGCCTTGCTAATGCAGTCCAGAGGAAACTAAAGAGCGACACTTCTACTAGGGCTACCGGAAGGACATCGAATCCGAAGTCAAGGGTTCTCCATTCCCTAGTTGTCCTTCTGGACTAGTTACCTTCCCAAGGCGCAATTTGCTTAGCTATTTTACCCATAGCTGAGAGGGAAAGAGATGAATTCATATCTTTCCCGAGGGGATTAATGTGGAGTAGTTTTTTCAAGAACCTTCTGAGGCCCAAGACGGAAGAAAAAATTCTGTTTTGACCCCGAAAATATGAAAGTTCTTTTCGATGCTTTCGAAAGCTGAGAAATGAAAATAAAAATTTCCCACCGTCTTGACTCCTAAAAAGAAAAAATATTCCCTTCATTTTTGACTCAGACTTCCCAGTGTAATCATGATTTAAAGAAAGAAAAAAACATTTGAAAAAGGGTTGGATCATTCTTTAATGAAGTCTCCCATGAAGACTGATTAAAATCAAAAGAAGGGTCTAGTTTAGCATCACACTTATATTGTCAATTGAACCCATCCTAAATCATGATTCAACAGTTGAAAATCACCCGTATTCATTTTATTCGTCAGGTTAAAGCATTTGGAAGGTGTGGCACTAAACAATATATCTGTCACGAGCCGTTTTTGCTTGGTTACGGTAACACATATGCATGGAAACGAAAAAAAAAAAAAACCAAACTATTTTTATCATAACAATTACTGATTTTTACTTTAAAACTCAATCACATTTCAGTACTAATATAGATAATATCACTTAATTGGAGCGAGGAACCGTTAGAGACCGCACTATCATCGTTATATGGAAGTAATGCCTTGATTACAAATATTATCATAATCATGCATTAAACCCGGCAACGTATTTCTGCCGATAGTCTTGTACTTAGATAAATGAACACGTTTACTCACATTTTATTACTGTTGAACAATTGTAGCAATAGAAAATTGTGAAGGGTTCTGTCTGTTTTTTTCATAAGTGCATGTTTTTGTTAGTATGTCTGGTGCTATTAGCCATACTGAGTTGAACATTGGCATCAGCACTCCACTCGTCACCTTCAAAATATTTGTATTTTTCAAAAATGTTTGGAGAGAAAGCTCTTTTGACATTTACTCTATTTTAGACGTTTTCCAGTGGGAATAACATTTAGATTCTCTAGAATCTAGATATTCATAAACGTTTTTCTCTGTATTTTAGATAGACAGATCTCTGAGCTTAATCATTCAGCTTTTCTCGTCTAGGTTATTTTCTGTGTTGTTCCCTATACTTTGAAAGGTCATTTTCAGATTCCCTTTGTACACAGGTGATAACCTGTCCGTTTTGTGCTGTCGTGATAATGTCATCATATTTTCCTCTCTATATTTATCTGTCCGTATCAGTCTCTTCATTATCTATCCATCTTTACGAGTCTTTTCATTACCTGTATCAATCTTCATTATTTTTCTATCAAATTATCCCAGACCCTTCACCATCTATCTATCTATCTATCTATCTATCAAAAAGAGTCTGGTATAGATAGATAATGAACAGATAGATAGAAATGTATAAAGACGTCATCATGACTTCACAATCGAAATTGAGATATTATCACCTAGGTACAAAGAGAACCTGAAACGCCAGTGATGTCATATATATCATTTATTCTGACTATATTAATTCTTCGATGGAAGATTTTTCACAAATCCAAATTTTAGCGCTATGGCTGTTAATGACTGTAATGACGAATTATCATTATATTTTGAGTAAGGAAAGAGAGAGGCTGTTCAAAGTAATGGTAATTTCGTGACACAGACTCACTTGCTCCTGTGTCATGTGACATGAAGCAATGATTCTGTCTCCATTTCTCCAACGATCAATTGGATCCTAATAATTGTTTTTGTATCAATTGTGGGTTTTTATGGGTCTAGGATGCTAGCCAGACGCCAGAAATGGACTGCCTTACTGAGTTATCTACCAATAGCTGAGGGGTGTGGGAGAGGATTCGTGCCTTTCTCCATGTTCGATGTTAACGCTACCCGCGTTTGAATTCGTCTCGCCGTTCCAATTATCCGTCTTGTCAAGCGTTAGGCTACCCACACCTCCAAAATTCTGTCATTAAGGGCAAATTAAACAATAACAGATCCGACTGAATCTGAACCCAACATGTCGGTATTTGTTTTATCATTGCCAACTCATTATTACTACTCCATGCCGGCCAACCACCGCTATACCATACTCGCTAATCGAGCAAGACACCTTTTTAGCTTCAAATCGAAAATGTTGAACCTCAAATTAAAAAAGTCAAACATTAATTCAAATCAATAAAAAAGATTTACAATGTATTCACCTGAGGTTGAAGCGATATAGTAATCGTTCACAAACATGAACTAACAAACAATATAATCACTAAGACAGATAATTAGAAACTAAAACTAATTTACACATTTGGAAATCTTGATGTGCCAAGGTTGGAGGAAAATTATTTGTACGTGATTGCATGATTCCATACACAAAAAAGGGTTGATCGTAATCATTGCTTAATGTATTGTTTCTTCTTGGTAACGCAATATGTATCCCGTTTGAGTAATCCCGTTTTGTGGTGAAGCCATGATGTCAAATGTTTCGACCATACGGAGTTCCATAGCAGCCTTATTAACGCCCCTGCATGCTTTGTGCTTTTTTGACACATTTGAGGAAGCTCTGAATTTTACTTCGGGAATTCTTTTCTGAAATGAAGTTGAACTTTTCAAGCTGAAATTCGACATTTTTTGAATAGAAGTTCAACATTTTTAATTTGAAGCTAAATAAGTGTAGTTGTGTTTTACAATAACGAAATATTTCAGGCAATGGATGAAAAATGAAAGGTAATTGCGAATTTTTCGATTTGAGAATCAAAATTTGCTCTAGCAAGTTTCAGCATACAATCTGTAGTCTGTGCATTCAAGATAAAGAAGTAAAGACTATTCAATGGTCAGTAAATAATGCAAGAATTACTGATCAAGTGACTAAGATAGTTTTAATGTAAATGAATCAGAAATTATTCTACTTTAGAAGTACATTGTTATAGTTTTACAATAAGAATGAACAGTATATGATTTTACAATAGAAATGCAATGTAAATCAAGAAAAGTGGATTGTCAGTGGTCAGGAATTAAATCAGTTGTCTTTAACAGAATCGAGCTGTTAAATGTTAAGTAAACACCCACTGCTAACCCTTTCACTATAGAGATGCATTGTAAATTATTCTACAATGAAAATGGATGGTAAATGATTTTATTACAGAAATATAACAAGAAATCGGGAAAACAAGATTACTAGTTGTCAGGAATGAAAGCAAGTTTAACTAACTGAATAGGAGTATTGTATATTTGATGTAATACCATCATAACTGATGTTGCTACGAAAATGTATCCAAATGTTTTTTAGTATAGAGATTGATTTTCAATGATTTAGACTTGACTATATTTATTTATTTTACTTTTTTTCTTACTACGGATATGAAGTATTGATAGTTTCTCAATAAAAATGATCGTAAAATATTATACAATAAGAGTCTATCGTGATGCATTGTAAATGATTTTACTTGAAGTATGCATTGTCAATATTTTCACTATAGGGATGCATTATCGAATCAATTTTATTGGCAAATGTCTTGTCGATGTGGAAGAACAATACTGTCAGTGGTCAGGAATTAAGACTGGTACTCAACCGTGTCTTCGCCACTATGTACACTCGTGAATAAAATGGCAATACTCTTTCCTATATAAGTCATGATGATCTGTCATCTAGATCTCCTTAATTCGGGAAGCGCACACGGACCTAACCCCATGTGTTTTTCAGTGTCCTACATAGTCTATCTATTGTGTGTTTTCACTGCCAGAGAATGGCCCCCGAATTGCCCACCTGCGATCCCAAATACATCGCCCACAACTTGGCAGTTAGGCATACGCACTAATACTCGGTCTCCATAACCACTCCTCGGTAACACCCTTGGTCCTACTCACGAGTACATCTATTCTTCCGCACAAAAATCTTTCGCTTAGAAGCAAACCCCCATCCTTTCGCTTCTTCTCTCGACACGATCATATCCATATTTTCGCATATGTATTTCCATTTTTGACATGTATCGTTATGAATGTTTATGCATTAAAAGCACGTTTTATTTGTTCATATAAATACTTGCATACATCGTCTCTGTTTGATCTCTGCGTCTACAATCATACTCAGTACATATATTCTCCCTGCTGTCATGATGACTGTACATCTACCTCACTCCTTCAACCTCTCTACTGACGTGAACGTGTGGACCCACTAAGACAGCAGGCTCACAACATAACCTGTGTTACTATAGAAATGTATTACTTGTGATTTCAAGTCGAACAGTCTTCCATGGGAGACATCACCACACCAAAGCTTGCGTTCTGTGCCAAGCATGATTCGACGCGACCGACATTCAATCAAGGTCGCCTCTTAAACCCCCCCGCTGCGTTCTAAAATGCCTTGCAAAGGCCGCCTTGGTTCAACCTAAGTACATTAGTGTGTCCCTAAGTGTCCATTAGTCAGATGTGCCTCTGTTGGTCAGAGATATTTTGCTGATCTTTTGATAATTCATTAATTCTGAATACTGCAGAAATGTTAGGAAAAGCTGCTGATTCCCCCATGGGTAATTGTGAGAACCAAAAAGGGGAACATCTGTTATTATCAATTTAAATATTAATGATATCCCGAAACCCAAAACATCCCTAATATCGAAGAGTGTCTTGATCAAAGAGATTCAGATGAGAGATTGTGTTCTTGTATTAATTTATGTCACCGAGAATAGAAATAAGATAGTTTTTTTCCTGGGATACCCATACACTATTGCGTGATGGGTGGTCCAGAAATTGTCCAGTTGCTTTGGCTTCCGCTGTGGGCATCAGGGCCCATCCATGACCCTACCTCTTTTTATAAGGGTGGGAAGATTCCGTCTTGGATCTGCATTTGTATTTGTTGGTTTCCGGCTGTGAATGGTCAGGAAACTCCCGTCAATGCCAGGAAGAAGAGAAGATTAAATGAGTCACTTCTCTTTGGAGGTTTTCGCCTTATTAACAGAACGAAAAAGATTGCAGTCAGAGAGAACAGGCGCGTATGGTGCTGCCATCAGATTCGAGCCGCAGCAAAAACGAACAAAGCAAGTTCTTTGAAATTGGATATGCCAATTTTTGCAAGCAGTTGCCCAAAGTAGAGAATGTGTTGATATACTGCGGCAAATGAAAGTTAACTATTGTTGAGTTGCGATCATTATCGAAATGGACCAAAAACTGTCCATTTCTGCAATCAAAGCTCATCGCAAATAAACCTGCTTCCCCATACCATCACACCTCGTCTGCCAGGCTCGAACGGAGGATGAAGGAATCCATTACAAGCTCAGATGCCTTATCTGCAGGAATCGGTTTTCTAAGATTTTCTGAACTGTCTATGCGTAGAGACCAACTTTTAGTGCTTCGCTTTACCGGCCTCGCTGCTTTAGATAAAGTCTCAGTTGCTTCTCCTGCTTCTACGGTTTCCTTTCGCTAGAAATCCAGTGTGGAATATGTTCCAGCTGCCCAAGTCCTGTACTGATTAGGTTGGATCGGGGTTTCCTCCATTTTTCACCCGTTTTTGTTCACTGCTTTGTAAATCTTATGCTAAATTTAGAGAATAAGAACCTCAATGAGTGGCTCGCACTTGTGACTTTGTGCCACACATTGCTAAAGCTAGTAAAGATCAAAACAGACTCCTTGACCTGAGGTAGTGATTAACCAAACCATTGGTACTATTTAGAGAATTCAATCTTCCTTGGGTGTCCCACATTCGTCAACTTTGGCCAGACTGTTATAATTGGGAAATATCCATGAAGACAATAATAAATTCTATCTTCAAAAGATGCTTTAGCCTTTTGATTTTGTGTTATAATTAGCTCAACTCAGTTTCACCTAACATGGTTCTATGTCTATGAAGCTCATTTTGCCAACTAGCTTGATAGTGTGAATTTGTTTCCTACGGTGTCCCATTTAGAATGACCTTGTGCCAGACTAAGCTAAGCTTAGTAAATACTTTTGAATGATTATCATGGTACTTTGATTAGAAGACTTCTTTCGCAGATCGGTTCTTCAGTATAAGTTCGATCCTCACAGTCACTCATCTATTGTGGCCTTGTGTCAGAATAAACAATGCTGAATAAATGAAAATTGCAATAAGTCGAAATTCATGCTAAAATGAAATATCGTTACTTTGGTGTATTTCTAAATGGAGACGTAAAAGACTAGAACAATAGAACAAAACGAGATAACTCACCCGCACAAAAAAATCAAAAGTAGAGCTCTCCCTTCAAAAGGCTAAAAAAAAAAAAGGATTTTTGCTGTATAATAAAATGCAGAATTAGGCCATTATATATATATAAAGTACATATATTATGAATAATTCAATTTAAGAAATACATTGAAAAACAGGTAGAAGGGATTGTCAATGGCCGATAAATATTTCAAGCGTGACTCTCAGAATAAGGAGCTGGAACATGGAACCTTACCAAAAAATTGGCCCTCAAGGTAAGAAGTATGGAAAGTGTTTAAGAGAGAATCGTACTTGACATCACATGAAAAGATCACAAGACAGCACAGCGTATTAAAGGAAGAAAAAAAAATCAAGGATTGAAGATATCACAGATCCGTTAAAAAAACTCATCTGGCAATGGGCTGGTCTCGTTGCAAGAATGTCAGACAACCACTTGACCCCACAAGTCGCAACATTGATCCTAAGAGATCATATGCAAAATTGAGGCCAACAGAAAATAAGATGATGCGACGATTTAGACAGGTTTTGGAGATATTAGCACCGCAATGCCCGTACTAGAGAGATTTGACTAATTTCAAGAAAGGTAAAATCCCAGCGACAGAAGTTGAAAGCCTGATGATATGAGTTAATTGACTCCATGATTTAAATCGAAGAGCCACTAATGTTGTATGGTTTGAATGCCGGTCCATCGGGCCGTCAAAAGAGATTTTATCCCTCTTTGCATTCCATTTCGAGATCTTAGTAACAGATCTGACTCAGCACAAACAAGTACCCTTCGGAAATGCCAGAGAATTATTTAGTTTCCCGTCTCAATATTTGCAATATATATATATATATATATATATATATATATATATATATATATATATATATATATATATATATAATATATATAGAGGATTCGCCTCAAGTTCTTAGCAAATTTCTTCCCAAGAACATCTGCTATGAGGAATAAACAACTCCTCTGAATATTTTCCTGACAAGAACGATCTCGATATTTTCAATTCAGAATAAACAAATGCCCTGCCCAATATTAGTCATTCAAAAAATATCTTTTATCGCTCTTTTTAGTGTTTTTCTCTCTTATAAGTCATTTCAACTCTCTTAGTGGCTTTTTTTAGTCATTTGTAGTTTTAATTTCAAACATGTTATATTTTACTGTTCTCAACTTCACAATATAATTATCGATGAGCTATTTTTACTGGTTTTAATCCAGTGGCATGAATAACTTCCGTCTAACACTCTGATGCAAAAAAATGTCCGAAAGGCCTTGCTTAGGGTGACCAAAGGTAGACAAAGAAAATTCAGCAAGTGTAGCCAACTACGGCACAAGCGTTGTTGATATGGTTATTATGTATAGGTCTGACCGGAAATTTTTAATGTCTCGAGAACCGGTCGTGCGACTTTGATGTGAATTGATAATTAATATAGAGGCCCCTTGCAACACATGCATGGACACATAATCTCCCGAATATTCAATCAGCAATGCGTTAGCTTGTGTACTGTGCGACATCGTGATGATTGTAAGCACAATAACAAAAGAAGTTGTTCTTAACGGTCTGTTTAATTTTTTTACCAAACATCGCAACACCTAGATTTGTAACCTCCTTGCCAGCAGTCCAGATATGGCTATTTAAGACTCTAGCCTTTTCCTCAAGCTTGAATATCCGTTGAAAGGAGGATTTTAAACTGTTGTCGAGATTAAGGGGAACAGGACGTGGCTGCTGATGGTGATCTCAGAAGTGGACATCTCAAACTGTTTTGAATTGCAAGAGGGACGCTAGGATAAGTGCGTGATGTCATAGAAGGAGGCAAAAGCAGTGTATTTGTTAGATGCTTCCAAATGGCTTAGCAGACCTCGTATATAATGCCGTCACATGTCTTTTCATCAAAAGATGATGAAATCCCCTAATGTTATCAAATGGAGGACGAAGTAATTTAGCTGCGTTTCTGAATCAACACAGTAAGCTGTAACCAGACTCAGGGTCCACTGTTTCCCTGTCGTAAGAGTTTGTTCTCTTTCTCTCCCACGTAACAACTTTCTGTCACCATCATTTTCCATTGATGTTACAATCATGATAATATCTAGTAATATCTAGTAAGTAAAACCGAATATGAAAATATTCAGTTGATAACACTCACTTTCCATTTTGAATGAATTATTATTATTTTTTTAAATACTTAGTGAGGAGTGTATCTCGGAAAGTTCTTCGGGAAATGAGAGAAAAAAAGTGAGAGCGTTTCTTTCCAAACTCTGAGAGCTCAGAACTTAGATAACCGTTTTCGGTAGATGAAGCAAAGTTAGAATAAGAACCATTGCTAAACACCCACACCTTTCTACGTACATGAAGTAAAGGCGGCATCCTGTGGGACAAGGAACACCGAATTAAAAAGACTTCGTATCAGGCCAAACAGTCTGAATCTAAGTGAGTTGCCATTGATAGAAATAATGCAAAGGGGGAATTCTCCGTGGCCTGAGAAAAAGGAATTCTATTTGACTCGATTTCCCCAGACTACTGAGTGAAAAGCATCCTGGGGTTGGAGGAAGTGCCATTTAATTTTCTCTGAAAGTTCTTTGGCAAATGGTTCTTGAAAGAAGTCCAACGAAAGAAAAGTGTTCACCGCCCATCCATCCACCTACCACCAACTAAGAACAGCTTGGCACCAACCCAACAGATAACTCAGATCCTTTTAATTCACCAGCTAAAACCCCGCATGGATATCTGTCTGAAGCGTCTACGTGTAGATGTTTACCAAGTTGAATTCACTCTGGTATACGATTAAATGGAGGTAGAAAAATTCTGTGTGCTGACCTTACAGTCCTGATTGGTCACTTTTGAAATTCGGACTCTATTACATCTCATGCTACGTATATATATATATATATATATATATATATATATATATATCAAGGCTCTTCCATAGGAATAGAGCACTCTGGTGGATGGGGGATTTGTGTGTCAATAAATATATATCACTTAAATTCAGCCTTACTGACTGTCCAGTTCCGTGGCTCAGAGGTAGGATATCGGTCTTCGGATCTGAAGCGAAGGTTACAATCCTGTCTCGCGATACTGAATGGGTTAATGGAAAGTCTATTGCTACACTGAAGAGATGTAATACATCGAAACAGCTGTCTGTGGATGACACAATATTTTATATATATATATATATATATATATATATATATATATATGGCATTTGAAGAAATAGCAAATATTGCTAAATTTGGACGAGTCCTACTTGTTGGCCTTCGTTGCCTAATCAGTTTTGAGTTCAAATCTCACTGAAGGCTAATTCTTATTACAAATCCCTGCTGCACATTTGGATGAATGATCTGAGAGTTGCTATAAAAAGCAACAGAAACAAGCCGACAGAAATGATTGTTAAAAATCTTGAAAGAATGAATGGTTAAAATAGAGAAAGATAAATGGTTGGGGTGCAATTCCGAATAACTCCGTTTTTGCTTATATAATATGAATAACTCCGAGAAACCTCGTTTTGGCTTATAAAATATAAACGAACAATCAGATCAGCCAAAACTCACAACCCCACCGATAGAATCTCTCCATAGACCAACGTACAGAATTTCATTGAAAATATATTAAAGAACTAATTGCGAGAAAGGAGTCAATAAGACGACGACGACGACGACAGCACACACCCATAACGACAGACATCCACAGCGATTTCTATGAAAAAAAATAATGTGTGGATACAGTGTATGGAAAGAACACGTTATAAATACACCTACTCCCATTCTCCAGTTCTCTCTATTTTTACCCCCAAAAGTATATATGGGTATGCCATAGAATAAAAGCATGAAATCAGCAAATTTTTGATGCTGCTGAATTCATACGGCACAAATGCACTCTCTGCACAATAAGATAACAATCTTATTGTCTACACTTCAGTAATAGAATAAAGTTGATACAACCATCGTTAAAATCAATTCATATATATATATATATATATATATATATGAAGAAATTGTCTTGTCATAATAGGAAGGTAATATAACCAATGAAATGCGTCAGTGACAAACAAATAAAAAAGGAAATTCTACATACAAGCTCATTATATGGCAAGATACCAAAATATTACTTGTCCTTTTAATACTTGGGATAAATCGATATTTTGGATAATATCAACTATTTTGGTCATAGACATCTAGCTGTCCAATACAAGCTCGTAAATTGATGCAGACTTTCATCATTTATTGTTAAATAAAATTGATCCAACACTGTATTTTCCACTATATTCCCGGTAAAAAGAAAGACATTTTCTTTCCAGTTAATTCATTGTAAAATTGATTGATTTTCGTGAAATCCTGATCATTTGTTAGTTTTTTTACAAACGTTCAGATTGTTCTCTCAACAGACATAATCAGAGAACAGAGCGGTACATGCTTTGAGCATTTCAAAGACACAACCCATGGCTATTACATAGATGTATAAATAATTCATAAACCATTGAAGAGTTCAGTTTATCACTTGATAACAGTAGAAAATTGATCCCTTCATATTGATCACATTTTGAATTACAAACAGAGACCCTTAAAATAGTTTGCAATCTTCAGTTTAATATATTCTTTAAGCACCTTAAAATATTTGAATGTATAACAAATTGGTATGTATTATCTTTAAAATTTATGATTGGTGTAAGGAATTGATTCCATGCAAAAACACTTGGCGCCGTGGTTTTCATTTAGACGTAATTGTTACAATAAGTTACAACGAGTTATCATGTTGTGAACAGACCTATTGAAGATAATTGGATGGGGTTGATTTTGAGAAAGCGAAAAAATTTATTTTTCCTGCCATTTTATTAAGAGATAACGTGAGATTTCGTATACAAAATATAAAATGCGTATCTGGTCTACAGATTCTTTACTTAAAACGAAATATATGAATGTATTGAAGCTGGTAGATCACAACCACTAGATATCAAGAGAAAACCGATAAATATTTTTATGTCTTAGGCCATACTGCACTAAGATGTATTAAACATGGGGGAGGGGGCAGTTTATTACTTGATGACAATAGAAACCGATTCCCTAGTTATTTGACTCGCCACTTAATGTACAGAGACTAAAAAAAAAAAATGCTTTAAGTACGCAAATGTTTGGTTAATACCTTTGTATACGACTTATGTTGGGGCAACCTATGCAAAAAAATGAAAGTTATAGCTGATTTATACACTTAGATATGAACATTTGACCAGCGTGACCAAATCAGCCTTACAAAGTCACAAACTGTGGTGTTATATATATATATATATATATATATATATATATATATATATATATATATATATATATATATATATATATATATATGTATATATATATATGTGTGTGTGTGTGTGTGTGTGTGTGTGTGTGTGTGTGTGCACGCATGTGGTGTGCTTGTATGTGTGATTATTTGTGTGTGTATGTATGTGATTTCATTCACTTATTTGTGATCGACTATTCCCGATGGTCAAAATCCTCAACACAAGCCGTTCCAAACTTTTCTTCGAAGATCTTCCCGGGTTCCAGAGCTCCTCTCAAACAAAGATGCAAAAATGAACAGATTGACCGGGATTCGTTTGATATTATTCCAGTTTAGAACCTTTCCAAATGTATCAAGACCCTCAAGGATGCCATATAGCCCTCCATTAAGAATGGCTGATACACACTGTAATTCAATATTTTACAACGAGGGCCCCATTCCCCCCACCCCCACCAATTTACCCCCCCCGGTTCACCACTTGTTCCATCGACTACTCTTTCTTTTTTTTTTGTCTGGCTTTGACAAACAATTTGTCTCTCAGGTAGAGTGTTAAAGTCTTGGGAAATGAAGCTGTCTTGACCAATTCGTCGTGAAAGGCTGAACGCTAGCTTTGCGTTGACGGCCATCCCCCTAATTAGATTTGAATCAGTGCCATTCTGAATGAGCCTTGATTTTTTCTCGCTGCTGCTTTCTTTAGTTCCAGGTACGTTACCCTTTATTTGACCTCTACCCTGTCAAGGTTTTCCAATTCATTGCCGCTTCTATCTGATATCCTTATTCTCTTCATCTCTATTCATCGCACCATTTCTTTGTTAGAGACTGTCAGTCAGAACTGTATCCATAACTGTGTAAGTAAGTATCTCTGGTTTTCAAATTGGTCGAATTAGTTGGCTGGTCATGTTAGTATTACGCTTACAGACTACACAAACTGTGCTGGAGACTCGAAAAATGTATTACGTGTACTCTTTATTATGAAAACAAGAAGACAGGTATTTCTGTTATTTGAAAGTTTCACTCTCAATAGGCTTTTAGGGGTGGGTGTTAATTTGCAATGTAAGTTAATGCTGAATTAGTCCTTTACTTTCTTCCCGGTGGCGTTTACATTTTTTATTTTATTTTTATTAATGCTTTTTAGTGATTACCTCCCAGTAAAAGGTGAGAAACATAACTTATTCATATATCAAAATCTTTCTAATTTTCAATTGATCAACCCGAACACAAGATGCTGCCAAGAGACTGAAGACGGTTCCTTTTGCGTGACTGAGCAGATCTGTTTCCTCCTCTTTCACTTTTCATTTTTCATTTCTCTCTCTCTGTCTCTCTGTCTCTCTCTCTGGATATTGTTCTCTGTCGCTCTCCGGATCTTGCTCTCCCTATCTCTCCCTATGGATATAGCTCTCTCTCGTTGGATATTGTTCTCCGTCACTGTCTGGATCTCCCTCTCTCTTTGTGGATATAGCTCTCTATCTCTCGGGATCTGGCTCCCCCCCTCTCTCTCTCTGGATGTAGCTCTCTCAGTTGATTTGGGCCAAGATCAATATTTGAACCGAGAACCATCTAAAACCAAAGGTGCTGTCAGAGAAACTTGTAGTTCTTTGGAAACGAAAGATCCTGCTTGATTGATACTAAACGTGCTGATGAAAGGCGGATGGTGAATAGATAAAAAGCTGTTTGATTATCGATTACAAAAGAATGAATCGTCAGGACCACAACGATGGAAATGTCCTAGTTGAGTATATGAACTATATCACTGAACATGACAAAAGTACCCCAACCCCACCAAAAAACCTTTCAAGGGTGTCAAAATGGTGTGATACTAAGTACACGACTCGGGTAAGGAAAGGTCTCCAAATGCGCACAAAAAGCCTCATTAATCCATTAACTGCGAATGACGGAAATGTCCGTGATTGCAATTTTTTTTCTATTTACGGCTAAATTTCTGTTTCATCGGGATTGATGGTAACTCAGTTCTATCTGTTAATCTGGGCTTCTATCTTGCAATGGATTACCTTGCAATGTCAACAGCTTTCATTTTGTAATGATAACTTGCAATGGGTCATCATCCAATGGACAGGGGCTTTCATCCTGCAATAGACAACTATTACTATTTACCACTTGCTGCAGTTAATGGGATGAGAAAAAAACATAACTTTTCGAAAAAGATATTCCTTTTTCTTTTTCTTCAACAAAAAAGTTGTCGAAATTTTATCAGGCTTAGAAATAACTACAAGGCATTTGGCCTCAACCATCTTCACGTAAGAATAAACTAGTCTCACCGGAAACTTAACTGAATGTAGCTTACATGAGCACAGGCTACCCAAACATTTTTCAGGCTGCACCTCCTTTTTAGAAAATATATTGCGTCAAAGACCCCCTGAAAAACTGCTCAAAAACGTTACATTGGAAATTGATTTCGAATCACTTTCGCCCATGAAGTTGCCTAATCAGCCAAACAAATGTGTTATGAATTCGTCTCTCTTTGCTTAAATATGTGTTTGTGTCTCAAGGCGTTCCAGATCACATTTTTATGAAGATTTGAATTTGTACACCACTCTGCACCATCTAAAAACGTTTCTTTTTGGTTTTCCAAAAAAGCGCTTTTGGGGATCTCTATGGCCATTTAGGTCTAACAATGTCCAGATCTTGTGTTGTCTTTTTTGGATAAAAGATCTCTTTTTTTTCAAGATAATTCAGATAAAACAATCAACTTTTCTTGGATACCATTTTAGATAGTTTTTTTTTGGTAACTGCTCCTCGTACGTGCGCAGACAACAGTGATTCACTTATACGAGGTACGGATACTTTTTTGAACTTTACTTATTCAAATAAGTCAATCTGTTTCTTTTAATCAGAATAAAAAAATATACTCGATCTTCAAATGGATTTAATCAGCTTTTCTGACTCACGACTTGATGCGTAGGAGGTATCGATTTGTATTCTTTGCTCCTTGTCAACGCTTCACTGTCGCTTCCAGTGCTTCCCAGTGCTCCCATTGAGTCTTCTGGTACCCCCAAAGGGGTGGCAGTGCCCACAAAGGGGTAGCAGCGCTCACTTTGAAAATCATTGGTTTAGCAAAATGAAACAACAGCAATTTCAAACTTAACACACTGACGAATTGGTATACGAGCCTAGCCAACTGACGAGGGTTATTATTGTAATCTTACAAACTGACCCTTACCTTCCTTTCTATCAGATATGAATAGATAGAGCACGTACTCATATGCACATGTACACATGCACACACACACACATACGCATATATATGTATATATATTACCTGTCCTTCAATAGATAGAGTTATAAAAAATACAAAGGACTTCAAGCGATTCCCTGCGCGCTCTATATGTATACAGACACTTACATAAACAAATCTATACTTACGTAAATTTAAGTCCGCTGCCAGGTGAGTAAAAAAAGCAAATAACTTGAAAAGAGTAATCCACTGCTCATTATAGTATTCTTGTCGATGCAATCGATCCAGCGGTAAATACTAATTACATAGATCAAACTTCATACATTGGAAATTTAAGACCAAAACTTAGATAATGACGCGTTAGGCTATTGGTACTACCGCACATACTTACACACACACACACACACACACACATATATATATATATATCATGTTTTTTTAGCAGATGTTTGCTTATTAAATCGTAAATGGTTGTTGAGTTGTTTGCGGCGATGTGTATTTTCATCTTGCTCAGGTACGAGCTGGGATTGATGGTGGTTGTGTTGGTGGTTAATAAAACAAACACCTGCATCCCATCACCTGAGGCCAGCATCTACGCAACTCCGTGTAATGACTACAACACACACACACACACACATATATATATATATATATATATATACATACATATATATATATATATATATATATATATATATATACGTGTCTGTCTGTCTCTGTGTCTGCATGAGTGCGTGTTTGTATATAATATTTTGCAATCCAAAGGTGTATTTCTAATTTTTATTCTGACAAAACTTTTGTAAACCAGGCTTTTCATCCAAGATATTTGAATATATACATATATATATATATATATATATATATATATATATATATATATATATAGTAAATATTTGTAATAAATGCATCATATTATCATTTTTCGTAATAAGTGCCTCAGCAAGGACCAGCTGAAAGAGAAGGAAGACCGGCACCAGCGATGATCATTTGATGAAAAGGATTGCTGTGCATTCTCAAAACAATTCAATTGTAAAAAAAAATCAGGCTGATTGGTTGGCAAAGGGCAAAACGTGAGTAGAATGATTGCTTTGTCCCGATTGAGCAACGCATTAGGTCTTGAATCATTTAAACCTGCTCGGAGAACCAAAATTGACGGAAGCCTTTGAAGCCAAGTGATAAGCATTTGATAAACGACATCAACATTGAAATGCTGAAGGTAAGAGGAAAGAGTTGCCCAACGATGAGTCAACCCTACAGCAGTCCGTTTCACGAAAACAAAACGTGCATAGACCGCTGGCCAAGCAATAGGACGAAGATCATGATCTCAACACTGGAACACCCACTAGTCCAGGTAATTTGAGGTACGATGCCAGTCAACGGAGCCGCTGGGCTACATTTTCTGCCTTCTGGATGTACCAGAAATGGTCAAAAGTACGTCGGACTCACTTGAAGTATATGACCATTTATAAAAAATGAAAAAACAAAAAACAAACAGAAAGTGAAAACCTTTGAATGGTACGGAAATACCCCAAACTTGACCCGATGGAAAAATTTTAGATCATTGTGGGAGAGAAGCAGCCATCACGTGCCAAAGTCTTAGTTGGGATGAGTAAAGAATATGGATACAATTCATGGATTGTGCATATTTACGTAAGCCATTAGTAATTTGTAAAAAAAAAAAAAATAGACAACTTAAATGATGTTTGGAAGGGTTGATATCATGGTTGTATTGAAAAAATGCTGAGTGGTCTTAAACTTTTGGGAAGCCATATATGTATATAATAAAATGCAATTTATAATTCTTACACCCCCCCCCACATATATATATATATATATATATATATATATATATATATATATATATTTGAAATATAAATTGCGTTCCATTACGTAGAAACTTATTTGAAATGATATCCCGTCATTTCACGGTTGACGTAGAAAACATAAATAAAATAAATATTTAAAGAAAACGGGGCTATTCGATTTGCTATTGGTTGACACTGGTGCCAGACGAAATATAGTTCCTAATAAAAATGTCACTACGATCATCACACGCATACACATGCACACACACACACACACACACACACACACACACATATATATATATATATATATATATATATATATATATATATATATATATATATATATATATACCTGTATGTGTGTGTATATACCAGCAACTACACACCAGTGTTTAGAGACGCGTTAAATACAATTGGAGAACTTGAGTTAAATATTGAGTTAAGACCTGTGGGAGAAAATTTTACTTACTTTCTCTCATTTTCATGTTTTTCCAGTTTACTAGCCCTTCAAAATTTACCGAAATCTATCAGTTTTGGGAAAAGATATGTCCTTTTTACAATGTAGCTGTGATGCTGAAATTCACCCTGACTTTCTATAAATCATAGATGACCTGGAACGTGGATTGCTCCTTCAGGGCTAATACCAGTTTGGTAGAATCTTTTGTTAAGGAACTAATCCTGAACTGTCAATAAAAGAGGTTTATCTCAGAGCAGAAACGATAACCCTAATTAAACTTTGATCCAAACCTAGACATAAGAATAAAACATAGACACAATTTAAGTCACGTAGTCGTTTTCCACATGCGAACTACTAACGCAAAAAGTGATTGAATGAATTCCGAATTTTTAGGAAAATTAAGTTCTTAGAGGTGCTACACATTACTGACTGGCGTTTTAATGGAATCGCTATAAAATATCATTTGCCTGCTAATGTTGCCATGTCTTTCCCCGGGCATCACCAGGTATCCCAGCTAACACACACACACACACACACACACACACACACACACACATATATATATATATATATATATATATATATATATATGTATATATATATATATATATATATATAGTGGAAGAAAGAAAGCCAACAAGGAAAGTATTTCTTTTAACGTTGACATTATTATAACCTGGCCACGCTGTTATTACCTTCCTGACAGGTGATAACGATTTTTCATGGGCACTTCCATGTGTCACACAACACTAATTGGCAGCTTGTGACAAGGTTCCCTCAAAGTGCGCACTGAATAACCCACGAGTCAGCAACACATACTAAAAGCGTCAAGCATTTCCTTCCAGTATCTCCTTGATATCAGTGAACTAATTCTTCTATATTTATGTCCTTGAGATCTTTTGTTTGTCCACGGCTCAAAATAATCCCTATGGCTCCCAAAGATATATATATATATATTCGTTCCAATTTTATTAATTATTCATTATTTCGAGTCAGAGTTCACTTTTTCTAAGAGTGCGTTTTATTCCCTCACGTTCCGAATAAACTCGAAACACAACATCCTATAATCATATCCGTAACAATAAATTGTGCTTGGGTGACACTTTAATTGTCGAAGTATTAGACAGTTTCAAGAGTACAATTGTGTATACCAAACGTTTCACGTAGCCAGAATAGTGATGTTGCTATGCAACTGAGGCAATACAGACACAACGTATATATTTCATTTGCTCCTCGATGGAGTTTGTAAAGAGACATTATTTTATATCTGAACTGTATGACAGTGGGTTCCGGTCAGTTGAGTCAACAGTTGGTTGGAGTTTCCTTCAATTTGAGACAGAATTTGAAAATTACATCAAATCAAGTGATGCTTAAAATTTATCCTTTGCTCATCTGGGTCTTGCAGCAATTTATTTGGTAGAATGGGGAAAAGAAAAACTGATATTTTAGTTTATCATTGCTGATTTGATGTTTTACTGGTTTCTTTCGGACAGCATCTGTTGTATAGCTGTTCTGAGCCACTTTAGAATGGCACTGGTCACTTAGCAAGAGGACATGACGGCAGATGGAGCAAAAAGAACCCTAAGATATTTGTGTTCATGGGTTAGCAAACACACCAGAAAAAATATCAGGAACCAGATTTTGGGATGAGATAGAAAGGTTTCTGGAGTTCTGATGTTCGATGTGACAATCAGGAAGCAATGCACATGTAGATAGATTGTAACGTTGTAATGAGCAAGATAATTCTACAGTTCGACTCTTCTCAACATCTTCAGTTGACTTTATTTTTCTACGGTGACAAGAACGACAATTTCTGACAAATTTATAACTTAAATTCCCCTACCGTGATTTAAAATCACAACCAAGTGAGTCGTGGCCGGTTTTCTTACCGACTAAGCAAAGCTTTTAAGTCTTACATATTTACGAAATTCATCCCACATATACTGAAAGCTTACATCATTCTAATAAATAAATACATTTATACCAGAGCAATATATTTTTTTTATGATTTTCCTCTGCGTTCTTTCCTTTTCATATATAATCAGTCTGTGTCATCTAAGGGTTCATCCAAGAAGCTAGCCCATGTATCTTATTACCAACACTGACCACATATTCGTTTCTTTTATCAACTTTTTGCTATTGAGTTTACTTCCTAATATTTTTCTTATTCTTTTGATATATTTTCTCTATTTTCTCTTCTATTTTTCCAGTGTTATCGAGTCATTTCCGGCAAGACTAGGTATTTATATTGGCCATGTGTGGTTAATGCTCTTGTAGTTTTGTTGTCCGGTAAGTCGGTTCCTTCTATCACTGCAGGTTCCCTCTGTGTATTATTTGGGATTCCAAGTTCTTCCCTATTATTTGCTAATAGTTTCATATTCATATACATGAACTGGTTGACTTTTCTCTTTGTTTTGGGGAATTGGTATCCTTAGCTGTTTTCAAGATTCTGTTTAGTGGCATCATGGTTAGTTCATATAGTAGTGAGGACAGAAAGTCTGTCTGCAAAATTCTCGTTTTCATACTTACCTCTGCAATCCATACTCCTGCAGCTGCCAAGTCTGCTTGCAGGTTATTCATAGGATTATATATGAATCTCACCATTGATTCGATAATCTTGAGTATCCTAAGGCATTTCAGTATCCGACTATGAGGGATCATATCATATGTTTTTCTTTAGTAAGATCCATCCCATTGTAACATTTCATCCTCTCCTCCTTACTTTTTTCAAAATTATCTGATCGATGAAGAGTCTTTCGTTCCTTTTGTTCATTCTCAGCATCCCTTCTGTTCTAGTAAAAGACTTAATTTTTTCGTGAAAGTATGTATATATTCTCGATGAAACATTTCCCACATCAGTGGTAAGCATGTAATTGTTCTGTAGTTGCTTGCGTGACCTTTTTGAATGTCATTCTGGATGACGGTTGATCTGCCTCATCATCCCCTCTGACACCTCGTCTTCATCCAGGCAACTGTGAAGTTAGTTTATCCGTCTGTCATTTTTACTGAATTTCTCCGTCTTATATCCATTGATCCCATTAAGTCCTTAGCGCTTTCAAGTTGACTATTTTCGGAAAGTGCTTTTTAGTGTAGTTATATTCAACTTTATTCTTTCTCTCTTCTCTATGTCCTGACGCTCTCCTCTGATGTTATCAAACAATTTTAGTCATGTATTTTTGGGCATTCCAATCCGTCGTTCAAAAAGTTCATTGTATCTGTGGTGTCTGGTTTTCAGATTTCTTTCTCCCCCATTCAAGTCTTGGTAAAACTATTCCCTGTTGTTTTGAAAAGCATGGTTTTGTGTGTATTGGGCAATTCTTTGTCTATATCTCATCAGTATCATCCACGATCTTGTATAGGTACTGTTCATGTGCGAAATATCTTTTAGTGATAATTTGTCTCTTGGTAGTTGGGAGATCTATTTTTCTAATCTCATTTTTCTCGTATTTTTTTTTTTGTTCTTGTCGTTCGGGGTTTCTTCCTGTGTGGTGAGTATGTCTGTTTCAATTTGTCCACCAGCATATATATATATATATATATATATATATATATATATATATATATATATATATATATATATATATAGATATATAGATATATAGATATATATATATAGATATAGATATATAAGATGTTGTTGAGCTCTGTTTTGTTGATAGTTTCAATATGTTGTAAAAACTGATTGACTTGTTCAGTGGCATCTTTTAATTTTTCCCAGTCCTCTCCCCGAAAGGGTGGCAGTGGTTTTTCTTTGTTTTACATCGATTCTTCCGGTGTTTGTATCTGGGATTTTTCTCCTTCTGTTGATGTCTTCGTCTCATCTAAGACTAACATTTTATCTGGAATTTCGTTCAAATCTGTTCCTACTTCGTCGTTTATTATATTAATTTTTGGAAGTATCCCTTTGAAGGAAATTCTTGCAACAGTTGCCTAGAGACTGGGTGACTGCAAGTCCCCTCAGGTCTCCAACCCGACTTTTCATAATCTCATAGTCCACAGCAGTAGTGTGGTTTATAGTTTCACACCAGTTACTCGGTGGTTGTTGCTGAAAGCTGAGTGACAATAAGTCTCCTCAAGTCTTCAGCCCTCTTTTCATATCTCCTTCACCTATCACAGTGGTGCTGTGGTGTTTTTTCTTTCATCCTCACCCGGTTAAGCGACTGTTAAGCGACTGGGGGTCGTATATCTCATATTTCTAGCCCTCTTCTCAGCATTTGTGCAGTCCCCAGGAATGCAGTGGACTGTATTGTCTCAACCCTTCCTTTTATCCCCAGTTCTTTCAATCTCACAGTCAGTTTCTTTGGCACAGTTCCGAGTGCACCTACTATCAAAGGTACTACCTTAACTTTCATTTATTATTATTATTATTATTATTATTATTATTATTATTATTATTTCATCAGTAATTTGATTGTCTCTATTTGTACGATTGTCTTGATCGTCTTAGTTTTTCCTTGTATTTTCGGGGTTACACAAATCGAACATTATGCGACGGGAACTTCAAATCACGATTCGGCAAGTAACAAAGGACCAAGCCAGTACTTTCAGATTTTTAATAATTCATTAACATGACTCTACCAGAAATACCAATCTAGCACAATAATGTCCGATACTAGAACGCTCCATGTTTAGACTTTGAAATGTGGCATTGTACTCTTCCATGTTTGCTGGTTACTCATCACATTTATCCTGCATAGAGGGAACTCTAGGGTTCATAACTACAATACTAACTTATGCAATATCATTGAAACCTATCTGCAAGTAATAGGATAAAGACGGAACGCTTGAATGAGGATGCAAATAATGGGTTTTATTTAGGCGGGCATATTTGTTCAACGAAAGGTTTGGCCCATAGGCAGGGAGGTGGACAATAAAGAAAGGTAATAAAATTTATTATGAAAATAATGTCCGATTTGCTACGTAAGTCTTTGTGTAAAAAATTATATTTATGAGCAATAGTCTGGAGAATGTATTGGAATTATTATTCGCGGTCGTCATGGTTCAGCAAATATTCAGAAAAATTCTTACGAATAATTATTTGTCTATGATAAGAAAAAATACAGACTATCTTATACAACGTGGATGGGTTACATATTCAAATCCATGAACGGATGTACGTTCACACTCAAATGTATTGAAATTATATACCACCCAACGAGGGCAAATTTGACACTAGATGGGTTTAAAGTTGTAGTCCCTGCAGTGTGGGTAATGATAAAACTACCTAACCCCTCGCAAAAAGTATCAGAGAGACGTCAGTGCGAGCCCGACAATCTGCTGCCGGCGGCAACTGATCCCCCGAGACCGGACATGCTTTACTTTTTCGAGACTACTGGGAAAACTCTGAGCCAAGTAAGTATTTTTATTCAAATGTATGTTTACAATCTAACATGCTTTCAACGTACATAATCATCATCATCATCATCAGCCCTTTGTGATCAGTTATTGGACATAGACTTTCCTGAGTGTTCGACCTTGGGCGTCGCGGCGCCAATATCGCTAGAACCTGTTGTCATCTGCCACATTTTTGCATAAGATCCTCGTTGTGAGCCGTGATATCCAGCGGTTGTCTGACATTCTTGCAACATGGCCTGCCTGTTGCCATCTGTGGTTTCTAATGGATCTAATGGTATCTTTATATTCTTTTTTTTCCTTTTGCTCATATACCGTGCCATCCTGTGACATATCAGTGTAATGTTAAGCATCTCTCTCGTGCACATTGCATGATTCTTAGTTTGAGAGCCAATCTTCCAGTCTGGTTCCATGTTTTAACACTTTATGTGACTATGGGAAGGACGAATTGGTATATTGACGTTTTTTTTCAAAACTGATAAGATATTTTGTTCTTGAATATCAAGTTTGCTCTGGGGCGATTCTTCATTAGATTTCTTTTTCTTTGAGAATTTCATCAAGATTTGTTGTTTGGACTGCTTTCTTCCACTCAGAATTGTCGATTTTGATTGTTGAGTCTCAATTTCTATATATCACCCAAAGTAGGCTTATTCTCACGTTCTCATGTGTATAAAAAAGCACACACACACACACACACTCACACAAAATCTACTTATATAATGAACAGCGTGATTTCTTTTGTCCATAACAACGGACTCTCCCACTTGGAAGTAAAAATATAGCTAATAAAAATATCTCAAACCCATAGTTTGAAACGATGGACTCTTCCACTGGAACAAGTTCAGCTGTTTTTTTTTTCTAAAATTCAACACATTGAAACCAAATATATCAATGAATGTTTTCACTGGTATTAACATGAACTCATATGATATGTCATTTGTTCGTTTATTTAAAGGCCAAATAAAGATAAAAAGTTCTTGTGCACACATATGTAGGTGTATGTATACATTATATATACTTTTACATACGTAATATTTGTTAGTATGAGTAAATCCTTACTTACATATCTATTGAAGTGAACTGACTATGTTGTTTCACCAGTTCATCCGGCTTTTATCAGAAAAATGTTACACAGATACAAGCGTCTGTTATATAGAGTCCATGACTGGTTGTGAGGGAGGGTCAAATGATTATTGATTGAATTAAATGGATATTACAAATCTATCAATCTATCTACCGATCTATCCATTCATCAATCTGACTCAACCTCTCCATCTATCTATCCAAGTGTACGTAAACCTGAACGGAGTTAAAACTCGCTTCAGCGATTACATTTTCTTGTGCTGACAACCGTTAGGTCACCAGCACCTCCGAATGCGTTAATCGGGCTGATATTTTCATTCTTGTTTCTTTTATGTCTCATCTTTTCGTCTGAGGTTTCTTCAGCCATATCTAGGTGGTAATATCATCAAGTTGCTTTGATTTGTAAATGTTTGTAGAAGTAAATTACCTTACCTGAATTTAAATTACTTTCGGCAGTCAGAGCTAGAAGCATCTATAAAAGAAAAATAGGTCTGAACTGTAGAATTAAAAAAACGAGGAAGGCTGATAACGTATCGGGCGTAGTTTTATGTTTAAAATACTGGCATTAGGATACAAATCCGAATAATCTGTGGATTTACTTATGATGATACTACTCTTAGTCGAAGTGCAGCTGAAAACCAAGTTATTCACTCATCTAGGCAAGCCAAGAATTCTATAAAAAACAAGAAAATAAACTCTTCATTATAACATCCAACATATGCATTGCGTACGCTCTACTCAAATATATGGAACAGTAACACGCATATTTAAGGTGAAGACTGATAAATAAAAAAGGTATCTGTATCTCGAAGATTATTTTGTCTTCAACCTTTTTTATTTTACCGTTTTTTTTTGGGGGGGGGGTCAGTGGATAGGTGTATAGGAGCCCTGATTTTCCAGAAAGCCTGGAACAGTATCAGAAGTATCATTGTCTAATCAAAAGCCAGAGAACATACATGATCAGTCTGATATGTGGGTTATGTAGTTCGTTATGATGAAAAAAGTGTATTCGTAGGACTCTATACTTCAACTCGGTGCACCGTGAGTGAAAGCCAAGAACTCAGGATGCATAAGCCATATATACCTTTCGTATTATAGGGATACCCAATTTTAGCACAATTATCATACCCTACATACTTTCATCAGTTAGAACATTCATCTGTCATCATCATCATCATCATCATCATCAGTCTTTTAGCGTCCATCGTTGGACATAGACCTTCCCAAGGATTTGCCACACTTCTCTATCATGGGCGTCACGGAGCCAGTACTTCCTGAACTTGTCTAGCTTGTCTCTCCATCTAACGTTTTGCCGGCCTCGGTTGCGCATGTGGTCTCGGGGAATCCATGTTGTGAGTCGTGATGTACATCGATTGTCTGCCATTCTTGCAACATGGCCAGCCCACCGCCATTTGAGATTTTTTATGGATTCTATGATGTCTCTAACTCTTGTCTTTTCTCGGATGTACTGTGCTGTTTTGTGGTCTCTCCATGTGAGGCCCAGCATTATTCCTTCATGTGCACGTTGCATGGTTCTCAGCTTACGGGTCTGTCTTTTGGTTAACGGGGGCCATATGGTCCTTGTGGTGACCATGGAAAAGTTAAAGAGGGAGCATAAACTGAAATGATAGTAAATCAATTTTTGTATCCCTGTCTGAAACGTATTTCTGGAACACAAGAAGAGCTCGTAAGGGAGTTGGGACAAAAAAATTTGGAAATGGCTGATCTAGTATGCTCTCTGGTTTTAGTATAAACAATCTTGCTTTGAATCTTGATAGCAGATTTTCAGAACTATCAACATTACCACCTTTTTAGGAAAAGGATTTAACGCATAGATGCTGAAGATAAAAACGCAATTACATATCCTTTGATTCTCTGTCACGCAGTGTGCATTGATTGCTTTAACGTGACGATAGAATCAGGAGTCGATGATAGTTAAGCGTCATACACCACATGGCTTTCAGTAAGTCCGGCGAGTCATAAAGATAATAATAAAAAAAAGATTTTGCACGTGTACACAGAGTAAAGATAACAGAAGGTTTAACAATAGCTTGATGTAAAAGTCTTTATTGTCTTAGTATTCGCATTTCCTTTTCAATAATTCGCAGTTAGCTTAGCATAAGCCAAGGCAAAGGGCGTAGGCTGTGATTTCATACAAAGCAGGTTTTTTCGTATACCATGGTAAATTGATATGGGCGAGGCTTTCTTCAGTGTCATATTCAATACGAACTACACACATAGACACCACACCCAACCAGAAATTGGTCGATTTATTGATCAGCCTTGGTTCCTTTCTGCTGTAGCTGGATTGGAGTCATTAGACCCTTTCACTGGATTAGATGGTACATAGTAAATATTTGGGAAAGATTTATAACATCCACTCTGAATACTTATTTTGTGTTAATGCATTGTGAATCTTCAGCAGATGCATTGTTTCGGGTGAGTTCAGGGGCTCCGACGTTATAGCTTTTTTCCTCTTTTTTTTTTTTTGACACGCTTATTATTGGGAATATATTGACTCTTTTGTGACATTATAAAAATTTTCATCAATCATATCGATTGGAAACTAAAGATTTATCACTCGAAAAATATCCCGAAAGTTGCTACTGATAAAATAATTACTGAAGCAAAAGAGACCATATTCTCTGACAAAAATAAGATAGTCTACCCTTCCATGGTATTGCAAGATATCTCGATGAAACTAAAACAGTTTTAGAGGTGCAGAGTGGCTAAACGGTTATCAACAAGGACAACATGATTGGCAAACTGATTTCAAATTTTGGTCGCGGTTACTTACGTTCTCTTCACACTAATGCTCTCGGGGAAGGCTGTCATCAATCTACTTCTCCCCTAGCTAAAGGTAAATATCAGGGAAGTTGGGGCCCTTTGGCCCTGTAATGCACTTCATCTCTTCCTATTAGTTGAACATAAATTGACACAAAAATAGCCAACCCAGACATTCAAAGGCTCAATCAAATTTTGCACCCCCTCCAAGTTGTGACCCTATCTGAGAAAATCACTACAAAATGAATACACCAGTTTCTCCATGGGGAACTGACTTTTTGATGTGTTGAAGTTAAGGTACATAGGAAATTTGGTACTGACCTTTAGTGAACTCTGAAGGCCAATTCAAGGTCAGGTCAATTCAAGCGTTTTCAAAAAAGGTCAGATTTGGCACTTTGAGCTAACCTACACTAAGATAATGGATGAAACTTACTCTCTGAATATCTGTAAATCATTCCAAAAAGACATTTCCATAAGAGGAATTACATCCTTGATCCAGGAAGCAATGTAGATCATGTTTGGTTTCTCTCAAATGTAGTTGCCTCTCGTCAATGTCAATTTTTATTTATCAGAAGGAAAAAAAATAGATTTAAACTCAAGAAAACTCTTTTTTTGTTGAGAATATTTTCTGTGTGTGGATGAAATTCTGTTTTCTTCTCTTTTTAAATTTTTTTCATTTTATTTCAATAACATCTTCATCAAAAGTTATAAAAAAGATTTAAGTCCATGGATTTAACAACTTTTCTGGGAAGAAGAATGGAGGAGGGTCTGATTGAAATATTCAAAATAATCAATGGACTTTTTAAATATGATACACCATTCTTTAACATCGCTCTTTGAACTGGAGATATATTGACAAGACTGATTTCAAAAACTAAATCTACTGAAGAATTAGATAATTATTCTTGATAGGGTAATATATTTTTGAAATTAATAGACTAATCCCGTTAAAAATAGCCCTAGCGTACTGAGTTTTAAAATAGCTAAGTGTAGATCTCATGGAAAGAGCATGAATTTTCAAGGACGTTTTGAATCTGCCAGATGAGATTTTCAAGAGTGTCAGATCTGTGAATTGTGTTAAATTGTAGATGTTGTTTTCTTTTAAGTACATTTTAATATGTTTTTATGAATTTCGTATTCACTTTGAAGTTGATATGCAAATATTGTGTATAGCTGTAGATGCCCCAAGAGGCATAGTGAAATAATAAATAAATAAACAATTCGAATTCAAAATGATTAATCTTCCACTTTGAGGAAATAATGAATGTTTCCACAAATAAAGTAATTACTGAGGCGAAAATGTCCGATTTCTTTGTTTAAGACCTACTTTTTTCGGCTTGAAAACATAATCGTGAGTCATGGACACTTGAATAAAAGTTGCTCAAAACCCAAACACTAAATTCTCAAAAGAGTTAAATGATAAAAAGAATAAACAATGCAACGTCACTTTCCCTTTAAAACCTCTCGGAAAAGCAAATAATATTCGTTGCTTCATCATTCCTTCTTTTTGGACAAACGATGTGTTGTAGAAGTTGGCATAAATTATGATGTTTGAAAAGATAAGCTTTTAGCTTTGAAGAAAGAAAACGTAAGCGCGGGATTTTTCTTATTCATATTCAAAAAGACTTGTTTAAATTGCATTTGCAGGTGCGCTGCCGTTAGTTGTGTATCATGAAGGGAAAATGAAAAACAAAACAAAACGGTATATTTAGCTGGCATTCAGCTGATTCCTATCTATATATCCTTTTTAGTTTAGTCATATCTGACTCCCTATCAATACAAGGGATAACTCTAAGAGATGGAAAAAAGATTAACATGGATTAGGGGAAATACACGAGTGAACGGCATTATACACATGATTAGGCAACAAAAATGGCGATGGCGGGACACTTAGTAAGAAGGGATGACAACAGTTGGAGTACAGAGCTAAATGATTGGTGCCTATGGGACAGTAAACGCAGTTGTAAAAGATCAGACACATGATGATGGAATGAGATAAAAAAGTTTGCTGGTAAGCCATTACAAAGGTTAGCGCAGTTGCGATCGTCATGGAAGGAAATGGGAAATGTCTTTGTCTAGATGTGAAATTACAATGGTTGCTGTTGCTTCTGATGATAATAATTCCAATCTATCTATCTATCTATCCATCTAACTATCTATCTATCTAACTATCTATCCATCTAGCTATCTATCAATCATCAATCTATCTTTCCATCTATTTATCTATCCATGTATCTATCCACCCATTTATCTATCTATCTATCCATCTCTCTGTCTATCTATCTATCTATCTATCCATCTATCTATCTATCTATCTATCTATCTATCTCTGTTCATGATTATCTATCTATCAATGTATGTATGTATGTATGTATGTATGTATGTATGTATGTATGTATGTATGTATGTATCAATCTATCTATCTATCTATCTATCTATCTATCTATCTATCTATTTATTGTTCACCCTTTCAATGCATTTGTTCAAACCCTCCTGACCTTTCCCCAATCATTTTTATAGTCGGTGATGAAGGTAGTAATTTTGATAATCGTCTCCGTACTTTCTTTTCCGTCGATGGACACATTTTCATTTTTCTTTTCTTCTTCTACTTTTTTTTTATCTGCCCATACCTTTTTTGATATATCTCAGATTGCTGCTATACATTTAGTTAATCCAGTTATAAATTATATCATACTTATCCTGTTATATATCCTGTTAATATATATTTGATATATATCCCAAGCCTGTTAATTACACTTTCCTCGTGTCGATCCAGTACCGTCATCTCTATTTCGATAGTCACCCGTTTCAACCTGTTAATATCTATCTGTTGGTTGACATTAGATTTCCTGTCGTATAATTCTGATAAAAAAGTAGATAATTCTGTTAGTAAAGACTACTTTTAAGACACTTTTGGTTTTCGAACAAAAAGTTGGAGCTGTTTTTGTTTTTTCTACATTTAATTGCTTCTTTTCTCTTTAATATCAATCCCCGTTTCTTTGGTATATACCATTTTACATTTTATCTCTTGCTGGTAATGTGGTATTTTGAAAAAAAAAAATTCTCGTACTTTTACACGGTTGGCTCAATTAGAATCGTTACTCTATTTGAAACAGAGTTACGAATGTTGTCAAAAAAGTTCATGAGAGTAAATCAAATTGATAAGAATAAAATCAATGTATTTGCACACGCAGGCTCAATGCATTGCTCATTAAATAAAAGATACAAACACAAAGGTAAACACACATAGAGATACGCCCGAGTTGAATGCTTCTCTCATACTGTTTCCCTTATCTTTTGTTCTTGAATCGAGTAAAGTTTCATTTTTCGAAACATGAGAAAAATCAACAATTTTTGCCCAAAAGGAACGTATTACATGAACGGGTAAAGTTTTATTCGAGTGTACAAATTTGGGGGTGAACCAATTGAGACTTTCATACGTGCATTGCAAGAACAGACAGAACATTGTGATTACCTGAGGAAAAAAAAAACGATCAAATAAGAGATCGTTTAGTAATTGGTTTGTAAGATAAAGAACTGGTGGAAAGATTACGACTAATTCCCGACTTGAAACTTGGAAAAAAAGCGACGTAGATGGCCAGAAGTAGAGAGCAAATACAATCCCAGATGGAAGAGGCACAAGCGAAAGTAATTGATGAAGTTAGAACTACGAGGAAATCACAAACATTAATTTAGAAAGAAAGGAAAGAATCATTCAAGGAAATACAGGAACAGAGGATGTGACAGATGTAATGGAATACTTAAATTCAAAAATTGAAGGAAAGAAATGCATAAAATGTGATAAACCGAATCAATTTGCCGTAGTCTATTAGGGAGAGAAAAAAACGGTTAAAATCCAAGCCCAATGAATGGATGAAGGGAACAAACATTTTGGCGGTGAACTAACGGAAAAAAGATAATTGGAATGCTAACAAATTTAAATATTTGCAAGTTGACGGTTAAATTTAGAATTGATACTGGAGCATATATGAATGTGATTACTTCTCAAACATACGAGAAACTTCGATAGAAACTTTTGTTAAAACATGCAATGGCATTTTTACAAGTGAAATTTTTCTACTAGTACGGGAACTAAAGGAAAATATTACGCTGTTGAGATATGCGTATTGAACTGTGCGAGAGCAAAAAAGTTATTATTGAGAGATAGTGCATAGCAGATGAAATTAGACCCGAAAAGGTGGATGTATTAGAGGCGACCCGGTGAAAATAATGCAAAAAAAGGATGCTAAATCTTACTGTCACAACAGCGAAGAGGATACCATTCCCAATACTTCGTAAGGTTAAGGAAGAATTGATCTGCCTCAAGAGAGAAAGAATAATAGAAAAAGTGACTTAGCCAACTGATTAGTGTGCTCCGATCGTACATGTTCGAAAGGAAAACAGATAAGTTTGTTTATGCATGGATTTCGAAAAATTGAATCTAGCAGTAAAACGTGAACATTATAGGCTGTCGAATGTAGACGATATTTCGTCAAAAATAGATGGAGCGATTTTTTTCCCCGAGCTACACGTTACTAGTGGGTTACATCAGATTCCATCAAAGGAAGACAATTGCCGCTTATATTTTTCATTACAACCTTTAGGAGATACTGTTTTGGAACACTACCCTACTGTATATCATCAGCGCCCGAAATATTCCAACAAAAAATGACGGAGTTTCTTCAGAACGTTTGAGGAGTTGAAATAATCATCGATGATGTTTTGATTTATGGGAAAACTATAGAGGAACACGACGGGAGACTTAAAACTGCTCTGGAAATATTACAGAAAGCAAGTATCAAATTGAACAGAGAAAAATGTCTATTCAGAAAGACTCGATTAGAATACTTTGGACGTGTAATAGCTGAAGATAGCGTTCAACCCACCCAGGAAAGACCAGAGTCAGTACAAGAGAAAGCTGCTCCTGTATATCTAATGGAATTAAGATTTTATAGGCATGGTAAGGTACATAGGAAGACTTTCATCAAATCTGTCGGGAGTAATTTAACCAAGGCTGGAATTATTGAAAAAAGACACTTTATGGTTGTGGGGTCATCGAAAAGGGGGAAAAAAACATTTAAAGAAGTAAAAAAGAAATAATAATAATAACTCATGCACTAATTTTTTCTCTTTCAAACAAAAACAACAATGATAGGCACAGACGCGAGAAATTTCGGTCTTGGAGCCGCATTATTTGAAGAAATTGATGGTGAATTAAGAGCAGCAGCATCTGCGCCTCGTACACTCGTACAATAGTGCAGAAAAGAACTACACTGGAATTGAAAGAGAATGTTTAGTAACTGTATGGGCGTGCCAAAGAATTGATGGATATATTACAGGACTCAGGTCTATCAAACTTCTTACAGATCACAAACCACCAGTGCCATTGATTAACAAGTGAGATGTGAATAACCCACCATTAAGACGTCAAAGACTTCCAATGAGACTCTGGAGGTATAATACTATTGCAGAGTCGTGCCCCCGGAAAGACATCAGTTGTACCTGATACACTGTCGAGAAGTCCTCTACCAGAAACTGAGAGCCATGAGAATTATTCATAGGCTGCGTGGCAAAAACCATACCGGCATCCGACAAGAGATTAGACGAGATAAAAAAAGGTGACGAGACATTACAAAAAGTATTGCACATTACATTAAATCGATGGAGAGATTAAAAAGAAAAAAGAAAAAGAAAGACCAAAGGGAGGCATGAGGCCATATATTCCAAATCGAAGTAAACGTTCAGTTCACATAAATTTACTTTGGTTCCAGGATAAAAACATAATTCTGGAAATACTTGAACCTGAATTATTAAAGACTCTTTGATGGTCATTTCAGGATAAACAAATGTGGAGAAAGAACGAAGGTTTTGATATGAATACTGGATATTTGAAAAAATGGAAGAACATATAAAGAAGTTTACATTTTGAAATGATGATAAGCCAGCAAATGTGGAATAGAAACATATACTTATACTGATTCTGGGAGGCCCTTGGTAAATAATTGGTATGGACATTTTTTACATAAAGGATGTCATTGATTATTGTTTAAGATACATAAGAATGGTAAAAGTCGGCCCTATGACTACACCATGTATCATTGGGAAGCTACAGTAGGTTTTTTGCTCAATAGGTACTACCGAATGAAGTCATAAGTGACAACGAGGGCCAATTTTCAAGCTTTGCTTTCAACGAATTTGCAAAAAGTATGGTTTTCTTCATATTACTTCAAGTACTCTCTGCAAATGGAGGAGTAGAAAGTTCTATCGAGATGACAAAATGAATTTTAAAACAAAATACCTTTCAAGCTTTGATGGCATATTGAAGTACAACAATTCAAACAACGGATTTGAGTCAAACAGAACTAAATATGAGTAGGAAAATACGAACCATGTTACCAGAAAACCAGGAAAATTTCAAACCGACATGGCCTGATATGGTGTTGGTCAGAGAAAAGGACAGACCTACAAAGGCCAAAATCATTAATGATTTTAACAAACCACGTGGCGCCAGGAAGTTACCATACTAAAACCGGAGGACAATGTCCAAATAAAATCCGACCGAGAAAAAAGTATGTACTGAAAGAATAATTACTACAGCAGTCTCTAAGAAAAGATCATATAGCAAGGTGTTTTCAAAAGAAATAGAAGACATATTAGGTTAACAGGCCTTGAAAATAGACCATGTTTAACAGATTAACCAGGTATTGGTTACTATACTGATGTAGACAAAATAACTTTAAGGAAAAAAGAACTGAACGAACCGGATGTGGTTGAATAATTTTGAAACCTGGACATTTCAAAGACTTTACCAGCGAAAGAAAAAAGGAAAAAAAAATGCCGTCACACAGTTATGCTGTTTTGACTGCTAAAAAGAAAATGATGTAAGTTTGACTTGCAGAAAAAAAACCAACATAATTTCGGATAAAGATAAAAAAAAACAAATTAAATATTTGGTCAAACAAATGTAATAAAGAAAATATTTATTCTCCAAGATAAGGAGATATTACATAACATGATATCATCATGACGTTTATGGTAATTCTAATCGTTAGATATAAATGATAGTATTGTTGTTCTGGTTGACCCATGGTGAAGCGTATTATTGGATTGTCTGTAACAGTCAGTCTAAACAGTTTAGTAAATACTTTATCTTTTCCTGATATCATTTAACCATTACTCGGACCATGAAATCCTTAGGAAGGTTTTTATTTTTATTCTGGAAGTACAAAATCGTCGGGGAACTGACATTACTCTCTTTTAGATATCAAGATTTACTGGAGGATTTTTCTCTCTCTGGTTCCAAAATCGACGATGGAGATTATTTTCTCTCTGACTCTGGAAAATTCTTGGATCCGCCACAAAATGCAAGCACATTTTCCTTATCTCATTGCCATTTTCCATGCAAATCTTCCAACAAATTTAAGAAAACTTCTGGAGATATTGTACTGTGAACAATGCAGTGGAGATGAACGTAGAATTTTTGAAATCATTACCCCTTTTTCCAGCAATTTTCCCCAATTTCTTAAGAATTCTGACCCCCCCATGTATAACATCATGTCTTGTCTTTTGAACTCTTTACCTTTTTGACATCAGCTACCTGATTTATTACATCAAACCGTAGTTGTGTACGATGGACGAATGAAAGGTCCAACGGAGCAGTATATATATATATATATATATATATATATATATATATATATATATATATATATATGTGTGTGTGTGTGTGTGTAAAAAACGTGAATTAGTCCTCTCACCAAAAATATTTAAAAAAAATTTTTTGTTCTAAACAGAAAATTTCAACAACATTATTTTATTAGAATTCATTGAGAACCTTTTTGCAGATAAAGTGCTGTGAACATATAACAACGATGCATAGGAGGTGAATGTGGAAAACTCCTGGATCCACACCTCTGAAAAATGTATTAGCCTTCCTTTAACAAAATTTCATTGGAACTAATTGAGAACCTTTGGCAGAAAAAAATCCTGGATCCGCCTCGATATGTACATTTTTATCCCTTACCCATTGTTCTAACTTCTGCAAAATTTAATTGAGAACTTTTGGAGATATTATGCTGCATATATGTAGCTACAATGCAATTGCAAGGAATCCCTTGATCCGCCCTCAAATGCAGACACTTCTCCTCAGCCCATTGCCTGAAATTCATTGATAACTTTTGGAAAATTTGGGCTGTGTACTTATAGCGATGATGTAGGGGGAGTGACTATACCTAGATCCACCCAGAATGTCAGCTGTTCTTCCTTAGACCATCGCCAATCCTTCCACCAAATTTCACTGAAATCTACTGAGAACTTTCGGAAATATTGTGCTGAATCTATACAGCTATGATGCAGGGGTAGCTGTGACCGTGGGATATTCGTGGACCCATTCCTAAAAGTAAACATTTATTCCTTAGCCCATGGCTCAACTTTCAACGAAATTTCATTGAAATTCGTTTTGGAATCTGGGTGATGACATGTAAACAAAAAGTAAAGGTCCGGTCCTGCAGTGTAACTGTATAGTTTATTAAAATCTTTGCGTATTAAAATATTATGTAGCAGATGGAAGCCACCTGGACCTATTTAATTCTCCAAATTAGAACATCCCGAAGATTCTAAACAGCCAAGACTAAAAATTTCTCCGTGAAATAAGAGGCAGGGACGAATGTCGTTGTTCGTTTTTGCATGGTGGACGCCTATGCTTAGTATGATATGTGTATAATCACTCCATACGCAAAAAATCTCGTATTTTTAACGGATACTATGCTAATTATTCTAGAATTTTCAATGTAGAAATGACTACTACTTAATTTTGATCTTAGTGTGTTTGCGTTGGGAAAATTCAGTAATAGGCTTGATTGTCTGAGATAATAGTTATGAATTTAGAAAAAAAAGAACCTGAAAAACATGAAACCCAGTCGGGTTAGTCACTCAACAGAAACCAACACGATACGGACAACTTTTAGCGTGATGCCTTGTTGAGGGTGATCAAATAAGAATTGGAAAAAGGGATGATCAATGAATAAGTTACTCCTCTTGCAAGAGAAAAGCGTTAACTCAGTCGGATATAATCTAAAGACCGATTCAAAATGAACTTACGTTTTACCAAAATCCTACTGAAACCAATTGGGATGGGAGCAAAAGAAATTTTCTTCAAGACATAAGGCGTGAATATTTAAATTTCCAGCCTGCTAGCTTTATTGGTGCGCATGATACATCCATACATACCAAGCCAGTCAGCTAGCCCGTCAACCAGTCAGCCAGACCAACTTGAAAACTGGAGAAACCTACATTGAACGTTCTGGCAATTGTTATGGTTGACGGTTTCTAACAATGGTCGTTTTCTAAAGAGCAACGATAAAACCACATGTCTGGAACAACCAAGTACTTACCTTTTCGACACAAAGACACATTGTTATTGGATTAGTAGATTGAGAGTAAAAAAGAAAGGCTCTTTATGTTCTCATATACAAGCAAGTGTTTTTTTTTAAATGTATTTTTGAAAAATATAACTTGATAATACCAAGACCTTACTCAGGATTCGAGAAAAGTGCAGAACATGAAAGTTAGTTTTGTGCCCATAATAGTAAGCAGACTTGGGAATGTGCTGAAACACAAAAATCAAGATTGGAAAAGTTACGAAATTCGAAGAAGAATTGACTTTGTAAAGACTACGACGTTGCTGGGGTCTGAGAAAATACTGAGGAGAGTGCTGTTGATTTGGGGGGACTTGGTGTCACTTTGTCTTCTATGAAAACCAACAGGCATCTTGAGTGAGCGCAGAAGAAATGCATGAATAATGATGATAATAATAATAATAATAATAATAATAATAATAATAATAATAATAATAATAATAATAATAATAATGATAATAATAATAATAATAATACACGTGTAGAAATTTAACAACGGTAACGATTAGAAATAGATCTTTCTTTTTAATACAACAAAATTTTACCTGCTTGTGAAAAATGAATGAGTGAATGAATGGTTTGGCTTCGCAAACAAAGATTTGGAGGAGAGATTACCACAGCAGTAGGGCGATAAACGACGTGGCTTATACGCCGATTCTCCCTCCAGATTAAACAATACGTCTTTAAAGTGAGGCAACCCCATCATTAAATACAAGGGTTAGCATGCTATGGCCCACCGAGGATTCCAAGGTCGTATGTTTGACACGAGTGTCGTTCTCCTAGCTGGTGAGCGCTTGTTGTACGGGTCCGCTGTCCTTTAGCAGGAGTATTCCAAAAGTAGGACTTGCCTGTAGTTGGACCACAGGGCGTGAAGTATCTGCAGTTAATAGATGCCGTAGTGTCTCTCTGAAGGAGAATCGAAACAGTAAAGGTCACTGCAACTTTAGGAACTAAACCTCCAAACAGTATGGCTATCTGATTACTAAAAGCTGATACTCAGGATAGTTCAGCTGTCTGCAACTTTAATCCCAGACGGTCCAACAAAGCAAATGTGCTCTGACTTCAGAGATCTCCTACCCCTGAGTATTGACCTGGTAGTGTAACAGCCTGGAACTCAGGTCTGAGTCAATATCCTAAAATAAAAGAAGCGATGCTGGTATCGTCTCCGTTTTGCGACGGGAGAAGATACTAACTTATGTATATATGATGGTGGTCATTGGACAATCGGAAGCTGAAAATTTAAGTGAAAAACAAGTGTGACATCGTAATTCTTTTTTTTTATCACGTGGATTGGCTTTTACGCATTTCGTAAGCTCCTACAGCCTTTTCAAAAAGACCAGGCTGTGGTTGAGGAGAAACTATATGGGGTTTACATATTAAAAGAATGAAATGTGGAAACAAGACTATTTTGTCTAGTTTTTTTTTCTGGTTGTTTAGTTGGAGAAAAAACAAAAGAATTTGTATCCGTGCCAGGGAGAAGTATAAGGAAGGTAAGCGAGCGGAAAAGTCTAATGAGAAGGGTCAGTTTTTAGCAATCTATTTTGTGTCACTATGGGAAGCGCTGATATCTAGCATTTCATATATATGTAGGAATATATTGTGAGGGATGGATTTGGGTATGTTGTTTTAATCATTTTGGTTGGCTGGCTGGTGGAAGTTTTTGCACATGTGTGTATGTGTCCTGTCCTGGGGTTAGTGTGTAGCGGCTAGCATGTGTTATCCCATACCTTATATACTACAATGTTTTGTTCTTTATATGGTTTTGTTTCAAAATAATGCAATTAAAAGGTTTGCAGTTTGGAAAGGAACATACTTCTGAGTTATGGTACTGCATTTGGATATAATGGCAGCCTCGAAATATCTGCATGTCGAACAGATTGACTCTTTGAAAGTTAGAAAACAGGGTTGTGTGCATTTAAAAAGCATTTGTCTTTTCGTCTAGTTTTCGAGCACTTTCTTGCTCGCTGGCTCCTTTCTTGGCAGGTCTCGATGTCTCTCTGATGTATATATGATCTCAATCCTTGCATGGTATTACTGCCAGCTTTGAGGTGTTGGTGGCAATATATATTTTCAGTTTGCTAAAGTGGGGTTTGCTAATGCAATGCACATAATAGTGGTGTTGTTATCTTCTTAATAAGTTTCAGTCGCATTGGTCTTATATGACTTTCTTTTGCATTGTGAATGAAATGTCGTAGGTACTGTCAGCAACATGTATGGAAATATGTATATACTCACACCTGTATGTTTATATATATATTTATATATATAAGTTACATATTCGTATACACACGTGTGTATATACACACATACACATGTACATATACAAATTCATATATAAATATATATGTATATGTATATACACATCTATATATGCACACATGTGCATATGTATACACACATACATATGTGCATATATACACATATGTATACATACATGTATATATACATTCATGCGTCTATGTATACAAGCGTGTGCAGATACATATGAACTCACGTGTATATATAAATACAAGTATACATATTCACATATGTGGATATATACTTATACATATATATATATATACATATATATATTTGTATATACATATACTAGTATATATATACACACACACATATATATGGATATACATAGACAAGAAAGCTTTAAACACTAAACATTAAAGGAAACTTTTTTTATGTCATTTCGGTCACTCATTTTCCAATATTTGTCCATGGTGTCTATGTAATTTTCTTCGGTGTTTTTCCCCGTTTCACGAATATTTGGTTATCAAAGTACAATGTATGAAATCTTTCTTGTTGGGGTTATCGGTTATATGAACATGGTACCCTAGAAATGTTGATCAAACACTACATCTCTTTCTTACAATATAGCTAATGTTATACATATCTTTTAAACGGGGCTTACTTATGTTTGCTATCCTTAAAACGTATCTAACAGTGAAGGATCAGTAAGTATAATAACAGACGTGACATGCTGTTTGTGTCATTTCTATTGAATGTTCACCCACGTGAATATTAAATCCGTTTTGTCAGTTTTGATCTCAGACTGCATGCAAACCAACTAATGATATCACGTTAAAGAATAATAATTATACAAACAAACTTCTTCGAGTTGATTCACTACCAACCTATTCAACCGAAGAATCTGACAATTTTCCCCACTAACCTTAAAATTAGTTTTTTTCAAACCGTATACCATAAAGTTCCCATCAATCCTTTTTTTACTTTTGATTATCAAATAAAGTATCTTTATATAAATTGTTGAAACGAAGATAAACCTCTTTATAGCGGGTAGTAACGCCTCAATAGGCAATCCAATTGATATACTGAGACAATTTGTTACATAGCAGATCATATTCGATCTCCCACCCCGCTTAACTACCTATCAGTGAGACAAATGGACCAGAACAAAATGTTTTCCCATTTCCATGGTTCCAATCAATACAATGATATGTCACACTTATAAAGACTGGATCCATCTCTTTTGGTTACCTAATTTCCCCAACTTTAATGAAAATTGGTTTATTTTAATATACATTATTCATTTATTCTATTTTCATACTCTTCTTAAAATATTATTCCATTTTCATTATGGTGAAGCTGATAAGTTCAAAAGAGATCAAAATTTGTAATCATGGTTTCATTAAATTATCTAAAAATCCCCCTAATTCTGCCCCCATGATTGACCATTTTTACAACTAAAGAAACAATTAAAGAAAAATTAATCTTATATATATATATATATATATATATATATATATATATATATATATATATATATATATATATATATATAAGTAATGTATACCTGAGCAGCAATCCTTCATTTCTGGGATAAACACCAGCTAAATAGATTTGTGGATGTGTGCATAATATTCCATTTCAATTTATACAATGAATTCTGCTCCATCTGTCTGTATGTATGGATAACAAGTACAAGCTCATCTATAGACGTGCAGAGACCTGACCATGATATACAATCATTTCACGATTTCTCGACAGTCTTTGAAATCACTTACTTTTTTCAGCTTCAGATCTATTCTTTACTTTAGTTTCTGCTTTTGATGCTGAACTTACCTCTTTTCTCATGCATTCCAATGTGCCGTAATTTTTTTGTACTTAATCGTCCTCCTTTGTACATTTACATGTTATTCCTTATTGATTTTACAGAGAATCTATAGTTTCTACTTTTTGCCACTTTGCTAGCACATCTTGCTAAAATGACAGTTTTTCTCCGTGGTTTTGTGGTCTGTCGTAAGTCTAATATCACAATTCAATTGTTGTCACGATCTCCTTTCCATGAAGGAGGATGCAGACTTTTATTCCACACGCTTTGTTGTACACACTGTAATAATTGTGAACCATTTTCTCGTGTTCCAGATTTATAACAATGCCAAAGAATATGTAATAATGGATGTTTTAATCTTTGCAATCTTTGGATTGTTGAGCAATATTCTCTGTTTGCACAACAGAGAATATTGCTTAACTTGCATCAACACGTGTTGGCAATTGGTCATTA
>OY735209.1:59809018-59829018 GCA_963457665.1 Thysanoteuthis rhombus
GTGAACTTTGGGGAGGTGGTGGTTAATTTGGCATCCAACAGATTTCCCAAGAACAATCCAGCGATAACCCCCTACCGATAACAATTCAAAGAGATAAACAATTTATTGAGACATACCAATTACCGAGAAAGTAAAAAATAACTAAATTGTGAAACAAA
This sequence comes from Thysanoteuthis rhombus, assembly GCA_963457665.1. Taxonomy (NCBI): domain Eukaryota; kingdom Metazoa; phylum Mollusca; class Cephalopoda; order Oegopsida; family Thysanoteuthidae; genus Thysanoteuthis; species Thysanoteuthis major. The sequence continues at coordinate 59,809,177 of OY735209.1, forward strand.
AGAATTTTTTTTTCACCAACAAACACTTCTGTTTTTTTATTTACGTCCCAAAAAGTCAAGATACATAAAACAGAAAGTGTATATTGCAATTTAAACTGGTTTTTCTTCAGCTGATTTTTACGTCGTAGTTCAGCGCCATTCATATATTCAGATGTTCTTGAATGTAATTTTAGATGTTATATATTTAATCTTTTGATGATGATTTTTTAAATACTATTCACTATTTACCTTCATCTTAGTTTTAGCTGTTTTTCACGAAATCAAAAATCAAGGTGATGGTTAATTATTTATTTATCATTTTATCTATTCATACCCAATTCCATTCTTCAGTTGTTAAATTGAATGCCTGGAAAATGGGCCGTCGAAAAATATCATAAAGGAGACCGTAAACAGGTGAAGGAAGGTAAAACTAACTAAAAATATGTTGTGTAATGAATGATTGTTTTGAGTTACTTATGAAATATTGCAGTTGATTTAATTTAAGGTTTTTATTGAGGAAAATTATTTGTATACTTTTCTGTATCCGTTTCATATTATCTGTAATTTTGTTTTAATAATCATCAGCTGAAATCCTTCATGTGTGTGAAGCGTAACAAAAATAGGGGCTCTAATCTCGGACGTAAAAAGGAGTTGTGTGAACAGTAAGATGCCCAATTAAAGTTTCAGAGGCAAAATTACTTTAATAAACATTGTTATTCATGCTCGACAAGATTCATGAAGAACAAATAATTTTTAGATCTCTTCATTCTTTTTTTACGAATCGAATGAATATTTCTTACCATAAAGATAATTTTTACACAATATTTTAATGTTTTTAACCTATAACTGGCGCCACCTTTACAGTATATTCGGTGGGTCTACCAAAGAATGTCTCTATGATTCACTCCGTCTTGGGGTGGTACCCTACATGTCTATGGGGCCTATCCCAATCCGCCACAAGGAGACGTGCCGGGTTGCAGGAAACATCCTACCCCCATTAGATCATGAAGCTATGTCCCTTTGATTGATTATGGCACCTTATTCGATATAATCACACTAAATCACAACAGTTACAACGAACTGATTTCTCTGAAAATGGTCGACAGCACTAGCTTGCTAGCCATTACACCACGACGAGACTCCTTTTAATTGAACTTTCGCTTAGTATGTCACCAGGGTATACGTGTTGAGTACCCAGTTACTCAATTCTTCTAGGCTTAATATGGCATAAGGAAATTAGTGTCAAATTCTCAGTCAGGAATGAACTCACTGCAGTATTAAAGATCAGCAACACCAGCTTGCTAACAACGCAGCGACTCTTTTACTAAGCGTAGTATGGTACAAGGCCACGGGTGTTGAGGATTAAGTCAGATTCGAACTCACTACAGTGGCAATGTTCTCCAAGGCAAACTCGCTAACTATTGCTCTATGTCGAAGGAATTCAAGTATTCATCTTACTATAATTCACCATCGCATGATTCAATACTGCCTGAGCAATAGTCACCCAATTTTCTTTGGTTATTTATGGGGCCCCGGAATGGGGTTTCAGCAAGATAGTTTGAAAAAAATCCACTATAATGACGTCACTACAGTATGAAATTCTCTCAGAAAATAGTTTGCAGAACATGACTGATAAAAAAGACGTGTATGCGAAGTGATCTGTTTATTCATTGTTTTCATCTGATCTAAGATGAATGTCTGATGGGACAGATATATCCCATCAACATATTGTTCCTTAAAGCATGGAAACTTTTTGATTTAATAAAACATGAGTTATTTTAGTACTGGATATATTTTTGGCTTTCAACAATCTTTGGAAAATTCATCTCAATGTTAGTCTTGAAATGATGAAAGTATTTATCTGTTCGACAGGTGCGGAGAGAATATATAGAACTACCTCTACAACGAAATGGGTTCATTTGGTTTTTCGCTAGAAGCAAAAATCCCACCCCAGAGCATTTAAAAGAGTTTATTACAAAAGAGCCATCTGTGATAGAAATTGCAAGAATTTCTCTTGTTTTTCATTTCGAATTAGACTGTCAGTAACTATAAACCAAAAATGTCATCAAAACTCCCCAAGAGGTCTCTTCAGTTTTCAAGTTAGTCTGACTGATCGGCTGGCTGCTTACGTATCACGCAGTGGGCTGACATTTTCAACATTCTCTCCATATTGTGTTTAGAAAAAAACTGCTATTTACGATTACGTCAAATTGATTGCTTCGTTTGTGTCCAGCAGCATTCACGTCAGTTTTTTTTTTAAATTCAGTCTTTTTCAGTGATCACTACCCAAAAACAGAACCACCCCTTTTCCTGATTTTCTTTATTGATCACCCCAACGCATCATGCTACCAAAAGACATTGGTCATGAGACAGTTTCTATTGAGTGATTAATCAGAGCTGTTCTTGTGTTTATTTTTAAACTTCCAGCTAGCTCAGATAAAGCGAATATTATTTACGCGATTTCCGGGCGACAAAAATGTGGCAAAAAACGCCGTCATATGAGAAAAGGTTTCAATTTGGCAACTATTACAGACTAAATGCAAAGAATTCCTTCTTGGCTACGACTGACCCACATGGTTGGCCATTTTCTATTGCAGTTTATGTCGATGGAGGCGGCGGCGGCGTGATAACATATGTGAGCCGTATGCCTAAGTGTTATGCAATACCACAGAGGCATCTAAAACATTAGACTGGAATTTCAGAAATTTTTTTTTTTTTTCGTTAAAAATATTTTTTCTGACATAATTCTATTCATAGCAAAGTAGTAAACTGTGCCTCGCTGTTAGTCAGTGGTTAGTCGTTAGACCACTACTGTGAAGAAATTTCGATCCTCACTCGGGGTATTGTTCTAGACGAAGTTAAATTTGGTGTTGCCTGGGGTTAGGCAAGGGACAAATAGCTTCCTCAAATGAAAAAAAAAAAAAAGAAAAACATATTCATGAAAAATGGATCCTTTATTTCCTGATGGAGTGGTTTCTGAAATATGTGTAAAATGTCTGGTGAGATCTGGGAAACGCTATTGTTACTCAACAGATAAATTTGATTTCCCCCTAACTTTAGGTATCGACCCACTTGTATGTGTGTGTGTGTGTGTGTGTGTGTGTGTGTGTGGAGTATGTGTGTGTATGCCTTCTGGGTACCTGCACGTGTTGGTAGATATTAACGATCAAACCTTAGGCAATGCTCCTCTTACCAAACGTATTGGTTACAGAACTGCCCTATATCTCGGGATCTATTAAAGATAGAAGTGTGTGGTTTTCAATGTTCGATAACTTCCCTTCAGAAATTGTTTGGATGAAAACCAACGACCCTGCCCAGTTCGGCCTGGTTCGGCCCGAAATGACCAGGCACGTTCGTCACGCTTTTTGATGCCCCATTACTCAGAAACTAATGAAGACAGGGTTTTCACTAACCGGTAGCGTATTATTTCAAGATCTATTACGCATGAGGTCTAGTGGATCACAGTTGATAACGAATTTTTTAGTGTTTTTTATAAGTAGATAATTTTTGGTAATCCTTGCATATGTAAATATGAAATATGTCGCTGAGCACAGCACAGTCAACGTTATTGTAGATCTGCACAAACAAGGATTACATCAATTCAGGTGTATTTCAAGAACGGATAAATAATTTATGAATATTTCTTAACATTCATTGTGTAAGCGAGGGAGTATTAGATCCTCACTTTCTTTCTTAGGATATCCTAATCTACTAAATATTTATCTTCAATCAAGAGTTGCTTGTATTATTCCACCGTTGAACTTGGAAACCAAGCCGCTCACAAAGTCATGGAAATCGAATCAAGCTTGAAAAAGCATCGTTCCATGAAGGAAGATAAGTAGACTGACACACATACCCATACACATATGCATTCTCTATCACAGGATCCAGTAATCTAACAAGCATCGTAAGTTAATCTTTTTTTTTATGTACAGGATGTGTCCAGAAAGTATCCGTTCATTCAATATCCTCGAAAAAATAGGATATTTAGAGCGGTGGCACTTGTTGCCTAAGCCCTCTTTAAATTATTCCCTTTGGAACCTTACATACTTATTCAGTGTTCTTTCCACTTTTGAAAACAGTCTGCAATGTCATTTTTCCAGATCGCTACCAGTTTCCTCGTTGCGTACTCCTTAATCTCACCCAGGGTTGGGAAAAGTCAGAAAACACATGGAGCCAAATTTGGACAGGAGAGGGTGACCGATAGACCTGAGTGATGTGATGTATTGCCAAAAGCCCTGCAACAGATGAGCAGAATGACTTGCACTGTTATTGTGAATGCAAGGGTCACACAGTGCGTAAGCTCACTGAATAATGTTCCCTTACTGATTGAGTAACCACATAGAAGAGTATCTGTTAATGCATTGGCACTATTATCCCCCTCTTATAGGTTGCTAATTTACATCAAAGTTTCGAAACAAGTGAATCGGAATATTCAAAAAATTGCAATAGTACTTCCCGGATAGATCTCCTGTACGCATTTAGCGATGGACTTTTTCTTGGAATTTGAAGATCTTCACATTTGGTGCATAATATCCTTGGTTAGTATTTATTCAATGATATCTTTACTGTTTCCGTTTCATTGATATACCTGAGAGAAATCTGCACCTACACAATGTGTCGATATAATTGAGAAAAACTTTTTGAAAAAAAAAATACTGAACAAGAATATTTTAACATAGATGGAGGAAAAGATAATTGCTGTTGCACAAAATAGTTTTGGAGTCATTCCATATCAAATCAACCAATGCTCTCCAAGTCACTTTGGTCAACAAAATAAGTAACTTATTCATTGATCCTTCAATTTTTCAAGTTATCACTCCAACACGGTATGGTGATAAAGATGTTGATCATACGATGGTTTTTATTGAGTGACTATCCAGACCTGTTATCATTATCGGATTGAAGCGAAGATCAACTCAAAGAATCTATTTGGTCGGGGGTCAGCATAGTTCGCAGTTTCTTCTAATGGGGTTACTTTATATATTGTCAGGCTGAGCTGAACTATTTTGGATCAAGGCGCAACTTTTATATAGATCGAACTATAAAATGTGCCTTTATAATTTCAGTCGTTCCAGTTCAGAAAGCTGATCCCCGAAAATTTCAAATGCAAAGATTCTCAAACAGTCTAAACCTGCTCGATGTACGCAGAAATATTATAATGTATAGAAACATTTTAAAGATATTCTCATCAAACTTTATTATAGCTGCTTGAAATTAAATTCATACGAATCAGTTGTTTCAACTTCTTTGATATGAAAGGAACTTTGATATAAATGGAGCTATTTTGGCTAATTTTGTTTAAATAACATACACTTTGTAGTCAAGTCCAATTGGGTCAGGATAGCACTTTTATGTCCCTGAGACAATAGTTGTAAGGACTAAAGAGAATTTTAGCTGATAGCTAATGGGTTCACGCGTATAGTATCCCTACACACAACTGATCTTGTGTCGCGCTCTGTTCTCGTGAGGGATCGGTCAAATAGACTAATTGTGTTGTGAATAAAAACTGGCAGAAGAGCAATGTGTGGATAAGAGCAGAAAAGATTCATCCCAAGACCCTACTCGGCGAGAGGGTTTGCACCATTCCAAATTCTTTCCAAAGAAGTTGCCTGATAGATGGCCAGATTGAGCTGAAATTAAGTAGGTGAGACTTTCGGACTACTTATTCGGACACTGTTTGCGATATGTGAAATGAATTTAAGAAGACAAGTCCTCAAAGTATCGTCACTCACTTCACCTTTCATCTCACCTATAGGTCTTGTGAGAAATAGGCTGCCTTTCCAAGGTGCAATAATTCAAAGGGAATACGAATTGCCCGAGCTGGAGTTTGAACTCTTTTCGCATGGTCCAATATCAGTACCGTCACCCCAAGGCCACTGCATAGCACAAACCGGAATTGGCTAATTTAGTATGCTATGATTATGCAAGCTCCAAATCGCTGCAATACAAATTGGTGGAATAAGGTGGAGCCGAAGTTGTAGGCTTTAAACTCCAAACCTGATAAGAGGGCCAAAATTAGGGGCTCCAGGCTAGGATCTTACGAAAAATTGTAAAATTTGGATGTAAAAGAGGGGTTTCAAAAACGTAGTTTTATGTTATTCATTTCATGGATGCGATTCACATTTTAATTGAATTCTAAATCCAGTTTCCTGCCATTGCAAAATCTTTAAAACACCTGTTTCAGCATGACCATTTGATTGAAGGTTATGGCTTGCTCACTGGTTATGCAAGCTGCGATTCTACCACAAAAAGGTGAAGCCGAATTTGTGGGTGTATTATTATTATTATTATTATTATTATTATTATCATTATTATTATTATTGTTGTTGTTTTTGTTGTTGTTGCTGTTCAACAAAAGATAAAATAGATAGACTATGGTGTAGTGCTTCAGATGATGTAAGGATCATAGGTGGTCGTACGGATGTTACCAGAAACTACTTGAAAACACTGTGATTCCAGATTCATGGAGCAATAAGTGCCATATTGATCTATTTCCTATACAAAACATGGATACCCTATTCAATGCAAGGGAGGCGACGATCGACGATATTAGATGTTTCTCTAAAAGAGTCATTTCGATTGAGAAATCTTTCATGTGAGAGCAATCATGTATCAAAACAAACCAACGTGTTACTGAAATTTACTAAAATTTTAAATGGGAATACAACACGTTCATCATTGTTAAAGACACAAATTTTTCCCGGTGGGGTTGGGAATTTTGCTGCAGCTGCTTAGATGCTGACATTTTGTCAGAGCCGTTTGGGCACCAAACACATTCTGGCGCTATCCCATTCGTCAACGCACGTTTTGGCGCTAAATAGATTGACCTCTTTCTCATATACCAAATGAACTGAAGCTACATTAGTTTTGCTTAGTGATTAATAGTTTTAATGGTGATGTTACATTACGATTTTACAAAGGTTTGTCTTTAAACGATTAAGAATTATTCAGCATGCTTCTCTAGCGTCCAAAATACTGGTCCCAAATCAGCTGGCACCGAACACCCGTGCCAAAACGCCTGCGCCCAAACAGCTGCGTTTATCCGTTCTATTCTGCTCCTATCGGTTGTACGGCTTCATATCTCATTTCTTAAAGCTTAAACACAGCAAGTTTTTATGGTTCTGCAAAGGAGCATTCTATTAAAGTTTTTTGGGACCCATTTTTACAAATTTTCAACTTCACTTATTGATACAAGATGACATGATATGGTCATTGCTGGAGTAGTAAAGTCTCCAGATTCTTCTCAGACCGTTGTTCATGGGTCGTTGGCGATAGTTCTTCATCATTATTGCCACGTTCGGGTTTTTTCTAGAGTTTTGATATTGGTATTCATATTTCTGGACAAAAATGTACTGCACCAAGGCTGAATAATTTCATAATAATAGTTGTGCTCACTTGAAATTCTTCGTCAGCAATTTGAGCAGCACTCTGTCCTTATTCGAAATCTTACTTGAAAATTGACATTAATTTATTAGGCAGACGCCATTGATGTGAAGGGCTAAAAAATCTCCAGTAATAACGAATTACATCTTTGTTTACATTGGAACTGCAAAATAATGCAATAACATTAGTAAATCTTTCTCTCTTAGCATAATTGTATATAATGTTAGGAGAAGCGATATTTTATGTGTAATAACCTAATATGTGTAAATTTCTCAAATTTCCGAAATGTTCCCGTATCCAAAATGTCCACATCCAATTAATCCAGTATTTGCTGTTTAATCTCGGCACGACACTCAACCTCCCCATGACCAACCAACCAGCCAACCTCCATTCTGAGTTACTCCCTTAGTTTATTTAGTTTTCGCGATTCTTTAAAAAGAAAGCTTCTGACCTTAGAATAACGACAGGGGCGAAGAGGAAATCCGGTTTTTCTAGCGCTCTACTTTTGCCATTTACATATCAGGTCTTTTTATCAGGACATCACAATCTAATCCACTTTGGATTGCTACCCGTCCGGCCCCAGTCCCCAACCGAGTGATCCGGTGTCAGTCTGCTTGGATCTCACGTCCACTCACTCCTTCGTCACACGATAGAATTGGGATACGCTTCCCGATAGTGGACATTTCTCCCCGCCAATTAACCCACGTCGAGAACAACACCGGATTACCCTACAGGCCGACAATTGGTCAATGGAGGCTTAAAAGCATGTAAGAAAGTAGGACATGGACATGGACGCTAAATTCTACGCCTGGATAGACACACGGCCAATCTCCGTCCGTCCGTAGTATGTGTAATTCACACACACACACACACACAAATACATGCACGAACACACGCATGCTCTCACTCACATGAGTGTGTGTACGGTGGTTTATATTAGTTGTACGAATCTATTATGATAAACTGTTTGGTTACATATGAGTTTTCATACAATGTTGATCTTAATACAAGTTCAACAACATCTCTGTCCCACTTTTTACACACACACACACACACATACACACACACACACACATACACACACACACACACAAACACACACATATATATGTATACTAAATGTGGTGGATAGTTTTTGTTGATTCGATTTTTCTTGTTTGTGGATCGTTTTTCTTGGTTTACAAGAAACTCCCCGAATTTCTTACCGTAATTTCTCTAAGCACTTTCGACTCCCATTGGTCATATCCGATAAGTATTTCAAAGTGCTCAATGGAACCGGCTTTGAAGTCGTGTTTTTCTTGCTTGTAAGAAAACATTTTTCAATATATATATATATATATATATATATATATATATATATGTATATATATATAGTTAATGATATATTTTCTATTGTAAGAATTATGTTTAGTTATATATAAAAGTTTGCTTATAATGTAGGTCTTAATGTAATTTCAACAGCAAATCCGTCTTTTTCTTTAAATACACACACACACTTATATATATATATATATATATATATATATATATATATATATAGAGAGAGAGAGAGAGAGAGAGAGTGAATACAGAGACAATTTGGAAGGTCACATAGTGTACCAATGAGATTTCTTCATTCAATTTTAGATTAGATAATGAAGTGATATTTGAAGGCAAAACCAATGATTTTAATGCTGATTTCCCAGGTAAGTGAATCCTGTGCAATAAACTGTCTATTTATATACGTTTGCATGTTATGTATATCTTGATGTAAAGCCAACAACATCTCAGTCTCTCTCTTCATATATATATAGAATGAAATGAATTTATGAAGCCATTTGGTGTTCAAATGGTATTTCCTCATCCAATTTTAAATAAAACAAAGGAGTTTCCTCCGTACACCACTTAGCCTTTCAAATGGTCTTTTCTTTCTACTCTCAGATGAATTATAATCTACATCAATACACAAGACATTTGGGGCTCATTTCTCATGTATATACGTGTAATCAATATTTGTGTCATCCACGGACAGCTGTTTTGTTGCATTACAATTCATCATAGTGGCTATAGACTATCCAACATCCAATACCTTCACTTCAGACCCAGGACATTTTACCCCTGCCCTATGTGGAGCTGGACGATCAGTAGGACCGAACTTGGCAATGTATATTTACTTATATATATATGTGTGTGCGTGTGTGTGTTTGTGTATGTCCAAAATCTATATATTTCTTGCACCCTCCCTCGAAATATCAGCTTGGTGCAAAAATAATTGCGTTTTTTTTCCAAGTTACTTTAAACTGTTATTCAGCTGTTCATGGAGTATGCTATTTTCAAGTGTGAATTTCGTTATTCATAAAAGATAAAAGTTTTCTTTCATACTGGTTTATCTGAGGTTTGCAATATCAACCAAGTATTTGACCAGGGGTCTGTCAACGAACGTGCCGCTCAACATTGGTTCCAAAGATTTCAAAATGAGGACGAAAGCCTTAAAGCCTTCTTTTGTGTAGCAAAAACAATCGATTTCCTGATTGTATTGTATCACGTAACAAAAAAAAAGGATTTTGTGCAACGATCGACGGCGTTCTGCGCAGCGGCTGGACAGATGTGAAACACCACAACACTTCCTCAAACGAAACTTGCACCAGAAGAATATAATAGTCACTGGTGGTCGGTCAATTGAATCGCTCGCAACAACTACTCGAATCCTAGCGACACGAACACGGCAGAGAAGCGTTGTCAGGAAATCGTCAAAATACACCAAGAACTGCAACATTTACGTCCAATATCGGTCAATCGAAAGGGACCGGTTCTCTTCCATGACAACGCCTGACCACAAGTCGTGCGAATAACCCAACAGAAATTGAACGAACTGGGCTACGAGACTCTACCTAACGCGACTTACTCACCAGACCTCTCTCCGACCGACTTTTTCAAGCCTTTCAATCATTAATGGAAGGTGTTCATTAACCAAGTAGCTGCTAAAAACGCCTCCAAATAATTCATGTTTCAGCACCCCAGATTTCTATGCCTCCACAATGAATAAATTTGTTTTAAGTTGGACAAAATGTAAAAAAAGTAATTATTTCGATCAATAATTTTCATTCTATACTGAAATATACTGCTTCAAAGTTTATTTTAGCACAGACATAATATAGCTTTTTGCCCCCCTCCCCGGAAAAGTTGTGCCGGGTCCCATTGCTTCTTGCAAAAACAGTAATACAACGCAGTCTATATTTGTGTATACATATGTTCCGTCAAGTTATCATAAATATACACATAGATGCGCAAATGGATTTTAAATACGTAAACACGGTAGATTTTTGACACACACACACACACACACACATATATATATATATATATATATATATATATATATATATATATATATATATATATATATACATATATATATATATATATATATATAAATATATATATATACATAAATATACATCTAAGTAAATATACACTGCTAATATATCTCGGAATTTTTGAGATGAGGTATTATTATTATTTCCATTAGAGTGCAACGGCCGAAACGTTGTATGAAAAACAACAAAGATGAGGATGGTCCGTATAATAATGGAGATAATACACTGCTAAGTTCGGTCCTACTGACCGTCCAGTTCCGCATAGGACAAGGGTAAAATGTCTGCCTCTCGGTCTGAAGCACTGAAGTACTGGATGTTGGATAGCCTATAGCCACTATGATGAGTTGTAATACTACGAAACAGCTGTCTGTGGAGGATCTACAGCTTCTTTCTTTCTTTTACACAATTCTGCTGCCGGTGTGACTTTTTGCCAGAACATACAACTCACAAGCCTACTCATGCTACCAGGATCAGGTTTTCCTGTATCCTTATACGCTAACAGGAACACTTAGATAGGCGCTCAGACACACATTGTTATTTTGACAAACACAGTCAATAAACGTGAATATGTATGTTTCGTGGTTGAAACGCTTTTCCGATTCATTGTTTTTTTATAAGCTCAAGCGAAGAGTGAGTTATCAACACAAAACGAATGGTACTTTCCCATTGGTGGCATATATCGCTGTTTGCACGCCAGTAAAGTTTGACTATTATTCGTTCTATGGATTTCGCGCATGCGTACACAAGCTCTGCAACGTGGCTGATACCCTGTTCATATGGTCAATTGGCGAAAGTGCGCAGTGCTGCAGAATTCATCTATTTCCGATGCCGTAAAAAAAAAAACGGTTACTTATTGTTTGCCGGAGATACTGTGTTCAGCTGAGGGGAAAAAGGTTTGTACAAGTGTGCTGCGAAGATAGTTAGAATGACCTACGGACAAATACACGCATCCAACAATACATACATGTGAAGACACACCCAAAGGCTCAAGAACCGGCAAACAAACACACGTACACGGTTATAGTGGCAAAGCACGTTACCCCATTAATGATATAAAAATGGGCATACCCTGATATACATGTTCACACTAATACGAAAAGTATTAATACGAATGTACATACATAAACTTGTAATCTATATTGTTCCTTGCTCTATTTGGATCGTTATTAGAGTAACAACGTTTCGGCAGTTGAAACCTTTGATCTTCACGATGGGTGAATCTAGAATAATTGAAAACATCATCAGAAGATACGGTAATTGAAAGAATCAGCACGCATGCTATCTCAGTTGGCCAAGCATAGGGAACTAACACCATCTGTGAATTTATTGATTAGAAAAGCACGAATATAAACTCTAAGGCTTCGAAATTTCACTACCTGAATGGAATCGTCGTACCAAGTTCTAATTCTAGCTGAGGTAGTTTATGTTCACTTTGCACTAATGCCATTGAGTAACGCGTGGAATTCACCTGTCTTGATAGACTAGTACTAAGGATCACTCCACACTGCAGGTACCATGTAACCCAATCCAACCAGTTACAGGTTTCGTTGAGTGAACCCCCCCCCCAAAAAAAGCAATGAAGGATCCACTGTAATACTCAGACGATCTACTAGATTATGGGATAATTTGACGTAAATTTTGTCATTCTTACCCAGATGACTGGGGAAAATTACAAAATTTATGCAAAAGAAATTTTGAATCACACCCCTGAATATATCAAACAAGCTTGTTAACCTTTGCATCACATTGAAGAATCCAGGTACATTATAGTTAATTTATCCGGGTTTTTTTTTCAATTCTTATCATATGAAGTATGTTGTATGAATCGTGATCATTTTTAATTTGTTCTGGAAAACAGAGAATACTCCCTAAGTGGGATTCGAACCCACACCTGCGTAGCCAAAAGACACCGTTCAACCAGACCTGTTTTACTAATTTAGCCCCAAAGACTCCAACTGGACACAGAAATAACACCCTTAAACCTAACCTCCATTCTGGTTGTAGCCATGTTTGTTTACATTCTGGTAGTTCAGTATCGAATCACCGTGACCCTACAAACGGCCAAAAGGGCTACAGATTTTGTTCGTCCGCGTGTCTGTGTGTTGGGGCGTATCTAGTCACATTTAGGGGGCTAAAACCTTGATACATTTTTTTTGTCTTAAAAAAAGCTTTTGGGGGTCTCTCTAGTTATTTAGACGTACAATGTACAAAACAAAGAAAGAGATTTTTGAAGTAAAAGATCCATTTTGTTTTGATAATTTTAGATACATTTCAAAATGATTTTAGATATTTTCAAAGATAATTTTAGATATTTTTAGTAGATAATTACACTGGCTGCTGCGATTCATTTATGCAAGGTACGGATATTTAAAATATTTTCCAGGTTTTGTTATAAAAAGCAACTGATAGAATTAAAATTAAGGTATAAAAAAAACTGCTAACAAAATTAAAAATAATAATATCAGGTTATTTAGTAATCTTAGTTCAGCTGGACAGAAATTCACAAGCATAAGACACCCGCTCACTTAAACGTCTTCTAGGCTCTCTTGCTCATTTTTACACCGAAGTGAGGCAGTCAAATATATTACAGTTATCAAGTAAGCTTAGTTTAATCATCGCCCCACGGCAATATCTGCTATATAAATACGCCAAGTGTATTTGGATATCGATTTTTCGTCAACCCAAATCAAATAAATGATGAAATGTGAAATCTTCATACAAACTGTGAAAATAAAATGAAATAGACAAATGCATTTCAATAGTCAATATTCAAAAGATTTCATATTAAAACTTTCAAATAATAGTGCGAACTTAGTGATGTATCAATTAAATATATGCCATCATTTGTGAAGGGACAGATAGACTAGTACAGAGCTTTCTAAACTGTGTCGGGACACTTTTGTGTGTCGCCAATAATCTCAAGGGTTGTCGTGAAATAAATCATTTTTCAACATCTTCCAAAAGTTCCAACTGTTTCTGAGTCACTTGAAGTGCTGGGACATAATCAGTGGCAGATCCAGGATCTTGGGCATATTTGTTTATATGATATTTTGTTTCAGTTTTTAAGGTTTATTAGTAGACAACCGATGGATATCACGTCTCACAACATGGATCCCCAGAGATCACATGAGAAACTGAGGCTGACAGAACACAAGATGGAGAGATAAACTGGACAGATTCAGAAAATTCTGGCTCTGCAACGCCCATTATAGAGAATTGTGGCGAATCCTGGGGAAGGTCTATGTCCATCGACGGACGTTAAAAGACTGATGATGATGATGATGATGATGACGACGACGATGATGATGATGATGATGATTGATTTTTAAAAAATTCTATATTTTGATATTGTTTTGAAATATAAAAACATTTTAATGCTCTGGACCCCCTGGACATTCCTGATCAGTGGCTACTTCATATATTAAAAGTTGGTAACAAAACTTGACTGATGCGTCACGAAATATTAAAAAAACACAAAGATAAAAAAATTGAAATAAGTTTGAACAGAGTTATCCATAAGAATCACATATCTTACACATCATTTGTATCATATATCTGACAAATTTATTCTTTGCATCCACTGTATATTTCGGGCAAGTTTGTACTCTAACCTTCAATGCATGTTCGATTTTAAACTCTTCTTTGATGCAGTTGACTGTTCAAGGTATCATTTAGAGAAAACACTATAAAAATGATATCACAATCGCATGTCATTTAAAGAACGCACCATAAAAATGATTACACAAGCATGTAATTTAAAGAGAGAATTATAAAATGATTTCAAAATCACATGCCATTTAAAGAGAGAACCATAAAAATAATTTCAAAACTACACAGAAATAGAACTGAGGTTTTTTAGAGCACACATAAACTTTCATATACCGTGCACGTTTATTTATTTAAGCAGGCAGAAAGATGCTTCCTACTTCCCACACAGGTATACCTTTAAATAAACACACCTATACACATCTCTAGCTTCTTTATCCACTCACATTATTGTCTGCATACAAAATATCCATTCAAATGCACCCACAACCTAAACTCCGTCGAAGCAATGCTATCTGGACACACTAATATCCTCATCTTTTTCCGCCCTTCCTCGGACATTCCGGCTATCAATCAAACTATTTCCATGTAGCTCCAAGGTCTGGTTTCCTCGATTCTTGATTACGAGGATGTCTCGATCTTGCATTGCTCGCAGCAATGTGCGTCAGTCTTGACTGGTGTTAGTCGCGTTGATTCCTAGTGAAATGTCTCTTCTCGAATACCATTGAAAGTGAAAACGTATCCAAGCGGAAACAAAGGCGCAAGGGGAAGATAGAGGCAAAGAATAAACGACCAATGCTTCGACATCCTAACCTAACCCCACGACAAACCTGCCATCCATTGCTTCACTTCCTCAGGACACTGGTCAAGATTGTAGGACTTGGTACTTTGTCATTGAGTCTAAAGAAGAAGAAGAAAAAATAACTCACTGACCAGGCACTGAGGAAACTTTCTCGTTCGAAACCAATGACAAATGAAGATGCAGATGGCCAGACCGCTAACAGAACCCACCTTTGTTAGTCCGAGTTACGACGAAAATGTTTATATCACGTACGTATCTCGGATTTTACAAGATCAAAACTGATTACATGACTCAAAGGTGGGTGTTCCCTGTTTAGGAGAGATTATTGCATTGATGTATGTATTTTCAACTAGGTTTTTTGTGACCAACTTTCGGAAGATGGACATTTTAGATCAATTAGCCAACACTGACAAAAGATTTATTTTCAACTATCGATGCGCAGCTCGTGAGTGAGATAAGCGTGTTGCTATTTTACTACGTGGGTATTGTAGCTTTTACTGGGTGATTACAGACCGTGGAAAATTTTTTGATTCTCATTTTAAGGCCCAGACCATGCTTTGTAAGTTCATGTGGTTTTTTAGTGGCTAGCATGTTAGTCTGGCAACCTGCAGCGAATGAGATCGATCTCAACCACGATTTTGAAACACATAGCTTTGTAACAGAATGCCCGAATAAATATCTTCGGGTTTTTTTTCTCATCAATGAAGATCCGATGCATCTATACTTTGATTCTTACTTGGCGAAAAAAAAATGCAATCATATTGTGGAGGAAGGGTTCACACTTTGCAATCATGGCCGTTAGCTTATGGTGGAGATTAAGTAAAAAGGTCCATGGATAGAGTTTGAAGAGACAAAGATCAACTAATGTTAACTCAAACAAAACATTTGAGACAATTAAAGCAGTAAATGTGGTGGTGGCAATGTGTAATTGAATCTTGCTCAGTTTTGAGCTGAGGTTGATGGTTGTTGTGTTAGTGAATAATATAACGCATCTAGTAGTGGTATTATTTCCTTTTTGTCCTGTTTGCTGTTAGTTTTGTGGATCTGCTATGCTTTCCTCCTTGCATGGTATACAGCATGCCGTTGAGTACTGGAGTGAACTGAAGGATTGTTTGATATATTCTTTTTCGTCATGAAAATATTCAGGGTTACATATTCAGAGGGCTCTTGCGCAAAAGCTAAGGATCAATCCTGAATAATTTTTATAGTGTGAATGGAGAAGAAATGTCTGGGGTCGGTCTTGTTGGTGGCTTTGCAGAAGATGCTACAGTAGATGGTATTGTTGGTTCAGTATAGTAGGGTATCAAGAGAAGGAAGTATGTTGTTGGACTCTCTGTCCAGTGTGAATTTAATACATGGTTCCACTGTGTTCAATTTAACTCCTAGGTTGTCTAGATCTTAGTCACTTCCATCAACACACACACACACATATATGTATTCATATATATATATATATATACATATATATATATATATATATATATATATATATATATGTGTGTGTGTGTGTGTGTGTTTGCATATGTGTGTTTGTGTTTGTGTATGCATGTGCATATTTTGGTCTATGAAAATTCATACGTGCGTACGTAAGTATGTTGATTAGTGTAGATATATCAGTTTATATAGAGAGAGATACTTATGTATATACATATAAAAGAGTGTTGCGAGGCAGCAATCCTTCATTTAAACGTACATGGTTGGAAATAACAAAGTCTGTCTATTCATTAAATATTTCTGGAAAATTTTTTAAAAGATCAGATAGACGGATTTCGTCAGTTATTTTGAACAATATATGTTTTAAATATACATTCCTCTGTGTGTGTGTATGTGTGTGTGTGTGCAAACTTATGTGATTTTCAAGTGTTTCTATAACAATATGACGGATGGGGACGCAGCTGACTCAAAGTGAGGCTGACCAGCAGGCATTGGCGCTCAAGTGTCTCAAAAAGAGAACGGTTCACGAATGGCTGACCAAGTCTTTTGACTTGAGTCACGCTGCAGTGCCGATTTGGCTGTTTTATTGAGACTGACCCCAACAATTGATCTGTCATCGATCTAAATTCTTTACTCTGTTCAGTCAGTATGAAAAGGATGGATAGACGTCTGCCAGGAATTCCCATTTGACTCTTGGCATCGGATCTATGCCGAAAATATCTGAACACAGCAGCTTATATTATAGTAAGAGATCGTTATGAACAGAAAAAAAAATTGAGACTAGGGAAGCAAGATAAATATATATATATATATAAATATATATATATATATATATATATATATATATATATATATATATAAGTGTGTGTTCTTCTCTCTCTCTCTCTCTCTCTATATATATATATATACACACACACACACATATATATATATATATATATATAAGTGTGTGTTCTTCTCTCTCTCTCTCTCTATATATATATATATATACACACACACACACACACACATATATATATATATATATATATATATATATATATATATATATATAGTAGCTGCTTCAACATGGCAATGCTCTTACCATCGAGTTAAACAGCATCAAGTTCAACGCGACAGTTATGTACATAAGAAATGGACATATTCGGTCCTACAGAATTAATTATAAATTATGTTATATTATATAGAAACTTATATGAAAATCATCTCCTGTCGTTACACGGTTGAAATATCACTCAATTTGGACAACGCAAGTATTTTAAACAATTGTGTTGAAAGCTGTTACTTAGTACAGATATGTGTGCGTGTGTGTTTCATTATAATATCATAATTGTACATATATAGTCATAAACTTTACAATTCAGCTGGAAAAAAAAATTGTTTAGAGCTTTAGTCCTCCAAGTAATCCTCCGACGTCATGTCGCACAAATCACTTTCTTTCCGATACTTGTGAATATTCAGATATTTTGGGTTATGCAAAGAAAATTAAATTCTATTATCGTTGATTATATTTGGATTCTAATGTTATATGCTAAATATTGTAATGTGGATCATCCGTAACCACTGACCTGTTCTGGAGATTTAAAACAGCACAGGCATTTTACCATGACATCCCCTAGCTTTGCTGATCGGACACAACCTCTCCATCTGTATGTAACTTTTTAATATTTAGATCATGATACTTGTATTTTGTTTAATTTGACTTTGATTCTTATATCATTCCGATTATTATATTTACTTTTATTTTACTGTTATTTGATTATAGAATTATATATCCCAGATTAAATTGTACGAATCTTTCAATTAATGTTATATTCATATTTATTTATATTAGATGTACGTTGTTCATTTTGCTAATTCAATTCCATCGACATTATTGCACGAGTCTATTCCATATGTGAGGAACATTGATTGCCTAATGCATGCGTTTAGCAAATTACAAACACAAATTCATTTTAGTTTGACACGATTTCTCCATGTTTCTATGGAGAAATAACAAAATAAATTCCTTCAAAATAGCTAGATATATCAAATACAAAAATATGAAGTAAAATTAGATGAAGTTTAAGGAAAACTTTCTGAATCACTGCGTAATCATTGCATAATGTGCAAAATATGTGAAATACATTTTGTAAGTATAAGAATTACTAGCTGCAGTGAAGAGATGAAACGAAAATTCTTTCCTGTGTATTATTGTTATAGACGAATATACCGAAAAGAATTTTGGCCAAGGGGGCACATATTTTTTCCATAAAGGTCATACTGTTTGGTTAAACTGGGATGTCATCCATTTCTGGCGAATTGGAGATATTTTACAACACGACTTCGCACTTGAAAAGTTGATATTTGGCATAGAGGCACATATATCTACAGTAAAAGCCATGTACTATGTTAAGTCAAACTCAGAAGTCATTCAAGGTCACCAGGGGTCACTTAAAATAATTTCTTAGCAATCGGACTAATTGTAAATCACAAGGGGTACACCTATTCACCACGAAAGTAATAAACTATGTGAGGTTGGCTTCAGAGGTCATTCAAGGTCATCAAAGGGCATTACTAATTTTTGATAAGATAAATGCAAGGGAAGTAACTCATTTTAACCGAAATTTAAATAAAAATTGGATGAAAAAAAACTACAGACTTTTAAAAGACTCTTAACATATGAATATATATAGTGCTCAAAAAGATTTCAACGACTTTCATTTGATAATTTTTGTTTTGATATTCACTTTTTGGAAGTATAATTTCTATATTTTCTGATGATTTATCCAAGGATTCTTTCACAAATATTTCAAGATATTTTTACTTTATCATTCCCGGCAATTTGACAACACAGTAAAGGAATCGGTTTATTGATATATTTCTTCTTACACGGTACTAACAACCGAACCAAAAACTGGTTTAATTGAGTGGGTACGTCGGCATTCGGGATGATATCCAGTACTTTTACTTATATTCAACTCATATCGGGTGTCGCACAACCCAGGCACGCCCGTATACACTCCCGGGCAGAACCATGTGCAAATATTTGTTTTGGCCAAATATTCGAAAAAAAAAAAGAAACAGAATAATTTTTGTAGGTAATTATCTGTGCTTTCAATACATGTGATCTTCGTTTCCTCTAGTAACTTGTCACTTTTGAGAAAAAATATTTTTTCAGGTGTGAAGAGAGGGCTTTTATATACGACGTAATTACAATGCTTAACTTGACAAGGAATTATACGCAAATAATCAACAAACATGAACATTTGATTTCATGAAAACTTTATGAAATATAAATTTTTCCCTCTGCTCTTATATTTGAAGTTATTTTCCCTCGGGCAACGCCGGGTATACCTG
>OY735209.1:59831518-59836518 GCA_963457665.1 Thysanoteuthis rhombus
GTTATATACAGTTAACTTAACTGAATAAATTGATAAAGATATTCCTCGACGTTTTACCAGATTTTCATAATTTAATCTTTGGTATAATCTGCAAGCATTCAGTCTGCCTATAACGACAAACAGAAAGAGAGGAAGGAGGTATTGCAAACACAAAATACTGTTCTGATAAGTATGTTACTATCACTGTTCGTTAGCGACAGACAGTAAAAAATAAAAACACTACTGCTATTGATGCTGCATGCTGCTGATAATGTAATCACGCCTACTACCGTTACTACTACGGCTGTTTCGTTTTTTACCCAAGATGAATGGAAAAAAAAATCGAATCACCGTGTAAAAATACTGACACAGACAACAATTTCAGATATACTTCCAGCACAGCATTTACTCGTAGCCGTAACCGATCACCGTATTTCAGATGGTATTTTTTAAAAGTATTTATAATAGGATGGTTGACAAATTCTAGACTGACTTCACGAATTAAGCTTTTCGGAAACAATATCCATTTTTTGGGATCTAAATTCTCCACGATCGTGTCAGTATAACGCCCATCAAGTCGACACACACACACACACACACATATATATATATATATATATATATGTATATATATATATGATTATTGTGTCATCTACAGATAGCTGTTTCGTTGTATTACAACTCTCCAGTGTAGCTATAGACTATCAACCATTCCATTTAGTACCACGAGGCAGGATTGAAACCTTAACTTCAGACCCTGAGGCTGGTATCCTCCCTCTACTCCACAGAACTGGACGGTCGGTGAGATCCGGCTCCCAGTATGGGCAAAGAAATTTTTCCAAAGTGCTGACTGACCACTGTCCAGTCGGTTGCTGCCATAAACTTAGTCGAGCCTTGACCTTTACACATGGCATCACTAAATCAACTATCCCGGTCATCTGTCGGTGAACATTTACTTTCACCCAAACGATTGGCCCCCGAGCAACGCGATAGCAATGGCCAATCACTCACGTGTACGATTAACGCTTGTCTGTTCGATCAGCTTGTCAAGGACAATTTATCGACCTAATTACACGCTTCAATCTCCATCATACATCGGCGTCTGCTGCCAATTTTCCAGGGGGGGGGGGCAAAAGGATATATTTCGACAGGGTGGGTGGCAAAAGGGCATATTCAGAATGCATCTTAGTAACCATGTTACCAGCGAATAATCATACAAGCGTGGAAAGTTGGGGTTACATAAGACAGTTGTACTGCATCATTATCCTTCATAGAGGATAAGGTTCCGATTTCCAACTTTCAAACCCACTCACCCTCGGTGTGCAGTGCTGGCATTCCTAGTGTTGGTGTCCCCCAGGGCGGTAATTCAGGGTGTTAACCCCAGTGTTTCTAACTCAAAGAAATTCTGCGCTAAATCAACCTCAAAAAATGTTTTTAAAAAAAACGCCCCAAAGCGCTTAAAAAACATTGTTAGCATTTTAGGGCCATTTGTAATAGTTGAAAATGGCTATATCCATCTGAAATAGCTAGAAAATAGCTGGATATTGGCTAAATTCCCTTGAAAATAGAGCTAAAAGTACTGGTAAATGTTTAATTTTCCCCCTACCAGAACATTATGGTGTCACCCGGGTCTGGCCCTGTTGTCAGTAAGCCTGTGGTGAAAAGACCTTATCCAAGGAGGATTGGGGTAAATGTCCCGTTGCACCACCCCATATATGCATCTCCCCCTCTTCCTTCTTTTCACTGTCATTGCTCCGCCCATTTCTCCTGCTCTCCCTTGTTCTTTTGTTTTTTTCTTTTGCTTCTTAATCTCAACATTTTTTTCTTTTGTAATGTATGATTTCTCATTCAAGTACTTCAATACGCCTGCAGCCCCAATGATGAAAAAGCATTTATCTAATATCCACTTTTCAACATAATCTCCTTCTTTGTCAATGCACTTAAATCAATGATTTATCATATACAACAGGTATTTCAGATAACATTCCAGCTAATAAAAGCGTTTCAAGGGACTCATCGATTCTACTTTCGTACTTATGATAGGTATACGGGTTCCTATTTTTCATTTTTTAAGAAGATATGTCCGCCAGTCGTTTGGTTGCTCGGATGATCTGTTCCCGCAGTGTTTCTCAGCTGTTTCGAGTCAGTGTTAGTTTAAATTTGGTGAAAAGATGACCCTTGATTAAGATACTTCTTACCTCCAGAAATCCCTCTCTAGGGGTCACGCGATCTGACAATAATGTCCTTTAAACTTTATGCTTTAAAATCGGTTAAAAGGAATTGGAATAATTTTTTTGGAGTCAGATTTACTGGAAACTTGATGGAAAGGTGTTCGTTGATCGAATGCTTTTTACCTAAAATTATCTTCTATTCAAGGTCACGTGATCTGGCAATAATGGCGTTCATTTTTTCGTGGACGTCTCATTTAAATTTCGATTCTTGTTTTTCTTCATCTTTCTATTTTGTTTTGTTTTCCATTTTCTTTTTTCGTTTTTTTGTGTGTTTTTTTTTTCTGTTCCCATTTCAATTTTTTGCTCTCACTTGCTCTTTGTCATATATACATTTTTCGTATCCTCTTTTTCTTCTTCTTCTTATATATATATATATATATATATATATATATATATATATATATATATATACACACACACACATATATATATACATACATATATATACATATACATACATATATATACATATATACATATTTATATATATATATATACACTCACACACGCGCACACACACACACACACACACACACACACACACATATATATATATATATATATATATATATATATATATTTATTTATATATATCTTCTTTCTTCCTCCTTTTCTTTTTTTGCTCTTCGACTCTCCCAATGCAACGCTATTCACGGTCACTTGTTAATTATCATTACTAGGACAGTGCCCGTTCCAGAAATGCATGTTAGAAAGGGAACAGATTGTATGACGTGTGGTGCTGCCGGCTATAATAATTATGCAAAATAAATTTCTATCTATCTTATGAAAACTATGGCTCCGAAGCATTTCAGTTATTACTATTCAGTGTTGCCCATTTAGATATTTAATATTTGAATTCAGACAAATAATTTTAGAAGAAAGGCCTTTAATCTGTAATCTTTTCTTTATTTTTATTCTATTTCTCAACACCAAACTATTCCCAACTCGACATTGCAGTGACTGCTTTCATCATCAGTCCTTTAATGTCCGTCGTTGGACATGGACGTTCCCCAGGGTTCACCACTATCCTCTATCATGGGCGCCACGGAGCCAGTATTTCCTGAATTCGTCTCGTCCATCTCTCCATCTTGCGTTCTGTTGGTCTCGGTTTCTTATGTGATCTCTGGGGATCCATATTTTGAGTCGTGATGTCCATCAGTTGTCTTCCATTCTTGCAACATGACCTGCCCATTGCCATTTGAGTTTTTTAATAGTTTCTATGATGTCACTGAAACCCGTTTCCTTCCTTATATACTGTGCTGTCTTGTGATCTCTCAATGTGAGCATGATTCTCTCATGCATACGTTGCATACTTCTCAGTTTGTAGGTCTGTCTCTCGCTTTACTGACTGATATATATGGCGAATATCAACATTATACGATGGCCAGTTGTTAAGTGTCAGGGCATACATACTCAAAAATCCATTGAGATTTCTTCAATGATAGTCAAGATTCAAGGCAAAGGCGCAGCGATGGTGAAGATTTGCTTCTTTGAGGCAATTAAAAGCAGCTCTTAATATTTCAGCAGAATCCATGTCATAAACAAATGCCCCATCTCACATTTTTCTCTCTTCAAACAACATACTTCTGTACGAGTTTCAAAACAAGAGAGATTCAGTATTCATCCAGGTCTTTGAAGTACATTTTCATTAATTATTTTGGGCAGACTTTAGTACAATGTCTGGAGTTGACTTTGTTTTCATACCGTAATAAGGACGACCTTCATCAAAATGAGGAGATGTAGACCGATATGTGAAACCCACATTCCCCTACTTCGAGTAACACTCACGACCAGCTGATCACCAGGAGGTTATCTGACTGACTGAGCTAAATCTACAAGTTTTAGATATCAACGAAAATTTATCATACAGATACGTTGGGGTTTATTTCATTGTTATAAATAAATACATCTATACAAGAAAATACCTTTTCGGTAATGGTTCATTTATTACCTATATATTACAGAAGATGATTACATCTTCAGTCGGAACATAAGTTGGAGTTGAATTCGACCCTGGAGCAGACAGTCTTATAACCCCACCCTTTTTTTCCACGTCTTTTTCTACGGCCATTTTAGAAAGCTACCTCCGTTGGAATTTTTGTCTCTTCGTTTCTGGCCAAGTTTCCATCGGTTAACCAACTCCCACCCCCTGATCGTTTGTGCGCCAACGCACTCCCCACACCCTGCAGACGAGTATGCATGCCAATATTTATTCAGATGAAGAAACTGGGGCATTTTATATGCCATTACCGAGATCTTTAGGCCAAGGCCAGGATTCCATCTCTTTTGCATATGTCTCTTCCACATTCCCTACATTGCAGCCAAGCTGAACAACTGCACAAGTTGCCATCGAAAATCTGTTTCCTTTCTCTCATCGAAAAGATAATAATAAACAACAATCTTAGCGTGTTTATATCTATCTACTGATAGATTGCTACATAGATCTAAAGCAGTCTGTCTTTTTCTCATTTTATTCCTTCCATAGAATCTGTTGCTCAATCTGGACACATTTAATAAACAGCTAAGCGTTTTCATATCTATCCACCTATCTAAACACGTTTAATAAACAGCTGAGAATTTTTATATCTATCTATCTATCTATCTATCTATCTATCTATCTATCTATTTTTCTGAACGCATTTAACAAACAGCTAAGCATTTTCATATCTATCTATCTATCTATCTATTCGTCTGAACACATTCAATAAACAGCTAAACGTTTTCATAACTATCTGAACACTTTTAATAAACAGCTAAGCATTTTCATATCTATCTATTTTTCTAAACTCA
>OY735209.1:59841518-59989018 GCA_963457665.1 Thysanoteuthis rhombus
TGTCATTTTTTCCTGAGGCTTTAACCACTTGGCTACGACTTAGGGACTCATAATTCCTGCTCAAAAAGAACATTTTCAAAAAGAATTGCTACCCAACCCTTTACGTTCAAATAAATGATGAAAACACATTCTGACTGATGCTGATCCAAAATACACATTTAGTCTGATTTTATGTTTCTATCTCAAATAGTTTTTGGGAAAATCCAAGATGAAAAAACAAAGAGAAAAATATTTTGGGACATACTTGTTTTCTGAGAGCGGAAACGCAGACCACATTTGATTCGACGATTTATTTATTTATTTTTTGCAATGTCCATGTTACTGCAACAATGAAAATGAAAAAAATGTGGACTTTGTGTCTATGGGCATATATGTTTGAAGCATTTTTTTTCTCATTTTCTATCGATTTAATTCATCTTTCATCAATTCAATTTTTTCATTTAATTCCGCATGTGTAACTGCGTATGTGCATGTTTCAACAATTTTTTTCATATGTGTGCGCATGTTTTTTTTTTAAAGTTACCTTCTTAAAGGTTTTGCTGTGATGCTTATTTTTCTGGCCCTTTTTGTCGTGACGTGGTTGCGATGACGTGTTGTTGTTGGATCAATCATTCATTTCTGCTGCATATGACCCTCGGCCGTGTCCCATGGTTGCTTCTTTGGTGTCGTAGAGAGATGCAAGACCCCCACGTCGTTTTCCTCGGTAACCCTGGTCATAACAACGCGATCCGGTTGAAACTATCCTTTGTGCACAGCACAGCAAAGAACAGGTACCATTAGATAGATGACCCCCCCCACTAGTGAGTTACCTATTTGCCCAAAATTTCATCTCAGGAAGTGGGTAATTTTTTCCAGTTCAAGGATTTTCGGTGTAGATCATTTTTTTGCTTTTGAACAACATGGAAAGGATAGATTCCATTACATGAATTCCAATTATTTTTTTTTTTTTGCGAAAATTGCAACTTCAAACTTACATAACTTTTGATCTAAAATACATAAGAGTGATCCAGAATACTTCATCGAATAAAAAAAGTCAACTGTATTATCTATGCTGAACTATCAGTTGATAAGAAAAAATTGTCACAGAAAAGATGGGAGATGAGTTTAAGGGTTTGATTTGAATCCACGATTGCTACTAAATCCTGTGGCTCAGTTATAGGAGTGGTCGGTCGTTAACCGAATCACACTCTGGCATAGAGGGTTAGGAGTTTCTATCCACCCTGTTAATTTATTTGAACATCGCCAAAGGGAAACCGGCCTGAACAGTGCCTCCAGAAGAGCCTCCACCATATGACGGCATAAGTAGTTGAGGGCTCAACGGGAGTCTTTTGAAGGGGTTCCGGGAGTCATTTCCCGTAGTTGATATTAGATGGATGGATACTTCCTTGACAGAGATCATAAATATTCATATGGATGACTGACTTGCACGATCATCGTGAATGCGAGGGTCATACAGTACACAAGCTCACTCGATGGTATCTCACTGCTGACTGATTAATCCTAAGGGAGATTGTCTGTTCACTGATGTACAGTAAGGTGATTTCTAATTGGTGGCCGAGTAACATCCAAGTCACGCAACTGGTTCTCGAGTTATTCAAAATAGTTGGATAGTTTCTGGACAGGCATCGTATATGTATGCACATGAGTGTTGCTATCTTTTAGTGCAATATATGAAAACATATTTAGCCCTATATGCACGCACTTCTGACTTCTAACTTCGAACGACCTCAGTATAAATTGGGCCCAACCAATAACACATACACAGGTTATCTTTCCAACTCGTATTCAACACTCGAGAACACCGTCCCCTTACGTCTTCCTTCCTGTTTTGCTTTCTGGCAGAGGCGTTTGAGTTCCTTCTATGCAAAATTCATTCAGGTACAATTCTATATGGCCTGGAGTCAGATATGATCATGTCCAATTTCACACGTGCGATTTGTCGTTGGCCATGGGTCAAGCAATACCTTTCTTAATATATATACCCACCGCAGTCTTGTACGAGTAACTCCCTCAAGGGGTCTGTCCACATCCTGACATCACTAAAAACAACAACAAAACAAGTCACAGCAAATATGAAAGTAGCAGCATCAAACAGCACCGGTAATGTATAGACAGCAACAAGAAAAACCGAACGATCGTAATATAGCCGCAACAACTCGAACGCTAACGGCGGTCTTCGGTTCCCCTTCCTCTCCACTCCCAACTATCGTATTAATACCCGAGTTGACTGGGCAACAACTTCGGTTCCGTCGAAAGGTAACAACCCTCATCTCTTTCCAGGTTCCTTACGTTAGCTTGACGGCCGTAGTTAAAGGAGAACCTCGGAGAGATTGTTGTGACCACACTAGATTCCACATTACTGTAATAATTGTCCCTCTCTCTCTCTCGTGCACCGTTCATTTGATTGCCCCTTGGCGTTTCAAATTACAACCCGGCCACATTTCTGCCTGATGCTCCATTGCCCCAGCACCTGCTGACCATTTCCGATCAGCTCGATCCCCGTCCTCCCTACACACTCATTCAGGTTTTAGGCGTCGTCCCTCTCCTCTCGATTTGATCGTTAATGTTTTCGCGTGAAGTAATGTTTACAATTGAGGTGGGCCTTATGATTTGTGGCAAAATTGAACACTCTCTGCTCACATCGGTCGACATCTTTCTCAAGTTTGAAATATCTTATCGAAAAGATTTACGAACTGATTACAGTTTGAAAAGTTACAAAAAAAACATTTCCCTGGAGAACCAGATACAATGGCCCTGATTAAATCTTGAAAGGAAGAAGTTATTTCGATAGTTGAGCGACCGTAACCGTCGAAGATGGTGAGGGATTCAGTCCTTTCTTATATGTGTGTATTTGTGCGTTTTGTTGTGTCTACCTGCGCTACGATCTATGCTGTCGACAGATTTGAAAGTTGGTATCGGTAATCCACTAAATCCCTTCTAAAAATGTTTTGTATTTATATTTTTCCGACCCCCCCAACTTTTTGGGGGCCTTATTCTGGCTGGTTTATCATTAGCGTCGAGATTCTCCTGAATCTAGATGCTTCTAGACGTTTCCCTTCACTCTACTTTAGACGTTTTCTAATGGAAAATACCACTGATGTCATAAATAGAATTCATTCTGACCATATTTATTCTTCAATAGAGTTTTTTTTCATGACTTCAGATTCTGATGCTACATTTGTTCAATTATTGAACGTTTCTTTGGCCACGCAAATTTGATCAAAACTCGGATACTTTCCAAAAGTATAACAAATTGTATTTTCATCATCATTATTTTTTCTCTGTCTTCAGCAATGGATTCTTCCACTTAGAGGTGACAGCTTTGCTGAAAAATAATCTCCTACTCTCCATTTGAAAAAAAAGTCCAGCAGAAATTCAAATATATCCATGAATTCTTTAACGGGGACTAACTGGTTTTCAAGTATTTTGTCTGAAAATACATTTCTCAGGACATCATAGATCGGCAACAAAGATTGGAAGGGATAAGGCAGACAATCAGAAGATACAGGCATAGGTTGAGAAAAATATGAATTTGGCACTGTACGGCGACAAAAATCTGACCGAAATTACAAAGCGTCTCAAGAAATTTTCTTTAATGGATTTGATTATCCAAATTCGCTGAATACTATTATCTTATAAAAATATTTTCCCCTCACGGTTACCGACATGTTCCACATTGAGGACAGACATGGTAAGGGCAAAATCTTTTCGATTAAAACACAAAGAGAGTTTGCACTTCAAATACCTTTTGATGAAATTGCCCTTCTCTGCTTCTTCGTCGTTGATAAACGAGTGATGTTTCGCAGTTTGCAGGGGCGTCAAATTTTATAAAGTAGTCAAATAGTGCAGTACTTGAGAAGAATATTCTTACATGATATTGCAAAAGTTGCAAAAGGGATAAAAGCATCCATATTTATTTAATTTTGATGATTTTGCATTTTTTTAACGAATGAAATGATGAAATATATACGGGGGAAATATAATTAACCACCCTAAGATGGAAAGCCTTTGGCAGAGCAAGCTCATATTTCAAAAACAAGAACATCCAATTAATCCAAAAAGAAGGGTGTCCAACCAATGCATCCTCCCAATAGTCATTGATGGAGCTGAAATATGGAACCTAACCAAGAGACAGACCTGCAAATTGAGAACCATGCTACGTGCACATGAAAGGATTATGCTCAACCTCACTTGAAGAGACCACAAGACAGCACAATATATCCGGAAGTAGACAGGAGTCAAGGACATCATAGAATCCATTGAAAAATTCAGATGGCAATGGGCTAGCCATGTTGAAAGAATGGCAGACTCACGACATGGATTCCCAGAGATCACATGCACAACTGGATGGAGAACGAGCAAGACAAGTTCAGAAGCACTGGCCTTCCAACACCCACGACAGAGAATTGTAGCGAATCCTGAGAAAGGTCTATGTCCAACGACTGACGTAAAAAGACTGATGATGATGATGATGTACGGAAAAGTGTTTCTTTCCAATGCATTTTCAACTCAAGTTCTTGCTCATTCAATTGCATTTTGCATGAACTTTCGAAGGATATCTTCTCTTCTGTACACATATATGATTTCCATCATTGGACTGAACGAATTCTCTCTGTTTGAGGGTGGAGGGATAAAGGAAAAAAAATCCAACGATAAATTGGAAAATATGTTTTTTCAAACCAACGTGTGTAAAAACCTTAACTCCATGTGCAATCTGTGCCTCGAAAAAAACTACAAATTTCGAAATTTGGGGATAAAAATGAATTAATCAATTCGAAGTCAGAGATCGGGGTCAAATCTCGATTAAGGAAAAAATTACTCTTGGAAACATTGAAAAAGGAGGGAATAAAAATGTAGTAAAACACCCAAATGGAGCTTATAAAAAAATATTAAACTATGAGAAAATAAAGAGAAGGAAATAATATAAGTTAAAAAAAAGATAGTTAGTGATAAGAATCAAAAATAAAATAAGCTAAATGATTCTAAAACTTGGCCAAAAAACGATAAAAACACTTGAAAGCAAATTAAAATGAAACAAAATAGTACCATGAGTTAACAAACCCTGACAAAGCCAGGACAACCAAAAAACTAATTAGACAAAGATTTCTTTTGGAAACGAAATTTAAAAAAGAATTAGAAGCATGTTTAAATAATGTGAATTAAGGTTGAAAATCACTTAATGAAATAATAGCTTTTAATCTAACAGACAAATACGACTGTGTATTCACAAAAAAAAAAAAAATAAACGAGAAAACACGAGAGAACATTTGGAAGTGAAAGTAACTAATAGAATACAACCCAAGTTAATCTTGATAAAACAATATCATATAATGGTTGCAAGGTAAATGATTACAACTCGCTCCAACCGCCACATTTCAAAACATAGTGGGAATGATTTTCTGGGCATACATACAACTGTAAGGCATAGTCACATCGTCTATCGAGGAAGCTGAATAAAGCAAAACGAACGTATACCATTGCCATAGACAAAATGTACGTATTCAATCGATACGTTGTCTCCACTATAAGTAGACGTGGCGTTCCAGTTGCCGAGTGATTAGATCTTCGGAAAAAAGAAGCAGCGGACCAAGTTCGAACTCCAATTGTTGGAGTTTTTCAATTTCATATTCTTTAAAACTATTTGATCTTTGAATCCGACCGAAATTTTTTAGTTTTTATGAAATAATCAATCACTGCTACCCACAACGCAGGTTTAGATACTGTTGTTAGGTTTGAGTTATTCAGGTTTTCTGACATTTATATGTAACTATGAATCTATGTATCCGGACTTCGCCCAGCCCTATGCGTTCATAGGATAAATTTTCCCCACACACTCCAATCAATGAGTGGGGAAAATTGTATTTTTTTTTCAATTTCCCGCCAAAATGAGGTTTTAGTGGGAGTCCAATTTCCAATGTAAGTTTATGTTAAATTGGTCTTTTTACATGTGTCTGCCCTTGTTTTTTAGGGAAAATTTGGACATTTTACGGCCAAACAAAAGGCAAGGGAAGTAAATTATTCATTGATTACTCATTAAAAAAATTTTTTTAATTGATCACCACTAGACGATATGCAGCCAAAAGACATTGGTCGTAGGTTGGTTGGGAAAAAAACATTTTCACATATATCTCATCTATTCTTCATTTAATTGTTATTGCTGTTGCTGTTAATGATGACCACTACGCACAAGAGACCGGTTTAAATACTTTTGCTGGGTTTAGTTTATGCATCGGTTTTAACATTTACCCATTAGGAAATTCCTGGTTTGTTGACAGTGAAACTAAAATTAAACTTAAATATCATCTCATGCCTTTGTATTTCTCTTAACCCATGGTTGTATCTTCTGATTGTCTCTGTTATCCCTTCCAATCTTTGTTGCCGGTCCATGATTTTTTATAATCGTTATACAAACCTGAATCAGATTCAAATGCCAAGATTCCCCTACCCACTCAGTAAACAACGTTTCTTTCACCCTCTCTTCCTACAAAACTGACAAACTCCCCTTTATCACCTTCTCTCTCTCTACCCTACTTGAATTTCTTTTCAACCCTGTTCCTCTCTAAATAAGAATAAGGAATATTTTCGATAAAATAACATGCTGTCAACCCGAGAAAGATCACCTTCCACATATATCTCATCTGTTGTGCACATAATTATTGTTGTTTTTGCTGTTAATAATCACCACTATCCGTAACATACAAACCAGTTTAAATATTTTTTCTAAATTCAAGTTATTCATGTGTTATAATTATATATATATATATATATATATATATATATATATATATATATATATATATATATATATATATATATACACACATACATATATACATATATATATATATATATTTATATATATATATATATATATATATATATATATATATATATATATATATATATATTCTAGAAAGCTTTAAAGCTTTGAACACTAAACATTGAAAAAAACTTTCTATAGATTTTTTTGTCACTTCAGCCATCAATTTCCCATCATCTGTCAATGCAATCTATGTAATTTTCCTCCGTGTTTTCCCCGGTTTCACATACATTTTGTAATCGTTGTGCAATGTATGAATTGTCTCTTGTTGGGATCACGAGTTGTTTACCATGTAACCGTTTCAGGGATTTTAAAAACAAAACAGTTATACTAACATGGAAACCCCTTCATTATATAGTTTATGCCATACATCTAGTTCGTCATTTTATGGAAGGTTATATGTGTGTTGTTGCTGACATTAAATTAAACAAAATAATTATTTATGAAACAGGGCTTACCCATGTAGGTTACCCTAAAAACGTTTTTAACGATGAGGGATCAGTAAATATAACAACTGACATGACTCATCTTTCGGGTCACTTCTATTGAGTGTACCCATATGAATATTAAATCTATAGAGTCGGTTTTAATCTCAGACATTATCCAAACCAGCTTATGATATCATCTTTAAGAATACTAATTACATAGAAAATCTTCGAGTCGATTCTTTACCAACATATTCACCCGAAGAATTAGATAATTATTTTTCACTAATCGTAAAGTTCAATTTTCCTGATCGTTTAACCTCAAGCTTCCATCAAACGTTTTTTAAACACTTTTAATTATCAAATAAATCATACATTGTTGAAAATAACAGACAAACTGTTTTTAACTTCTCTGTAATTTTTTTTCTCTTCAAAGAGTAGTGTTATATTTTATAATGATCTTACATTCATATTTTAAATGTTGTCATTTCTAACTGGCGTAGTCATAAATATATCTCTTTATATGCTTAACAGAGATCTATGCAACGTGCTGTCGATGTGATCAGCGTGTGTGGATGCGACGTAAATATTTATCTAAATATACACTATTCATTTATTCTATTTTTACACTTTAGTTAACATATTCTTTAATTTTTGATATTATTTCACGATGGTCAAGTTGGATGTCTCAAGATGTACTAATCATATTTTTTGTTAATTGTCAGAAAATCTCCCTAATTTCACCACTTTGATTGATTATTCTCACAACTAAAGAAACATTTTATTGGTATAAATCAATGAATCTTTCAGTTGCTCTCGCGATTTTCAAATATTTTGATTATATCGTTCTTTAAAATATATCACTGGAATACTACTTGTTCAAAAGTGCATTCATTCTCACGATACGGGATGGGAAACTATCTCGTTTATCAAACATTTTATAGACAAACATTCCATCCTCGACTTGAATATCCAAATCTAGGAATGTCGCTTGCATTCCCTTATGTTCAGATTTTAATTCAAGAACCATAGGATAAATATTACTGTACGATTTTCCAAATTCTCCTCCATCATTAAGAGAACATAAGTCATCGATAAAACGGGTACAGCTTAAAAATGAACGATCTCCTTTTATAATGGTTCTCGTAAAAAATGGTAAGAATATGTGTATTCATGTCGATGTAAATACAAATTTGCCCAGTAAGGGGCAGGATCGATTCCCATAGGGACACCTATGATCTGATGAAATATTTAATTTTCTATTTTAAAGTAAGATTCCTCAATAAGATAACTAACAACTGCCTTAAGGATAGAGCACGTAGAGTAAGTCTTACCTTTTTTTGCTTTACACTAGAAAGCTTTAGAGTTAGTAAACTCAACATATCTACTATTTCCTCTTGCAAATGCCAAGTCTATTATTTTATTTAATTCTTTGATAAGATATTCATGTGGGATTTTTTGTGAAGATTACCAAAATCGTTGGTTGAGATAGATGTAGCCCCTCTACGGGCATTTATAATATCCGATTTTTCTTCAAGGAGCATAGAATCATTTACTGCCTAAAAGACATATAGAATTCATCGTATTTATGAAATAGCAGTATTTGATTGTATATTAGATTAAAAGCTTTAGAAACAGCTTTGTTAAGAGGTTTAGTACTACAAAATCTACAGGCTACAAATAACGAGCACCTATTGGATTTTCATGCGTTTTAGGTATCCAATACATAATTAGTAACTTTTGTATCTTTTCACTATTTCAAGTCCTAGCTTTTCACATTATATTATCTTATTAAATATAATATTGTCTGGTTCACAATTAGAAACTTTACATGTGGATGATGGAGCTCTTATTAAACTTACCTTACACAATATTCTTTGAATATTATATCTTTTACAAATAAATGCTATATCATTTAATGCTTTATCAATCGGGACTATAACAAACTTATTTTGAAGTTCCAGGAGATTTGCCAATACTTGAGAATTTTTCAGCGTCGGACTCGTTTTTTGAGGGTGTTTAAGGCATTTCACCTATTGGAGTGTTTTATTCACTAATCCGAGTATCTTTTTCCTTCCATGTGTCAGAAGCTGATTCTATTATTTGATATTTATTTGTGTTCATGCTCTCAGAAAACAAATTTACACTTACATTTTTTGTTTGCGATTCACTGTTTCAATGTCATGAAAGTTCGGTAGCCAAGTTGGTGAATATACATAGATAAAGTTGACAGGACAAAATGAAACGCAGACAGACTCTATTTTATCTCTCTTAGTATTCCCTCTAATATAATTTTGGCTGTGTCTATATTATATAAAGTGCTGTATGTTTTCCGTTTTATTTCATGAGCTTCAAACCTTCTATAAATTCGTCCGGTTGGAGAAAGGAAATATTTCAAGTTTTTAAAAGGGGGGATTCTATTTACATTGTATCAATAATGCCAAACTGCAACCTTAATTTCCATTTGTTATAAGCGATCATGAATGTGAATTTTTCCTTCTCGTAGGAAATCTAAGTTTGTATAGTATTAAAAAAAACAACTGTGAAAAAGGCTTGCTGACTATGAAATTAAAAATCTGCCACTCAACTAAGTTTTTACGGGACGGGGATAGTGAGTCTTCAAAGTATTTAGCAACTGTAAATCCTCTCCCACAAAGAATTCATTTACCAATCACTCGTCGTGCGATCCTACCACAAACAACAATGGCTTTTAAAACTTCCGAAGTTGTTGCGTATATTCTGCCGACGAGTTCGTTGTCCGAATCCAGATAAAAGCCAGTATCATTCCAAGCTTGGCCTCAACTCTCTCTCTCTCTCTCTCTCTCTCTCTCTCTCTCTCTCTCTCTATATATATATATATATATATATATATATATATATATATATATATGTAACGCAAATCATGGATGCAATATAATACAATATCCGATGTATGATGGGTTTATTTCATAAAGGGCTCGATGATTCAACTTTGAATATCAAGTTCGTTCAGTGTAGAGCTTAAAATATAATGAAATGAGGTTCATTACCCAAACACGTTTATGTTTCTGTCCTGTATGTGCTTCTTCAGACGAATATTTCGGTTTATTTTAGATTCCTGTCTGGGACTCACTTTGGAGGAGGGTCTATTATTCTAGTTCTTTTTGAATTTTTTTAATTCTAGTTTAGTGGTTCGCTATTGCTTGATATATTTGCTTGGCGTTATCTAATTACATTATACATGTATGTTGGTAGTTATAAATTACAAATCTGGGGAATGGCATGAGTCTCTCCGTTATCAGTAAGTGGTTGTTCTATTTATTCATTTGTGGTTTGTTTCCTCTCTGTAAGTGTTTTATTTCCATTCAAATCCTTTTCTCCATGTTGGGGTACCTTTTATACGACCTCAGTGGGTTATTTGATCCTATTGGGTTTGATCTACTTCCTCATGTCTGAGATAATTATGTTGATTGGATAGTTCTATAAGGTGGCTGTGCGAATGAGATGTCTATCTTTAGTATACCTCTTTGTGAGTTATTGAGTTATGTTTGTTTATGGAAATTTCAAACGGTGCAGACATTTTAACAGTATTTCATTTTTTCTGTTAATCAATTCTGTTTTATGTTTTTTTTTAATTCTACAGTCATAACTAGATTTCTCAAATTTCTCATATATATATATATATATATATATATATTCATTCATATATATATATATATATATATATATATATATATATATATGTATGTATATATATATATATATATATGTATGTATGTATATATATATATATATATATATATGTATGTATGTATGTATATACATATATATATATATATATATATATTCATACGGAGCATTTCTCATAGAGCGATGGTTATGAAGTTTGTCTCACGAATCAATTCTCTAGTGTGATTAATTCGATCTCCAGCGGGGTCACACTATTGTGACTTGGTACCAGACTGAGCCATAGGTAATAAATAACAATGTTCACTGTGACAAGACGGTTAACAAGCTAACATCGTAGACTATTACTACGTCTGCTGTTAGCTTGGTCTGTACGGTGTGGTGGGAAGATGGCACTCCGGTTAGTTGACAGGCATCTTGCGTGCAAGGATACGTAAATCTGCTAAAATAACAGTAGTAGATAAAGGTATTCGGACTGGCGACCCACATTCTATGTTTCAGCTAGATAATGGTCTTATTCACGCTTTCAGAGTCACTCAACGATCTCTCCAAAACCAAGGTGTTAATGTATTGTGTCTGACCGGCCAACAGCCCAATATCAAAATGATTGAACATGTCTGGGGATGGTTGGAAAGGAAGGTTTTTGGAGTTGGAAGGCAGTTTAATACGCAATAGGAATTGAAAACTGCCATCTTAGCAACTTGAAAGGAATGAATTGTTCTGGCGTTTGGTTGCCTGCCAAATTGGAATGTTCCAGTGATTAACAACTACAGTGCTTCAACAAACTATCAACAATTATTTTTTTTTATATAAAAAATCAAATGGATTTGCAATAAAACAATGAAATCGGCCATGTTTTGCCGAACCTTTCAATTGATCTAAATAGTCAATTTTTATCCTGTTTCAATACAATTCTGTAAAGGTAAACATGAGTATAACTTAGGATAAGGTCGAATGCACACCTGATTTAATAGAAAGAATAAAATGATGAATTAGTTGGTATTTTTTTGCTAAAGATTTTGAAAATTTCTCCCAAATGTAAAGTTTTAGGGCATAGTGTACGTACAAAGAAAGAAAAAAAATATTATACCCGCTTAAGGGCTGCCTTTTCCAGTCATTAACCACAATGTCAAATTAATATAGTGAAATAAAAAAAAGGGTAACTATTCTATAGGTAGTATTTTTCCCCATAACGAGAAAAACAAATCCTCACATTTGGCCCCAAAAAGAAGTCCCTCCTCAAATTATTTGACTTTTAAAAGGTGAAAAAATTTCCCTTAATTTTGACCATCAAACGAGGAAAAATGGCCCCCTCACTTCTGGCGCCTAAAAAGTGAAAAAAGTTTCTACCCTGCTTCGTACTCAAAAGAGGAAAATGCTCCCTACACTTTTGAATCCGACTTTAGAAAAACTATCCAGAACATGAGTTCAGGAAGGAAAAAAAAGTGTGATCTGTACGTGAAGCAAAGTAAAAAAAAAACAAAAAAAAAAAAAACAACCAAAAAAAAAACAACAATTGGAAAAGAAGTTATTAGAATTTGAGATAGGGTGAAAAAAATGGACTCCCCAAAATAGAGATAAGAACAAAACCTTCTCTCGTGTAGTCATGAAATTCTCTCATAAAGTCACAAAATTTTCTTTCGACGTCATCCCCGGTGAACACGAAAGAAGGGTCTAGATCTGCATAAGAGTTATTTTGTAAAATGAGCCCAGCTTTTCTAGAATATAACAGTTGAAAATCACCTGGATTAGTTTTATTCTTTGAGAAGGTGTAATACGAAAGAAAGTACTCTGCCTACCTTGTGTCGTTAGGTTGTGGTAACATACATACATACATACATACATACATACATACATACAAACTGAAAAACATTTTTATTATCATAATAATTGATAATTGTCGTCCATACAACTACATGTTCACACCAGTTGTCTGTCAGTCATCGCTGAAGATTGAGAGACAACTAATCTCCTCATGTCTCCTCCTCCTCCTCCATCATCATCATCATCAACAGCATCATCGGCAGCATCATCAGCATCATCATCATCATCATCATCACCACCACCACCACCACCACCATCATCATCATCATCATCATCATCATCATCATCATCCGTCTTTTCCTTCGGTTTCCTTTGAAATACTCCCTTACTTGCCGTTTGCACTCTGGCTTAGAAAGGGTACCACTTACGCATGGCACTGCTCACAAAGGGCTGTGGGAGTCCATACTACATAGAGTCTGCACACTCTATTTAGATCCACTTTACTTGTACACATACTGAAATATTTCATGTTCACAATCGGTGCCTGAAGATTTTGAAATCACACAAATGTACCGATTTTGCCGAGAAGTGACCTATTCGTTGAACCTTAAACAATACTTGAAAGTGTATTTTTCCGGGCAGCTCAGCCTTTGTCTACCAAAAAGGAATACAACTCCCTTTTAGTTTTGCACACACACACAAAAAAATATCTGTTCTGTTCATTGCACGTTTGTTGTTTTAAAATTTCATTTTAACGTTTTCTGATAATCCCTTCCCCATTACCAACAAACAATCAGTGGTCTCATTTAGAAATTAAAACTGTTCTTAAATAAGTTTTTAAAAAATGCTGGAACAGAAAAACAATTCCATCAAATGTTAAAAGCTGCTTGTCGCGACTTAAATAGATTCCGTCACTTAGCATTCA
This sequence comes from Thysanoteuthis rhombus, assembly GCA_963457665.1. Classification (NCBI taxonomy): domain Eukaryota; kingdom Metazoa; phylum Mollusca; class Cephalopoda; order Oegopsida; family Thysanoteuthidae; genus Thysanoteuthis; species Thysanoteuthis major. The sequence continues at coordinate 59,855,119 of OY735209.1, forward strand.
ACATTTTTTTAATTCTTTTTTTTTTTTTTTTGCCTTTTGACTTACGACACAATTTAAAAGCCCCGAGTGATAAATTAATTTTAAAAAATGGAAATAAAATAATTGAAATTAAATTAAAGTAAGACCATCAAGTTTTTTTTTATTGTCGATTAAATTAATTTTTCATTCAAAATGCTCGCCATATATTAATTTTCCTTTTCTTTCTTTCTTCCGCCCTTTCTTTCTTCTGCCCTTTCTTTCTTTATTTCTTTCTTAAATTCAATTTCATCTATTTTTCTAAATTAATGAGAAATAAGAATAAAATTTTGTTAAAATTGGTGACGTGTTCCGAAAGAACTCAGTTGTTTCCAGGACGATCACCAACATCGAACCTTCCGAAAAGGTCTCCCCAAAAGCCAATTTGAAAACAGTTGCGGTCCGTGGTTATGGAAGCTCGAAAGGAATAAAATGATGAATGTAATAAGATTTAAGCTGAATGTTTCGGAACGAAGATTACTATTGATATTCACTGAGCTTTGCTTCATATCCGCAGTGCGAAGGGGAACACAGCATTTTGCTTCCAGCCTAAATGGGGGAAGGGCCAGCCTGTCTGCTTCGAAAATCATTCTGACTTCTATGTCGAATTGAACTCCGGCACTGGCATCGGTCGGAAACGTACAAATACTCCAGCCAGCAAGTAGACCTGTGTCACTTTGACATGAAACGTTAGTATTAATTGTTTTTTTTTCTATGCGGGACAAGACTATTCTTCTAACTCCTTTTTAGATATGCAAACAAATTCGGGCGTGAGTAGCTTGTAGCTTGTTTCATAGAAACTGAATTAGATTTTTGTAAGATAATTACTTCAGACGCAGCTATACAAAGTCGTTAGAAACACACACACGCGCACGCGTATGCATGCACACGATCACACAGTACTGTATATCCGCATACATTTAACTTAAGCATGAACATATGCATCCAAAATGTTTTTCAGACGATTAACTTGTCGATTATGCTGTTAACACGACGTTTTGGTCGATTCGTTCATCGGCCTTCTCCAGGTGCAATATCAGAATGTGATGGTGTTAAACAGGTAAAGAAGGAAAAAGAAGAAGGAATCAAGAAAAGAATCATTTTAGGATTGCAAGTTCTTGCTAGTGCAAGCCGAACCTTCAAAAACAAGAAAATCCTGTTGATCCTAAAAAGAAGGGTATTCTCATGATAGCCACCTATGAAACATGGACCCTAACCAAAAGACAACCACCTTCAAACGAGAGAATAATGCTTAATATCATATGGAGAGATCACAAGACAGGATAGTATATTAGAGGAAAAACAGAGGTTAGAGGTATCATGGAAATCATTTGAAAACGCAAATGGCAATGGGCTAGTCCTGTTGCAAGAATGTCGGACAGCTGCTGGACATCATGACTCACAACATGTACCCCAAGGATCGTATGCAGAGCTACGGCCGGAAAAAAAAATTGAAATAGTGTGACGGACAAGACAAGATCTGAAAGTATTGGCCCTGCAACGCCCATGATGAAGAGGTCGGGCGAATCTTTTAGAAGGTCCGTGTCCAACAACAGATTCTAAAATGATGATGATGATTCCTTAATCTCGATCCATTGATTTGTTCCAATTGTTGACAACTTTTTGCAAGAAGGAACCTCTTACTGATTTTTTTTTCTGCGAATTCCTTTATGTATATATTCTTTCTTCTGTTCATGATAAATATTTTTGTCTTTGATGTTGTCGATGCCTTTTATTATTTCAATAGCTTGTATCATATCTCCTCTCGTTCTCCTGGTCTTCTAAAGTTGTTAGTTGTAATTTTCAAGTCTTTTTCATAGAGGATGTTTTTTTGTTTTTTTTGTTTTTTTATAGTTCTGGAACAAGTTTTGATGCTCTTCCCTAGATAGTTTCAAATTCTTTCTCATCGGTTTCATTCATTCTCTCATTATAATTCTCTTAATGACTCTTGTTCATTCTTCAAGTCTTTACTTATAATTTTCTTCCCATTTCCCTTTCTTTCTTCCACTCATACTGCCTTGGCTGTCGTTAAATTCTTCGTAATTCTATCAAATCCGAGAATTAACCCTTATTTCTGTAACGCTATTTTCCTGCCTCCAACTCGTCCAGTCCTTCTTTTTCTCTTCTGATCCTTTTCATTGAACCAAACTCCACCCACCAATCCCCAGCCCCATACCGACCCTCACTTTTCTGTGGGTGAGTGATGGCAAGGGCAGATCTTATAATAACACGACGAAATAAAAATAAACATCAACAAAGGCCGCGTCGGTCTGACTCCCCGCGAGCCCAAACACCAAGAAAAGCACAGAATAAAAAATAAAAAAATTACGGAAGGGAGAAAAAAAAAATCGGTTGGAAAGCGGAAATGCACCTGTTGAACTCAGTTTAGATGACGTCAGTGGCGAGAGCAGACATAACTCTGAATACGTCCGACGCCCTCAACTCCTTCATTGACAAGAGTGGGGGGAGGGATGGCGTTAGGGGTTATTACAAGGGGTGACGGGCGCGCGCCCGTGTAAGAGCGCGCTTCCGTGTCTACGTGTGTCAGTGAGTGTTGCGAGGTAGATAGATAGAAAGATGGAGAAAATCTGATAGGAACACAGATAGGCAATAACCGTAATAGAAAAATAGATAGAGATACACTGAGATATAAAAAATGAAACAGACAGAGAGATAGGTATCAAAACGTCACGGAACCAACTTCGTTTGAGAGCATGCCATGTTGGGGGTGATCAATTAAAACATTGGAAGAAGGTATGATCAATGAATAAGTTACTTCTCACACCCTTTGTCGTACAGTAATCACTAAAAAGTCTGTACTCTCAAAAAAACAAAAAACAAACCAGAAACCGATTTAGCATAAACTTACATTGCAAACTGAACTCCCGCTTGAAACCGATTGTTTTTTTTTAAATTGCAAAAATATTCTTATCGACATAATAAGGAGTGAATGTCAAAATTTACATCCCTCTAGCCCTATTGGCGCAGCCTATACGCGTGATTATGCATAGCCAGCTAGTCAGCCAGTTGGACCAACTTAAACACAGAAAGAAATCTATTTTGGCATTTTTGGTGTCAGTTTTAGTTGACAGTATCAAATAGATCAGTGTAGAGATTCGATAAGTTGGGTACCGAATCTAACGCAGCTTTCTTTCAGGAAGTTCGAATTAGCCGCTTCCAACAATGTGTTTTGCAGCGCCCCCTATCTCTTCTGCTCAGTTTGTAACCAGAAAGCAGGGGATAAGGACATGAAGGCTCATTGAACAGTATTCCATAGCGCTTTCTTCGGCCAAATCCACATCTACAACTGATGACGTATACATAGTTGATCGGGTGATCCCGTCACCCAAATGTGACGTGATTAATGACGAGTCGTGTTTTCATTCAATCAAATCGTGTCGCTGAATATGAGAGATGTATCTTTTGTTAACACCAGCCTTTCCTCGCGAAATACGTAAAAACTCACGAATGTTTTCTCAAATGTAAACTGGAAATTGCAACTCTAGATACATAACAATAGAAACAGATGACCCCAGTTTTCGAATCGTAGATAAATATTTCTCCCAGGTTTCTGCGTTCATGACATTAAGTGCTTACTATTTCAAGTAACTAACCTTTTGTGCACATTAATTACTTTGTGCACTGATTTCCAAAACTAATAAGCGTGATAAGGGTGGTAATTAAGCATTGAAGAGCAGTAGATATATTCTGGGATTTGTTCAATCTGGCGAAATGTTACTATAACAGTATGACAATGAGGATCGAACTCACTAAAAGTCGTTTGCAACATTAGTTTGCTAACAAACACTCTACAGTACAATTATAAAATCAAACTGATTCATATTATAAAGCTGTCTTCACATTAAATAAGATATTGATTTAAATTGTTCTTTGATGCAATTTACTCTTATGAAACAGGGAGGACTAGTAAACTTATTGGCTAGAGTGGGGAATGGCCTTGAAAAGGTTGGGAACCATTAATCTAGAAGTCTATTAGCCTTGGCTGAGTCTTCAACTATTTTTTGGTGAAGTTTACGTTTAATGTATCTTGAATTTATTGCATTGTATTCAGCTATTTAGTATAATTTGTCTTGCATGAATCTGAGAATTTTGAATAAAAATATTCGATATTGATTCATATTACTACACATCGTATCCCATGAGGACTCAACTCACAATCAATGGTCTGTAAGAATAGCTCAAGACCCGTCACTTTATCATAGTCAATTATCTCGAAACTTGACAAGCTTAGCTCAGTCTAGAACAAGGATAGAAGAGAGGAGAAATGGATAAGAGTTGAACTAAGGATAGTCTGCAAGATAAGTTTATTACATATCATTATCCAGCAATCATTTCTGCAGAAATTCATTAAGCTTAGTTCAGTCTAGGTCGAAACTACAAGAGAACTGCATCCAATGAGGATTGACTTGACTAGCAAGTGTCAGCGAGACTAGCTTTAGACATCACTATACGCTAGGTACCTTGTGTACATATTTTCTCATGTTAACAATCTGAAACGAAACCAGAATTGGCAGGTATCCAGTGATCACATTCAACAGCAATGTCTTGTTATACGGACTTGCCAAATGACGAGCTGCGCATGCGCCTTGTTTGAATCTCCTGTCAAAGAAATAAAAAAACACACAGAAAACCTCTACCGATTATAATTCTGAAACGTTGATCACATTGTTACAAATTGATTGTTTAAGGTTATGTACGTCCGTCTGTAAGGGATGAAGGTAACACTGCAAGAACAAATATTCGATTACCATACCGATTCGACAAAGCGAAAGGAGCCGAGTTTTGATTATTTTTTCAGGATTCATTTCTTGATATTATTGGATTACTTTGTCATTTCACACAGGTGTGTGATTTTAAGCAAAAGGAGAGTCTAGGTTGCTATAAATTTATGATTGAGACACTGGTCGGAATAATAAATAGAATAATAATAATCTGTGATACCTGCAGTCAATTGATCTCCAGTAAAACAATCAGGTACATCCGCTTTAAAAAAAAGTCCACAATTACGGAACCAATCCAAGTAAGAAGACTGGAGAATCGTCAACAACGAAAAGAAAAGCAACCGGAACGTAACCATGCCTGTGGCAGAGAACCATAGGCTTGAAGGTAGAATGAAGCAAAATAATTGGGAAAATACCAAGAATTTGCTCGAGTGCTGGATATGTGTGGAGCCTGGAGATTAAAGTCATACAAATAGTAGTACCACAAGAGGAAGGTTCAGATGAATTGGAAGAGTCGAGACTGTCCAGACCACTGTAGGGGATCTACAAGGATAATGAGAAAGGTGCTGGTGATTTCAGGAGATTTGCTGTCACTTGATACGCAGCGAAAACTACCAGGCACCGGGGGTGGGAGTGCAGGTTATTATTATTATTATTTGCAATCTCACACCAGTTGCCAGGTGGTTACCACTGGAGGTTGAGTGACAGTAAGTCTTCTCAAGTCTCCGGCCCTTCTCTCCATACTCTAACAGTCCACAGCAGTGCTGTGGTTCACAGTTTCATACCGGTTGCCCGGTGTTTATCGCTGAAGGCTGAGTGACAGTAAGTAAGATATGAAAGGAGACCAAGGGAGACTTACTGTCACCCAGCCTTCAGCCATGACCACCGGGCAACCGGTATGAAACTTGAGCCACGGCACTGCCGTGGGCTGTGAGAGCGTGGAGAGGAGGGCTGGAGACCTGTGGAGACTTGCTGTCACTCAGTCTCCAGCTGAGAACACCAAGCAACAGGTGTGAAAATCATTATTATTATTATTATTATTATTATTATTAATAATAATAATAATAATAATAATAATAATAACAATAATAATAATAATAATAGTAGTAGTAGTAGTAATTGCAGCAGCAGCAACAACAACAGAGATAATTGAAATATAAAATTAGCGCTCGTTCTCTCCAATATCGCTTTTAACAGTCCTGAAAATCTTTTGAAAGAGATTAGAGGGATCGAAACCATCCAGGTGACGACACCACTAAAACCAGCAGGAGAACTAGGTAGAGAGTTGGTGTTTAGGAGAGGATATCATGACTTAATCTCCAATTACAGACGCCTGATATTATTGATGTGAAAACTCAACTGAAAATAATCATCCTACTACTAGCGGATATTTGAGGGTGCTGTTATTGGGTCCCCAACGAAAGCCAACGTAACCCTATGGGTAAGAGTTGTTTGAAAAATGAAATGATAGGAACAATTTCTCTATTTTCTCCCGCCTCTACTAACATCGATTTTCACATCTTTTCTCAGTTAAATGTTGATTGTCTCCCTTTGCTGACAATTTGTTTTTTGTTTTTTTTTCTTTCGCATGTTTTGCTTATCGACTCAATTTAATGCCGAGTTAACAATGGCAATGGTTAGGCGATGTCATCTGTTCCTTAGGCTCAAGTCACAAGGAATGTAAACAGAGCATTGAGATATTGCTGGAATGGTAAAAATTCAGAAGAGAAGTAGGTGAGATAGAAATAATAGCAGTGGTCTATGTCACACACGAGATTGTTACGTATTCCCAGCTGGTGCTAGAGGTTGGTGTTCGATCCCAGATAAGGAGGAGATGAGAATTGAAAGGAAAAAGAAACAAAGAGAAAAAGAGGGAGAAGACAGAAATATCCTAGAAAGAGAAAGAAAGAACGATAAAAGAAATGAGACGATGATAAAACAAGAAGAGAAAGGAAAAACACCCAAGAAAGGAAATCATTGAAAAAAAAAAGAAAGAAAGAGAAGGGAAGAAAGAAAAAAGACAAAGAAACAGGAAAGAGATGAAAGAAAGAAGAAAAGAGAGAAAAACATCGAAAAGAAAAAAAGAGAGAACACAAGAAAGGAAAGCAAGATATAATAATAAAAAAGAAGAAAAGAGGAAAGAGAGAGGAGAGAAAGCCATAAAAAGAAGCGAGGAAGCAATAAAAGAAAGAAGAAGGGAGACAACATTAGAGATGGAAGGAGAAAAAAATTGAAAAAATATCGAAGGTAAGAAAAAAAAAAAAAGGAAGAAAGAAATGGAATGACAAAATTAAAAGATGACCAGAACGAGAAAAAGGAAAAAGTACAGAAAGAGAGAGGAAATGAAAATTCAAAAAAGAAAAAAGGAATAAAGAGGGAATAAAAGGAAAACGAAAAAAGAAAGAAACAGAAAAAAAAGAGAGAAAAAGGAACAACAGAAAAAAAGAAGAAACGAGGAGGGCAAGCCATTGAAGAAACAGACAGGGAGGGAAGGAAAGAAAAGAAGAAAAAGCAAAGGAGAATAAAGAAAGAAAAAGAAAGAAAAAAAATCAAAGAGAGGTGAGAAAACAGAAAGAAAAAAGTGAGAAACATAATCCTCTGCAAAAAAGACAAAAGGAAATGTAAATGAAAGAGTGAAATAAAGGAGAGGAAAGAAGACAATGAAAAAAAAAACCCTTCATAAATAGGAAAGGGGGAAGAAGGAAAAACATCGAAAGGAAAAAAAGAAAAAAGGGAAATGATGTGAAGAAAATGAAAGAAAAAACGTAGGAAGGACCCCTGAAAAAAAATTGTAACGAATAATGTAAAGAAAGATCAAGATAGAAAAAAATAAGTTGATCAATGAATGAGGAGAAAGAGAGAATAAGAAAAAAAGGAAAAGTGAAAGAAAATATGGATAAAAAGAGGAAATGAGAAGAAAATTCTGAAAATCGAAAGGGAATGAAAAGGAAAAAGAAAAAAGTAAGGAAATGGATGAAAGACATGTGAAATATCAGGGAGATGGAACGATAGAAAAAAAAAGGAGAGGAAAAAGAGGGATGATGAGATGAAGTAAGAAGAAAAATGAAAAAACTACGATATAATGAAAAAAAAAGAAAGAATGAAAAAGAGAGGATTGTGGATAGAAAGGGAATGAAAATAGGTGGGAACGATGAGAAGAAGGAAAGAAAACATCGAAGAAAGAGGAAGTAATCAAAAGAAAGAGAGGGGTATAATGGAAAGAAAGAGAATGAAAAGGAAGAAAGTAGAATGGAGAGGAGATAAAAAATATAATGGAGATAAAGAAAAGAAAGGCGGAGAAAAGGAAGAGAAAGAAAGAGTTAAAGAGAAAAAGAAAGAGTTAAAGAGAAGAGGAGATGAGGAAAGAAGGAGAAAAGAGTGATAAAGAAAATGAAAAATAGAAGGGGAAGAGAAAATGAAAGAAAAAGGTGATAATGAAAACAGGAAGAAAGAGAGAAAATGAAAGCATGAGGGGAAAATGAGAAGTGAGAAGGAAAGAAACAAAGAATCAGATGATAAAAAAAGAAAGCACTATACTGAGGCAGATAGAAATAGGTGCCATTCTTCACACGGCGAAAAAGATGAAGACAATTTCTTTCATCCTCAGCAGCAGCTGTATCAACAAGCTTTTAGCGTACGTTGTTTAACATGGACCTTCCCCAAAATTTGCCAGACCTCTGTGACATGCGTGTCGCAGAAACCAATACTTTCTAAATTTGTCTAGTTATGACGCTATCGCCAGTTTTGTATAAAAGTCGTGATGTCAAGCAGTTGTATGACATTCTTGCAACATGATCTGCCCATAGCCATAGATGTTTTTACGATTTCTATATCTCCGACACCTGTTAGTTCTCTAATATAATGTGCTGTCTTGTGATCTCTCTGCGTGATGTTAAGCATGATTTTCTCCAATGCACATTTTGAGATTCTCAGTTCGAGGGCCAAGGTTCCATATTTCAATTACATTGTAGGAATAGCGGGAGAAGCACTGATTTGTAGAGACTTATTTTTAGGACTTACGACTGAGAAAGTTTAGCTGTCCGTCCTAAAATGACGCCCTTGGAGCCAAGACACAAACTCTCGATTGTGCAGGCTTGTCCATCTTAGCCGTAGGGCCATGGAGGAGAGATCAACACGTGGGGTCAATACATTGAATGTCACAAGAAATATGATTCTCCATTCTGCTTCAATTGCTTTGAATAGTACGGGTTTCATTTTACTGCCAAAACAGACCATACAGTAAATTATCAATACCTTTAGGAAGGCTTTTTTGCTGCCGGTAATTTGGATTGAACACGTGCGATTTCTGAATGAACGATGTGTTTTTAGAATCTGGGACCCTTAGATGATAAACCAAGAATATTAATGAGTGTGTGTGTGTGTGTGTGTGTGTGTGTGTGTGTAAGTGTCTGCGTGTATGTGTAAGTGTGCGTGTGTATGTGTGTGAGGATAATGAAAAGATGGCAGAGAAGAAGCGAATGAAAAAGAAGAAACATAAAAGTAAATATGACTTGAAATAGAGAAGGAAAAATGAGGGAAATGAAAAAGATTGTAATAGAGGAAGACAGATGGGAATATGAAGGAAATAGAGGGGAAAAATCAACGAAAATAATGAATGAGAAAATAAGGCAATTTACAACGGGAGATAAGCTATAGTTATCAATCTATATCTCCAATGCTGAGTAGTAATCTTAGCCTCTGTCTGCTCGTCTATCTACCCATACTACCCAGAACTAGTAAGCTGGCTACTTTTGTCTGTTCGTAATTTTCATACTCAGACTGTGTATATATAACCTATTTAGGAACACATAAGACTATTTCTCAGCGGTATTCCGTCTCCATTTGCAGTGGGACGAGTGAATATACTTTCATCAACCCATTATATACACATATATACAATAGAATTACAATTTGGGATAGACTTACTTTTGGTAGTGAATGAACGACGTTGAAAAATGAAAGGTATAACTTGGATGGATCCATCAAACCAACAACCCTTATGGCAGCAATTTCAAACTCAGCCTGCTCTTACCAACTGAGCTAACAAACACTGCAAGATAGACAGAAGCTCGAGAAACACCCTTAACTCATTATTCAATCCAACTTTAAGCTTATTCTTTATTTTCCGATAAACGCCGTTCACTCACTTCCGAAATTAAATCAGTTCGAGCAAAAACCTAGTCCTCAAATTATTATTCGTTTACCACACACATACACACACACACACACACACACACACACACACATATATGTATATTTATATATATATATATATATATATATATATATATATATATATATATATATATATATATCTTTTTACAGATCATTTGTCAAATACGACATTTTTCCGTTATCAAAAGACGGATGTACACAGTTTAATTTATATGACAGGCTAATGTGTATCTAAAAATGAGAATTTAGGTCTGCCTCGTGGCTGAGATAGTCAGGTTTTTCCACTAGTATCAGTGATCGGTATTCGGGCCCAGGTGAGGAGTCATGATTTCGTACGACAGAAATCAACACAAGATTTCACACTTGGAAAATTATTGCAAAAAAGTTTCCTTCAAACTTTTTCCTCATTTGAGTCGTATACTGTATTAAGTTCAGGAATCATTGATTGGTGTTATCACTGATTTCGGAAGGAAGGGGACAGATTTGGTAAGTTACTCGATGGAAACTGTCACATGACCAACCCCTCTTGGCTGCCTGGTTTGTTGGAGGTGATGAATTTGAAAAGATTTTAAAAGAGTGATCAATTAATTATACTTTTCTTGCTTTCTGTTTCGTCAATGATCGAAGAGAATCTGAATTTTCAAAAAACGAGCAAGCTTAGATAAGGGATCGATTTAGGATAAACTTACAGTTTAAATTGATCCCATCCCCATTAAATATCTTTTCAGCGGGAAATGTTTCTTGTAGACATAATAAGGAGTAAATGTCCAAATTTCCAGCCCTCTAGCTCTATTAGAGCGACCATTAGTGAATGCGTGGTGCATATACATACATAGCCATCAAGTCAAATGGACTGATTTGAAAACTGAAGAAACTTATGTTGACAGTTTTGGCGACAGTTTTGGTTGACAGTTTCTAATTATTGTAACTGGTACACTCTCCGGTCTTCTTCAGGTGACAATCTTTTTGGTAATTTCCATAAAGTTTCAAACTCACACTTTTGTTTCGTTCATGGAGATATGCTACTTCTTCAAATACTTTTATTCATTTGCTGACCAACTCCAGAACTAAATCTTATTGGATATAGGAAGTATCGTAATATTTAGATCGACGCTACGCACCTTTTCGAGGCCAATTTGGAATACAATTTTTCAAACCAACTATCACAACGTGTTTTTTGAGGATGTGCAAGATATTCGTTTTCTCAGGCTCTGTGCCTTACTAAGATAAGCCCAGTAAGCATTTGTGGAAATCAATCTCATTTAAAAGTCGAGCCGATGATTTTAGCAAAAATCTGTTGTTTTCTCCAAGCCGCATGTAAGAATCGAACTGGTCTCTCAAGAATCGTCGAGGATTGCCGATGAGAGCATAGAGACTCCTACTCCATGAAAAGATATGATAATAAGTGATCGACTGATTTGTAGCTACGGCATAATTCTGCACATGAAGTTCTAGCTTATCGGTTAATAATCTAAAGCTTTTAAATCTTTTAAAAAAGTTAATTAATCATGATTAAAAGTACTAAAAAATTTCCAGTAGTTGTCCGACATACTTGCAACATTGCCATTTGAGTTTTCTGATGGTTTTTTTAATGATATCTGACTTTTCTCCCTCTAATATTCTGTCTCGATCTCTCAATATGATCTTATGCCTACCACAATTTAGCATTGTGAATCGTGATGTCCAGCCATTGTCCGGTATTCTTGCAAGATCACCAGCCCAATGCCATTTTAGTTTTCTTATAGATTCTATCATACCTCTGACTTATGTTTATCCTTGATAAACTGTGCTGTTTTATGATTCCTCCATGTGATGCTTAACATGATCCTCTTCAATGCACTGCATGGTTCTCAGTTTGGGGTCCAACATTTCAATTCTAGCCTAATCACCCAGCAGAGAGTGTAATCAGCTGCTGAGTACACTTCACAGTGAAGAGTTTTCCACGCTATTCTCTTGGAGAGGTAATCGAACCTGGGATCTTCTGCGTGTGAGGTAGACGTGCTAACCATTACCCTATCCGAGCAAATCTTTATCATTTGAGCCACCAACTTAATCTCCAGAGCAAGCGGATTAGTGCAGAGATGAGTATCGCGTGACTACTTCTGGCTGGTGGGATCGAACACAGTTGGTTTTTCAGTCAGGCTAAAGATTTCTCTCCTAACGAATCAAGATCTGGCCAAAAGAGAGAAAACGGAATCTTGGCGCACGCTTCTAAGCCCGTAACGGTGGCCAGGTTTTCGATGATAATCAAAGTAGGCTCGGGGAAAGAGAACTGATTATACAGGCGTGTATATATGTATATATATATATATATACACACACATATATATATATATATATATATATATATATATATATATATATGTAAGTGTGTGTGTGCATATGCTTCTCAATGGCTCTCTGTGCTTCTGACCACTAATTTTACGTTCAAACTGATACAAACACACAGGTACTTACTTTGTCAAGCATTCACACACACATACACACACACACACACACACATATATATATATATATATATATATATATATATATATGTATATATATATATATGTATACACACACACACACACACACACACATATATATATATATATATATATATATATATATATTGGTGAATAATTTCTGTAATAAGGGTTGAATAAATTTAAGAAAAAGGTTAAAAAAGGAAATGAAAACCTTTTAGTTACAGTTTTCTGGTATGGTAATTTTTAATACAATTTAACTGGTTTCTTTTGAAGGCAAATTGTGATCTTGAAAGGATGTTACTGTCCACCATTCAGTAAGTGGGAATGGTTTCAGGTCATTTGTACATTAATCTTGATTTGTGTTTAAATTCCATGGGTGTCATAAAATTCCAGTTGTTGGTGAGTGTTTACAGAAGGAAGGAGAAGAATTGCAGGACTCTGGGGATTTTGTTGGAACTCCCTTTTAGGAGAGAGGTAAGGATGGTAGTATAAATGTGTGAGAGTGTGCTATCAGCCGTGGTTAAGTTAAGGTATTTCAGGGTTATGTTTGTATGTGTGTGAGGGTAGGGGAGTGAAGTAGGGTGTAATGGAAAGGCAAGTTTTATCAAGGGCTCGATGGGGGGGGGGCTTTGGGATTAAAAAAAGGGAGCTCTGTTTTTTCAAGAAAATCACAGTTGTCGCTTCAATTCCAAGTTAATTGTATTTTAATGCAGGTTTTAAAGTCTTAATAAAATTGGTTTCTCATCGTCTTATTTGTCTGATAGTTTGTGTTCATTTTGTAGATAGGAAGAACAGAAAATTTGTTCTCGTAGAGAACATTTATCTATACGTGTGCTGACTTTGAGGATGTTGGTTGAAGGATTTCTGATTTGCTGCTTGTGTACCGTGATCCGATTCCTAAGGAGAGAAGTTTCCCTTCATGTATTTCTTGTTGGAACCACAGCAAATAATGGCAAGAGATTATGTTTTTAACACCGCAAGAGATGTTGGATTTGATTTTGAAGGTTGTGTCACATTAAGTATATTATGAAAATATACTTGTATCCTTCTATTTAATATATTCGTCTACCACAATTAGACAAATGGGATAATGTTTTTTTCATTGAATTTAGTGCTTACTGCTCGTAATTGCTGTCTAATTTTGAGGCCCTTTTCATTTCAAGTCTGATTAGGTAGAAGGAATAATTTGGTTTAAATAGTTATTTTTGTACTTGTTCCAGTCTAAGATTTAACGTGCTCTGTTCAGATATTATTGTTTTCGAGTGTCAGGCTAGTGGAAAATGGTATATTGACATTTGTGTGTTTAATGTGACATGAAGAACAAAGTGTTTTAATTTCTGTTAGCTTATAGTGTACATTAGTTGGAATTTTTCTTCTTTTTTTTCCAATGATTTTACAGTCCAGAAATAGAATTTGATGTTCGTTAAATTCCATTGTGAAATGTATGTTTTCTTGTAGATTATTCGATATGTGGTGTGGATGGAGAAAGTCCTCTTTTGGTTTATTTTCTATATTATGGAACAATCATTTTTTCAATCCTTCAGATATTCTGCTATGTAATTATCCTTCTAAATAACCAATTGTTAATGTTGCGTATATGGGGACGACTTTATAGGGTAATTGATGTTCCTTTATATGTGTATGTGTGTTTATATGTATGTGTGTGCATATATGTGTGTTTAAATGTGTCATTGCATATATGTGTGTGCATATATACGTGTGTGTTTGTTTATGAATATATATATATATATATTTGTATATATATATATATATATATATATATATATATTTGTATATATATATATATATATATATATATATATATAAAGGTGAACCAATGTGTCCATTGCATGACACATAGTTGTTAGCTGTATTTCGATCAGAAGTTTTCCCTGCATAATGTAATCGATATTCACCGTTCAATAAATTGCATTGGCAAGGAAAAAGAGCGTGTCGATAAATAAATATTTTTTTTGTAATATATATATGTATGTATATATATATATATATATATATATATATATATATATATATATATATATATATATTAGACCATGGACTTATTGGTGTACCTATATATAGCAAAGAGAAAGCCGAAGTTGATGACAGGATTTCTCTACTCACTTTAACAGAGGTAACGATGTTTGACGATGTTATCTCTCACTAACGAAACCTTTTTTTTTGGCCCCCACGACATCACCCCTTGTCCCTCCTTGCGAACACTCTTCCCATATATCTGTGTGTGTGTGATCATTAGTAGCCTTTTAACGTCGGTCGTTGGACACCGATCTTCCCCAAGATTCGCCTGACATCTCGATCGATAATGGATTGTCTATAGCCACACTGAAGATTTGTAATACAACGAAACAGTTTGCACGTCGCGTAGTTCTCAATGTTGAAGTCAATCTTTTGATTGGATTCTTTTTTTAAGATTTATGGATGATTATCAGGGGGTTGCATCGACTGGAGACCCTTCTTTCTAAAACTAATGGGATTCTCTCGCTCTTGAAGATTGAGCTTGCTGTACCGAAAACTTGTACCGAAAACTTGCTATTCAAGCGAGCTACTTCTTCTTTCGATGATTTCATGGAGATACATTGGCCTAGATAGATGTAATGGTCTGGGTTTCGATCTTTGGGTCGAGGTTCTCGACAAGTTTGTTTTACCGGTCATTGATTCGAATAAAGTACACACACACACACACACACACACACACACACACACAGAGATACGAAAGGATACTATGATAAGCAGTAAAGGATAGAAATAATAAAATGGACGGAAAAGGGCGTACATTTATGTTCAATGAGTTATTCATATTTCCGTGTAGTTAAACTGAAGCATAATTATATACACATGATATCTAAACCTATCCAACTATATATTGGTATGTATGTGTGTGTGTGTGTGTAGTTATATTGGAATGCATAATTTATCCATCTATCTATCTATCTATCTATCTCTGTTCTTGTGTATTCAGGTATTTATGTATGGGTCTGTCTCTGTTTCTACCTAGAATTGTTCATATCTGACAGTACGCATTTCCCTCCAGCTATCTAGTTATATCTATCTATCTAGATTTAGAGTCAGACAGATTACTTTGTTTGGTTGTTAAGTCCAGAAAGTGAAAGGTACGTTTATCCGGATGTACAACCTCTGATGAAGATAGCACCTCACTCATTGGCTCTTGTAAATAAGTAAGTAGTCGTTCACACGCAAGGAGATTTTTCACTGGGGAGGCACTGCGGCTGGAAAAGCCTTTACCACACGCAAAGGGATGTCATCTACAGAAGGATAGGCCAATGAATGAACAAAGAGAAGAGCAGCAAGGTGGAAGGGGTGGGTAAAGAAAATCAGGTCATGGGAGGAGGTGTACAAGCTGTGAAGTAATGATTAGCGAGCTAGTCTCATGGACCATTTCTGGTGTTGTGAGTTCAATGTCCCAAACATCTATTGAAGAAATATCTTGGAGTTTTTAGCTGATTTCATCATAGATTTAGCTGATTTCATCATAGTTTTAGTTGATTTCATGATAGTTTTTGCTGATTTCTTCATAGTTTTAGTTGATTTCATCATTGTTTTAGCTGATTTCATCATAGTTTTAGCTGATTTCATCACAGTTTTAGTTAATCCCCATTAAAGATATATGGGTATATTTTCATTTGTATTAAACCATATTTTAAAGAAATAAATTACTGAGACCATTCGAGTAGACGAGTTCATTGCTTCAAATCATGGGTAGGAATGTTTTATCAGCAAAATCGTTACCTTAAGGTGGAAATGTCCAATAATACGGACAGTCAAACAGAAGAGTCTATAGTTGAAGAGGAAATCAGAAAAGGTCACTCTGTTAATTATTTACCTATACTAAGATGACAATTATCAAATGAGCTCATGTATTTCCCCCTTATTTTTTTTAGCAAAATCGATAATAGTCGTCGAGTTAACATTATATTTTTCTCATCTTGCATCATCATCATCATCATCATCACCACCACCACCACCACCATCATCATCATCATCATCATCATCGGTCTTTAACGTCAGTCGTTGGATATAGACCTTTCCTCAAAATTTATTTACTGGACACTTTCGTTGTAACGACAATCGATCCAACGACATCGTATTCCAACGACATAGTTATTCTCATATTCTGGCAAGAATATTGTCGGAGATAAGTTTCCTGGAACAACACATTATGATTTCAACTGCATTATTTTTATAACTGAAATTAGTGAACCCTTAAAACAATACCACTCGAAGTAACACACTGTGAATGGGTAATGATAAGTAATTTTGGGTTCTCATTATCAACACAATTAGAACGAAATCCGTGCAAATTCGTTATAATAGCAATCCTAATTCCCCGGGGGTGACATAACAATCAAATTCTACTATATCTATTAATTTTGGACAAAGAAGTATTCTTCAATGGCAAACTGACTCCACAGATGTGTTGAAAAACATCAAATTCAATATCTTCTGAAGCTTTGAAATAAGATATTGTCATTATGGGATCATTCAGGATACTATTCTTGTCATGGTTGTTTTGAACCCAAGATGCCGGCTGATACTCCCTCCAATCTTTCAAGAGTTGTCAGAGGTTCTGAGATTGGTATTGCCATAAGTGTTTGGTTATTGAAACTAATATCTACATTTCTACTGTTTTCATCTCTACGTTCAGATCTGTTCATTCTCTGTAATACATTTAAACACGTTTAAGACAAAGAAAAAATAAAACACGAAGACTAAAACTAACAGTAACTTCTAATTCTGTAATATTTGATAGGCTGTTACCATGATATAGAGTTGTTACCCGTCATTTTCTTACGGGTTCTGTGCTAGTAAAAATAAAAGGTGTGAATATATTTGTTCTTTTAAAATTAAAGTTTATCCTTAATTCTCACCCATCAAAAGTAATTCTTAAGGTGTTAAAATCATTGCAGTTTTATCAACTACCTTTTTCTGAACTATTAAAAAGTAGCTTATACTCTTAACATGACTAGAGCCAACATTTTCCTTCCATTTTGACTGGTACTGCTTAATATTTCTCCTCTCCTTGAGGCGGGAATAAGGAATACAAAATAGCGCCCCAAAAATGAAAGTGAGTAGCATGGCAAATGACGTCCAATTTATAAGCATTCATAAACGATAATATTTTCTTTTAGAGAAAGCGATGCAGGGTGGCCCGAAACGGTAAAGACTTGGGTTGAGGCGTAAGGAAATTTTTAAAGACACACTGTGTGGTCACGTGAAACTAAGTGTCACAGCTAGTGGCCGTTGGGTAAGAGGTAATGCAGCTGATGGTCAAATTATATTTTTCTACCGGTGTCAATTTGTTAAGCAAAGATTGGCAGCGGCGTCAACGAAAATTATGCACATTCGATTAGGGTCAAACAAAAGTCAATTTGAGCGTAAATAAACTCAGGAGTGATCGGTCGGAGTAGACACATGCAAACATAGATATACACAAACACTCACAGGGTGACACACATGCTTACACACGCACACAAGCGTATATCTATAAATATGATCAAATGTGTTTAAACATAATATATACATATAAGCACGCACACGCACACACGCACAAACATATATGTAGAGAGATAAAGAGGGATATATATATATATATATATATATATATACATATATATATATATATATATATATATATATATAGAGAGAGAGAGAGAGAGAGAGTGAGAAAGAAAGTGTAAGAGTTTATTTGAGGGTTTTCATAAAGATTGATCAGTACATTGCCCTCTCAAGTAACCCAGCTTTACCATGGTTCATCGAAAAGTTTCACTTATCATTTAATCAGGAAAAAAAAGAACTCTATCACTTTTTCTATCTTTCGGAAACAATAGGGCCTCAGCCTAATGTTGAAGAAAGCATTTATTTTACACAACAAATATTCTGTTCTCAACATAACCTCCATCCTTGTCAATGCGCTTTATGCAGTGATAAATTATAATCACACAGATCAAACATTATCAAGTAAAGATACAGCTACCTGTTAGACTATTGACCTAGTGTTAAACTTTTGACGTATAGTATGAAAAAAACATCCATGTTCATTATCATAATGCCCAATATAATATAACAACCTACACGTATGACATAAGATATATATTGAAATCATTGCTGGAGAAAGAGGTAGTGTTTGATCAACGTTGCCTGGGTTTCATGTTGATATAACTGCTTTGCTCTTCAACACCCTCGAAACAGTTATAAGACAAACAACTGATGATTCCAACGAGAGAAAATTTACACATAGTACCATAATAACCAACCATATGTAAAACATTAAAAAAAACACCGAAGAAAATTACATGAATTACAGATTTGGGGAAATAATTAATCAGAGTGACATAATTAAAAAAAAAATTTTTTCAATGTGTTTTCTGTTTGAAATGGTGAATCTTTGTAGACTATATATAAATAAATAAATACACACAAACAAACACACACACACACACACACATATACGTATATATATATATATGTATATATGTGTGTGTGTGTGTGTAGCAACACCTTGAATTGGACGATTTTCAGTAGTGTGGGTTTTCGCGTAATACTTCTATGGTATTGTTGTACAAATTAATGTTATTAAGTATAACATGAAAGAAACATCAAATTGAACAGTGTATATCCCAACAGTACGGAAAACTTTTGAACGAGTTTTTGGAACTGCACTATTCAAGTTACACTATGTATATATATATATATATATATATATATATATATATATATATATATATATATATATATATGTGTGTGTGTGTGTGTGTGTGAGTGTGTGTGTGTGTGTGTGTCTTATCCTCCAATATCTATAGTTCCGGACCAATGTTGAACTAGCCGTTCGGTCCAATAATCAGATGTTTTAGAAGGTCACGAAGATTAATACGATTCAACAACGCCGCTAAACTCTTCTATTCCTCTCATCATGGAAACATCTTTTAATTCTAAGCACGAACCAATAGTAACTGAATGTAAATTAAGCATTCAATCAAAATTAGGTCGGATAAAAAATTTTGTATAACTCACTAGAAGTCAGACAACATGAAGTCAGGCCACGGGATTTTGACCTTTATCCACCAACAGACTGCTATGGCTGACATAATCAGTAAATGTGAGGCATTTACGTGTTTTACATCGTTATTTACTGTATGATTCTATGTAAAATGCAAGAACTTTTTATCTTGATTCTCAAGGTATACAGGGTTCCCCATCCCAAAAATTGGAGCAACACTATTGGAAACCACCAACAGAGACTGTCACCAAAACTGACAAAGTAGCATCCTTCGGTTTTCAAAGTGGTCTGGATGAATACATATTTGTATCTTCTGTACAGGTTGCATAAATGGATCAACAGGGTTGGAAATATTAAACATTTACGTCTAGAAAAACCAACCCCCTGAACAAAATTGTTGTTCAGTAAGGGGTTCAATTTACTATGTAATTTATGCTAAATTGGTAATTAATTTGTTCTTGCTCTTTTTTTCTTTAAATTCATTCTTTTTAGTGATCCAACAAAAGGTGAGAAAAGTAACACATACATTGATCACCCATTGTTCCAATGTTTTTCATTGATCACCCCAACACAGCATGCTACAAAAATACGTTGGTATCATGACAGTTTCTATTGAGCGATTGGCCGGACCCAACTTCATATATCCATTATTCTTGGCTGCCCTTCTGCTGCAGTAAGTGTATGACAATATATGTAAAAAGATTGGTAGACAAATTATTTGATAAGAATGAACCAACGCATGCACACGCACGCACACCTACAGACTTGTGTGCACTCGCCGAGTTATATGGATGTCTGCATTTAAGTGTGCGTATGTTTCAATGAGCGAAATCAAGATCCTTGAGAGAAGTTTCACAATGAATATAAATCACATTATTCCTTGTTATGGAAATCGCGAGCAAAAATCACATACTAAGAGAGAGAGAGAGGGGGGAGTAAAAGGGGAGGAAGGGAGGGAGAGAGGGGAGGGAGAGAGAGGAGGGAGAGAGGGGAGGGAGAGAGAGGAAGGGAGAGTGAGGGAAGGAGGGAGAGAGAGATACACAAAATGCATTCAATTTACAGTAAGAAAAATCACACACCAAGAGAAAGAGGGGGAAAGAGAAAGGGAGAGAGAGGGAGAGAGGGATGAACATGATGCATTCAATTGATAATAAAAAAAATCTCACTCCAAGAGAGAGAGGGAGAGAAGAAGGGAGATAGAGAGGAAGGGAGGGAGAGAGAGATACACAAGATTCATTCAATTTATGATAAAAAAATCACACACCAAGAGAGAGAGGGGGAGAGAAAGAGGTATAGAGAGAGGAAGTGAGGGAGGAAGAGAGACGAAGGAAGGAAGGGAGAGAGAGATACACAAGATGTATTCAATTTATGATAAAAAATCACTCAACAAGAGAGAGAGGGAGAGAAAGGTGGATAGAGAGAGGAAGTGAGGGAGGAAGAGAGAGGGAGGAAGAGAGAGGAAGGAAGGTAGAGAGAGATACACAAGATGTATTCAATTTATGATAAAACATAAAAGCAGAAATAACGACACGCTCTTGCATTTATTCATGACGAGACTTGCACGCTTCAGTGTGACCAATATGTTCCACAATAGATTCCGTATGGCTTCAGGGCAAAGAAAGAAAGAAGCAAAAAGATTCTTTTCGCCGTAGCTAAAAATCGCGAGGAAGGTAACAGGAGAGGAAAGATGGCGGGGATCAGGTTGGACAAACAGAGGGAATTAAACTTCATCAGCAGTCAAACGAAGATAGCAAAATATCGTCGGTGAATGGAATCGTGAAGAAGCAACAAAATGAACATCACATCAAAAATATTCATGAGTAAGAAAGAAAAAAAAAAATAAGGAGAAAAATAGAGTTTTAGCTACTTCGCGAGATGAAAGAGGGAACAATGTAATCGAGAGGTCAGATGGGCGAATTGTAAGTAAATTAAAGCAAGTAACTTCGTCTTCCTTGACGATAACCCTTTTGCGTCGGCTTTCTTGCAACAGTGTGGTTCCTTATGTCAGCGCTTGTTGGAAACCGTCATATAAAACTGTCAACACAGGTTTCTGTAGATTTTGAGTTGGTTTAGCTGGCTAGCTAACTGAGTGCACAGCCGGCTTGCTGGCTGGCTGGCTGGCTGGCTGGTTATATATGCATCACGTGTACAGACCACACCAATGGAGCTAGAAGGCTGAACATTTACACATTATTACATCCAGAATAGTTTTCTTTTGTCTATGGAAAATCGCCCCCTAGAAACTTTTTTTGTGTTGGGGGTCAATTTACAATGTGAGTTTATGCTAAATTAGCCCATGAGTTTGTGTCCAGCAGCATTTACATTAGTTTTTTTTTTAATTCAGACCTTCTCAGTGATCACTGGCCATGTGTCAAAAATAACACATCTATTGATCAACCAACCCGTTCTCCAAATTTCTGATTGATCATCCCCAAAATGGCATGATGCTAAGAGACGTTGCTTATGTGACTGCTGTCGAACGGAAGATGCAAAGTTGATTTGCAGGCAATGGTCGTACCCCAAAAACATGAAGAGTGAAAAGGAAATGGAGATGAGAGGAAGTGTTATTTTTGAGAACAGACAGGGTATCTTTCCTGGGTGAACATAGAATTTGTGATGGCAGTTAGCGAGCATCTCCAGCCTTTTTTGGAAGTTCGCTTTACGCCATGTTTCCAATTTCACCAAAAAGGGGCAAAAAGCGAAAATGACTTTCAGCAATCATGTTATAGAGGCAGCATGAAATTCCTCTCTCTCTCCAGGATGTCACCTGTACCTGTCACCATTACAACTTCTTCCGACTAACAAGCAATCATCATTATGTTTAAGGTCTTGGAACGCTCAAAATATTTCCCATCTGAATTAGTAGTAATTGCTTTTCGCCATTTTGGCATACAGACGGTTTTTATACGAACACACAACTACCAGACGGTGTAGGAAAACACATACGCCGATATATATATATATATATATATATATATATATATATATATATATATATATATATATATATATATATATATATATATAATGTGTACTGTAGAGAGTGAGACAGACTCGGGAGTGAGGTGTTTGGGGGTAAGGACTATTAACCCTTATAAGTAAATTGTCCATACATGTTTCGGGATTCTTTCCATCATCAGTGGTGTGTGCTGTGTGAGTGTGTATTAAAATGTCCCATGTGGAACCAGAGTCCACTGCCAGGAGCTATGCATTGTGGATAAATTGTATATATATATATATATATATATATATATATATATATATATATATATATATGGTTATAAAGTACAAACAAATGTTTTGATTTTGATTTTTCATTTAATCTTTTTCTGATTTAGCGCAGGAGAACGCAGGTAAAGGTTCAATATATGTATTAAGCGCCCAAACGTTTAACATCTAGCGCTTACAGCCACACACTCAGCCATTACAAAGATCGGAGATGATAAAGTTTAGAGACAAAACTCTTAGAATGTAGTGATTTCTTGTGATGCCAAGTCCTTTGATGTTACTGATCGTTGTTTTTTTTTCTGCAAAGTACAACAAACACTGTTTTGTTTTGAGGTAGAACTCGTTTTCGCCCACAATTTCCAACATGCTGAGAAGACAAATTTTTATCATTTTTCGGTTTCTTTCTAACGTATAACACACATCTTGATATTCCTATTTTTTCTTTGCAATTTCAGTGCAACTTGAGGAGGTATGTTTCAGATAAACTCACACTTGAACACTTCCCCTTGGGCTCAAGCACGCACGATAATCACAACAAGGGTAGCGTACTTGATTTTTAAACCTGTTGCTGTAAGTGAGGTTGGAAACGGAAAGTCCTAAAAGGGCGTGCTCATTTACGTAGTGTACGATTAGTCAGGGGAAGAGACTAGATGAATGACTGATACATGCAAATCTCTCTCTCCCATGAATTCCCTCTTGCCCAAGAACTAGCAGCAACTGAGCTATTTCGCCAATTCTCATTTTTGAAAGTCATTTATTTTGTTGTATCATTTTATCATGAACCGAAACATTTCAATAAAAATTGGTTATCAAAAAGCAATGTGTGCCTCAAGCTTGGAAAATATATCATTTCAAGGGGTAAAAATATCGGATGAAATGTCAGTAGATTTTTGTATCAATCTTTTGTTCTGTTTACGGCACTTGGCATTCCCAAATGGCACTGACTAAACTCGACGTAGTTCAACCTCAGAGATCTTACAAGAACCGGCGTATCCAACGTGATTTGAGCGTAACCCCTTAGCCTTGGAGACAAGTTCTTGCATGATTACCTGAGAGGCATTGAGTACCATTTTGTCTTTGTATGTCTTGAAGGTGGATTGAACCGTGGCTTTGCAAACTAGGGATGAGAACTTCACCACTGCGCCACGGTGATCGGTGGATGTTTTATCATAAATAATTCATGTTCTCATTCGAGTCAGTTATGAGAGGTGAGATCGACCCTCAAACTAAGAATCAAGAAAGGAACATCACGTTTTAGAGAAAAAACGGGGGCCAGAAATATAGAACCTATTAGAAAAATCAAATGGTGATAGGCTGGTTATGTTGCAAGGATGCCAGACAACCACTGGGTATTATCATTCACAGCATGGATCCCAGAGATCGTATCCGAAACTGTGACTGATAGAATATAATATGGCGTTATGAATTATACTAGTTCAGAAAGTAATGGCTCCGCAACCTACAAAATCGAAAGGTCTGGTGAATTTTGGAAAAATGTCTTTTTATAAATAAAATAACAAAGGATGCTAAAAGGCTGCTATTGCTGCTGCAGCTGATACTGATGATGGTAATGATGGTGTTGGATTTCGCAATGTAACAGACTTTTGGTATTAATTAAAAAAATCATTTCAAAATCGATCATAATGACGTCACTTGAACAGCGAAAGAAGCGTTGATTATTTTTAGACTGATTTATCGATCTTTCCTCTGAAATACATTCATCATTTCTGGCAAACATATTACATTACATTCCAATGAATGTATTAAATTAAGGAAAGTATTGATAATATATCATCGTAAGTACCTTCTATAAATACGAAGGTAAATCAATAAGTCCACTGTCTAACGATGAAAAAGGCATTCATTTTAAATAACATTCATGTAGTGTTGTTAAACTCTCGCCCCGGAGTTGACTTTGTTTCCTTACCGAAAAATGAACGAGAACTACCCTCACCAAAATTTGTGGTATAACCAGATTTGTCAAATTCATATTCCTCAAATATGATTTGAACTCACAACCAACTGATTGCCATGGATGCATTAAAGTTGAGGATGGGTTTGATCCAGCAGCAGCCAGTCTTGTTCAAAGTAATCTCCTTCTTGTCAATGCATTTCATTAAGTACCTAAAATTAATCACATATATTAAACATTAAACAATGGGAATTTCAGATCATCATCTAACTACTAACTACGTGCCATGCTACGGGCGAAGTTAGTTTGTTCAACTCACGCAAAAAAGGTGACAATATCCAGGTGGCAAATCAGTGGGTGATGTCCCCACTGTAGGCCCTGTATTTACAGGTGCGTATTTGAGACGGCCTGAAAAGCGGATTGGCAGGACCCCCCAAACTGACCCTCCCATGATTTCGCTTTCAGTGTATGTGTGTGTGTCAGTGTCATTTTGCAAATCTGCATTTTATTTTAGACTCCTGACCCCTGTACCACGGTTGTAAATGTCAGTAAGGGAGAAGTCAGCAGCGGCCAACATAACCCGATCTAACACGATGTTGAGAGCTAGCCATGTATTCAATACCACCACTTATCAAACGGGGTTAAACTTCAGTTCAATGTCCAGGTTGGTACTTAGATATTCTAATTAGCGGTAGATTTACTTCCAGTGCATACATACACGAGCTCAGAAGTTGCCAAGTTCCTGGTTATTCATGACCAAGGATCGGTAAGAAGTGTACGTCTAATTCCTTTAAATCCGTCTCCAAGGCTTAACCTCCTGATTGCATTAAAAGGGGTTGAGTCAGGTTTATTTAGTGATACCTGTAGCAATATGCTAATCAAACAAGGTATTTTTTCTACCCAGGATTATTAAGAACCGTTAACCAAAACTTCAAACATAGGTTTCTTCAATTTTCAAGTTGGTCTGACGGACTTTGCATACAGGTTGCAACCATGTAGCAAGGAGATAGAAATGTTTTTTCTTTACCTCCTCCTAAACAGATCTTTAGCGGAGGGTAGGAAGTTTCATGCTAAATTGGTCCCACAGTTATTTTTCAGTAGTATTCATGCTTTTTTTTTTGAAAATTCAAACATTTTTCTGTGATAACTGTCCAACGAAAAGCAAGAGAAATAACCTATTTTCTACTTGATGCTCCCCAACACGACATGCTGCCAATAAATGTTGGTTGTGTGAAGGTTTCTATTGAGTGAATAACCAGACCAGCTAATTTTTGTTTGCTATGTATCTTTATTTACGTCTTTATATAACAAAGCGTAGAGAATATACAAAAGTGTACATGGAAGATGATATCATGTAAATTAGCCCCATTTTTATGGGAGGCTTCCAAGCAGGAGATCAGCGCTGTGACAGAATAATGGAACGCTGATTTTGTTTTGTGAAATATAATTGAGTGATTTTTATACGCTGTTCAGGTGTGTTTTTTTCCTGTACGAGAATCTAACTGTGTGTTTGTGTCTCTGTGCGTATACTACGCGAGTATTGGACAATTTGTCCATTGTACGAAGTTGATGCTCGTCAGATATATGAGTCAGCACAGAGGGCTCGGCAGAGTCAGGTTTGGAGTTATTTGGATCAATGGATTTCGAGAAATCTAATGAAGATTAAGATGAGAATATAAATTACAGATCTTTCTTCATAGTTTCTATAAATCAATTCCAATAAATTCCTCTCTTTAGAATTATCTAAATTTAGATATTATATATATGTATAAATATATATATATATATATATATATATATATATATATATATATATATATATATATATATAACTTGGCAACACTGAAGAAGAGTAACTGATACACTTCAAAGCAGTAGTTTCATCTGGCGGACAGAGACATTGTCACCAACTGACTGACTGGCTGACATAACGGAAAACCTCACCACCAGTAGATTCTTCCCCCCTTCATTATATTTGTCTGAAAGTTCGAGGGAATGAACTTGTGCATCTATGGTCGGACATGTTAAAATGCTGAAGTCATTTATGGGTCACTCTGTACTTTATATTTTTGCTTTTAAAAACAATGAAGTTATCGGGCATTTTCTGTTGACTACAGATTGCCAAGGTGGAATTTGCAACAATAAAATACTGTTATGCAAAGTGAAAACGTGCATTGTGTTGACAGCTTCCCATAATTAGAAATAGCAGTCAATTTACATAAACAAAAAACGGAAGATGATATATGGAAATATGTTTTGTCATTTCTCTTATCCAGTTATTCGCCCTTATTATAATATCTATGTAAAAGCTTCAGTCCTTGCGAGACAGAAATGATAAGAAATATACATTCTAAAAAAATGTAGGATTAATCGACATAAACAATAAAAATGAGGAAAAAAAATTCTTTTTTCCTCAGATCAAAACTAAATAATTGATTAATTATTAACTAAATAATTAATCGAATAAAACTAAAAAAATTGCTGAGAAGAAATATATTTTATCTAGTTTTCCTGGTTTTTTCTTTTCTTTTCTCCACAAAGTAAAACTTCCGCCCGAGCAGTCCCTTGATAGCTTTCTAAAAAAAAAAGTAAACATAATTTGTATCTCGAGGGATATATCCATAAAACGTGTAAAAAATCAACGAACTGGAAATATAGATTTAAAAAATTATCTAATTATTCAAAAGGTAATGTCGGAATCACATAAAAAGTTGTTCTTCTCCAGCAAAAAAAGAAATTTTCAAATAAAATTATCAGTATCAGAATTTTTTATCGGTTTATTTGGTCCAACTGTCCGTTCATTTCTGCGCAGATGGGTGAAATACCGGACTCCTGGTCTGGAAAGAAGGTTTCAATCCCACCTGATGGTATAGGAGTGGAATATCAAATCTGTAGCCCCAGTGGAGAGTCGTAATACGACGAAACAGCTATATATATATATATATATATATATATATATATATATATATATATATATATATATATATATATATATATATATGTATTGTGTTGAATGATTACTTAGTTATCTGATCATGAAAAAGGAAGCAAAACTGAACATAAATGGATAACGTGTACAAACACAGGATTATGCTGAAAGATTTGTATTTTATCTCACAAAGCTCTCTACTTAGGAGACCAAATAGCGAATGATGACATTACTTCAGCATATCATTTGTTTATGCGTTTCAAATTATCGAATCACCGTTGCCCTTCTAATAGCACGACTGACCAACCAGCTAATTGGGCTACAGATTCTCTCTTTGCTTGTCCTTGTGTGTCCGGGCGCTTCTGGTTACAGCTTCTGAGCCACAACCTTGAAAATGTGTGCAGGTACACCACTAGGTACCATCTAACACATTTTTTCTTCATATGCCCAAATCTTACTCTGTTATTTTTTTTTCTATTGTTTCATCTATTTAGATGATTCAAAATTATTTTCAAATCATTGGTTCTAGTCCACGTGCAAGCAACAGTGATTCATTTATGTCAAATGCAACGGCTAGTCGATGTTTCGGGTCATTTGAGGTCACCAAAGGTCATTGGTAATTTCTACCCAACTTACAGAGTCGTGAGCCACAATTTTGCACCAAGGTTGTTGAAATTTAGCATATGGGTACATCTCACGCAGTTTGTATGACAATGATTTCTGAATTCCTTCAATGTCACCAGTGTTCATTTCTTGTTATTTCTACTCAATTTTTGAAGTTTTTGGCATTAGCTTTGGACCTATGTAACTTAAATTTGGCATAGGGACAAATATTTTCAGCGAATGTCTGTAGGCAAAGCGACATTGACCTCATAAGTCATTTGAGATCACCTGGGCTCATTTTTTATCATTTCTAGCCAATATTCAAAGTTGTTATCCACAATTTTACACAAATGAAACTGAAATTTGGCATAGAGGTAGATGTTATTTATGGTAATTTCTAAATATTTTCCCAAGTTGTTGGCCACAGTATTCAACATAAGATGCAGCAATTTCGCATAGGGGTTCATCTTTACTAGGTGGAAGTTATAACCAATATGAAGTTGAGGTTGGATGTTACCAAAGGTCACCTGAGGTCATTTCCGGAAATTGTAATAAAGCACAGAGACAAACTTTCAAAATCGTTGGCCTTTGTACGACTTCTCCATGCTTTTCCTATGGACATGGACATTGACTGTTCTAGAGTGTGATCCCAAATAAACCTTTTCATCCTGGCCCCCAACGGGAGAAACGCTAATGTAGTGTATTCAGAAGCCCTGCCAAACCAAGAAACGGCATCATTTGTTCTTTTTCTGTGCATCGAAATATCACGAGTACATAGTGTAAAAAATTGTTCTCTCATTTACTTTGTTGTGTAAGAAAAAATATATCCAAGAAGTATACATATTTCCTGTTTGGTTATATTTTAAACTATTTTCCCAGACAACATCGGGTACCCCTGATATATATATATATATATATATATATATATATATATATATAAAATCCACAGACAGCTGTTCCGTTGTATTACAACTCTTCAGTGTGGCTATAGTCAATCCATTATCCCATCCAGTACCACGAGGCAGGATTGAAACCTTCGCTTCAGACCCGGAGGCCGGTATCCTACCTCTGTGCTAGGGAACTGGACGGTCAGCCAGGCTGAATTAAAGCGATATATTTATTTAGCTTATATTCCTCATCCACCAGAGTGCCCTATTCCTCTGGAAGAGCAGTGTGTGTGTGTGTGTGTGTGTGTGTGTGTAGTAAATCGAAGGAAAAAAATGTGATACAGGAGAAAGGAAACAATGGCAGGTTTACATGCACTGTTGTCCAGTGTATGTTTTACATTTAAATGTAATTTCGCTTCCTTTGACTCCATCACGGCTGTTGTGAGCACTTTACAGAACAAGGGCCTGAAATTCTGTAGCCGGTCACCTGTGTTGAATGAACTGGCTGGTGTCATTCAAGTTCACACTCGGCTTTTTCCCCAATTCAACCTTTATACAAACACACACATTTTTAGTGTCAGCTTAGTAGTTACCGAAACGAATGTAAAAAAAGTTTTTCAATACTATATTTCAGTCTTATATTGTGCAGTCAAGAGTACTGACTATGGGAAAAACCACAGATAGATTCAATTCATGTAAATAATTGTCTGAAAAAAAAACTGGTAATTCTTTATTGATTGACTGGGTATTTACTGTAGCACAAACGCCTCTGGGGAAAGCATGAATCCGCTTCTGCTTAAGCTAGTGGTTCTCAGACTTCATTGTATGACGACACACTACGAAATATATTGACTTACTTGACGTAGCAACTGTAACAAGATAAATTAGACAGGACTATTTCAGTACACAATGAACGAATGCATACTTATCACCCATTTTTACTTTCATCATCATCATCATTAGTCTTTTATCGTCTGTCATTGGATACAGACTTTCTCCAATATTCGCCAAGCCTCTCTATCATGGGCGTTGAAGAAACAGTACTTTCTGAATCTGGCCACTTCGTCTCTCCGTTTTGTATTGTGTCACTCTTGAATTCTCTGGGGATCCAATCCCTAGAGAATTCAAGGCTGCCAGAATACAAGTTATTGTGAGTCGTGATGTACATCAGTTGTCTGCCATTCTCACAACATAACCAGCCCTTTGCTTTTGGAGATTTGTTAAGGATTCTATGATGTCTTGGACTCCTGTTTTTCTCTAATATATTTTGCTATCTTATGATATCTCTATGCGAAGTTGAGCATGATTCTTTCTTGTGCACGTTGCATGACATTTGGTTTGAGGGTCAGTCTCTTGGTAGGCTTCCATGGTTCAGTTCCACAGGTGACTATTGGGAGGATGCATTGATTGTATAACTTTCTTTTCAGAACTGATGATATTTTCTTGTTCTTGAAGGTTAAGCTTGCTCTGTCGAATGCTTGTCACCCTAAAGTGATTCTTAACTTGATTTCTTCTTCTTTTGAGGATGTCATGGAGATTTGTTATTCTAGGTAAATGCAATGGTTTACCTTGAGCTTTCACAGAAATATCCTCATTTCATTCCTAAAATCTCAAACATGTAAACAGCATACAGTTTTTTTAATGTAGCCACTGCAAGTTTCTCTGAAAAAGTTGTCTGGCAACTATCGAAATGCATCGAAATCTATCATCGTGAGACTAAAAATATTTGAGATATAACACCTGATTTTTTATCCTCTTAAATTTCTCTTCTCTTTCAAATTGTCCTTTTACCGACACCCATGGATATATCTAACAATCTGTTTGCAAATATTCGCTGAACCTACTCTAGTATTGCACATGAAGATGAATGATAATAGAAAGATAATGTTTTAACTGAAGAATGCTTGCATACTTCGAAAATCAGCATTCAGAATCTTGCCCCTTTTTTACTTCGATCCGAACTCCAATTTTATGAAATGTGCAACCATTACAACTATGCGACCCACCTTTCGTTTCTATTGTTCTTCCTTCCATGCTTCGATTTTGGAGTCTCTCCGCAGCTAACAAAGAATAAATGTGATCTGTAACACGATTCTTTTAAGGCTTTTTCTCTTCCAACTTATTTCAAACATTGAAAAAAAATGGTTGGTGTAGGGTTCGTCCAGCGGTATGTTCAAATGAGAGTCTGTGTGTATGAATGGACAGATGGATGGATAGAGCATTAGCCAGTGGGTCAGCCAGACACAGAACGCTAATCACGTGATGTCAACTCGACAAGCTCTGATTGCAAGTGTCACTGGTCGGCGCACCAAGTACTTAACAGGGCCACTCTTGAAGATTCACCGTCAAGACCCATTAACGCCACTGATGTCTCACGTCTTAACACAGTGGAATATTTGTGCTGCAATCTTCCAGTGTTGGGCATTGCAAAAGTCGGATCAAAACATTACAAAATAAATCAAATGAGTGTCCACTTAAGAGGCAGGTTGGTAATGGCCCTAAACAAGGTGGATGATGTCCATAGGAGGTCAGCAAAGTGGGCAGCTGAACTATGAATCTTAACCAGGAATCACGGGAAGATTCGGACACGAAGAGATACGCAAATCTGAAAATGAAATCAGAGAGTGAGAGAGAAAGCGGAAGAGGGAGAGATAGAGATAGATAGATAGATAGATAGATAGATAGGGAGAGAGAAGGGGAGAGATGGTCGTCAATGCTTTATCTAATGAACAATGGAATTAATCTTACTGCTGCTAGTTCAATTGAAATACGCAACATAAATAACATGTATGGCGTTGGAGGATCAAGAAAAAACGTCAGGGTTATATTTGGCCCCCTGTCAGCCGTAAAAAGTTATTCCCCCGGGCAAATGGATGTGAGTTCGAGTCTCACCGAGATCTTATCTTTCATTTCCGATCTGTGTCGTTTTTCACTATCGTTGGTTGACGGCCTGCGTAGTTGCGATGAAAAACAAATGAAAATACAATTTAAAAAAAGACCAGAAAATACTACTCGAGGAGCATAAAAAAGCAATAAACAAAGATGAAATAGAAAAATCTGGGATGGCTGACCATATCTATAGAGAGGAAGGTGAATACTTCCCTCTCTGGGAAGAAGTTCTGATAATAGACTGGGTACGCTATTAAAAACTGAGAAAAATCAAAGATGCAACTCACATCCACAAGTGCACAGTTCAACTCAATGTGGTCACTCGACAATGACAAGGTATGAAAATTTATTCTTAACAAAGAGAAGGGAAAGAAAACCCCTGAATCCTGCGTTATAAGCCCTGCTGCCTTTGGAGAGAAATTCTGTCTACCACTATCACATTTGGATAAGTACTCCTGAAGAAGGAGTTAGATAGTCAGGAAAACTCTTTGGGTGTTGAAGACCGTTCTCAAAACTATAGACAAGAAAATACTAGTCAAGATTAGCAATGGTTGGCAGCAAAAGTTGATAGTGAGTGATGGTGGCAAGTTTACGATATCAATGACAGTGAGATTAAGTCAAACGCAAATAGACTACAAAAGGGCCCATTTTTCGAAATCTTGACACAAAATAATAATAAAAAAAGGTCTTGATAAAAACCGTCGAGCAACCTACCTCTTTTACCAGCATGCCGTGTTGGGGAAGATCAAGTAGTAAAATTAGGATACGAGATGGTCAATGGATAAGTTACTTTTCTTGTCTTCTGTTGCACAGTGATCATTCAAAAAGTCTGAATTTCTTGGTGGACACAATCTAACGGATCAATGTAGCAAGAACTTACATTGTAAAAATGTATCTTCGGGTATTTTGAAAGAAAAAAAGTTTTTTCTTGGCATAATAAGGAATAAAAGTTAAAATTTTTAAACCTCTAGCTCTGTTGGTACGGCGTGTAGGAGGGATAAGCAGACAACCAGTCAGACAGATAGCCAGCCAGACCAACTCGAAAACTGAAAAAAATCTTTGTTGACAGTTCTGGTTGACGGTTTCTAACATTCGATCACAGCGTGGCCTTCCTTCACCAGTTCAGCATCAGCACGAAATACGTGTCATAAACCCGACGCTACACTATCGTCTTTCCCTATCCTTACTCTTTCTCTTCTTCCCACCAATTTTTAGGGGCGTTTTTTTTTTTCTTTTCTTTACTGGCCTCTTCATTCCGTTTCTGTGCACGACGCGCCTTGCCTGCTCGGCGTGTCGTCAGATTTAAGGCACTCGCATGGAAACGGCAAGACGATTCGTGTTCTCAAAGAAAGACAACCACAAAAAAAGATGGAAACTCCCAAGACTTCTCGTTCTCACCGTTACTTTTTAAAACTTCTCTCGAAAACTGTTCCTCTTCCTCCCCAGCCCTGGATTAACCATCAAGCAAAATAAACAAGTGCCTCCGGCATCAGAAGACAAGAGGTCACCACAGGTTGCTTACAATTTCTCTCGTTCAATCATTATTATAAGTCGTTTAAATCATTTAATATGGAAGTTTAAATTTAAAATTTTCATTCCTCTTTTACACATAGATTTAATTGAATGTATTCGATCAACCACACAAATATTATTGTAGAAAATTGGTCATTATGCAAGCCCAAGTTTCGTTGGTAAAGATTCGGTTTTGTGGAGAAAATTTAGTCGGAAAATGTATTTTTCTTGCGTATTTTGATTGATTTTTTAAATCGAATATCATCCCCATTTCTTCAGGACTGTTTCACTTTTTGATAATCGTGTCAGTCAAGCAATAGGAAGGCCTAAGAAAGGACACCATTTTTGGGTTGAGCTTAGGACATCGAGCGGCTTTAATGCAGTCCGCCTGTTGTTCCCCCTTCTCTCTCTCCTCCCTTTCTCTCTTGTCCTGTCTCATCTCTGTCGAATGGCTGAATCGTCATGCTTAGACGCGCCCGTGTGCACATGTGACATTATATTAGTCATTCGTTGACATGTAGTGTGATGTGACGTTGGAAAACAGGCTGTCAAATCCAGTCTTCTTACACCGACTTTTTTTTTCTTCCGTTTTCTCTTCTTATTCCTCCCCCTCTTTCTGCCTCTCTCTCGCTTTCTCTGTTCCCTTTCCATCGCTTCACGAGGACGTACTCTCACTTTTAACTACCAACTCCAAAGACTGTAAGTACATCCTCTCTTCCTCTTCCCATACTCGTATTTTCTCCCTATGTATGCTTTTTCTTCCCCCTCCTTTTGTTTTCTCTCTCTCGTTACACTTTCTTTCGTTCTTTCTTTACGTACCTCTTCCTTTACTTCTTTTATTATCTTTATGCATGCTTCTCTCCCACTGCACCTCCATTCCCTCCTCCTCTCCCTTGTTGTATTTGTTGCTGTAAGCATTCTTCTTCTTCCTCTTCTTCTTCATAGACATTTCTTCTACGTTTTTCTTTCATCAGACCTCGTCTCCATTGTCCCCCTTTGTTGTTGTTGTTGTTGTTGTTGTTGTCATTCTTCTTCTTTTTCTTCTTTTTCTTCTTCTTCTTCTCCTTATTTTTCTTCTTCTTCTCCTTATTTTTCTTCTTCTTCTCCTTATTTTTCTTCTTCTTCTCCTTATTTTTCTTTTTCTTCTTCTTCTTTTTCTTCTTCATCATCATCATCATCATCATCATCATCATCATCATCATCATCATCATCATCATCATCATTATTATTATTATTATTATTATCATTATTATTATTATTATTATTATTCCTTCACAAATTTACAACATTTCCAAATGCCTTTCCTTTCACCCCCCTTCCTCGGCCCCTGGTACTGTTTACCACTCGCCATACCAAATCCCCCTGAGCCACCATCAGATACACCCATTTCTTCCCAGTTCTTGTTCTATTCAAACTTTTTTCATTTGGGGCTTCAGTATTTTTCTAGTTCGCATTTTTGGTCCCCCACCCACCCTTTCCACCCCCAACTGTTCTTCTTCATCATCTCTAGTATTCACAGTTAGCACTTGACAAAAAAATTCTTTAGATTATTGTGCATAATAGCTTGTGACCAACCTTACCTGTCTCTGTTGACCCTCGCTGAGCCCCTTCTTTTTCAAGTCTTCTGTTATCTCCAGGATAAAGAGAAAGAGATTTTTAAAGAGGAAAAAAAGAAGTAATAGTCAATACGCAATAATCAACCACAAAGAAATTAAGGAAGTTAATTGCAGGAAGTGTAATTATAAGAGTGAAGCGACCATCTACTCTCAGAACTCATTTGGCAAGGTGTGGGGTCTTCACTATTTGCAGATCCTTCTAACAAATATACCTTATAGACTTTCGGATTGAGCTGAAATTTTGTACTGGAGACTTAGGGACCAAGGCATAACTTATATATATATATATATATATATATATATATATATATATATATATATATATATATATATATATATATATATGTATATATATATATATGTATATATATATATATATATATATATATATATATATATATATATATATATATATATATATATATATATATTGAACTATAGGAAATGCCCTTATGCAAGTCATGGCTCAAGTCGTCTATACTTGGAAAATAAATTTCCCATCAATTCAAGTGCAAGGATTATAAAACAGTGTAAACCTGCTCTGTGTACAGACTGAAGCACTGCAGGAGTAGGGAAAAAAACACCCAAACGGTAGGGCAGGTATGCACCACAGCACTGCTATGATAGGTGAGGGAGAGAAGAGATGAGAATAGGGCTGAAGACCTGAGAAAACTTGCTGTCACCAGCAGTAACCACCTGGCAACTGGTGTGAATAATAATAATAATAATAATAATAATAATAATAATAATAATAATAATAATAATAATAATAATCATGAAGAAGAAGAAGAAGAAGAAGAAGAAGAAGAAGAAGAAGAAGAAGAAGAAGAAGAAGAAGAAGAAGAAGAAGAAGAAACAAGGCGGAATTAGACAGAATTTAAATATCAAATGCTCCAAACGCTAAGAACTGGTACGAACACCGGTCTAGACCAGTCTCAGAAGCAAAAGGTGTGACCCCTAAATGAAATGGGACTTCACTGTACATACTGATAGGACTATAAACACAAACAGGCCAGATATTATAGTGAAAAACTTTTAAGATAAAACGCGCTTCCTAGTATATATAATTGACCCATCGGATAAGAACATTGCAGTCAAGGAATTCGAGAAACTCCGGAAGTATAAAGACCTTGCAGATGAAATCGGTAGTTTGTGGCAAATAGAGGTCGAAATAATCCTGATTATTGTTTGAGCCCTTGGGTTACTCAAAAAAGGGATCAGTGAACTTGCCAACAGCATAACTGGAAAGCCCAGCATATATGAAATACAGGAAATAGCTCTTACCTCCACAGCACATATTAATAGAAAATTCTAGTCACCCACATTTGGTCAATGTAATTAGACATACTACATCCAGCATATATCACTTCATGTATTTGTAAAAGTATGTGGTGTATTACCTGTCTATGTAAAAGCCCTGCCCTCTCCGTGTCTCTAAATCCTAGACCGTCATAACTCGCAAGGTTGCCAAGCTTAGGTCTCTGATTTAGACCCAGCAGGTGACTTTCATAGACTGAAATCAAAGACGACAACAACAACAACAACAACAACAACAACAACAACAACATAATAATAATAATAATAATAATAATAATAATAATAATAAGGAAAGGTCAACCACTTAATGTACATGGACGATATTAAATTGTTTGCGAAAAACAGGGGAGAGCTTGAGACTCTGTTCAACGAAGTAAGGGAATATAGTGAGGACATAGGAATGGAGTTTGGGATAGAAAAATGCGCAATCATGGTGATGCACAAAGGAAGGCTTTCAATGACTGAGGGAATTGAACTTCCGGACAACAACAAGATTAGGGCATTGACTGCACAAGACCGATACAAGTACCTAGGTGTCCTTGAATGTGACACGATAAAACGGGAAGAGATGAAAGAGAAGATTAAGAGGGAATACCTTAGAAGGATAAGGAAAATATTAGAAACCAAATTAAATAGCAGAAATCTAATAAAAGGAATGAACACCTGGGCTGTGTCAGTAGTTAGGTATACAGGACCATTCCTAGGATGGACAAAGGAAGAGCTCCAATCAATGGATAGGCGAACAAGGAAACTTATGACGATGCATAAAGCATTACACCCTAGGGATGATACAGATAGACTATACGTTAAGAGAAAAGAAGGTGGTAGGGGGCTCATCAGCATAGAAGATTGTGTCCAGAGAGCTAAAGTAGTCCTAGATAGATATGTGCAAACAAATAGTGAAGAAATCATAAAGAGCGCGAGGGATAGTGCAACAAACAAAGTAGAAAGCAATGGAACGGTACAGCAAACTAGAAAAGAAAAGTGGGAAGGGAAAAAATTGTACGGCGAGTTTAAAAGACAGATAAAAGATATAGCAGACGAGAAATCATGGACGTGGTTACGAAAGGGAAACCTTAAGAGAGAAACAGAATCGCTCATCATGGCAGCCCAAAACAAAAGCATAAGGACAAACTACATAAAAGCAAAAATCGACAGAACTCAGACAAACAGCAAATGCCGCATGTGCGGTGAAAGAGATGAGACAGTAAACCACATAACTAGTGAATGTAGTCAACTCGCCCAGAAGGAGTATAAGCATAGACACGATAGAGTAGCAACGATGATACACTGGGAACTAAGTAAACAAATGGGATTCAACCATGGGGAAAAGTGGTACCAGCACAAGCCAGAGGCAGTTTTGGAGAATGACAACCACAAACTACTGTGGGACTTTGACATCCAAACTGACCACCTCATCCAGGCAAGAAGGCCGGACTTAGTAATAGTAGACAAAAAAAGGAAGGCCTGCCAAATAATAGACGTTGCTGTGCCTGCAGACCATAGAGTAAAAAAGAAGGAGGGTGAAAAAAGGGAAAAATACCAGGACCTAGCAAGGGAGTTGAAGAAAATGTGGAACATGAAAACCAGGGTAGTACCGGTCATAGTGGGAGCACTAGGAACTGTCCCCAAAACGCTGAGGGAGAGACTGGAGGAGATCGGGATTAGGGGGAGGATAGAGACCGTACAGACCACAGCACTACTTGGAACTGCACGGGTACTGAGGAAGGTGCTAGAGATATAAGTACTGCAACGAATCGTAGCTCTGTCATGATATGCGAAAGAGAGAGGAGACGTTAGCTGAAGACCTGAGGAGACTTATTGTCACTCAACCTTCAGCGATAACCACTGGGCAACCGGTGTGAAACTGTAAATCGCAGAATTACTGCGACCTATGAGTACTAGGAGAGGAGGGCTGGAGACTTGAGGAGACTTGCTGTCACTCAAACTCCAGCGGTTACCACCAGGCAACTGGTGTGAGATTCCAAAATAATAATAATAATAATAATAATAATAATAATAATAATAATAATAAAGAAGTATGGTTATTTTTTTAATGAATTATTTGGACGAGTATCCTAAATTAAAGCGTTTCTGCCAGAATGTTTTCAGTCCATTTCTGTTCTCTTCTTTCATTTCTCTCCTCACCCTTCTTCCTCACTCCCATATCATATATCACCGTATAACCAAATGCACTTCGCTGCTTTTCTCTCTTGACTGTTATTACTGTTCACTCCATTTCTTCAACCCATCAAAACCTTCATTATCAAATGCATTCACATCTTTCCAGTATTCTTTCTATTCAATTATTTTTTCTGGGGTTTCCGCTGCATCCCGTGGTCCTTACCAATCATCCTAAAACCTTTTTTTTTTTTTTGCTTCCTAAACAGAACGAAAATTTACAGATCTTAAAACCTAGCAACCGAATCTCGCATACACAAGAGAGGCTGAGATAAATAGCAACAAAGTAGCCGCTGGTTGACATTCAAGAAGAACCGGTTCTAACATACACTCGTAGGATAGAAAGTACTTTGTCAGAAGGAGATTTTTTAAAGAATAACAAAGATGTAGATAATATTGAATTGCCGTTGTCACGATCTCCCAACTGACCGAAGAAAGAGAACGTGGTGGCTAGGTATTCTTTCCCCTTTTAATCCGTCTGTCCTTACGTTTCAGTGCTTCAGGTTGCATTTTTTGGCATAGAGCCTTGGAATTTTACTTTTGCTCTACAATAGCCATCTTCTAAAAAAGTTGTTTTTCATTACTTTTAAAATTTGCCTTTTTTCACTTATTTTCAATTGGGTGTCTGGTGTATAATGATAATTCACTATGATATATATATATATATATATATATATATATATATATATATATATATATATATATATATATATATATATATACATACATATATATATATAGATATATAGATATGTATATATATATATATATATATATATATATATATATATATATATATATATATATATATATATATATTAGAATGTGGACCTGCTACACAAACTAGCTCATGTTTCTGCCCTCTCCGGGCTTATCAGGTGAGGCCCAAAGAGGGCAGAAACATGAGCTAGTTTGTGTAGCGAATCTACATTCTACTATTTATTTCCAGCTCTGCCCTAAAACAACCTAACTTCATGAGAAAAAAGTTGTATGTATCGAGCACTCAATGAAATAAATCCATTGCATTTCAGAAGTAGCTTTATATTATTGATATATTATCATATTATGTTATACTGTTAGCCTGATTTGTACCACATATACTGTGTGTGTGTGTGTATATATATATATATATATATATATATATATAAATATATATATATATATATATATATATATATATATATATATATATATATATATATATATATATATATATATATATGTCACTGCCTATACTTGACATCGCATTATGAAGCGTTTGAGGAAAAGCTTGATGCTTGATGAAATGATAGAAAGAGAGAGTAAGAGTGAGAGAGAGTGAGTAAGTATATGGCTTGTTTTTCAATTATTCTGGAATAAAAATCAGACCTTTCCCTTTTCCTTCTGGTTCCGTAGCAACTGTTTCCATTTGAAATTGACTACGCCGGTTAATTGCCTGTCAGCACCTTCGAGCTTACGAAGCCGATGGATTGCTCTGTGTAACCTTGTATTACTGTCTAAAGACTTGCAGTTTGGTAAGTGGGTCAGTAAAGTTTAGTCTGACAGAGAAATAACTGCGTAGAGTGGAGGGATTGTGACGAAAAAGCAACTAGTGGCCATCTTGTAACCACAGACAGAAACTCTGATTCCCCATTTTATTTCTATGGGATATGGATCTTCCTATCATTTATCACCCCTTATTCTAATCAATTGATTGATCACCCACAACACGGCATTCCATCACTAAAGTAGATACCCAGTACATATGAAACGACGTCGAGCAGGATTGCAATGATCACCTTTGATATTTATTTATTCACCTCCCGTTTTACCCTTGGGTCCAAGGTCAGGTCCTGTCTTGTGATGTTAGAATAGAGCTAACAACCCCAGACCGGAAAAACAGGCTGTTACAGAAACATCAATGACAAAACCAGAACTGTTCGAGGAAGGGTCTTCACCGTGTAGAGAACGCCTGACGGAAGCTGCAAGGCCAACCCCCTTTCTGACACCTAAGACGATCACTCAGATTTGCACTTCGTTCGAATTACTTGCATATACCATTATATCAACACGTTTTCATGTTCCGATATTTTAATTAATCTATAGTGAGAGTCTTGCCGTGGAGGAGTCACGTAGACCATACCTAGGTATCCTGCACTAATAGCATCTTTATTTTTAGTTAACCCTTTGCCACCAGACATTATCAAAGAGTGTTCAATCTTTCATTCTCCTGCTGGACTACTTGAAGCATAACCAAGCATTTTGGGAACTGGTTAATAGTTGACCTGACGTTGATCCCTATTGATGGGTTTTGTAAACCTTATTAGAACAAAGTCACACTTCATAGTTTGGATCTTTCGACCAATAACCTTTAATATTTTTAGTATAGTTTTAAGGGCCCTCAACTCACACAGACGGGAACGGCAAGCCCTTGTCACATATATTTTAGCGCACTCATGCGCAGAAGCTGTGCTGTTTCGAGCGTGTGTGGAATGCGCATGGGCGTCTGTCGGGTATTCTATTGGTATAATTTTTTTTCATCAATGAATTGGCCAATCAGTAACGAGCAACAGCACGCTCGGCAGATCGTTGTGTTGCTTCATTACGGAGTCATTGTTTGAGAATAAAATCTGTAGAGCAAGACACCAGAAAAACACTAAGCATTGTCGATTTGTTCGTTTGTTTCATTCATTCTTTATGAGATTTTTGGATCATACATTCAGTCATTTTTCTTGGCTGCCCAGATATCTATTTAAAAAAAAATATATATATATATATATATATATATATATATATATATATATTTATATATATATATATATATATATATATATATATATATATATATATATATATATATATATATATATATATATATATATATCTAACAATGTATCTATCTTGGAAATCGTAGATA
This sequence comes from Thysanoteuthis rhombus, assembly GCA_963457665.1. NCBI lineage: Eukaryota > Metazoa > Mollusca > Cephalopoda > Oegopsida > Thysanoteuthidae > Thysanoteuthis > Thysanoteuthis major. Next base: position 59,896,528 of record OY735209.1, read on the forward strand.
CACAAAAATAACTTCGTTCTTTCTCTGTACACTTATTTCTGCAAATCACTCGAGTGCTTCATTTATTATCTTGAATGTTTAAATTATTGTTTGTTCATCTGTAAAGGAGATATCTATCTATCTATCTATCTATCTATCTATCTATCCGTCGGTTGTTATAATGCTTTTCCTTCTTCTTATTTATGTGATTTCCTCACTTTTTACATCTGCATCCTCTTCCTCCCTCTCTCTCTCCCTCTCTCTCTTTATAGGTTGTTGGATATTTCACGTTTTGTTTATCAATGTTATTAATTTAGCTTCCCCAAACAAATGTATTCTCCACATTGAACGCAAAAGTTAAAAAACAAAAAACAAAAACAAAAAAAAAACAAACTAAAAGACCGTTGAACCGACAGAAGAGACAATCGCAGACAGAAGTTCTCCAATCAGTTTCCGAATTCACCTGATATATATATATATATATATATATATATATATATATATATATATATATATATATATATATATATATATATATATATATATATATATTCTCTTTTTCACTCAATCTTTTCCTATTATTTCTTCTTTCCAATTTGGAGCAATTGTTTGGTTTGTCAGCTGAGCAGAAGCAGCCTCAGAAACAAGACGAGGGTAATTACTTGTCTTTTGCGATTCTCTCTGGACGTTTAATTCTAAAATAGTTTTTTCAGTAAGACAAAAGAAGGAAAGAGACAAGCACCTCGGCGAGAGGTGCAGCAAGAGGAGTAGCGGTGCAGTCAACCGATTAATTAGTTAGCTTTCAACATTCCACGATCGTTTTTGGGGTGACACAAGGTCAATGGTTACAGCGGAGTATTGCAGGTTACGGGGTCTGATACATGATGTTTGATTAGTTAATAGATTGTTGACACATTTTTTCCTGAAATGAAGGAGAGTGTATACTGAGAGGTTGGTTATTATAATCACGGATAAGTCGGCCCCATTTAGAACAGGAGCTCCTAAACTTTTTACAGTTGCAGATCCCCAGAACACCATCCATTGTGTCCCTGTACCTTTTCACTCGAACATCGGAATGAGTATAATCACCCAAAAATGCAATAAAACTAAACACTTAAATAAATACAAGGAAATGAACCAAACTTATTTCTCTCAATCAATTTGCTTTTACATGGGTGGGATTTTCGGTTCTGCAATCGGAATATCGACTTTTTGGCACTTATTCTGATAATGCTACTTGCATGCTTGCAGAAGCATCAAATCTTTGTCTCTATTTAGATTTCTAGTTCAATAAAGCAGAGAATAGGCAATTGTTAGAAGAACCATAACTTCTGTTGCCGAGATAACTTACTATAAAAACTTAGATTCAATAAAAACAGTATGTATTCATGTTTCATAATGATTTTTTCCCCAATTTTCTTCTCCCATCAACCCAAGACCCACCGAATTCGCTTCAATACCCCAGGGGGTACGGGTACCTCAGGTTAAAGACTCTTGATTTAGAACGAATTAAAAATCATATTAAAATATCTGTACTAAGTATATAAATTTTCGTAATACGACGTTGCTTATAACAATAGACTTAATAATATAACAATGAATCTATAACAGCATTGGCTGCTGCAGGGTCGAACTGTACTCCCACTTCAAACCAGACTGAAAATGATTACTTTTGTATTGGGTATATCATATATATATATAAATATATTTTTCTGCATAAATGTCTGAATGAGTGATGTTGCATCTGTAAGATAAATTTTACAGTATATAAGACTTTTAGAAAAACAAAATCAGCACCAGATTTAGACTGGAGTTTCACAAAGATGAATGCAAACGATAACGAAGTGTTGGTTGTAAGCTGCAACGTTGTCACAGCGCAAATATTCAGAAAGAAAATGGGAGTATTTATTGCACCGGAAAGCCTTGAATATTACCCTCTACTAAGTTTTTAAAAATTGTGTATTCCGAATAGAAATGATTAATAACTTGCCGTCAGTGTCAATAATTGAACAACCGTGACGTAAAAAAATTGAGTCTTGTCAAAAGATTTCATCAAAGAATAAAAAGGACGTCACTTGTATTTACCGATTGAAAACATTTGAAATAGAGTGAAAAAAATCTAGAAATATCTAGATTCGGGAGAATGTAGATGATATTAATAAACCAGCCAAAATAAGGCCCTCAAAAACCAAAACAGATTTTTTTTTCTCGAAAAATCAAAAACATCAGTTTTACAGGCGGTCTAGCGGAGTACTTATGTCAATTTCAAAGGCTGCACACAAAGCGATATGGTCGGGAGCGTTGGAACAAATACACGAAAACATGGACAAACACACGCATATATATATATATATATATATATATATATATATATATATATATATAGAGAGAGAGAGAGAGAGAGAGAGAGAGAGAGAAAGAGAGTGAGAGAGAGAGAGAAAGAGATAGATAGATAGATAGATATATAGAGAGAAAGAGAGATAGACACGGAGAAACATATATATATATATACACATATATATATATATATATATATATACATATATGTACATATATACATATATATATATATATATATGTATATATATATTCCATCTCCAGCTAACTTGTCAAAAAAGATTGTATCCAGGACAAATGACTTTTGTCATACATCATATTATCAGTAATAATCGGCTGTCGTAGATTTTTATTATCTAAATTGGAAAAATTGATCAGATCCAGTCGAATGATGGTTATTCCAGCCGCTCTGCTCCCCCCCCCATTCTCCCATAAACATCTCCTCCCCTGGAACTGTTAGGCGTATTTTCTTTTTTTCCACCTGTCAGGCTCCCTCTCTCATTAAAGGTATGCACACAAACATGCATGCAAATTTATATATATATATATATATATTTTGAGAGAAAGAGAGTGAGAGAGAGAGAGTGAGAGGGGGGGGAAGAAGGGGAGAGAGAGGGTGTAAGTGAGAAAGAGCTTTTAAAAATTCCATCTGATTTAACAATGTGACTAATTTGCCAAGATGGATACGTAAAAATCAGTATCTTGGAGGCTATATATATCAAAGCCCAACAACCCACCATTATCAATATATATATATATATATATATATATATATATATATATACATATATATATATATATATATACATATATATTTATACATATATATATATATATATATATATATGTGTGTGTGTGTGTGTGTGCGTGCAAGTATGTGTTTGTGTATATCGGTGTGTATCATATAGAGAATGTTGATTTGTATAGTATAGAATAGTATTTGAGCATACCGAAGTAGTGTTTAAATTATACACATATTTGAAATGTACGTAAAAAAGACAATTCATATATATTTTTTATATACATATTGTAAATGAAAGTTCGTTCTAATTATTGCTTTTGAGCAGGAAGTGAGGTAGCTCTTATCATATGAATCGGCTGCAGCAGTGTCCCATTTCTAAAAAAAACTATTAAAGATAGTACAATACGTTTTTTTTATCATTTGATAGAACGTATTTTGAAGATTCGTTTAGATTTTGAAAAAATGGTTCGACCCAGCCTGGTCCGGCCCATTAACCACGCTTTTTGGAGCTTGATAATTTGGGCACTACAGAAGGAAGAAAGATGGGATCCTCTGGTAACGATAGCTGTGTGTGACAAATGTAGTTATCCGTTGGTGTTTGAGAATATCATTTTTCTAAAGCAATTAATATTTGTTTCCATTGATTCCACTGGAAGATTCCATTAATCTTAGAAAGAAGGGTGTATAACCAATGCATCCTCCCAATAGTCACTTATGGAGCTGAAACGTGGAACCTAACCAAGAGACAGGTCCACAAATTGAGAACCATGCAACGTGCACATGAAAGAATTATGCTGGGCCTCACATGGAGAGACCACAAAACAGCACAGTACATCTGAGAAAAGACAAGAGTCAGATATATCAGAGAATCCATTAAAAATCTCAAATGGCAGTGGACTGGCCATGTTGCAAGAATAGCAGACAACCGATGGATATCACGGCTCATGATATAGATCCCCCGAGATCACATGCGCAATCGGGGCCGACAAAATATTAGATGGAGAGACAAGCTAGACAAATTTAGGAAGTACTGGCTCCGCAACGCCCATGATAGAGAAGTGTGGTATATCCTGGGGAAGGTCTATGTCCAACGACGGACGCTAAAAGACTGATGATGATGATGATGATGATGATGATGATGATGATGATGATGAAACAAGTGTTACCCTTTTTTCAGTGTAGTTCGGGGATGTATAAAGATTGTATGAACATGTTTCCATAACATCCGTTGTATAGGTGCCAGTTTTGGCAACAAGTAGTAGATTTGGCAATTTTTGAAAGCTGTTGGCCATTTCTTCTATCAAAATTATTTTCTGCCTTTATTTTTTACCTTTAAAACATGAGTTAATCAAATAAAGAAAAAATTGGGGGTAATTTTCTTATTTCGTATTTTCAACAAAACATGTTTATATATATATATATATATATATATATATATATATATATATATATATATATATATATACAAAGATTTTGAGAGAGAGATCTTTTAAATTCTTTCAAATTCCTGTCCAAGTTGAGATGACTTTTTTTTACCACCGTTACAAGAACAAGAACAATCCACACAAATTCAGGGGAGTAAAGACCTCACTGCTTGTCGATACCGTCACATTAAACAAGACCAATGCGTAAAGGATAGCATCTCACCACTGTGATTGCTTGGCGGCTAATCCATCAACCGAGCCAGACTGACAAATCCTATACATTTACAAATTTTTTCACTACAAACACAATACAAGACTTGCAGTCACGATTGGCAGCATTTTAGAATAGAAGTAGGAGAAGAGTTTGACCCAATAGCAACCAGGCTTATCGCGTTTATAATAATATGATAGTAGTTACATTTTGAATATATCTATTTCGAAAAAAAAAAAATGTGGAGACATTCTTTATGATCCTCTAAAGATATTCAAAATTGGATTCTATGCAAATGGAACCCCCCGAATCTTAGCTACACTTTAAACACCAGATTTTAGCTAAGAGCGAGTATTTTAAGGTTATTTACATTCAGTCTTTGAGATACAGCATAATATTTGGCAATTCCTTATCTTATATGGAATAATTCTGGCTTACAAAATAGTGCAAGCCACATGATGTTAAAAATGAACAGAAAAAGAAATTTGAAAAAAAAGATTACATATATACGTATATATATACATGTGTGTGTGCATGTGTGTGTGTGTGTGTGTGTGTGTGTGTATGAGCTTCCCTTCCATCCGCACTTTCATAAAACTGCCAGAAATTGAATCCCCAGTTCAGCAACATTGTAGTTACATGGTAGCCCAGATGCTTTATATCATCACTTTTAGTGAGGATACATATATATATATATATATATATATATATATATATATATATATATATATATATATATATATATATATATATATATATATATATATATATATGTATATATATATATACATACATATATATATATATATATATATATACATATATATATATATATATATATATATATATGTATATATATATATATATGTATATATATATATATATGTATATATATATATATATATAGTAAAATGCTGATGGGTGTCATTTTTTTTTAACAATGCGACTCATTTGCCAGATGATCCGGATATGTGATTCGATCCCGCATCGATGTAGGTGGTCATGGACCCCTGAAAAATTATACGTCAGATCATCTTTCAATCCCGTGTGTTGTCAAACCTTATAGGCATTTGACAACTCTTCTGACATTAGCTCTCCTTCATCTCATTTCTTAGCGACGTATTTCTCATTCATCCGGAAGGTAATGCATAGAATAGATAAGTTCCTTCGTCCCCACTACCCACCTCTCGACATATATATATATGTATATATATATATATATATATATATATATATATATATATATATATGTATATATATATATATATCTGAAGTTTTTCGAAAATTTCAAGGTAATATTATTGGAGGAATGTCACCCCGAGGACCTTGATTTGCGTGAAAGCCACTGGAAAGAGAGGCTACGATCGTCTATTAATATAGCTCAAATGCTATTACCAGTGGTTATATAATATTTCTGATTCTGGAATCACTGAATTTTTAACGAAATTTCAAAGAACATTATTCTCGTTGCGTGATTCAAGGTTTGCGTGTGACCTCGTCGCGTTTTTGCTTAATTTTGTAAAGAGTTCAGGATTAATTTTACTAAATACTGAATGATTCCGGAAATTTACTGCTTTGAATGTTGACAATGGTATAAGAAACCGGAATATATCCTCGGGAAAAGACCCAAAAAGGGAGCTTCCTTGAGCTTTCTGTGATCGGGAGAATGGTATGAGTACAATTTGCATAAGCAATTATACCTTGAATTTTCTAGCTTTTTAAGAGATTCGTCTTGGAATATATCTAGATGCTATTCTATTAAGATTCTCTCTTCCATCTAGATAGACACCAATGGCGAGTCTAAAGTAACGATTGTTATTTTCTGAAGCCAAACTCCCAATGGTGTCTACAGCGCTCGTTATTCTTCTTCACACCAATACCCAGTGGCGTCTATGGGGTGCGTTATCTTCTTGAACTGACCCTCTGAAAGTGTCGGTTGAGCTTATTTGATTTCCTATGCCAACCCACCAAAAGAATCTACTGAGATCGTTTTTTCCTTGCGCCAACCCTCTGTTGGCGTCTATCTATGTTTTACTTTCTTACACCAAACCCCTGAGGGTGTATATTTTTTTTACTCTAATCCACTGGGACAGGTATCGAGATTATCATTTCATGATGGACGGGATGTGATTTTTTATTTTTATTTTCCCGAATGTAGCTTCAGTGTTGTTTTTACTCTGGTTCCAAGTCATTTATTGCCGGGAAAAACTAACGGAGACTGAGCCTAGTTCTTGGTGATCCGTCTTCCAGACACCATCTTCCCATTACACCGAAGGTGGGTCAGGAGTAGGTACGCCCAGATCCCTGAGGCAAAGGCCAATTTGGACTGGTCAATTCCAATTTCAAGTTAGACAATGAAAGTCATTTTTAGTATCTCTCGGACTCTTACCGCGTTTTATTCAAAAGAGCAAGTGGGGTCATTAAGCAAATCTAAATATCAATTAAACATGAATAGGCCTTGAGCAATTGTTGTCACCTTCTGCCTGCAATGCAATTTTTTTTGCGGTTTTCATCTTTATTGTATTTCGGTTCATATCTAAGGAAATAGCGCGCACAAAAGTAGACCACAGTACTTTGAATTTTCTGATAATAAAGACTTAAAAATCTCAAATGGCGGTGGGCTGGCAATGTTGCAAGAATAGCAGACAATCGATGGACATCACAACTCACAACGTGGATTCCCGGAGACCACATGCGCAACCGAGGCCGGCAAAATGTTAGATGGAGAGATGAGCTAGACAAGTTCAGGAAGTACTGGCTCCGTGACGCCCATGATAGAGAAGTGTGGCAAATCCTGGGGAAGGTCTATGTCCAACGATGGACGCTAAAAAACTGATGATGATGATGATGATTTTCCGTCTTTTATGTAGTCTTCCTCTCCCTATTTGGGGAAATAACTTAATTAATTTTATTTAATACAACTCACTTGTTATTTCACCTCTGTTACTGCTATTCATTGACAATCGTTATGTGACGTAACTATCTATTCGTTTATTGCATAACCATTGCATACGTTTGTAAATTTTCTGCCCATATCTCTTTCTCTTTTGTTATCAGTGGGTGTTGGTGACATATTTTGACTATATCTAAATGTATTTTAATACAATTGTCATTGACATACAACTATCTATGACTGTATTCATTTTTATATTAGATAGCCTGATCATACTTAAGGACAGAATATCATTGGGATCAATCAAGTCAATTGTAACACGATCAGGTTGGTCCCGTTGGTAGGATTGGTCACTTCGATTGGTATTGTTAGTTGGGTCAAAGTTGTTCTTTCATTTTTGGCTTTTATTGATGACAGTCATTTCTATTGTATCGAGTAATTCACTGTAACATTACTTCTCTAAATATGAGTTATTCTCGATAACAACGTAATTTACTATTACAATGCTCTTTGCAAAAAGTCAACACGTTCGTAGCAAAATATGTTGGATCTCAATTCCATTGATTTTAAACTCATGGAGAAAGTACCACGTGTAAGAATTGTGACTTCCGAATACCTTCCTTCGCTCTGTTAGGGGTTTTATTTATGTTGGGTTGTCTGGCTTTGATATTGATAACCTGCAGAATCATAAGTCTTTTTCTAATCTGTAGTATTGTGTAATACTTCAGTGTTGTCTATGAGGATATTGTAGGAGGGGCAATGGTGCTGTTTAGTGTGTTGGTAGATGGATATTTTCATCTTTATATATAAATTTTGATGTCTGTTTGTATGTTTGTGTGTGCACTTCAGATGGGAGAGGGGACAACAAAGAATGATAGCCTGGAATGTCCAGCTGTTAACGTTAATGGGGAGTGAGAAAGCAGACATGACTGACTGGCCGATATTTCTCGAAGAACCTGAGTGAGCGAGCGAAAACAGACCAAAACTTTTGTTTTCTCCGTGTCAATTTTCAGAACTTTCTGAGCACTCTACACATGTAGCCTTGTGCCATACTAATTCACGATTAGCAACGTGAACACCTCATCATAGGGGCTAGGGTTAGCACGCCTCACTCACTGGTCATTACTAGTAAGTTGTAAGTTCAATCATCTCTGGGAGCATAGTTGTGACCTTGTGCCAACACTCATCTAAGCCTAGTTAATGAGTATTACATAAACCAAACCTTGCTTATGAAACATTTTGAAAGCCGAAATGGCATAAAGCAGAGAGCAATTACTATTAATTTACATGGCAAAATTGTTGACCGTTCCCAGACCGAAATATTGATGATGATCAATCTTCAGGTTCAATCTTCAGAGGTTGGGGTTAATGGCCGTCGAGGAGATTAGGGTGTAGGGAGGTGAGAGTGGGAGATTGCATGCTGTCTCTATAACGACTCGCTAATAAATGGATACTGAACACTATTTTTTTCCTCACCTTTTGTCCCCGAAAGCAATACATATATATATATATATATATATATATATATATATATATATATATATATATATATATATAATGGTGTAAGGTGAAATTCCGATAAACGAGGGATATGTCCATACATAAAAAAGAAATAAATGCATACGTGAGATTTTGGCATCCACCACCGTCCATGCTAATCAGCTGGAACCCGTAAATTGTTTCAGGCATTTCAGAACGACCTTTCTCTATGGGCAGCCAGGTGGCTTTATCCAGCGATGATAATGTGCAATTGGATTAAAAAACACAGGGAAAGACAGAGAAGATGTTCGAAATGGGGAAAAAAAAAGACCCGCAGTCAAAATGACGGAAAAGTACGTGGAAATTTGGGGTCCTGAAGGAGAAAAAAAAGAAGAGGTTTGAATGCTGCAGGTTCAAACTCCACCCTTACTGACGGCAATTTTTATTGTGTATATGATATATATATATATATATATATATATATATATATATATATATATATATATATATATATATATATATATATATATATAAATATAAATATAAATATATAGTTCTGAGAAAGAAAACAAAGAAAATGTGGTGTAACTTATTCGTGTGGAAAATGTCCAAGTATTTCTTCATGGTATATCTCTCGCGTATAGGTCCAAGTGGAAATATTTGGTAGTATGATGGGCTGGAATAAACAGGTTTATTTCATAGATTGCTCCATACGCTCAACATTGAACACTAAGTTGAGTTAGAGTAGGGCTTCAAATATGATACCGTGAAAGATCCGCTACACAAACATGTTTATGTTTCTACCAAGTTTGGACTTCTGCAGGCAAATGGTTTGCTTTATTTTAGATCGCTATTTTACACATTTCTTTAGGGGAGGCTTCTATTATTTCTAGGGTGTAGGATCTTTCTCTTGTTCTATTTATCATTCTAACTGTATAAGTGGAGGATCCCACAACCCAGAAAGATAGGCACCCCCCGAAAATTTCCCACATAGAAATCTAAAATAAACCGAATCATTCACCTGAAGGGGCCCAAACTAGGCACACACACACACACACACACACACACACACACACATACACACACACACACACACACACACATATATATATATGGATTCTTTGTCACTTCAATGGATTCTTTGTCACTTTAGTCACCTATTTCCCAATATCTGTCAATGCAATTCACATAATCTTCAAAAGCGTTTTTTCTTTGTTCCCCCTATACTTTGTTATCATTATACAATGCTTAAATTGTCCCTTGTTCGCATCTTCAGTTGTTTATCATGTGACCGTTTCGGGGATTTAAAAAACAAAATAGTTATATTAACATGGCACCCCAGCAATGTTGATCAAACACAACCTCCGATCATAATATAGTTTATGCTGTACATGTAGTTTGACTTTTCGTATAAAGTTTCATTGTATATTAATATCATTTTATGCTACTTATTCGTTCTTTGAAACAAGGCTTACTTACGTAGGTTACCCTGAAAACGTTTTTGAACAATGACAGATCAGTAAGTGTAACATCGACATGACTCGCTCTCCGTGTCATTTCTATTGATGTTCACCCATGTGGATATTATATCCATTGTGTCAGTTTTAATTTCAGTCTACACGCAAACCATCTTATGATATCATCTTCAAGAATACTAATTACACAGAAAAAAGTTGACAATTATTTTTGACTAACCTTCAAGTTTAAATGTTTTTTTTAACACTTTTAATCACCAAGTGAAGTATTCATACATACAAATCACTTTCTTATATATATATATATATATATATATATATATATATATATAGAGAGAGAGAGAGAGAGAGAGAGAGAGAGAGAGAGCGCGCATGAAAATGGTTTATGCATCTTTTACGTAAACCCACGATTTTCTGCATATTCTCCTGGCAGAAGAATCTGTCCTGTGGATTCCTGTTCAAAGGATTTCCGATTGTAGCAACGAAGTGTGAAAAACGTGCCCGAACACAACACATCTGCATGCTGTGCTTGAACTCAAAGCACCCAGCTTGCAACTTTTTTTGCTAGCTTTTCTCCTTTTTGAAAAATCCTTCTATATCTGAAAACAGTTCCGCCTTTGGTAATTTGTCTATCAAAAGAGATATGTCAGTAAGTCCAAAATCTACCCGCTAGTCAGTTAATAAATAGTCAACAGTCCGTCTATCGATCTCAGTTTGTTCATATCTATCAATATATCTGTCAGTCTGTATGTCCGTGTCATTCTATTCATATCAATCAATCTATCTATCTTTCTATCTATTGAATATCGGAGCTACGATACTTTTTTTTAACTCTCAAATAGATATTGTGTCAGCACTACTGGACATGTTTTTTTTAGGTCAATAACTTTGCCAATTTGGATTAGTTCTCCATTAGTACTCCATTAATAAACTTCTGTGAAAATTCCTCCAAATTTTGGAAATAAAAAAAAATAATCGAATATTTCAAGGTTAAGAGAAAAAAAGTCATGTGTCAGCGCCACCAGACTCACCATTTGACATAGAACCACGCACTACGCATATTTCAAAAATGGTTTCTTCCATTTTTGTCAATGTTTTTTTAAGGGTGAGTAGCATTAAAAAAATCTTGTGTCAGCGGTACAGGACACAGCATTTGGTCAAGAACCTCACAGATTTGCATGAATACTCCACTAGATATCCATTAAAATTCTAAGTTTTTGGAGTTTTTCCAAATGGCATCATCGGGGGTGGGTATATGGAATTTTAATTCAGTCAATTGTGTCAGCGCCACCGGACACACCATTTAGCCTAGAACCATAAGTACTCCACTAGACATCCTTTTAAAACATTTTTTGCTGTTTGTTAATCCATTGAAAAACATTTAAAGGAATTTTAGGCACTTGAAAAAATGGATGAAAATACAAGTACTCCCTTAAACTTCTTTTTTAAAAAGTTTTTTTCGTTGATATTTGAAAATTTTTAAAAAGTAATGGAATTTTTTACTTTCCTGGCGGTTTAAGAAAATCTTGTCACTGCTACTGGACACACATGTTGTCGTAAAAACTTGCAAATTTGCATGAGAACTGCAGTAAATATTTTTCAAAACCTTTATTTTTATTTTTTGAGATTGAAAAAAAATATTTCAATGGGATATTGGGGGGGATTTTAAAAGAATCTTTATTCAGCGCTGCCAGGAGCCTCATTTGGTCTCGCAAACCATTTAAAAAACATTTGTTTTTGTTTTATTTGGAAAGTAAGAAGAAAACAAAATGGCTGGGAGTCTTTAAAGTCCTGTGTCAGAATATTGCAAACGTGGTATCCAATTTTTTTTTTTTTTTTTGTAATTCAAAAAAAATCATGGAAATTTGACAGGGTTATTTTGGACTTTCTGAAAAAATTCTGTTCCATTCACTAAAAACTGAGCTCTTGATTTTTGGAAATTTGGAAAAAAGTCCCTTTTACGGAATTTTACCGATAAACTCTTTTAATCTTGTGTCAGTGCTACCGGACACATCTTTTGGCGTAGAACCTTGCAAATGGAAACGAATACCCTTTGCTAGGATTCTAAAAATATTTCTATGCGTTTTTTGAACTGAAACGTTTTTTGGCAAAAAAGCAAAACAATTTTGGCGTGTGTGTATCACTTTTCTAAATTATATATATATATATATATATGTGTGTGTGTGTGTGTGTGTGTGTACATGAACAATGGTGGGTGAGACACTGGGGTGTAAAAGTATGTAGAAACTCAATTTATGAATTAATTATTCCATGAATTATTTATTAATTAGTATGCTATACATGTCTTGGGAGAGGTTCCCATCTCTTGTAGCTCATCGTATGTGCGTACCTTTCAGTGGTTAATAGATTTCTCCAGAAAATAAATTCAGCATCAGATGTTTAGCTTTGGGAGCAAAAAATGGAAATCGAGGAAAATGATTCCTTCTGGATCGTCATGATAGGTAAGACTTTCTTCTATCTGTAGTGAAATCTTTGTTGGTCCGTTTAAGGATATCGTTGAAGCAGAGGGGTCATCGGTTGTCAAGGATACTAGGGAGTTGAATGGTGATTTAGTATTAGACTGTGTAGATGCTTTGTAGACCGGATATAGTATAGATGTTAGGGTGAGAGTGTCAAGGAACTTTGTATCCTTTATCCTTAATGGTCATTGTAGATGTTTTGGAAATTTCATGGCTTTGAGTTATACAAATGAAATCCCATACAAAGGTTTTTGTGTCGGTCTGCATGACTATGTGGAGCTCCCAATATTGATTGAAGGCGGGTAGATTGTGGATGTGGGGTTGTTATCAGTGGGAGGATTCTGATGCCAGAGATCAGTGTGGTAAGGCTTGTTAAGTTTAGTGTCAAGTCCATTAGAGGAGAGAGTTCTAAAAAATCCACCTATTTTCATGTCGTTCTAAATTTTCAGTTGTATAGGGAGGTGTATCTTATTCTATTTTTTCAATTATGTGAATTTAGCATCTGTACTAAAATTACGTTCGGGGTGCAGAAGTGTAGTTCCACTGGGAGTAGGTTTGGATGATTGGGTGATTGTATTCTATACCTGTCATTATTAATTCTAATGTTGAATTGCCACACGGATTCGCCTATGTATGATAATTCACATCTGTTATATTGTAAGATGTACATAATATTTCTGCGACGACAAATAGAGTTATGGTATATGTACAAAGTTTTGTCAGTGACAGAGCTGGTGAAAGTGTTGGTATGCTTAGGGTTGTTGCAGTATAGACTATTTTGTTGCATGTATAGAAAATTTGATGGTTTTAGGGATGTTTTTATGTGAAACTTTATTGTTTATTATAGTTTTACTTCTAATCACGTCTTTGATGTTTGGGGTGTGCAGTAGGCGATGCCACATGGTTCTAGGAATATTTTTTCAGTTTCATTTTGAATGTGAGTATATTCCATCTCTTATTGATTAAATGTGCCAAGGTTAGGAGTGTGTTGTGGAAGTTATTAGTGGTATGCAGTCAGGTTTTTATTTGTTAGACAGTGTAAAAGTTTCTTCTCTGGGTATTGTAGTGTTTTTTTTCATTTGGTTATTTTTATCTTCCAGTGAATATCTTCATTTAGTGAAATATTGTAGGTTATAGTTATGTCTGTCGAGTTCATCATCTGTAGAGCGAATTCTCCTAATTCTAAGTGCCTGTGAAAATGATAGTTTTTTTTCAGATGTTTGGAGTGTGCTAATTTCGAGTGAAGGTAATTGTGAGTGTCCGTGGGTTTAGTGTAAAGGGTAGTTTGGGGCTTTCTATTACTATCTTTGTATATGATGGTGTCTAGGAAAGCCAAGGAGTCAATTGATATCTCAAAATCAAATTTGATCGAGTTATGTGTAGAGATTTAGTGTGAGAAAAATTCTCTTGTTCAACTTTGTCCATCTATGTATTTGACATGGACGATGAAGTCTTTGTCTATCTCGGGGTATAGGTAGGTATCCTCGAATTTGTCCTTTAAGATGTTAGTACAGGAGGGATTGCCCGTGGCACAGCCTTTCATTTGGAGGAAGTATCTATTATTGAAGTTGAAGCTATTGAATGTTGCAAAGGGTGATAATTCTTTCAGTTCTAAGTCCTTTATTTGCTTTGTTGTTAAGGGCTTCTTTGATGGCTAAAATGCCTCCATCGTGTTTAATGTTAGAATATAGGGATTTGACGTCCATAGTGATTGTAAGTGCTTTTTTCTAGGATATTTTTGGTGTGCTTGATTTTGTTTAAAAGGTCAGTTGTGTCTCGTATGCAGGATTTAACTTGCATCGTTGTGGGTTTAGTGTGGTTACCTAAATATTCCGATAGTTTGGTGGTGTGGCAGTTAGTGGAGGAAATGACTGGTCTACCTGGGTTATTTAGTTTATAGATTTTTGGAAGTCAAACCTAGCAGGTTTCGTTGAGTGCATCATGTGTACTTTTATTTATAATGGAGTTAATGTTATCATTGTGCATCTCTGTTAGGGAATGTATATATATATATATTGTTGAAGATTATAATGGAAGAAAAATTCGTTCTTGAAAATAGTTTTTTTTCCATCGACATGTTTCTCTGCATTGAGGATTACTTCAGAATGTGAAGAACGTTAAAAGCGAGGGACAAACTTATAGGTGCGATCATCTGTTAAGATGTTATTATTCTCATCAATCTTAATTACCCAAAATGGTTTCATGGGTGTCCAAAACGTTAGTGCAGTTTCGTTTTCTTATCCCATTTTGTTTGTGTTGCTGTTGACAAGCATCGTTCATGTGACTCGAAGGGACTTTATTTATTGGGAAGTTCATGCTCTAAAGATGTTAGGGGTCATTATTTTGAATTATCCAGGATTGGTTTTATGGGTATCCGGGAGAAATCAGCAAGCATCCTCATCTGACTGTCTGTCGTGAGTGTGTACATATGGATTAGTATTATCGAGTTGTCGGCTAATTCAGCTAAGACTCCACTCGATGTTGGCTCAAACTTGACGATGTCTCACATCCTTGCATGTATCTTGAAGCCATACACACACACACACACACACACATACACACACACACACACACACATATATATATATATATATGTAAGATGCAGAAGTATTGAAATATTTTGACAAATTGTAGAGAGTCACATAACATATATATATCACTCGTTTATATATATAAAAATATTGCTCATAGGTATTTAAACAAGCATTAAATCACTTTTATTGCCTAAGATTGCAGATGCCTTCAAGGGTTGGAGCTGGAATAGAAGTCAAAACTAACTTACTTTTTAGGAAACTCTCCTATGTAGCAAAGTCAGTTCACCTGTCTTATCCGTTTGGTCGACTCTCTTCAAGTTTTCAGACGGATAGAACCAAAAAGCCTGACCTTTTTTTTATTTTCAGGAAACAATTTAATTCTATTAAAAACAAAACAAAAAAACAATTCCCAGAAACTTCAGGATCGTACAACTGCATGCTTGTTTTGTTGAATATAAGAAATATCTGTTTGTTCAAATACTTATGAAAAGTACTGTAAGTAGTTACATCAGTAATTCCATAGAGTAATATCGAAAAAATATTATTTCACACATCAAATATTTATTTTTCGATATAACCTCCTGTTTTCTAAGGTACTTAATTCAGTCATGAGTATTGATAAAATAGATAGAACATTATACAGTGAAGATTTCAGATTTAAAAAAAAAAACAGCCAGTGTGTCAGGCTATCGTAGTCGTTAATATATATATAGAATTACCATCGGTAATGACAATAAAAACCCTGGTCAGCGGTAGCTAGGGTGATGTTTGATAACAATTGGGGTTTTAGACGTTAATAGTACTCAGTAAAAAGGTGGATCATAGCGAGGAAAGAGGACTTGGGACGTGCTCTTTGGAAGCCCGCCCTTGCAAGACCGTCTGTAGCATTAACGACTGGGAGGGGGCATAATGGGGAACATAAAGGAACGATGAGACAAGGTATCAAACTGAGAAAAAAACAAAACAAGAAAAAACAGCTTATAGTAGAAAAGGACGTGGACAACAATGAGGCTCACTTGCCTGTCCAGTCAGAATTACAATTGGCTCAATCAATAGGATTTGCCCTTGATTCAGTCCTGGTCTGATGGTCACTGATAAATCAGTGGCTGGAGAGAATCCAGAGATCGCGCTGAGCGAAGGATGCTTGCATGATGAACGGACACAAAAGAAGGAACCTTTTGTCACGCAATCTACTGGAGCGAGACGGCGAGGGCAGCGGATTTATGAAAATATGGTTCAAATGGATTTGAATCCAGGCCGGTCAATTAGTGGGGAGGAATAAAAGGAGAGAGAGAGAGAGAGAGAGAGAGAGAGAGAGAGAGAGAGAGAGAGAGAGAGAGAGAGAGAGAGAGAGAGAGAGAGGGAGACAGAGAGAGAAGAGGAAGATAAATAAGGAGATCGAAGGAGAGGATGATAAAGGGAAGAAGAAGAAGAAGAAGAAGAAGAAGAAGAAGAAGAAGAAGAAGAAGAAGAAGAAGAAGAAGAAAGAAAGAAAGAAAGGAAGAAAGGAGAGGGTGAAAAAAGTAATTGTTTAACCGTAACACAGTGGAGAGAATAGAGAAAATAGTTGAAGGGGAAGAATAAGGTATTGCTGAATTTGATTTCTTTTTAAACAAAATTGCGAACCTCGGATAACCTATCTTAACAACTTGCAAAAAATGCTGGAAGATTTTCTTTTAATGACGTCACACTTAAAAGAATGATATCTTAATGAAAATGATATCATCTTCCCCTCTATTTGTGTTATTCAACGTAAGTGGGACCTACCAACCGACCATAAATAGTCTAATATGTGTGGACACATCTAAAAGATAGTTTAAAGAAAGACAGAATGCAAACAAAGTACAAATACATATTTCTTTTTGACTCGTAGAATTACATGGTGGTGGTAATAAAATCAAGTTACCATAACGAAAATACTACCAGTATGGTTTGAACCATGATCTAAAAGAGGAAAAACAAAACAAAAAAACAAAAAAAAAAACAGTGTATGAGTTACTGCTCTCGTCTTTTGTTTAGCAGTGTTCACCAAATCTGAATGTGTTCTCAAATCTGTGTACGTGTACCCTTAAGGGTACGCAAGAGAAATTATATGTAAGGTTAATAAACACCTGAATTTCGAAACTACATGTATGGAATGGATAATAAATTCACGAATCAGGTCACATGTACCTTTAGGGCATGCAAGAAGCCAGAACAATTATTCATTAAGCATTTATACTTATCCCCACCCTAATATCCAGAAAATAAGAGACTTTTTGTTGGGATGTTAACAACGTCAAAATTTTTGTACCGGGTATCATAATATTCAGTATCCCTTCATCAAAAACCGCAGAGAAATGTGAAAAAAGTGATTTCTCTGTTGAATATGATCAGAGAATGGCACATCTGTCTCTTTTTGCTGTGACCAAGATGAGCAATCAGGAAAAGAAAACAACACTTCGGCATTGATTTGGCTCTGGGGACCAATTTGCCCCTTGTCAAAGGGACCAAGTTACTGGATTGAGCAAGAGAGTCACTTCCCAACAAAAGTTTTATACTTCGTTTTGCTCACTGTCGTTTACTTGTTCTGAAACCTGACTTAGACGAATCTTCAAGAGGTTTACTTATAATGAAAAAAATCAGTTTATTAGCAGTCATCTCACCAGTCTGCAACATGGGACCAAAAGGATTGAGAACCGATTCGGCTTCGAATAAAAGCCTGCTTTCGGGGTCCAACTAGCTCCTGTCTCCCCTATCCAAATATTTACATTATATTCTTCACAAGTGGCACGCCAAAACTGCCGGGCAGTACAAATCCGTACAGTGGACGAAAAAGGTTGAGGACCCCTGAAGGTAGGTCAAAACAAGCTAATTTTTTTTAGCGCATTTGCAAGACACTGATGATGCTATTTTATTTCGTTTTTGCAAACAGAAAAGAGCATTTCGTTTAATCTTCAATATTTTTTGTGTTGATATCCATTCGGCTGGAATACTTCGCTGTATCATGGTTCAAAACGAGATCCATGTACACTCAGAGGAGAAACAGTGAATTTATTTCATGGCAATCGTTGTCTTGATTATGATGATAATGGGAGGTAAGTGATAATTCTGACTCTGAGGATGTTTTAATAGATGTTGATGGCAATCTTTCGATTTTTAAAACATTTCTTGAACCGCCGTTTTGAATCGGTCATTTTGAATGGCCGAAAGTGACTAAATCCCTAAATATGGCTAAAATTGTGTAGATTCCATTTCCAAGCAATAGTGTTCATACCAAAAACCTAGACAAAAGTCCCTAGAAGTATGAATATACAATGCATTGATAAAATATCATTATCTCTCAAATAACTTTATTCTAGATCTAAAATTGCCTCACTTTTGTTTAGATAATTATTGATCAGTTATTAACAACATAACAATACTAAAATCTCTGTTCAAGATACGTTTAGTATGCCCCCCAGACATCCGGTACCACGCATCTAGTTCTATACAACAAGACGCTCATTTTGAGGACTGAAATAAAGTATATGCAGCGTATGTAACATTTTTAGCAATACTTTTGCCTGGAGATGGGAATAACCACTTCTCAGGATTCTCTTAAAATTTAGCAACTTTAGCTATTCAAAACGGTTGTTCGAGGAATCAAAGAAAATGTGTCAATCGAAAGATTGGTGATACTGATGTGCATGACAAGTAGATAGTAATTTAGAGGGCGATGCTGCTGAGTGGGAAGCCTGTGGCGATTACGAAGATACTGGGAGTGAGTGGTATGAATGGTAGTGAACAGTACGAATCGAATAGTACTGCAATTAGGATGCTCGTTCATTCATTAATAACAGCGGCTTGGTCGTCATCGTGAAGGTCTCATTTGCCAATTTACAAAGATAAAGAACTGGAAGCGAAAGGACAGGAATTGCTGTCTGATAATTAGATTTTGGGGACAGGAAAAGTAGCAAATTAAGTGAATAGACACGCTCACCTTCACCGTTGCCGCCTGCTCTGGTTTGAGCGGAAATTGGGCGAAGCGCGTTGTTTGTGAAAAATCCAGTTTCCGCACCACTAAGCGGTTTTTTTTTCACAACCCCCTGCCACTCACCACGTGCACCACACAGAGGACAAGATTTTTACAACTTGAAAGTAGGTTTTAAGCGACCTTAGAAATTTATTAAGCAGAATTAGAAGAAGTAACGAGATGAACAAACCCGCTTGCTGGTGAATCGAACTCCACTCAAAATTTTATTCCGGCTGAAGATGATTACTACAATTTTTGTATTGTATGTACAATAAATGAAAAGAATTGATAAAAGTATTAAAAAAGAAGTATCAAAAAAACTACAATTCTTATATAAATCTATTTATTAGGATAAAGTAAGCCCTTTGTTGCTTGTCTGATACATTTTTATTATTATCTAAGATTTGTCAATTTAGTCCAGTCAGTAAGACAGTCACTCGTGAGTTCAGATCAAGGAATATGAATTTCACATTTTGACGGAAGGAAAATTAACTCCAGTTTTTAGAGTTTGACAAAAAACATTATTAAATATTTCCATGCACTCATAGTCACAGACAACCAACAATGGTAATGGCACAGGGAGTATTTGTTCTTTAATAGACGTTTATTTGCGCAACACAGCGAACGAAAAAAATATTATTTGCACTATTTACAAATGAAAAAGTAGCCTCACTTAATCTATGTTTCGAGTAAATGTCTTGTTAAGTCTTCTTGTCAAAAATTAGTCAATTGGCCTCATCGTTTGAGAGCGATCACGGCACGAACACACAAACACATATACGAACAGGGCCTCCTATATTAGTATAAATTCGTCTATCTATCTATCTATCTCTCTATGTCAATACATTCAACTTAGTTGATTTAGCACTCCCATAAACTTATCTCCATTCAATCCAATGCCTACAGCCTTATATTTAACCCCATCTAAAAAAATGCCGCAGAATATATACTTATAGAAGACAGCGGATAGAATTACGTATGAACACTCTCAAAACACATTCTCTTCTTTTTATTTTTCATACTCTTTCACCTCGTCAATCTCTACTTCTCCCCTCCCACTTTCTCTTTTTCTTTCTTCTTCTTCTTTTTCTTCTTTTCGTCTTTCTCTTCTTTTTGGTTCTTCTTCTTCTTCTTCTTCTTCTTCTTTTTCTTCTTCTTCTTCTTCTTTTTCTTCTTCTTCTTCTTCTTCTTCTTCTTCTTCTTCTCCTTCTAGCAACAGCAACAACAACAACAACAACAACAATAACAACAACAACAACAACAATAATAATAATAATTATAATAATTAGAAGAAGAAGAAGAAGAAGAAGAAGAAGAAGAAGAAGAAGAAGAAGAAGAAGAAGAAGAAGAAGAAGAAGAAGAAATACCCAAGGGTAGAGAAAAAAAGGAAGGGGACAAGGGAAATGTTGGAGAAAAAAAAAGGAATATTCATGAAAGTAAAGACCGTCGAAAATGATAAATCAATTACATCAAGTAGAAAGCACCCAGGGAGGATTTACCTCTGTAAATGTCATTGTCAGACCGAGTTATTGTGCATGGCTCCATCTAAGAATTTCCTCAGCTCTCCTGTGGTGTATTTTCCATTCTTCCGGAAAAAAAATCCCATTAAAATTTGATGAGAAGTTCTGGAGATATCGTGAGGACAGAGATTATGTGTTGGCTATGATATGTGATATCGACATATAGTTACGATGTGGGGGAAATAATCCTTCATGAATCTGATTCGAAGTTTGATCAGTTCATTTGTCGCGTATTTTCCATCCTTGTACAAAATTTCATTGAAAATGATTGAGGACCTTTGAGGATATCGTGGACAATCATGGACGTATACATAAATGTATGGGAAAAACGGAAATATCTCTCAATAAATCTTGCAAGGACAGACGGATGTATGAACGGACGGAAGGACAGGAACGCCAAAAACATTCGTTGACAGTGGTAATGAAGAAAATAATGGACCAGAGAAAAAGGGGAGAAGATGAAGAGGAGAGAGGAGAAAATGTTGAGAAAGAGTTGAGAAAGAAATGAAGGGAGTACCAAAAAATGATAGAGAAAGCGCGAGTGAGGAACGAAAGAGGAAAATGGAAGAGAAAGTTAAAAAGAAAGAAAGAAAGAATAAAGAAAAAAGAAAGAACTTCACGAAGAAAAGGAACAGAATATAGAGAAATAGACAAAGAAAGACAGAAATAGCGGGAAAATAGAGAGAGAAAGAAAAATAGAGAGAGAATAAAAAAGACAGAAGAGAAAAATACGGCTAGGAAATAGAAAACAAAAATGAAAAAAAATTGAAGGGATAGAAGCTATGAAAGTAGAGAAAGAAGAGAAAAGGAGACGAGGGAAAAAAGAAAAGGGAAGAAAGAAAGAAGAAAAAAAGAAATGAGGCTAAACAAATATATCAAATGAAATCTGGTATCGCAGCTCGTGTGATCAGTACGCAAGTCAAATAGCCTGTAATCAACTTTCTTCCCACTGAGAAGAAGTTTGGCTCAAGGTCAGTTTAACCTGAGCAGTAAACAGAACGTTCTCTCCAACGATAGCTATGCTTATAAAATAGGTGTTATCCTTTCCTTTCCATCGTTAGGCCCGGCGTTCCTACTCAAAATAGACCTCTCGACCAGACTATATCCGGGCTAAAGTAGGCTATCCTGTTTTATAACCCGGGCGCAAGTCAAGTTTAAAACAAGTTAGCTTATTTCATACCCCAATAGCCCGGATTATATCCCCTTGTGTGTTCCATAAATAAGTCTATATCTCAACGTTTCATAAGGCCCTACAGCAAATAATTGAAAATCACACATCGATGACGCAATCGTAGACTACAGTGTACAATTCAGTAGCTTAATTATCGTTGCAAACAAATCGAGTGCAGACACTGGTTTGCCTTGATTAAAGCGGTTTTGTTCAACGCCATTTTTGATTAACATGCTTAAATAAATTAAACTTTATGCGCGCACCATAAATTTGATTAACGCGATTCGGAAATGATGAAAATGATCTCATCATTTCATTTCTTTTATTGTCAACTAAATCATCCTACACCCCGGACAACGAAATATAAAGCGGACTATGTACCATTCATATCGAGGGAGGGGGATCGGAAAACTCTGAATCTAGAACAAGGATGAAAAATCTTTAAATAACAGAAATAGCGAATGCAGACGGAGATGGTGTATCTAGATTTCTCTCTGAATTTCAGGAAATAGTTGAAAAGAATGATTATGACCAACGCCAAGTTTCAAATCTGGAGAAAACTGTGTCTTTACGTTCCGTCGAAAACCTTTTTTTGACAGAAATATATTTCAAAATTTGTTTTATGCATATTTATCTGCATATCTATTGTTTCGAAATATCTCTTTTTTATATGGGAAAGAAAAATGAAAAAGAATTTTTGAAAAACATCCTTTGACCCTTCGAAAGTAAAAAGGTGCAAAAAACAGTGGATTTCTCAAAATGATTTCCTTTGAGGCAATTATGGAAGTACTACACGAGAAAGGGAAATTTCAATGAATCATGAGCTGACAAACAGTTTACAACGCTGGAATACTCCAACACATTCTCAAGATACAATGGTCGTTCTACCACGCTCTTCTGACTAAAGCCAACAGGATACGTAAGCCACTGCATAGACTGGCCAATCTTGGTATATACTACATCACATCCAATCGAACTGGCTATGGCCATGACTTCGGCATCGGTTGCCCATACTCCATACTGTGAGATTCCTGGAGCATACACAGCTGCCATCGACTTTGGTCTAGTACGTTCGACTTTGCAGTGATAGTTCAAACGGTCGGGCAAGGTATACTGACTCCGTCGATGTCAAACTCATCTCTGCTGCGAATTTCTTTCAAGCATTGGCAGAGAGTGGATTGAATATCCTGATTGACTTCGTTTTTTGTTGCTTTTCAGATTTTGTTGCCGGATTCATTTGTGTCATTGGCCTCGTTTAGCTACATAAGTCTAAGGATGGTTTTCTATGGTGTCACGGGATCAATCAGGAATGGTTCGGTGCTTGAGGTCATGGGGAAGATTTGATGATGAAAGGACATCCGTGTAGATCTTGTGCTTGCTTATGTGGAGTGTGTTACTCAGGATCTTGTCGGTTTTTTTTTCACTTTTTAGCTTGTCATGACCCCCAACGTAAGTACATGGACCAGTCCATCAAGGCTCCAGCTTGGATCTTATCCTGTGGATACATCAACTGTTTCTGATTTAGACGATGGACCTTGTCATAATCCTTTTGTTCCTGTCATGGCAAGAATCCAAATTCTCCTTCTGGCGTGACCGTGAACAGACAATGTCGTTGGAGACTGCAGAGAGGTCTTCACGAATGGTGTGAAGTGTCTGCAGAACATCAAAGCTTACTGAGTCTGGAAGTGGTACTGTATCACTTCCGTCGTTGGACATGGTCGATGATCAGATGCAGCATTGCTGGCATACATCATTTCGAAGGGCGAGCAATTCGTCGAAGCCTGTGGGATAAGCAAACAAAATGCCAAGGATATACTGAGCCCGGCTTAGTGCATCCTTGGGTGTCTTGCAGAATTCGGTCAGAATTGGTCACTTTGTGATAAAAATATGAAACTTATCATAATGATACTTTAGGGTGTACTGAACAATTTCTGATTCAGAATCATTGCTAGACAACATCCCTAACCAAGCAATCCTATAAATATATCCAAATAAAACATAATTTTCTGGATCCATCCCCAAATTTTATAATTCTTTTTTTTTTCATTTTATGGCCCACCTTTCTGCAAGATTCAATTGAAATTCATGATGATTTTTTGAGATATGATATAGAACGATATCAGTAAATACAGAATGTGCAAAAAGTTTTTTTTCCTCACATTGCTAGAATTCATATTCGACGTCTAAGACAGTTCTCAATTAATTTCCATGAAATTTTGTAGAAAGAAGATAAGGCACATCGGGAAGATAATGTTACTAAATTTTTGAGTAGGTCCAGGAATTTGTTCTTATTTAAGAAAGATTTTCTGTCTTAATATTCTATACATCTCTTCTGTCTCTGTACACAGTATCGCCAAAAGTTTTCAATGAATTTCGATGGTACTTTGGGGAACATACTGAGGGAGAAGGGATCAAATTTTTGTGCTGATTCAGAAATTCGTTTCTAATTAAGATATATTTTTGTGGGGTTTTCCCATAGACTTATGTATTCGCACCCACCTATCAACACAATAACTTCAGAAGTTCTCAATGAATTGTGACATAATTTTGTGGTAGAATGACACCTATCAAAGAAGATGTGATCAAGGTTTGGGATGATTCCAAAAATTCGTTTTTGATCGAAAAAGATTTTTCCATTCTTTTTGTCCCTACATTTCTATATTCACCCCCTGTCTATTCATACAATATCCCTAAAAGTTCTCAATGAACGTTAATCAAATCTAATGGAAAGATGGGCCACCGGGCGAGAAAAAAAAAAGAAGAGATTACATTCTAGGATGGATCCAGAATTTTGTTCTTGATTGAAAGATATATT
The DNA here is from genome assembly GCA_963457665.1 of Thysanoteuthis rhombus. Taxonomy (NCBI): domain Eukaryota; kingdom Metazoa; phylum Mollusca; class Cephalopoda; order Oegopsida; family Thysanoteuthidae; genus Thysanoteuthis; species Thysanoteuthis major. The sequence continues at coordinate 59,921,582 of OY735209.1, forward strand.
TCCTTTCTTTTCGTTTATCTCTTCGAACTCCTCTGCCCACAAAATACCTCTGGAAGTTGAATTAATTTTCATAGAATGTTAGCTACAGTGTAAGGAAGAAGTGAACAAATCTTTGTGTGAATCCAGGGATTTATCTACATAGTGTGTACCGATGAATGAAAACGTCCATAACTCATAAATTTGTTCTGTAATAAGGTCTATGCACACTATTTTGAAAATTATATCCTTCAAATAATCTGAATGTAGTAAACTTTTGATCTGTCTTTGAACACACCTGGTCCAAAAAAAACGTTAAGGAACTTTTTGTTGTAAATGTTTTAAATAACTTTTTTAAGGAGTTGCCATGGAAAATAAATTCCTAGCAACCGTTGCTGTCGATGTACATTTTGAAAATGTCACCATATTAGAAAATGATTGGTACCTACAAAAGAATATTTGTGCCGAATTCCATGATTTTATTACCAGCAGAGAAATTTTTGAATCTATCGTCTGGACTACTACAGGCGTTTAATTGCGGATGGTATGCAATGGCTATTCGGTGATCCGTCTAAAAAAGATTCCATTATAATGTCAATGATTTCATTTGCAAATTCATGATCCTGATCACTGATAAGGCTGTCTGTGTAGTCTGTTCGTTTTTGAAAGGAAATAACTTAATACAGCAGAAATCACTTCGGAGTTTTTAACCAAAATATGACAAGCATTGAATGGAAAACTCCTCCAGGATACGTGCTATTTATTTATCTATCTATCTATCTATCTATCTATCTATCTATCTATCTATCTATCTATCTATCTATATAGAAGATAGAGTTCAAGTTTTGGTTGATGCTGCTTATGTTCATTTAGTACTCATACCCTTGGGGAAGGCATGAATCCACATCACTGCACTCTGTACCATAGCCAGACATTTTTGAAACAACAGAAAAATCTCGTGGCTGATGGCAGGCAGGAAATAACAACCTTACGTATCCTGCTGGTAGCAGCAAAATGTTGTTCCTTTCAATAGTCATTCTTGATAGGGGTGATAGATCAAAGGTTACCCCCTGGGGACCTGCACGCACACACACACATACGTGTACACGCACCTAATCTTCTGTTTAGTAGCACATCTACGTACTTGATATTTGTAAACGATTGACTGAATCATCGAATTATTGAAGATTTTATTCGCTTGGCATCATTTGTATTCGTGTCGTGATAATATGAATTATAATTCTTCGTGTATTTGTAAGGCTTTCACAAAGATTTCGTCTACACAAGAGTCATGCTTATTGATTTTACATGCTGATTTTTGTTTGAAACTATGGCGGAAATTAAGGCCGTTTTTTACAACACTGTTAAATTGTAAATAGAACCCCTTCTCTAGAAAACCTGATAAACTATTTTTTTCGTAAAATCTAAAATGTTTTTTTCGAAAAAGGACAATTTTTTTTAAATAGCAAGGTAGAAATGTATTGAAACTTTAGCTTTGTTACCAAGTACCATTTATTCACCATAACCATTTATATTACTTTATTGATTTTACTAATGTAGACAATATTTTTTTCTTATTCATTCCATCCTTTTTTCATTTCTCGTATTCATCTTAATAATATCACTTTTCAAATTTCATGTATTAACGTTATCATTTCTCTGTGCTTCACAACAGAGAGCTTTTCATTGACAATAAACTGAAATAACGTGGCTTTTAAATACCTTAATGAGCAAAACATAAGCAAATATTTTTTCTATATTACAAAGAGAGCAAAATAAATCAGTCAAAGGGTAATCAACTTTTGTTTCTTTGCTTTTTACTTGTTAATTTTAATTTTAAACGATAGCAGAAAGTCAGGATCAAGTTTTATATTAGAGCCACTTTGTAAATAGAATATTTTTTTATAAAACATGGAAAAAGTCGTTTTTTCTTTATAGAATAAAAAAAATACTTTGCAATGTATTGAAATACGCATTCTGTCTTAATTTGATGGGATCAGTGAAAATTACACCCTGGGGTCTTGCGTACACACAGATTTTTTTATAGCTGAAGAAAGAAACGGAATTGCTCATCATGGCAGCCCCAAAACAAACGCACCAGGACAAACTATATAGGTGCAAAAATCGACGGAACACAAACAAACAGCAAATGCTGCCTAGGCAGGGAAAGGGATCAGACCATCGACAACATAACTAGAGAATTTAGTCAACTAGACCAGAAGGAGTATAAACACAGACACGATAGGGTAGCAACAGGGATACACTGGGAACTGAGCAAACAAATGAGATTCATTTATGTGGAATCGTGGTACCAGTACAAACAGGAGACAGCTCTGGAGAATGGAAATCACAAATCAATTTGGGACTCTGACATCCAAACTGACCCCATCCAAGCAAGAAGACCGGACCTGGTAATCATAGAAAAAAAAAAGAGAACCAACCAAATAATAGACGTGGCTGTACCTGCAGTTCACAGAGTAAATACGAAAGAGACGTTGCAAGGGAACTGGAGGAGGCATGGAACATTAAAGTCAGAGTTGTACCAGTAATAGTAAGTGCACTCGAAACGGTGCCAAAGACAATGAAAACGAGATCGAAGGAACTTGGAATAAGAAGAAGAATTGAGACCATACAGATCACGGGACTACATGGGACCGCACGAATAGTGAGGAGCCTCTGCTGGTAATGGTATGTTTGAGGTGGTACAAATCACAGTGCTGCTGTGACAGATGAGGACGATATGAAATGAAAGCTGGAGACCTCAATCTACATCGATAACCACGAGGCAACTAGTGTGGAACCGTAATTCACAACTGTTGTGGACTGTTAGAGTGAGAAGAGGAGAAGTTGGAAACTCTAGGAGACTTGCTCCTTATTAGTTCCCAGTGGTGACCATCAAGCAACTGGTGATAATAATAATAATAATAATAATAATAATAATAATAATAATAATAAACAAGCACCGAGTTATGGGACCATACATACCGACTGCACTATAAAAGCCGAAAGACGAGATAGAACAATAAAAGATTTCAAAACTCATAAGTGACCATCCAGTCTGATGAAAACAATTTGGGAGAAGAAAAAACTTGAAAAACTTTTAAAATATGAACATTTTTAAAAGGAAATTTCAAGAATGTGGCATTTAACTCAACCATTATCCTAGTAATTGTAGGAGCGCAAGGAATGGCCAAGAAAAACACAGATGCACATCTAAAAGAATACAAGGAAATCCATCTTCATGTGATACACGAAAGATCGTACTTAAGAACAGTGCTCGCATACTCTCTCAATCCAATAAACCCTCCGTCTTAATCTTGTACCCAACTTACGTGCCCGTATGTAAAATTCTCTCAATATTCTTATTTTCTTGAAATTTTGTTCAAATTCTTTTTTTTTTTATTAATAAAAAAGATCTATAGACCTGTCTGTGTCTGACGGATACAATGCAAACAGAAAATATGGAAGAAGAGAGAGAGAGAGAGAGAGAGAGAGAGAGAGAGAGAGAGAGAGAGAGGGGGAGCAAAAATGTTCACTAACCTTCATTTATCTTTGGTCTCGGGTAAAAGTCTTATTAAATGATCCTAGCATGTTTTGCTCAACAAACCCTCTGTCTCCAGTTCCCGTCAAGATTTTCTGTGGTTATTATTAATTTTCCCTGTCGTACTTGTAAAGCCGAATTAAGAACGAAAGATAAGAGAAAAACTGAAATTCAGAGCAAGTGACGACAAATCACTTCAATTTGCCAACGAATTAACAACCCGTTTATGGGTGGAAACGAAGGTCACACGCAAAGCAGGGGATAGCAAATCTTTAATGACAAAGTCCAGCTTGCAAACGTTTCATAATTCGGCCACGGATACTGGAACATCTGTGGCCAACTTTATTTTACGCTGCCTTTTGTCGGCGTTTCAGCCGGCCGAAATTGACCACTGTACCCGATGGTCATTAGATTAGCTCCTTTCTTAAAGGGCAGCCTAGAACATTGTGCCCAGACTCCTTTGGTCAAGATTTGAATTGGCGTTAATCTGGTTGTACGAGACTAACGAGGGAGTAGACGAACGGCATTACAACCAGATGAAAAGGGGATGGAAGATAGACCGTGGGAGCTGAAGTGAGGCGGGTGGGTGACCATTGGACGGAGGATGTACCGGACAGAGATAGAAGGACTTAACACTACTCATTATTACTCAATTTAAAGACCCCATGACGATTGTCCTTACACGGATAATGCATCAACTCTGTCTTTCTCCATAGACAAACGCACAAGACAACAGATTGAAAGATGAACACGTAGCGAATATATATATATATATATATATATATATATATATATAAATATATGTGTATATATATATATATATATATATATATATATATATATATTGAATATAGAATAGTATAGAATAGAATAAACAATTGAAGATGAGAATTTGGAGTGATTACAGTTTTGGGGGCCTTTGCATCACCAGCGACTCTTTAGCTCAATGGTTAGCGCAACGCTACGATGAAGCAGCTTCTCTATCGGTTGCAGTTTCAATTCCTCCATCAGCTCCATTTTCTTTAATTGTTTATTCTATTTACGTCGTTTAGGCCAAATGATACATTAAACGTGTAATGACGGGAGATCATTTCAAATAAGTGTTTCTATATGATACAACAATCAATAATCGTTCTGTCGGATCATATACATCCATTTTTGATATATATATTCGAATCAATCTGATGAAATAACTCTTACAGTGATCATAGATATCAAGAACCAGTGGTAATAACACCCTCCCGCAGTTTGTATGTATATATGGCATTATATCATTTTGAAATTTCATCATTCATCAAGACAACGTAAATAGAATTAAAAGAAAATTGGGGCGCTGCAGGAATCGAATCTGCGATAGATAGGCTAGCCTCTTCAAAGTAGCTTTGCTCTTGCCATTAGGCTGAACAGCCGCTGGTAATGTAAAGGACCAAATAACTGCTTTAAACTCTAAATTCCCATTTTGTTCATTCATTGTCTATATCGGTTCTATTTGTTTCTTTCAATGAAGACAAGTATATGATTAAGAAATGGATATACATTCCGACAGAAATTATTATAAATTGCATTACATAGGAACCATTAAAAATGATCTCCCATTATTAGTAGTACGTATCATTTAGCCTAGACAACTTGAATAGTAAAAAAAATTAGAGAAAATTGGGCTGCTGTTGGAATCGAACCTGCAACCAAAAGGTTAGCCGCTTCAATGTAACGTTGCTCTCACCATTGAGTAGTTATTTTGGCCTTTGTATAACCGGCAGCTGTTAAGCTCTATTTACTATCGCTAAGAGATATTCCAAGTTTGCCAACAATTACACTACGGTGAGGATCCCAATAACGCAACGGCTATGGGTACTCGCCGTAGAGTATTGGTTGGTAAAGTAACTTAGCAGACGATTACTTGAGTTCGATCTCGGGCGTTCGTCAATTGTATCTTTTTGCCAGAGAAAGCTAAACCTAATAAATACTGGTAAACAGATTGTGGGAGAGAGACAGTCAAAGAGTGTTTATGGCTTTACACCGTGGAATCATTGTTTGTAAGCTAGTGTCGTAGACCATTAATATTAAAGTGAGCCGGATTCTCTTTGGGTGTCCCATATTGGTGACTTAGTGCAAGACCAAGCCGAGCGATCCCAGTCAATGCGTACGAAAGACTTATTGCGTACTTGCTAACTTAGTAAGTGTTCCGACAGCGATATTCCGATAACACCGGTCAACAACAAGCTTTCATCAGGCATGTGCTGTGGCGTACTTTGTGGAATTTAGGATGCTGATTCCGAAAATGTAATCTGTTTTCTTGTATCACGTCTAGTTTTCCTAAGATGAAAGCTGTATTTTAGCATAAGACCATTATAGAGCACTAGATAGGGGGTCTAAAGCACAGCATTTTAGCTTGCCTTTTTGCATAGTATCTTTGAATAATGTATTCATAGTAATTTTGATTTCGTGCATTGAAAAGTTCTGGCTGATACAAATTTAGTTCTCATTTAACCTTTACATATTAATTTAAAAATAATTTCAGTTTTTGTTACCAGTGTAATCAGAGCGAAACTGTAGGAAAGCAGACATATCAGAAAGATTTCAAAGTGACCAGAGGAGAAAAAGAGCACTATCAATCATCATCAATCTTTGACTAGTATTTCTTCTGTTTCAATCTTAGTTGTTTCCCGTTGCAACTTCTTAAACCGTCACTCTACAGCGCATAACTGAAATAAAAGGTAAGCTCTTGATGAGACGAACTCGCATTTCTTTTGCATCGGAAAGCCTGGTTATCTGCACCAAGTGCTCTACCACTTGAACTGCAAACTGTTACAGTTAGTAGAAAATCAAATCTAACCACCAAGACTGACCCTTTATCCGCCCTTACTCGCTCGGCGCTACATTCGCTATTGTTTTTACGTACATTACTTGTATTATAAGTAGAAATATTACCTGGATTTATTCTCATTAGATGAAAGATGGTCACCAATTTATTAAACTCCATTACAGAGTTGACTTTGTTTTCCCACCGTCACATCAACAAGAACAATCCTCACCCAGATGAAGGGTGGGAACCGATATGTAAAATTTACGACCAGCTGGTGATCTTACCGACTGAGCAAAATAGACCAGTCTTGGATATTAACAGAAATTAATCACACAGATACACTTGGTTTATTTCATTCTAATCAATAAATACATTTTATACGAATATATATATATATATATATATATATATATATATATATATATATATATATATATATATATATATATATATATATATATATATATATATATATATATATATATATATATATATATATATATATATATATATATATTGCATTTACAATACAGAAGTTACAGTAGTTTTCAGTTGGAAAAGAAATAGGTGTAGAGTTGGCCCCGCCCCAACCAGTCTTGTTGACTAATATTTTTTCTATCTTAAATTTAGTTGGAAATCCATAAAGAAAGATCAATTGAAAAACCTGTTGTCACTTGGAGATTAAGGTTCTTTGGCCATGTGCTCAGTCGATAAGAGTACAATACTTACTTACTATATGCTGGCCTTGGCTTCAGTCGTCGCTGCCAGAGTTGAGCATATCACAAGTTCCTCTGTTTGAGGTCCGGTTTATGATATGTGAAATGGACTTACAGACGACAATAACCCAAAGCGGCATCACTCACCTTGGTATTTTACCCATAACGACGAGAGACGACTGCCTTAGCCTGAGTTTGAACTCAGCTCGCCGCGTCTATTTGCCGGTAACAGCTCAATCAGTTTGCACCCCCTGAGAAGTGCACTAGTCAAGTCTATTGTCTCAGGTTTGTCTTTGTTCACCGGCTTCCACGGCAAACAGGAAGTGAATCTCTGAGCAAACGAAATGCTTAGGAATTAATGACTTTGTTGACACGCCCTGCTTAACAACATTAACATTTTCGACAGCCTGTTGGACAACCAAACATGGACCCCACTTGTCTGTTTTAACTGCTCTTTATCTCCCAGACAACACTGCAATTCACTCTCCAAAATTATCCTGTATATTTTTTAGACAATGATTCACTGTCCAGGCCCCCGATTTGTGTTCAACTATCGATCTTTAGTCACGTACGTGGGATCAATTTGATGACAGGAAACGAGGATAATTCTAAAGAAAAAACTGGATCTGGAAATTTAGGATTAACCTTTTCAGTCACATAGCCAGGAAGAAAATCTGTGCTGACATAATTTCTCCCTGAAATTAATTCCTCAAATTTTTAATATCTAAAGATTTTTGATCGTAGTATGGAATTCCATCCTCGGGAGAAACCTTTTTTTTAGCGTAGAATCTTGCTTGCTTCCTTTGAACACTGTTTGAGCTCAAGTAAAATTTGAGATCTCAAAGACAGCATGCATTCAGTATTTGATAGATTGGCGTAAAACAATTTTCTTTCATTTTGAAATTCCTAATATCTCGAGTTCCTTTGTCAGAATGAATATCTGTTCAACACAGGTACTATTCTTATTGAGCGACCTCACCTTCTTTTAATCCGATTAACACTTGATCAACAAGGCATTTTGGAATACATTGAATTCCTGTCATTGCAGAATTACGACTCTAGATGGAAACAGATGACAATTCACTGACCAGGTCGATGTTTTGGATATTCTTATATACTAAACTTATCCAGATTTTGTTGAGATACCTTTGCTTGATTTTTACTCATGTTTATGGCCTCTTCGCAAGATCTAAGCGCGGTTGATTTCCCCCTATCAGATGCTGAACACTATATTTACAGAACAACAGCAGCCATCAAAGATGGCAAAGGGGTTCATCTTTTTTTGTATGTCCCAGGGTTTGAATTTGTTTGTGTGTTTGTTCTAGCGCTTCTACTCATACTGTTTTGTCTACAGAGTTGAAAAGTCATCATTACTCCACTACACTGCTTTTTGAAAGTATCTCTTTTTCTAATTTTCAGAGAAAAAGCTTTTAAGGCCATTTTCGGTCTTAATCTGACGGGTTAATTAATAACATCCAAATTTCCCAGAAAGTGGATATTTCTAGATCTTTTTTTCACTCTATTTTAGATGTTTTCCTGGAGCAATGTCATAGATAGAATTTATTCTGATACTATCAATTCTTTGAGGTAATTTTTTTTACATGACTTCAAATTCAGATCCTTTGCTTTTTTTCAATGTTTGACTATGATGGTGAGTTTTTATTTTGTCTAATTCATTCATTTTCCGATCGTTCTATCGGTATTCGGAAATTTCAACGATTTCAGGAACATGACAGTTGCCCCTGAGCACTTGGTGACCTAGCAGACTCCCCGAGTTTCCAGTACTTGGCTGTAGTAGCGAAATCCATCTTCACCCGGCATCGCAAACTCATGAACTACTTCTAGACCAGTAAATCTCAAACTGTGGTCACTTGGCTCCCCAGGGAGCAATTCCCTAAAAGAAGGAATTTTAGCAAGGGAAGAAATTTTCACCGTATTTTTTTTTTTATAAAGAAGCCGTTGTCACCTTTCTATTTGCTTGTTGGTTTTCAGTCTTGCTAAAACAAACAAAAAGAAATGAAGAGGGCATTTCGTACATGCAGACACAAATTGGGCTGTTGCTTTTTCTTTGCATCAACTGGTGGTACACACACAACCGCTACTGGTAATATCTCTATTACTACTGTTACTATCTCTTCTAATGATAACGATAGTGATGATATTGATCATGATGATGTGACAATTTATTTATTTACCCATTTAAAATGATTTTTTTTAATTAAGAAAGAAAAATATAAAGAGTTTCTAGAAAAACGACAGAAATGAATTTCTTCACAGCTATTCATTTATTTTTGTTTCTAATAGGTTCATTTATACTGAAATATTTGTTAATATTATTTTTCTCTACGTACTAAATCCTGTCATTTTCACGGTAACGATACTAGTATTTACATAAGTATCGATCTCGTATGTCTGTGCGCCTGTAGCAAGAAGTTTTCCTCTGATTTTCCATTCTATACGACTTCTTTTTTCGTTCTGATGAATTCGGAGCAGAATTCTAATCACTCTGGAAGGCTGGCATTTATAGCAATACAACGTTCACTGTAAACACGACTTCTGTCCGGTCCCTCCCCCGAACTCTCGTAAACTTTTTTGTTCATCAAAATCAAAAAAAAAAAAAAAGAAAAGAAAAACGAATCTGATTGAAGTCATGCTCTTTTTTTATACGATTCAGGCTGCTTTGAACTGAATGATAAAAATATCAAGAAAAAGACACAAGAAGGAAAGAAAGAAAGAAAGAAAGAAAGAGAAAGAAACTTACAATAAATAAAAAAAGAAAGAAAGAAAAGCAGTCACCAAATCGACTCAATGTGTTACTAGCTCTACGAATGCGTACGAACTCTTTGCGTGACGTCGAAGATCTAAACACTTTCTATTACCCTCTTTTTTTAACTCACAAAACCAAGATGGTCTCTAAAATGTTTACAAACCATCGAAATGGAAGTTAACTGTACTTTTCTTGCCCCCAACCCCTTCTTTTCATTCCAACATGATTTACAGGACCCTCCCGGAAGAAGCTGGCATCTGCGTCGTAAACATTACTGGCTCCGGTCGTCTTCGAGAACGGATTTGTGGTCGTTAATCAAAAGTCAGTGATTTTCATTTGAGAAAAGCTGAAGAACCAAGTTAGCAACGAGGGTCAGTGAACAAAAGGGTACTCCCACGCCTTCAAGAATAGAAATTCTAATAACTACCCAGAAACGCAAGACCACACACATATGATTATGCTGGCCTCTGTCAAGATTGACAATGGGTGCAGGACCGGATTAAAGCCACTTGATGCCCTAAAAATAGTGTTCATACCACGGTTCTCCCATTGCTCAACTGACAAGATTTTCAAAAATGAAAAATGTCTGCGGAAACGAAGGTCATATTCATTCAAACACATCAAAATATTACGTTTCCCCTCTAGATTATACTACTCCACTGAACTAAATATCTGGGCTTGTATGAATCATTTTGATATTTGAAATACCTCGATATATTTGAGGGAAATACATTTTTAAAATTATACTTTTACCTTATACAATTCTTAAAACCTTTAATAATTTAATGCAGGAAACTGCGACAAATCTTTGGCGTCTCATTTACTACTGATGTCATAAGTACGTGCTTATTTTGCTTAATGGTTAATCAAGGACTGACTGATTGGTATTGATGGGAAAGTGGTTTGCCTAAGTGCTTAAACAATCTTTTTCAACCATCATAGTTTTCCAAAGATATAAAGTCGATGATAGTCTGACGATTGCACCAGTGTGAAACTCGGAGTCACCATGAATCACTGATTTGTGTGTGTGTGTGTGTGTGTGTGTGTGTGTGTGCCTCTCTCTCTCTCTCTCTCTATATATATATATATATATATATATATGCAAAGAGAAAGAAAGAAGGACAGAGAGAGAGAGAGAGAGAGAGAGAGAGAGAGAGAGAGAGAGAGAGAGAGAAATAAGGAGGCGGAGAGATGGAATAAATGAGAAGATGTAGAAGATGAAAAAAGCTGTTTGAGAGTGAGATCAAGTATTTGAAATCAGTACCAACCAAAAATCTGTTTCATTTGTCGCGTGTGTGGGCGAATATTTTGTTTCTTTTTTCCTACATCCATCCATCCAGAATCGGAGGCGTTTTTTGGCGTCATTGTGTCACCCAAAAACTGCATTTCTACCTTGTTGAGTCAAACACATTGGACAACATCACGATTCTCAGTGTCTCTCGTTTCAAAGTCGTGATCAGATCGGAGAAACTTTATTTGTTGGTTTAGAATTTTATTTACTCTGCAAAACTCAAACGACATCACCTGCACAATCACAAACACACACACACACACACACACACATATATATATATATATATATATATATATATATATATATATATATATATACATGATTGAATGAAGGATTCGCTGCACAAACACATTTATGTTTCTGCCTCGTTTGGGTTTCTTCAGGTGAACGATTCGATTGATTTCAGATCCCTATATACGACGATTCTTTTTTGGGCATTTTTTTTCAGGGTAGAGAAGTTTCCTCAAGTTAAATTCATATTTCTTTCCTTTTTCTCTCTTATTCTCCTTGTTTAGCTGTTGGTCATTTGGGTTGTTCGTGCTTATCCATTACTTTAGCTGTAACTGAAATATCAACACAAAAGAAACCCTTAGAACAAAACATTATATTGGAATATCGAAAACACGCTTCAAACTAAGATTAGCTAACCTTATATATTATCATTTACAAACGAAAATTATAAAAATAGTACATCACTGTCGACATATTATTGGAGACTGAGTGACAGCAATCTCAGACCGAGAGTAAAATGGAAAATATTAAAACAAACACACCTATCCAAGAATATTGACGCCTCATGTAACCTATACCCAAACGAGCGATTTGAAATAGCCAATAAAGTAGAAAAAACAACAAAAAAAAACAAAAACTATAGAAGCACCCCATCCTTCCCAAAAGATACGGAATTATCAAATGGAAAACAGGAAGTAGTGTTAAAATGCCTGCACTGCTCAAAATGTTTGTTATAAAGATAATTTAGCACTCATCATCATCATCATCATCATCATCATCATCATCAGTCTTTTAACGTCCGTCGTTGGACATAGACCTTCCCCAGGATTTGCCACATTTCCCTATCATGGGCGTCACGGAGCCAGTACTTCCTGAACTTGTCTAGCTCGTCTCTCCATCTAACATTTTGCCATGATTTGTCCTGAACATAGTGGTATACAACGATTAACCAACGTAGCTATCTTATCCATCACATTATTACTAACAATAGTGCTAGCAAAATTATTATTGATATCGGCATTAATGTTACTTTACTAAAATAATTGAATTTTTCGCCCAAATAGGATGGAAACATGGATGTGTTTTTTTTAGCGAATCCCATATTTTATTTTGAGCTCTACTCTAACTTGAATAAATGTTTAATATTCAATGTATCGAGCATTTTATGAAATGAACCCATCACACATCTGACATTGCATCATATTACATTGTATTCCTGATTAATACTATATATATATGTGTGTGTGTGTGTGTGTGTGTGTATAAAATCAATAATTCCATAATATGTGTTGCACTCTACGACTTACCTTATTGTTTCAATGCGATTGAATATTGTCAAGTGTGGCGTCGAAACAATAGGCCACACGTGATACACTTGATCACCTTATTAGTTTTTTTTCGGGGGGGGGGTGTAGACTACCTCAGATTGAACCTAACCTTCATTTGGCAGTTTCAACCCTTTAACCAAATTGCCCAAGGTTGGCATTGGCGGCCAAATCATAGCCCTTCTGCCCTTGGCTTCCAATTTTAATCTTCTAGCCAGCTCCATATCCAGCACGGGGCATATTCTTCCATCCTACGAGCTGCTTGCTTTTGTCTCTTTTAGTCCAGACCCAGTCGCCATACTGATGAAAAAAAAGAGCTGGAAATCCTCTATGACCAAACACCACGGAGAGCAACCACGCTTGCCATCCTTTGTCTCTGCGATCCTGGAGCAGAGGGTGATATTTTGGGGCCCTTCTCTCGTGGGCCCCTCCCCACGGCATGGTCAGCTCAACCAGATTAATCTTTTGATCTTTGGTCGATCATAGTACGATGTCCGGACGAAAGATTGTGTTCACGACACCCAGGAACTGAAATGCTCGCATCAACCCTCATCTCCCAGGACATGGCAGTTTGAAATAGACTGGACTTTGGTCTTCCGGTTTGAAAGGGTCTGTCACCCTGCCTGACAAAAGAAGTGGTCTTCTTGGAGTTTATGCCAGCTGGCCCCTTGCATCTCTCACGCTTTAATGCATCAGTCTGAAATAGGAACAACTTGTGAAGGCACTGTGTATACAGACTTAGAGGCAAAGATGTTTTGCATCCAGTCAGTATGTGCCTCACTGTCCTTGAGGTTGCAGTGCGGGTCCTCTCCAAGTCCCATGTGTGGGTTCAACCAAACAGCTGTTAGGGCACCCTTGTTCTGCTTGGCCTCTCGGATTTGTTAGCTAATCATCTAAATGTGTTCCCAACAACCGGAAAAGCCTTCCTTGATAGATGTGTTGAAGCATTGGTTCTGCATCTTGTAAGAGGTAAGTTTTCTTTCGGAACGAAGCAGACCTTAGCCAACTTCGAACATGGTGGAATTGTGCCTTGATCTTTTTTATTATCTTTCACACCATACCAATTGGTCTTTAGGCATGATTTGGCTTTCTGGATGACGTCCTGAACTTCCAGCCACATCTAGCCTCTTTGTCGGTTTTTCAGGTTGGCTAATATTCCCGTTAGCAGCCAGACGCTGACCCCTACAGGGGTTCTCGTGTGCATCTCTCAAAATCCTTTACCTCTTTCTTAGAGCTGGATAGCGTGCCCGAATTTTCTTCACCGAGAAGAGTTCCATTGGGCATTTGATAAACTGGGTTCCTTTTCTCTGTTTCTTTCTTCTTTGTCAACGTAGATGTTCTGCCCTGTGGAGTTTGTACTGCTTATCCCGAAACTTGCAGGTCAATCTTTGATGTCTTCTTTTCCGGAAAACGAACTTGGCTTAACCAGTTTGTTGAGTGTCTTGATCTTACATCTCAATCACCGTTCAAATGCAACAGAGGCTTGGGGTGACCTTTCTGTCTCATTGGACCAAATTGTGGTGACCAACTCAAAAAATAAATTATTGATCATTGATTATTATCCTGAATTATTGAATTATTGTTATTTACCTTCATGGATTCTTTTATGGAATACGAAGCTCTGAGTATTTCTTACAATCAAGTTGAATTGGTAGCTGAAAAATACAGCAAAATATACACCGAAAACTAGAACAATCGTAAATAATTAAAAAAAATGAATTAAAAGATCATAAACTAGCTAGTAATAAGAATTGCACGTAACATAATCTATTCAAATTATAAACATTGTACATAAGCGAAATTGAAAAATTTTAAGATTGCCCCTCTTGAGAAGAAACGAAATAATAGATGATTAAAATATGCTTGAAAGCAGGCTAATAATTTGAATTAAAGATTAAAAAAAATTACTTAGACTAATAATACCGTTTATTTCAACCAAAAAGTGAAACAATGTATACACAAATGAGTTTTAAAAAACACTCATAGAACGATTGAAAGCAAAAGCTATTAATTGTAAATAAATCTTCTTAATCACACCGAGATAATACAATATTATGTATCGTGAAGTAATTACTTACAACGGACTCCAACTGTCACGTTCCAAATCAAATTATAGTATATAAACAACTTACATTGTCTATCTGATGAGCTGAAAATAGCAAAATTAGGGTTAACCACCGGTAAAGACCAAATTTATGTATCTGAGATATATATATATATATATATATATATATATATATATATATATATATATATAGATAGATAGATAGAGAGAGAGAGAGAGAGAGAGAGAGAGAGAGGGAGATGTTATTGAGAAATGGATATGTAGTCCGACAGAATGATTGTAAATTGCGTAATATTATATCGAAACTCTCCCAATATAACGCAGTGAATGTATCATTTGACCTAGACAACGTAAATAGAATAAACAATTGGAAAACTGCGAACGATAGAGTAGTTGCTTCAACGTAGCGATGCTCTTACCATTGAGCTAAACAGTCGCCGGTAATACAAAGGCCCAAATAACTTCGTTATTTCTTGTTTTTGTTTATTCTCCATCTATATCTGCTCTATTCGTGTTTTTTTTTCAACATGACAACAATGTTATAAAAACAAGGACATATGATCAGACAGAATGATCATAATTTGCTTCATATCGTATTGAAACACTAGTTTGGATGATACATTCATCTTGTAATAATAGGAGATCATTTCGAATAGGAGTTTCAGCACACACACGCACACACACACTCACACACACACACACACACACACACATATATATATATATATATATATATATATTGTTTCAATTAATTTGCATAAGTATATATATATATATATATATATACATATATATATATATATATATATACTTATGCAAATTAATTGAAACAAATAATGGCAGAGTGAAAATACGAATATTTCAAATTTATAACTTCGAACTATTGTTCTGAGAGCATCATTCCCAAGACTGAATGCAAGTTGCTGGTTTCCATAATAGCTGAAATATGCCCAAAACATTTCCAGATGTTTCATACATTGGCTAAGGTGAAAATCGAATGTTTCTTTCCAGCTGACATCTGAACATAATGATTTCTCTGACCCTGGACAAAGAAATGACTTTCGTCACAGAATATTTCTCTTCTTCAGTCTTCTTTTTTTTTTTGACCAGTTTGTATTTACAGTTGATATAACTGTTTTGTTTTCTTTTTATTAAATCCCCGAGACCGTCACATGGTGAACAACTGATGATCCTATCAAGAGAAAATTTACACATTGTACCACAAAAACAAAGTATATGTAAGGCAGGGGGGAAACACTGAAGAAAATTACATGTATTGCATAGACAGATATTGGGAAAAAAGTGACTGAAGTGACACACACACACAAAATGGGATTAAAGCTTTAAAGCTTTCGAAGTGTCAAAAGTGAAGGGAGACTTTTACCCCCTCTAAGGGGTCATTTTTGATGCAAAAACCCTCCTTTAAAGAGTCAAAAGTGAAAGGAGACTTTTTCTCCTTCTTCAGAGGTAAAAATTGAATGGAAACTGTTGTCACCTTTGAGGGGTTAGAAGGTAAAATTCATTTCCCCCCATTGGGGGGCTCAGAAATGAAGGGGAGCCTTTTTTCTGTAATTGATCAAAAGTGAAAGGAAGCTTTTTTTCTATGTGTTTAGGAAGTTTTAGTATCTTTTAACATCTGAGATATTTCCCCCCGGCATAGACCGGTACTACAGCTTAAAGAGAAGTTCCATTTACAATGTAACGATAAAGCCGGAGTGGGACCTCACTTTCCGCATAATATTAATGCCTTCCCATTTCATGTTTAGATGAAAAATTTCAAGGGGTCTGAAGCTGAATAAATCACACCCTCCAATGGCCCCAAAGTGAACAGAGGCTTTCCTTTAATAGATGGACTTTCATCTGCCCAAAGGTTTCATAAGTGTAGAGAGGCCTCTTCCACATCTAAGGAGTAAAACTGTAGGAAAAAAGATTCTCCCTTCAAAGGGTTAAAAGCAAGAGGGGACTTTTTCTTCCCTTCAAGGGTTTGGTAGAAATTGGAGACCCCCCCCCTTGTCTTGGGGACAGAAATGAAGGGATACTTTTTCCCCTCATTTAGGGGACGGAAGTGAAGGGAAACTTTTTTTCACAGTAAAGGGCAAAAAGTGAAAACAGAGGCTTAACTGAAGGTGAGCTGTGGGGTTATTTCGAAACGAACCCAAGGCCCCGAATAAACAGCTTGATCGGAAATAAAGAGTGAACTTTATCGAACACACACCCTATCGCTAGACGGAGTCAAATTCGAGATAAAAACAACTCAAATGTAAGGTGAAAACCTCGTCAAAAAAAAAATTGTTACTATACTTCAGCTAACAACTACTACAACGACGACGACGATAATAATAATAATAATAATAATAATAATGATAATAATAATAATAACAACAACAACAACAGCAACAACGACAACAAAATCGGTTGCGCTAAGGTCAGATTCCTTTGCTTCATTAAAATCTAAAATTAGACTAAGCCGAATTCATTTCTCCATACAAAATTATTCCAAAACTATGAGTTCCATTTCAACTCCTTCATCAGTATTTCCTGTGAAAGGGATTCGTAAATTGTAGTAAAACAATTCGACCTGAGTTTGGTTTCAAAAGTGGGAAAATTAGTCATAATTTTTAGCGTACGTCACAATGTCACTGTTCTTCGTGCATGATGTCAGAGTTGTTTAGCCATTGTCATCTGTCACCCACCATTGTTGTTATATGCAAAAGTAAAAATCCAATTGTAGGTGTTTTTACAAGAGAAAGAAATCATCTCAGCTTAATGGTTAATCCACCATCACTAGCTGCGAAAGCATGGAAGGGAAAAAGACAGAAAAAGCATACTCAGACTAATCGTTAATTCATTATTGTTTTCGAACGCAAGGCAAAAATAAAGAGCTAACTCAGCCTGATGGTTGGTCAGCCACTGACTATGATTTTTTTTGCGAATAGGTTTCGATCTCGGGATCTTCTGATTACAAACCGAACCTCAGGGTCCACAGCGCCTCGGATGAAGAATGGAATTTATTTGTGCTTATAAATTATTTAATGGTTTGGTTATTCACAGGTTTAATGACAAATTTATTGGTGTGTCAGAAAAGAATATATATATGAATATATATATATATATATATATATATATATATATATATATATATATATATATATATATATATATATATATATACTCCATTATGATTAATCTTTGCTACTATTCATCTTAATTGCTTTTTTTTAATCGCAATTAAACAATTGAAAAGGTGAATATTTGAGGTGATTTATTTTGTTTTCGTAGCTTTTTTCGTAAAGTAAACTGAACAATTGCTTGGTACTCTTTTGTTGTAAACGGAGACTAACTTATCTGTAAACTAATCCTATTCTAAATAGGGAAACCCAAAAAGAATGTAAACGAGGTTGAAAACTTTTTTAAAAAATCATTCAAAATCAAACAGAGGCCATTTAAATGAGAACAAAAGAGAACATTTATAGAACGAGCAATGACCCTTGCCCTCACGACGTCTGTTTTTGACCAATGGCAATAGAGTCCAACATGACGTCATACATGTTTCTGGGACATTTTTTTTTTTACTTACTCTAAACAGAATTTAAATTCCAAGTCGGAATCCCAACATCCAACTGATCACAATTATAAAGTCGTTGGAATTGAACAAGAAGAAAAACAAACAACAACATCAAGAACACTTAATCGTAACCCTAAATTACATCCTTTGTGGATAAATTAGATAAGATACAGTTTCGAATGTTTACTGTTTTCTTTCATTTTTCATGTAATAGTTTAATAGCAGCGGTAGTTATTCAATTCTGCTGAGGAGCTATCTTTTGCAAAATATCTTTAAAATGTTTTGACGAACCTTTTCCAAATAATTACCCAACTTTCTCACATGAATATCTTTCTACGCAAGCTAGTACTAAACTATTTTTTAGATATTGAATCAAGTTATACTTTCAAGATTTTAACTTTCAGTACTTTTCCACACCTAAAGGTTATTTTTCTTACATTACACTTCACCTTTATGATTCATTTCCTGTCAACATTACTAAACCAGTTTGTTTTCTATTGAGACTTTCACAAATCTTACATTCAGTAGATCACGATTGAGAGATCTAAATTATTTACTATAATGTATTTAGGCTCTTTACTGTCAATTCGTATGAACATAAATACCGCCGACACTTGATGGCGATAGTAGTAGTAGTAGTAGTGGTAGTAGTAGTAGTAGTGGTGGTAGTAGTAGTAGTAATGGTAGTAGTTGTGGTGGTAGTAGTAATGGTAGTAGTAGTGGTGGTAGTAGTAATGGTAGTAGTAGTGGTAGTAGTAATGGTAGTAGTAGTGATAGTAGTATTAGTAGTGGTAGTGGTGGTAGTAGTAGTAGTGGTAGTAGTAGTGGTTGTAGTAGTAGTGGTAGTAGTAGTAGTGGTAGTAGTAGTAGTAGTAGTGGAAGGAGGAGGAGGAGGAATGATAATAATAATGATGATAATGATTACAATAATCTCTGTTTCAACAAAAATCACTCTCTTTAACAAGAGTGCAAGAATTCGACAAAACGAAGTAAATCTCATTGCGAAAACTTGTTTTTTTTCTTTTTCTGGCGACCCAGTGTTTCCAAAATGCTGACGTAGACACTTGCTGGTGATTTTGTTTCTCCAATGGCCATTGTACAGGGCAAGAACTAAATGAATGGAATAAGATATGCTGTGGCGGTTCACTTTCTGCTATTATTCAGCTTATCCATTTATTTGCCAACCAACGAAACACTTAGCAATGTTTTTTTTTTTTTTTTCCTCCACCAATTATTCTCAATTCTAAAAGGCAATCTCAGTAAAAGGGTTGGATTATAAAACAACAAATCAAAAATCAAAAATGCGACTGCAGAAAGCGAGCAATAAAAAAGGCTAAAACATCAGATTATAAGATAACTGATTAAAACGTTGTCTTGTCTGTTTGAGAAAAAGATCAAACAGCACTAATGATTTAATTGAAGGACAGTAAGTAAATGAATGGATTAAAAAGGAAGATTTCGAAATAAAAATAGGTCTGGTTAGTCAACCAATAGAAACTGCCTCGTCACCAGCATTTTTTGGCACCATGCCGTATTGGCGGTGACCAATGAAAAAAAAAAAAAATTGGAAAATGGTCTGATCAATGAACAAGTTACTTCCCTCGCTTTTGTTGGGTAATGATCACTAAAATATCTCAGTTTTCAAACAAAGAGGGAGGGTGCTGCCGGGCACAAACCGAGTGATCAATTTAATATAAACTCACATTGCAGATTGACCCCAACCAGTAAAAAAACCTAGGGGAAGGGATAAAAAAAAAACACAATAAAAAGCTATTTGTAGACATAATAAGGAGTAACTATTCAAATTAGCAACCATCTAGCTCCATTTAGCGGGCCAGACCGATTTAAAGACTGAAGAAACCTATATTGACAGTATGAGTTTGCGGTTCCTAACAGCGTCCTACTCAAAGTTGTCGATAAAGATTTGATTTTTCAATTTTTCGATTCTGAAAGTCACTCCCAAATTCAGAGAATTAAAAAAAAAAAAAAGATCTCAGTATGAAACACTGGACTTGAAAACACCAAAAACAAATTTTAGAAATATAAATATTACCAAACAGTGGACTAAAAAATTGAAGAAAGAAAACAAAATACATCTAAACTGGTAACCCTGGGCCAAAATACTCAATCAATTTTCGGTGGGAGCAGTAAAATGCTAATCAGTAAGATTTCTACTGAATTAAGTAATGGAATTTGTTTTTCTTGCGAAGGAAAAAGTTTGATTGCAATAAAGTTGAAGATGTCAGAAATTGTAACAATAAGCCGAAGAGAAGTTGAGTAAAAGAGAAAAAGGAGAGAAAGATTAATTTGGAGACAGAGGGGGGGGGTCAAAGAGTTTGTGAATGAGACTGCTAGGGGGAGGAAGAAATTTGACGAAAGTATACGGGGAGTTCGTAGAAGGAAATGATGAGAAATAGAAAGCGAAGACTGAAGGAAGTGAAAGAGAAGTGAAAAGGAAGAAGAAGAAGAAGAAGAAGAAGAAGAAGAAGAAGAAGAAGAAGAAGAAGAAGAAGAAGGAAGAAGAAGAAGAAGAAGAAGAAGAAGAAGAAGAAGAACGAGAACGAGAACGAGAACGAGAACAAGAACAAGAACAAGAACAAGAACAAGAACAGGGAAGCGAAGCATTTTGAATTGTAAAAACAAAAATGAAAGAAAAGAAAAAGAAACGAAGGGTGAAAATCACGAAAAAAAAAAGAAAGAGAAAAACCAATAAATGAAGAAGAGAAAGAGAAACAAAAAGAAAGAGAAAGCAACATGCAAAGACAGGAAAACACAGAAAAGTTGAAAGAAGTGAAGAGAAAAAAGAAGATAAAAGAAAAGTAAAGAGAGGGGAAAAGAAAAGAAGAAAACAAGATGGAAAAATTGAGAGAAGATGGTGAGGAGAACAGCAAGGGTGTGACAAACAGAAGAAGAAAAATTTGAGAGGGACAAAGAAAAAGAAAAGAAAATCGAAGGAAAAGAAAGAAAGGAACGAGAAAGAACAAGTGAAAGAAAAACAAAGGGAAGAAGTCAAGAGGGATAAAAGTGAAAACAGAAGAAAAAAAAAATCGAAACGGACAAAAGAAACGAAAAATAAAGGAAAAATGGAGACAGAAAAAGAAAAAAGAAGAAAGAAAATTTAGCGAACAAAGAATGAGGAAGAAAGGAAGAATATTGAGAGAATAATGAGGATGAGGAGAAAGAAAGAAAAATCATGAAAGAAAAGAGAAGACAGAAAACTTGTAAGAATAGAAGAAGTCAAAATGAAAAAAAATGAGAGAAGAGAAGAGAAATGGAAAATCAAAGAAATAAATAGATAAAATTAAAAAAAGAAAAGAAGAAGAAATAAAACTGAGTAAAGAAAACATTGAATAAGTAGAAAAGCAAGATGAAGGAATAATGTCAAGAGATGACGACAGGCGGATGAAAAGAAGAACCGGAAAACATACTGATCGGCAAGAAAAAGGACAAAGGAAGGAAAAATGAAGGAAGATGAAAGAAAAGAAAAAAATTGAAACAATAAAAGAGAAAGAAGAAAAGTTCAAGACGGACAAAGAAAAAAATACCGTAAGACAATTGAAAGGGAATCAAAAAGCCTCAAAAAAAAAGAAAAAAAAAACTGATGAAGAAATGAAGAAGATAGGAAAATAATGAATAAACGAAAGAAAGGAAGAAAGAAAGAAAAAGGGGAAAAAGGTTGAGATAAAGAAAAATGAAAATCATTTATATTTCCCACTTTCTGAAAGCTTGCTGTTCCGCATTTACGAAAAAAGATCAAAAGTGTAAACAGGGTTCCGGGTTTGGTCTGCAGCAAGCTTTTATAGAGACAGCGTGTACACTCTCCCTCACTTTTCCACATCACAATCTTCTATACTTCCCACAACTCCATCCTTCGCCGACTTTGTCAAACATACCGTCATAATTCTTTTGAGTGTAGGGACGCTCAAAATCTTTCCCATATAAATTAATGCTAATTACTCATTCTCTTTACGCCATTTCGGCTTGCAAAAAGTTTTTGTAGGGACGCTCCATTCATATATGGAATGGATGATTAAGAGGGCGTGGAAGGTATTGTGGGTTAGTTTAACAATTAAGGAAGGAAAGAGTGTACCGAAAACAAGGGACAAACAGGGCGGAAATTGGGGAGATGTAAAAAGTAGAAAATATTCGGAGAAAATTAAAAAAAAAAAAAAAGGCCGAGCAAATGAAATTGAATTGAATTATAAAGTTCTAAAAATAAGGGGCAAAATTAGGCGGGAATCGCGACGATTCTTCTCTCGCCATTATCAACATTAACGCCGCCATTACTGACACCATCACAATCACTGCTACTGTGACGTCAACGACAACAGCCATTATCGCTACCCCGACAACACACCACAAATGATAGCCACTACCATAAACGGTGATGGCAATGGGAGGGTATGTGCTGGTAAACACCATGTACCTATGTCTCAATTCCCATATATTTTTTAAATATGTTCAGTATCTTTAATGGAGACATAACCCATTTCTATCACTGACCATATTAAACTGAAACCATCGTCAACACCAGTCAGAACCATCTTTTTCGCCATTGACACTGTTAGCATAACGAAGAATCACCCTACGTCAGCAGGCTTTTGGAATATTTAAGAATAGAAAAATCCATTTAGTTTCGAAAAGTAGGGTCTCCAACCGATATTTACTTATAGAGCTGGAATATGGAACTTAACAAAAGATTCACTCTCTAACTAAGAACCATGGAACATGCTCAAGAGAAAATCATACTTAAGCTCATATGGGGAGACCTCAAGAGATCATATGCGGAAGTGGGACCGGCAGAGAATTTACGATTTAGACGGGTTAAGGAAAAATAAGCACCGCGACGCCTGCAACAGCGAGATCTGGCAAACTTTGGGCAAGGTCTATGTCAAAAGGCTGATAATAATTCATTAATAGGAGAAAGTGCGGATTGCCTAACAGTTAACAGCATAGCAAGACAAGTTCAAACCTTTTAGCCTTGGGTAATCAGCAGAGTAGTTGTGCCCTTTTAGCCCTATAAGGTAGTCCATCTCAGATGTTTGGCTGGTACCCGTAAAAACTTATGATTGCAACATGGGTCTCCAAGGATCGTTAAGGAAACGACAACAGAATCATTGCCTTATGTGCGGTACGACACGGGGAGCAAACTTGGCCTTTTCTTACTTTCACGTCAATCGTACGACCGCAATTCGTAGGATCATTCAGGCTAGATTTATCTACCCTTCTGTCTTCTCTCCGTAAAATTCTTTGTAAACATGAGTTTAACGTAAAATATATGATTTTTAAATCGAAAGGTTCAACCTCAAATCTCCTAGGTCCATTGGTTGCTGCATTGTTTCTTAATGTAAATCCAGAATATCAACCAAAATTGAACTTTGCCAGCAGACGGACGCTGAAACACTTTCAAGCAACATAAGCTCAAATGAGTGTAGACTTTCATTCAGTGTTACACAAACCAACATAGAAAACAGTTGAGTCTCCAAACGTAATCGAATATTGAAGATTGCCAATTTTATAATGTATTAGACACATTTTTCTTTATTTTGCTGAATGAAATTCCTTGCTCATAGATACTTGGCATCTCACATCTTGTATAGTAGTTACTCTTACATATCCAAAGGCTTATGTTCTTTTTGGAAATAGCGTTTTACGCGATGTATTTTTTAAAGATATTGTTGTATTTAGTCACGTATAATCATAAAAATTTGACAAAATATACCATTTTTTTCAAGTCACCAAAAAGTTAATATAGCTCATAGTTTTTCTTAATTCTGAAAAAAAAATTTAAAAAGATAAAAATAGCTTTCTGAATCAACTAAATTAGATTAGGATCCCACTCACAACTCAATCATTTGGATGTACTTTACAACATATCATAAATGTTTCTGTGTTTGCACAACCTAGAAGTGGCCATCATGTTTTTGAATATATATAATTTATCAGGAGAAATCACGATGAATGTCAACGTTTCCTGCCAAAGCAATCTTCAGCACTGGAGTACATACTTCTCTCCCCTTATAAATTTGATTAATTATTAACTCTATATACTTTGTTAAATATTGAGCTCTGTGATTAAGTATCATAAACGACAAACAAAAAATCTGTTTCTCTTTTGCAATCTAACAAATTACTAAAAACTTTATGATACACACACACACACACACACACACATATATATATATATATATATATATATATATATATATATATCGTACATTTTAATGCACACTCACACAGCACACACCACTGATGATGGGAAGAATCCCGAAACATGTATGGACTATTGACATATAAGGATTAATAAACCTTACCACCAAAAACTTCACTCCCGAGTCTGTCTCACTCTCTAAAGTACACATTATATATATATATATACATACATATATATATATATATATATATATATATATATATATATATATATGTGTGTGTGTGTGTGTGTGTGTGTGTGTGTGTACGGAATTTTTGAAACCGTTTCATGGTAAATTGGTAAAAGATTGGTAATCCCCTCAAAAAATTTTCACTTGCAGTGCATTAAAATCTTTCTCTCTGTAGACTTTGCAGAAAGAGACATAGATTTTCATAGAAAAAATATAACTGACTTAAATGACACGAATAATTGAATAATTAGGTAACATCTTTAGTTCCTAAAGGTACAGCTTTCTGGACACTCTTCCTCTCCCTTTCTCTCAATATATATTGAATGCGCAGTGTGCGTCATCTCATAGATATATATGTGTCTGAGTGTGTGTGTTTTCCTTTGTGTATTTACAGATACAATTCTTGTAGCCACATATACCATGACTTGGAACATATTCTCTCTTTCTCTTCCAGTTAAAAATTCACAAAAACAGTGACTCTAATGCGCATGTGCAATGTTCACTTTCCCTTCCGTGAGACTGATCTCAGTCCACTATATTCATTATCTTTTGTCCGTTGGTGTTCTCTAGCGCCGCCTGGCGGCGAACTATAGCAATCAATATTGCTCCGAATATGATTTATAGACGTAATAATTTCGTTGCGGCATTTTATACACGGTGTTAATCGTATCCTGTCGCTTGGATGCCGTTGCCTGTCGGTTGCTGTCGGCCACACACTTAAGCACCAGCCAGCTTTCCGCTATAACTAGCTTTTCCCCAGCGGCCGGCGAGAAATAGGTGCTTTTGAAAATTGCGCATGCGTAATTCAGCCCATCTTTTAGTTATAGACTTTTATACCAAAGAATTCATGGTGTTTTTACGAGAATAGGCAGATGCTGTCTGGAATAATATCGGCAAAATTTGAAGAAAAAAGTTGCACAAGTTTTCACTAAAACATATGGCTGCTGAGGGTAGGTCACAGGTAGCCGCTGCTCGTTACTATGAATTCTTAGGCAAATTAAAAGGTAAGGCAAGCAAATTAAAAAAGAAAGGCAAGCAAGTGGGAAATATGACGAGCAAAATCAACTAAATACCGTGAAGATAAACTGTCACGTGACTAACGTCTTTTTGCTGCATGCCATGTTGTGGGTCATCAATTACAAAAAAGTGGTGATCAGTTAATAAGTTACTTCTCATACTTTGATCCATGAAAAAGTCTGAATAGAAAAAATGAAAAATAAAATTTAAAAAAAGTAGGGCAAACTAGTGTCCAATTTAGCTTAAACTTGTGAAGCAAATTGAAGCCCCCGCTAATAAAAACTGGGGGGGGGGGGTAAAATACAAAAACAAATTTTCTTAAGTCATAAGGAGTAGATTTAGATCTTCCTTCAACCCTATAGCTCCACTGATGTGGCCTGTAGGCGTGATACATGTATTGCCAGCGAGACCAAATTGAAAACTCAAGAAACCTATGTTGATATCTACGTATATACAAATATATATTGTTTTGCTTAGTCTCTGGCTTTGGGTCTCAATTTGCTTATAATACCGGGTATCCACTTGAATATTGATCAGGTTCATTCTGGCATCGGTATCAGGCGAAAACCAGTGCGTGTGCGTGCATGAGTGTATAGGGTGGGGCACTTGATATGTTGCCTGAGTTACCATACGTCAGGGTGGCGAAACCACCCTGACCACCCTTGCGATTTACATTCAGCTCTTTCACAGTTGAAGTGTGACTAGTGGAACTATATTGGCTGAACTTCATTCCTCAGCGCAGTTAGTATATAAAGATGAATTAGGAAAGAATCAAGCTTTATTATTATATTACATAACCGATGCAAACGTTTTGGCACCAGCACAAATAGCCTCTGTGTATAGAAACACCCTCGCTGAATATTTCAAGCGCAGCTTCCTAAAAACAAAAACAGAAACAAAATATGAAAAAGCTGAATATCTGCAAGGGGGAGAGGGGTTCAAATTTGACCGAAGCAGAAACATCTAACGGAGGTTTTCACTGACTAAGTTGAGAGAAGCATTGGGTATCTATATCCATATTACCGATCAATCGTTGAACATTCGGTGCCTAGTTCCTCTTCAACCCAGGGGCAGGTGCTGGGACGATGAGTATTTTAACTGGCCAACTTGCCGACCTGCCGTTAACATCCAAATCTTTCCTGCTCCCGTTGATTGGCTAAGCAGACCATACTACTTTGTAAGAGACCGTGTGATTGGCCAAGCAATGCTACAAGTAATCCCTGCTTAAAACCAAACGTCAATGTTTAAACGCCCCAACACACACACGTGCATACTTCATAAAAATGATTAATACACTTTTATAATTATATTTTTTTTAATGTTTTATCACAAAATTTTAATTATGAACGGCGATCCGCCATAAGTGTAATATTCATGGTTGGTGGAAACATTTTCGAATTTAAATCCTATTTTTTTTTTTGCAAGATTTGCTGTGAAAGAGAATTGTAGGATGCAGAAAAGTTGATGAAATTTCAGGTCAGCAAAGGTTATAGAGAAATTCCAGAGGACGGAGGTAATTGGTTGGAGAATGTATGTGTACTTTGTGATCACAAAAACTAATACTAATTCCCAGTTTAAAAACTAAATACACGAATGAATATCATTGACTGGGCGACCGAAGTTTTATGATACAATGTCAGACCATAATTACAACTTTCTGCTTGATGTACATGTATTGAAAAGGAAATGGGGAAAAATGAATTCACTTTATATATATATATATATATATATATATATATATATATATATATATATATATAGGTGTGTATGTGTATGAGTATGTGTAATTACATTGGACAAATTATGTACGACGGAATGTGATAATTGAAAAGACATCTTTGTTAGGGACCACATAGTATGTATATCACTAGATTGGGTTGTTCAAGAAATAAAAATGAGTGCAGGAGTCGAAACCGTGTCAATCTTGACACGACTCTGCTCTACCAACTGAGCTAACAACAGTATGTATAAATGTGATCGAACAGTTTATTTCTGACTAAACCAATGTACTTTTCTCGATCACCTGACTTGCACTGTTTTACTTTATCTAATAAAAAACATTTTGTAAAATACTCAATTTTCCATTGTAAAAAAGGTAGGATGAGGGTTGGGTAATGTTCCTGCCTGATAATGTCAGCCTGGGAAGATGGGAGTGGGAATCACAGACTTGAAGTCGACCTACAAGCAAAGAGGAGAGTCTTCAACCGTCACAAAACCTTTTTTTGCTTTATTAACTATAGTTGTTTAATTCATCCCAAATGTCTTTCAATCACCTGACTTGTTCCGTTTGATTTTAATCGAAAAAAAAGAAGAAAGAATTCTGTAAAATGCTCCGTTCTCTTATACCAAAAGTGGGAAAGATCCTTCAGAGGAATGGGAGTGAGGTGGCCATTGTCCCTGCGTGATTGTGTCAGCCTAGGAAGATAAGTGAGGGAATCACTTATATGAAGTCTAGTTGCATGCGAGAAAGAGGAAGTTTTTAACCGTCGGCAACTAAGAAAAACTCTTTTGCTCTATTTCTTATTGTTGACTGATCCCCTAAACGTCAATTATACCTGAAAAAAAAAAAAACTCTGTAAAATAATCCAATTTTCCATTTTTAAAATAATGAAAAGGAAAAGTAGTGTTTCCTATTTGTTCACACTTACTTTTGGCCAAGAGTGACTCTTTGGAATAAGAGAGAGAAAACCAAAACAATATGAGAACAAAAATAAATCAAATCCAAGCAAGCAACACCCCTCAGCAAATGCCATCATCATTATCATCATCATTATTCGTTGTCTGCCATTCTTGCAACATGGCCAGCCCACTGCTATTTGAGATTTTTAATGGATTCTATGATATCCCTGACTCTTGTCTTTTCCCGGATGTACTGTGCTCTCTTGTGGTCTCTCCATGTGAGGGCCAGCATAATTCTTTCATGTGCACATTCTATGGTTCTCAATTTGCAGATCTGTCTCTTGTTCCATGTTTCAGCTCCATAGGTGACTATTGGGAGGATGCATTAATGCCATACCTTGCACAAAAATAGATAAACAGGAGGGAATTCTGTAAGACGAGGAAGTCTGGACTTTTTCTAAATAAGCCCTCCTACCGTTCTTTTTTTATGGGGTATGACTTGGACCTGGGCTCCGGGCTGCAATAGGACACTACTCCGAGGACAAGCAAATCTCTATGGTCAGCACACATCTGCTGTGTTAGTAAGTCTTGGATTTTTCCAGGTAGCTGTACTGTCCGGAGTATCTGGGCTTAGAAAGACAGAGAGACGTTATGTTCCAGATGTTCTGTGCTTAAAACTGCTATCAGCCGTACTGTTCCTATCCTCCTCCAAAGGGACGGTCGAACTCTATATCCAGCTTACGATCTACCAAATGCAGATCGCAGGAAAAGGATACCCTTGTGAAACTTACGGCTCCTATCCATTCCAACTCAGTGGACCATAGAAAGGGTGGTTTGAAACCTTGACAAGATGATCTCACTTGAAAAATCTATTGCTCAGGCTGGAGGGATATTCCACTCACAGGCCTTGCCGTCTATGGTCCTACTAATGTGGATATCACTCCCAAGCAATCTTCGTTCTCTTGTAAAGCCAAATCATTCATTCATTCATTCACATATATTAATATATATATATATATATATATATATATATATATATATGTATGTGTGTGTGAGTGTGTGTGTGAGTGTGTGTGTGTGTGTATGTGTATGTGTGTGTGTGTGTGTGTGTGTGTGCATAAATTATCTGCAATACGGCTTGCTGCTAAAAGAGATTGGTCACACGATGGTTTCTATTGAATGACTAACCTGACCTGTTTTTCTTTTGTATAATTTCTTTCCTCTTCTCAAATTGCATTTCAGACTTCGCGAATGTGATTTTTCTGTTAGATATTCCTTCTAGAGTGTTTAATCATTGCCGAAAAATGTTCAAGAGATTATAATCACTTCTTGTAACACAGTCAATGGTACAACAATACTTTATTAAAAATGTATAGTTGTCTTCACTCTGGGACTTCTTTGAATCATTTAATTTTATGTTGATTCACAGTTCCACTGAAGATGATTCACTGTGTCCTGGGACTGGGGCAAAGTGGATCAGGAATATTGATGAAAACATGCATCTGCCAGCTGCTAACTTGGAGAAATATCAGTTTACTATTTTCATCTTACATGTTTCACAGCCTACAGAGTTGATCTTTTTTACCTTTCATCCAATGATAATAATGAAATTAACTTCTACCAACTATTATGTTTTCTGAACCCCTGTGTCCCCGACCCCGTATATATATATATATATATATATAGTTTGCCGATAAAAGATCAACTAAGGTTTTGCCATTTCTGACAAATGTAGCTGGCAGGCCTTCCTCATGAAACATTGTCTCAAACAATACGTGGTTCAGTCATGGAGCTCTTTCAGTGTCTTTTTCCCTTGGAGGGAAAAGAGATTTACTCTCTTCGGGTGAAGTGCTATAATGAGATGAAGGTTCAA
Organism: Thysanoteuthis rhombus; assembly: GCA_963457665.1. Taxonomy (NCBI): domain Eukaryota; kingdom Metazoa; phylum Mollusca; class Cephalopoda; order Oegopsida; family Thysanoteuthidae; genus Thysanoteuthis; species Thysanoteuthis major. Next base: position 59,951,760 of record OY735209.1, read on the forward strand.
AGGCCAATAGAAGTTTTAACGAACATCGTGTATTGTTCATAACTATGATTCAAGATATTTTGATTATTTAACGGGGTCAAGTGATGGGATTTTGTGGCAAGAGGCAGATTGATTACTATGCAAGGGAGAAGAGATGATGAAAACTGGACTTTACGAAGAAGAAGAAGAAGAAGAAGAAGAAGAAGAAGAAGAAGAAGAAGAAGAAGAAGGGGAGGAGGAGTAGGAAGGAAAAGAGAGGAGGGAGTCAACTTGAGAGTGAGAGAGAGAGTGAGAGGGGATGAGGAAACGGTACAGAGATAGAAGAAGAGTAGGAGAAGAGGAAGAATGAAAACGGTTGGAGAAAAAAAGAGGGAAAGAATGGCAAAAGAAGAAAAAATGATGGTGAAGGAGAAGAGGGAACATATGAAGAATAAAGACGCTTAGAATAATTTTTGATGAAGAAAAATGATAATAAAAAAGGGTAATGAATGAACAATGAGAGAAAGAAAGGAATAATAATCGGAATGAAGGTGGTGAAGAAGTAAAAGGAGCATAAACGATACACGAACCAGAAAGGAAAAAAGAGTGACAGAAACGTTTGAAAAGAAGAAAAAGGAAGAAGAAAAAAAACGAAAAGAAAATCGAAATGAAGACAATATTAATATTAACAATAATGAATTAACGCATTCGTAATTATTTCGAATAGAGGTTAAGAACTGTCATGACAAGATAAATAGAACGGCATGTCCCCCGAAGAGACCTAGCAAAGGAGAGGGTTTAAACACTGGTGGTGGGAAAAGAATCGACGCTGGAGTTAGTGGTGAGGTTAATCGGTTCTATTAGTGTACCTTAATTGGAAAGTGTTTAATGAAAAAAGAAATGCCGCGAATCTAAAAAGAAGCATCACGTTTCTCAGTAGGCGACCGTCAGTAGACAGCACATTGTCTTCGCTACTCAACAATCCGGTACAGGTCCGCGGGCAACTTCGTTTCTATCTTCTCTTCTTGTTCTCCTCCCAGCTGCCTATAATTTTTAATATCTGGCAAACGATTCTTTGGTCCTCTTTTCAGTACCTCCTCTGTCCACCAGGTGTCGCTCGTGATGTCTCACGAACGTTTATCCCTTTTTCTCTCTTTTCTTTTTTCTTTTTTACCTCGAAGCGGCGTGCTGATGATGGTTCATTAACACAAAAATATGGGTCAAGGATCGAACTAAGTTGGCGCATTTAGACTTGAAAAACCAATCCATATAGAGGTTAACGCTTCCTTTTACTTGTCAGCATCTTATGACCTTTTCCAACGCGCTCCCACACCCGCCGGGTAAGAGTTCGTCGGGTTTCTCGACTAAAATTTGCCCTAGCTATCCATCATGGCGGAAACTGGAACAGAAACGAAATGGGTGACAGGTAAGGGGAGATAATCAAGAAACAAGAAGCGACCAGGAATAAACGAAGCAACGTTAAAATAACATCTTAGTTTTTCAGATTAGCGCTCGTACTTTGCCTTCGGCACCTTCCACAAATAATTGGACTCGCCAGAGTGAGTTGACTTTAGCTATAGATTTGAAACGTTTATTCACACGATATTTGATTCATTTATTTATTTATTTATTTTATTGCGGCAACAGCGAGTAGGCTATCATTTTAAACGTACCCCCAAAGTGGAAGAGAATGGACTTGTCCAAAATTTTGATCCAATAATGCAAACATCCAGACAATATCGTCGTGTAAAACTCAACTAAAATCAATCTCTGATTATCCTTCACCAAAAGGTCCATCTTTACCTCTTCTCTATCATATCCTTCTCTAACTTCTCTCAATCTCTTTCTCTCTCTCTCTCTCTCTCTCTCTTGTAACCCCCTCGCTAGAAAGACAATGAATATGATTAAAGCACCGTATTTACCAGCATATGACTCCACCTCCTTTTTCTAGAACAATGACTCAACTCTACTCATATGATACATCACAGTGTGATTTTTCTACTGTTTCTCTGTCTGTAACAATGGACTCTTCCATTTAAAAGTAATAATTTTGATGATAAAAATATCTCCTACCCACCGTTTGGAACAATGGACTATTTCCACTGGCTCTAATCTGGTGGTTTCTTTTCTAGAGAAGATCATCTCGTAGGAATTCAAACATATGTGTGATTCTTTTTCACGGGTATCAACTACTACTACTACTACTACTACTACTACTACTACTACTACTACTACTACTACTACTACTACTACTACTACTACTACTACTACTACTAATAATAATAATAATAATAATAATAATAATAATAATGCTGATGCTGATGGGAAGAAGAAGAAGCCTTGTTAGTCATTGAATATAAACCGTATTGAGCGTGCTGAGTTAGAAAAAAAGAAAACGGGGTGATCAGTGAATAAGTTACATCTCTTATCTTTTTGGGGGGTGGGGGTAGTGATCACTGAAAAGTTTGGATTTTCAAAAAAGAAGGAATGCACAGGATGATCAGTTTGATATAAACTTACATTGTAGATTGAAACCCCCACGAAAACCCTTTTAGGGTATTAAAAAAAGCGCATCTTGTAGACATAATAAGGGGTAAATGTTTACATTTCCTACCCTCTAGCACCATTGGTGCAGCCTGTACGCATGATACATAGATACATAGCCAGCCGGACAGACTTGGAAACTGAAGAAACCTATGTTGGCAGTTTTGGGTGGAAGGTTTTTAATAATAATGATAATAATGATAATAATAATGATAATAATATGTTATCACAGAAAGCATAACACTAAAACGAAGGTTGGAACAAACAATATCATAGCAAATAGGCAGTAGGTCTGACACCATAATCACCGATATAACAACAACAACAACAACAACCCATACTACTACTACTACTACTACTACTACAATCGGGACACAGTTTCTTCATATTTGATTTGACCTAACCAGTCTGATTCGTAGGACTCTGGGTGTAGTCTTGCTTTTCACCTACTCTGTTCTTAATATCAATATCAATAATAATAATAATAATAATAATAATAATAATAATGATAATAAGGAGACTTATTGTCACTCAGCCTTCAGCGATAACCACTGGGCAACCGGTGTGAAACTGTAAATCGCAGAATTACTGCGACCTACAAGTACTAGGAGAGGAGGGCTGGAGACTTGAGGAGACTTGCTGTCACTCAAACTCCAGCGGTTACCACCAGGCAACTGGTGTGAGATTCCAAATAATAATAATAATAATGATAATAATAATAATAATGATGATGATGATGAGAAGAATTTTGCTAATTTTAAATACAAATAGTCATGATAAATGCAATTTAAAATCCATAGCGGACTAAATCGAGTGGTTCTGTTTTTAGAAATATATATGTACAATTACAACCCAACCTTCTTTTCAATCCGTCCCAGTTGAACCACCGTAGCCATCACCGATGTTAAAGGATTCTAGATTTCATATGTTTATATATGTTTTTTTGTTTGTATGGTCCAGCGCTTCTGGCCATATCGTTTTATCTATTGACTTAAAAAAGCTCTTGTGACCTTTAGTGGCCTCATTCGAGCGGGCATTTTAATAACTTACAGATTCCCCAGAACCTATATAAATCTTGACGTTTTTTTCTACTTGATACTATTTTATAGATATTTTCCAATCGAAAACGCCGGTGATGTAACAATGCTTATGTTTAACTTTAAGGAAAAAGCTTTTTTGAACTTTTGGGAGTCTATTAATAATATACAGATTCTTCAGAATCTAGATGTTTCTAGATATCTTTTTTTAATTTTACTTAGAATTCATTCTGACCGTATTTATTCTTCTCATTTTACACAATTTAAAATTTTAACGCTATGCTTGTTCAATTATTGACTATGATGGCGATTTTGGCTCAAATTTGGACGAACACCAACTCAATAGTCTAGCTTTCTTCTGAGTACTAAATTCCACGCCCTCCACCGGCTCTGTCCAATCCTGAATAAATTTGACGATGACAAAAGAGAAAAGGAGAAAAAAATCGCATCGTTATTTCACCGATCTATCAAACTCAGGAAGCTTATTCTAGATTAAGGTCGTTGTACTTTATTTCGGATTCAATCGATCTAAAATGCAATTGTTCTCTTGCTACCCACTCGTCTCCCCCACAAATATCATCTCCTTGTTGGGCACAGTTTTTCAGCTATTACAAGCCGTTAACCAAATCTGTCATCAAAACTGTCAGCATAGGTTTCTTCGATTTTTATGCTGGCCCAGCTAGCTGGCTGGTTGGGTATGTGTGTACGTAAGTGTATATGTACGTATTATACGCACAAACCGAATGAGGCTAGAGGGCTGAACAATTAAACATTTAATCCTCATTACGTCTGAAATACTCTTTATATATATATATTTTATGACAGGGAAAAAAATTTGTTTTTTTACCCCCCCCCACCTTTTTCAGAGGTGGGTTCACTTTGCAATGCCAGTTTCTTCTGAACTGACCCCTCAGTTTGTGCCTGCTTCTTTTTTATGTTTTTTTCTTATTTTTTGGAAAATTCAGACATTTTAGTGATCACTTCGCAACAGGAAGTAAGAGATATAACTTACTTATTGATCACCGTTTTTTTAAATGTTCTAATTGATCACCCCTAACACGGCATGCTGCCAGACGTACGTTGGTCACATGATATTTTCTATTGAGTGATCAGCCAGATCTGTCTTATATTTCTTTCCAATAGATTTCCTCAGCTTCCTTTAGCTTCCATTTTGTTTTTTTTCTTGTTTTATTTTCCAGTTCGATTAGTCCTTCAGATTGGTGGATTAAATGAGACAATTCTAAAACAGGGTATACAAATAGCCACAAACAAAAGAATTTACTAACAAGAAAGAAAAATGACCAGAAAAAGAAAAAGAGAAAACAAGTAAGCCAACAAAGAAACCAACAAAAAAAACAAGCAAAATAAAACAATAAAAAAACGAGTGAAATGTACATTCGTCTCTTCACTTCTCTGCGCTCAAGGAGCCGAGTCTTCTCCAAATTACTACCATCGGCAAGAACAGAACATCTTGAAAACCATGGGAATTAGTCTTGAAGAACACTTTACCAGAATCACCATTATATACATTCGCTTAGCCCGACGCCAACAGTGCTGAGACGAAAGAAAGGAAAAGGTCCAAGAAGATGGTGAGAAAGCGAAAAACCTGAGGGCGACAATCGAAGACAATCTATAGGGTTGGTGAGGCAAGTGAGCGCATGCGCGGAAATCACTAAGATGGCGACCGAATTTAGCATAGGAATTTCTTACGACGTTTATTCAGCAACAAAGAATTCGTTAGTGCGGGTGTGTTAGCGCGCTTCTACACATATGTATTAATTATGGAAGAAAATTGTCGGCTTTGACGCTCTAAAAAAGGGAGAATAAGGATTATTTGCAGAATAAAAAAAACTAGGAATGCAGTAGTAAAAGAAAATTAATAGCAGATAAGGAAAATGAGTTTTTTTTTTAGGCGGTAAATCTGGACTCTGTTAATGGACGGATTAATGGAACTATTGAATTATGGGAAGATTTCAATGATGTTTTTTTTTTTTTTTCAAGAAATCAGATAAAAAATGGAGCGGAAAAAACGTTCGAGGAAAGATGGCGAAGAGTTAGGGATGGAGGAAAAAAATATGAAACGTGGGATTTTAACTTGCGGGTGCTTCTAAATTGAGGAGATTCGAATGTAAATAGTGGCTGAATAAAGAAAAAAGTGTTTAGCAGATATATAAATAAATAGTTACTGACAAAAACAGGCCGTGACCGGCTTGGTAGACGTATAAAGACAGCTGAAAACAGAGTGAGATAGATGACTGAATATGAAGAGAATGTTAATGAAATTACAAATTTATCAATCAATCTGTATACTTACCTATCTATTAACCTCCCTCTCTATGTTTCTATCTATCTAGGCCAGTATATATATATATATATATATATATATATATATATATATATATATATATATATATATATATATATATATATATATATATATATTATATATATATATATATATATATATATATATACATATATATATATATGTGTGTGTGTGTGTGTGTGTGTGTGCATTTGAATACATATATGTGAATATGAATTGATAGGTTGGCAGACAAAGATATATACATGCTGACGTATGTGTCTCTAATGCTATAAAGACGATGAATATTTGTTTCTGTGTAAGTACGAAGCTTTAGGTTTTATAGACTACCAAAAAGTTGTATCCTACGGGTTGCAAATTTGTGTATAAGAGTAACTGGACGCCAGGATGAACATGGTCTGGTAACGACGACTTTTGGTGAACTCTAAACTCTTGTGTCAGGTCAGTTTTAGCCTTTTTAAATCCGAAGGAGTTGGCTACATTCAACGAAATTGTGTACAAGTTTAACTTTACCCTAGGATGAACAGAGAATGAATGGCACAGACCTCTGTTGCACTAATATCCATGGGAGATGGCTGCATCTTACTGGCTGCAAATTTGTAAATGTGGACGACTTGACCACAGGATTAATACAGGATGGATGGTGACGAACTCCGATGACCTCTAAAAGTAAATATGGGGTCATGTCAACTTTGCTTTTTTCGGCATTTTCAAGTTAAAGGAGACAAATCATTCAATAGGCACTTTCAAATCTTAAGGCTCCTACATTGTTATATTTGAAGCTTTTTGTGTGTTAGCAGGTGTACCAGGGATAGAGATGGTTGCGTTTTCTCAAGCACCTCACCCTTAATTGATTTTTTGAGATTGCTATAAAGTGTAATTTGCTTTTCTGTGTTGTAATATCTAAATTTTTCTGTGTGTCCAAGTCTGGCTAAGGGAGAGTGGGTTACAGTCCCTACGAGTGACAGGTACATGTGATGTCTTTTCCCAGACATCACCCAGCGCGCACCCCAACTAGTATATACATATATATATGAAGGAATCTTTTTTCAAGTTCAATACAGATTGTACATTCTGTTTCACTTCAAAAATATCTTCGAACGAGAAATTTTCTAATGAAAACGATTTTTGAGTGATACAGTTCGTACAATCTGTACATAACGATTGAAAAAATCTTCACTCATGTTAATACCGCTCTACCGATGGTATTGAACACTCTTTTGAATGAAAATCAATTCAATACATATACACACGCATGTCCTATATTTAACATTGTTCATATATATATATATATATATATATATATATATATATATATATATATATATATATATATATATATATAAAGATATATAGATGGATAGATACTAATTCAATTTCAGTTTGCAACTGCACTCCTTAGCTAAAGAGCTTGCTTGCTGTTGTTTTCAAGTGAATGCTTTGCTTTTCCGAGACAAATTGAACCACTGACATTATATTATTCACAGGAGTTCTTATTCTTTGCCGCTAGGGTGAAATCGACGAATGGACACAGGATGACAGAATAAAAAAAAGAACGCCGTCAATGGCTGTGGCCTACGGCCTCGGCTGTAAAAAATGGGAGAAATATTTCTCGAAAAAATGGCGTCTTGGAAATGTGTGAGCCAAAAGGCACGTTTTATTGCGATTAATCAAGTCATATGTGAAGCAAAATGACATTCATATGATACGGGGAAAATATAAAGAGAAAAATTGCAAAAATGCCCCGCAAATATATAAATCAATGACAGAGTAATGTATAGGAAATGAGCAGAAATATGAGTTCATACCGGTATTTAAACAGGTAAAATCTCAATTATTGAAAAAGTGTTATATACACATGTGTGCATGTGTATGTGTACGTGTGTGTGCGTTAGCAGCTTTTTCCGTAATATACATATATATATATATATATATATATATATATATATATATATATATATATATATATATATTCTACAGACCTTTACCACAGTATACTGAGTTGAATAAGTGTTCTGTACTCGCATCTTTTTGCCAGACTAAGTCAGGTATAGTAAATATCTACATACAATGTCGGCAAAAGTAATCGAAAAACGAAATTTTAAGCATGAAATTGTAGCACTAGAAATTTTCTATGAATCTTTTAGTTTAGTTTTTAAAAAATGTGGAAAAAATGGAACCTAGCCGAAAGATTGACCCTCAAACAGAGAACCATGCAACGTGTGCATGAGAGAGTCATGCTTAACCTGACATGAAGAGATCGTGAAACAGCATATTATATCAGAGAGAAGACAGGAGTCCGATACATTATAGAAACTGTTAGAAAACTCAAATGGCAATGGGTTGGACTTGTTGCAAGAATAGCAGACTACCACTGGACATCACGTCCCATAATTTGGATCCTTAGAGATCAGGTGCGAGGCTGACAGAAAGTAAGATGACTGCATTGAAGGGATGACTCTACGATGATGGTCCAGTATTTGAAAAAAAATGGATATATTTCTCAACATGATAAATCAGAATCGGCCTTGTTAACTCTCAAATATTGTGCTATTGTTTGTTTTGTCCTCAACGAAACTTGAATTTACGGTATCAAGTATTCTTCACATCTTCTACACCGGGTGATATTGAGTTTCCCCTTTTAACGGGACATATAAGAGGAAATGGTCAAAATATTAGCCAACTAAAGCTCCGGTGAGTGAAAAGAGTAGAGGGTGTCCGGTAAATTAGAAGAAAGTTCTGGACTTTGCCGCATTTAACGAACATTGTTCAGTAAATCCGACATCAGTCCGTTTACATGTTTTATTTTCGACCTAACCTTATATCATTCGGTGAGATAATCGTAAGAAAGTCCTTCGCGCTATTCTAATTTTCGTGGCTTGGCCGTTTGTGGCATTTACCTCAAGATCAAAATTTAGTATCTGTTCCCCTTACGTCAACAAAAACTTCCCGTTTTAAACATTATTATAGTTATGCATCAATTGTTTTCTACATGGATTTCAATTTGATTTAATCTGATTTTTTTCCAATCGATAGGAACGAAACAAAGATTGTATGGTTGTGTTTTAACTTCGTTCGGTAAATAAGAAGAAAGTTCGTTATGGTACATGTGTTTGTCAGAGCTGAAATTCTTCATGGCGAAGGTCCACTGAATATGTACCTAAAAACATGGTACCTAAAAAGGTATTAAGACACTTATTGCTCTATAATTTTCAAAAATAACATCGACTCCAAAGCTGGTTGTTTTTTTTTTATTATTCATAATGCTTATCTCTCTCTTGAAAAACTGCAAACAAATGCATTTCCTGTTGATATTCGAGACAGAAAATAATGAGTTTCTATTGTGATGAGAGTACAATTTTATACATAAACGTTCCTAAAATGATCTTGGGTCTAAATTTGTGAGAGTATAATTTTATAAGGGGCAAATACCCCTTCCTTGCTACTTTAAACAGAAAATCTGCACAGAATCCAATAGTCCATAAAAATTCATTAGTAAGCTGATATAAAAAAAATTGTCTTTTTGAGATACGCAGAAAATTTGTGTATATAAGATTATAACTTTCAATATCCTATACTAATTGAACACCTTTTTGATTTTTAACGTATTTAGTATTAGTGGAACAATTAACGTTATACAATGAAAAATAGAGCTCCAGAAGTGATAGATTTGAAATGTAGGAATGACCATATCAGTGTTCCTTGTAGTGACTTATTAAAAAAGATATACTTTCTTGTCTTATAACATTTATAGGTTGGAAAATTAACATTAAAAATCCCCAGATTTTGTGCAAAAAGTGAAAACTTGTATAATACAAGAATATATATCTGTAACACAAAGATTTGCTTAAGTTCTAGATATTACCGCCCCGAGTGACATGAACCCTAGGTACGCCACTGCCCGAAACTAAAAGAATGAAAAGAATAATGCTGAGTTTTAAACAAAGGAACACTATACAACTCCCTCCTTCTCTCTTCCTCTTGTTATATACTATCAAGATATATATAAATATATATATATATATATATATAAAGTTGTCGGTAGTTGGAGAGGTGAAGAGGCAAGATGACGAAGCACATCTGAGGATTCTTGGAAAAGTGAGAACTATACATGTCAGATGCGAAACGAAAGAATGGCAGCCCAAGAATACGTGAATGCAGACACTTTTCGTGGGAAATCTGACTCAAGCCCGAACGGAATCTCCCCGGTTTGCTGGGCAAAGGTGTCACCAAGAGGTTAAAATAGGGATTCAAATAACGGCAAACAAACTTGACGCCGAGCTGAGCGAACGGTTCTTGTTGAATAGGTTGTGCAGATGGTTGAGAGAGACAGAGACAGAGAGAGACAGAGAGAGTGATTCCAAGATCGAATATCCATCTTTTCTCTTAGATGAACTAAAGTCCCTGTGAATGGAGATTCTATAGAGTCCTGTTTTTTTTCTCCTTTCACACGTTTGCAATAGGATCTCATCCAATTGGCTGAGACCTTTTTATTTTTTGGTTTATCCTTTTTTCCGTCCGCTTATTGAAACGGCATGACGGTCAATTCTGATTATTGATATCAGTGAAACTTTGGTAAAAAAAACCCCAACAAATACCTGTATTGATCTATGATGAGAAAAGGTAGATTTAATTTCCTACGACCCCACCTCCACCTTCGAATCACCTTCAGTTTTTTTTTGTCTACTCGACGCAGGTCGAAAAATCGATATGCTGTTCTTTTAGTTGAGATCAATGATCGATTGACTGGGGAAGAATATGAGGACAGCGAGTCATATCGAAAAAATATGGTATAGGTTTCACCCGCTATCCGAAAGTGGAGTGTACCTAAGGGAATTTTCGTAAGCCGTTGCCGTACAGCGAGAAAGCAATTACCTTTAATTTATATTGGAGAAGTTTTTGAGCATTCCAAGACTAAATAATAACCTTCTATACTTGCAAACAATGTCGAACCAGCTTCAAACATACGTTCCTTGAATAATAATAATATAACCAAAATGTTAAAGACTTTCTTGAATAGCGGATGTTTGAATATATATATATATATATATATATATATATATATATATATATATATATATATATATATATATATATGTGTGTGTGTGTGTGTGTATATACTCAGTAAATAATAGCATATATATATATATACTCAGTAAATAACAGCATATATTTATGTATATACTCATTAAATAACAGCATATATATGTATATACATATGTGTGTGTGTGTACTCTGTAAATAACAGCATATATGTATATATATATATATATATATATATATATATATATATATATATATATATATATATACATATATACATATGCGTGTGTGTGTCTGTGTGTGTACTCAGTAAATAACGGCAAATCCATTACCAATTCTGTACCTGAGGTTTCAGATTCATTTTTATTATATTTCATGTCATATCAAGTCATAAAAGTGACACCAAAAGGGATTTAATTATAGTTTTAAAGGTTGATCTTCGAAGTTTTTAAAGGAAAAAAGAAAGCAGCGAAAGTAAACGAAACATCAAACCCCAAAAGCCAAGTCGAAATGGACGCTTTAGGTGAAAATAGTAGAGATGTCATTGAAGCAGAAATGATTTTATGTCAAGACCTAAAAATGATTAAAATGAGGAAAACTAATTACATTGATAGCAAATAAGTATAGCTTTCTAAGTATGGAAGTTAAGAGATATCCATGTGCATTGTGAAAGACTATTCAATGTTGGAAGTGTATTTTATTCTCCGAAAAGAAAATAGAATCCATCCAGAAAAAGGAAAATATGAATGTTCCTACGTTATAATTTAAGTGTCATAGGTTTTGATTAATTAGTCAATAACTGAACGACCGTGGCGTAAACATTTGAAGCCATGTAAAAAAGATTTAAACAAGGAATAACTATGGTCGGAATAAATTCTATCAATGACATCACCGGCGTTATCCACTGAAAAAGCATCTAAAGTAAAGACATTCAGAAACATTAAGAAATTATTCATAAACACGTCAGAATAAGGCCCAAAAAGGTAGAAAAATTTCGTTTTTTCCCCCCTAATCAAAACAAAGCATCTTTAACAAGGAGTCTAGTGCAGTTCTGATGTGAACTTTCTTGTCGACATGGCTAAGAGCGCTAGAACACATGTACATATGATGATATTACCATACTACAATTATTTTAAAAATTGAGAATAGGAATCGAAACCGGCATCGATTGAAATATAGGTATCGTCAACATTTTCTCTAAACATTTTATGTCATATATGACATTGTATCAATTATTCCCAAATATCTATTAATGCAAATAATGTAAGATTTTCAAAGGGTTTTCTGTTTAACACAGAATTAGATATCATAGCACTATGTTTGAATTTTCCATGTGAGGATCATCAATCATTTACATATATATATATATATATATATATATATATATATATATATATATATATATATATATATATATATATATATATATATATATCATCATCATCATTAGCACTATCATCATCAGTAGCAACCATTAGTACACTGCTCGACAAAGGTCTTTCCCATTTCCTTGTAGGACCCAGTTGCGTTAATCTCAGCCACGTCTTACTGGAAAGCCTTTTTTCCCCATTCCCCATCATTTATCTGGTATTCTCTTACTGTTGTTACTATCCAGTGGGCACCAATCTGTTGATCTTTTACATCATTTGTTGTCGTCTCTTCTTGCTAAGAGTTCCACCCATCTCTGTTTTTTTTCCTATCTATTGTATATCTTCCACTGTAGTTTTCCCCTGATCCATGTTAATCATTTTGTATCTCTTAGAGTTATCCCAAACATTGCTCTTTCCATGAGTCTCTCTGCGATTCTAGGTTGGTTCCCAGTTTTGTTAATTCCCATGTCTAGTATCCAAAAGTCATAGCTGGTATTATGTAATCATCCAAAACTTAACGCTTTAAGCAGATTGACAAGATGATTTACAATATGTTTCTATTCATACCAAATGTGTTGCAACTGATCGTTATTCGTTGTTTTATTTTGCTTTCATGGTCTTACCTCTAACAAACGTGTACTCGTAAATGCAAAAGAGAATTTGAAAACCTAAATGCTGATATCCACTTACACACACGCACAGATACAAATTCATAGTCTGTTACTTGGCCAACCTTACAGGCACGACTGCCCCCCCCCTGCACACACACACACTGAAATACGTACTGATTCACACACAGGGAAATGCACTTGCTTAGCATCATACAAGCAGATACGACTGATACGTACACACACTCACACACACGCACACATACACAGAAGCACATTCAGAGCATCTTACATAGATAGATACCTATAAACACAGGTTGACAGATATTCACTGCATCTTACATGGACAACACACGAGGGATAATTCACATTCTCAACATCAATGATCGAAAACACAACAGACACACACACATACACATACATTAAGGCCCATGTTTACAGCAACATACATTGACAACATCACACGCACAAACACACAAACACACACACACACACACACACACACACACACACACACGCGTGCATGCTCAAAGGCACACATTAATAGCAACATACATGCCCTTCGAGATACATATTCACATACACAAACATAAAGAGACATATTCACAGCATCATATACGAATAACATGACAGATAGACGCTAAACACACACACACACAAAAGCACACACATACACACACACACACACACACACGCACGCACATGCACGCACACACACCTACGCACGCATTTCCTATAGCGGATGGGGATTCCCCCTCGGGCTTGTTACGTTCTTTAATGACGTCAACGCGATGCAGTGAAGTCACGCATCAGACGAGACGAGAAATGAGAATCGGATTTCATAGGATTTCACTTACAAGATGCGTGTCTTCGTGCTTGTCAAGTGGCGGTGGGGCTGGAGGAGAGTTGAAAAAGCGTGTGTTAACTCATTCCCATTAGTGTATGAATGCTCATACGCGGATTAGTGTTTTGTTTTTTTTGGTTTGCTTTTTTTTTTTTTTTTTTACATTTGCGCTAACAGATGCATATTTCAGGTATACACTTCTATACAATAATTAGAGGCAAATGCGTGCATCCTCAAAACGTGTGAACGTTTAACTAGGGTTTTAATGAGGGAGGATTTAATTTCCTGTTAAGAATGACGGAATACATTCGTTGGTTGACACTGTTCTCTGTGATGAATATCAGAGAGAGAGAGAGAGAGAGAGAGAGAGAGAGAGAGGGAGAGAGAGAGGGAGAGAGATAGAAAAATGTGTTTACTAGCAGGAACGACAAAGCTTCCATTGGGGATTATTAATGATTTTTGACGGGTATGTCTTTGATCCTAATTTGTGTTACTTTTTATAGCAACTCTTTTGCTATCTGATGCTACTTGTGTATATAAACATTCCAAGCTGATTCCCATAAAAAGCAGCTAAAGATTTGGATGAAACTAACTAGTCACAATTATTAATAAAAGATATTGAGATTCGTTGTGTGTATTTATTTTGCATGTTCATAAGTCTACATTATACAACACAAGGTCTTTTTCCTACAGATTACCCGGAAACATACCTAGATCCCTTGCCCTTCGTTACAGACACTGGGTGGTACCTCAAACCCTACTTATCTCACCCAAAAGTGTTGGATATCACCCTCTGCTCTTAGTTTTGATCAGTCAGAGAATTCATGTAACTTTGCAGGATTTGAATAACCTGCGTAAAACAGCGGAGGGGAGATTTACTCCAAATTCTAGCTATTTGAAAGTGATTCCCTCGAGGTTGGAAACTTGTGAACTCTATAGACTGAGTGTCAATTAATGAAAACTGACTTTGTGTTAAATTCTTGTGACGAACTTGTCAACACGCCATCTTACGTTTGACTTGTTAACACTCAACCAATATTAAACTCAGTATACTGCAGCAGCATACAACATATGGGGAGGTGCGTAGCATCTAGGCTGCTTTTTTTCCTTTGGCTTTCTACTCTTTTTCATATGTACACTTGACAATGAATTTTAACTTATTAGTGATCCTTCGGCTTCGTCGGGAGAGGGTTATGATTCTAAAAGGAAATAATCGCAAGCGAGTCAATTCAAGTAAGTTGTTTTGTCAAATGAAATGCAACATTCTATTGCTTTATAAAACTATTTCATCCAATGTCGTATACTCTATTGATAAAAGATGAAAAATAAATTGTAAAATAACATTCTATGCATCCGTAGCAAGAATGTCGCAAAAGTTTACTGACGTCACTTACCACTTGATAAAAATTATGCAGTCACGTTTCCATCTACTTATTTCGGCACGTGACCTCTTACAGAATGTTTAAAATGAGCACATGTTGGCCCCTCCAATTGGTTTTATCATAAATCATTCGAGCATCAAACTCTGACAGTCAGATGCAATTCAAAAACATCTAAATCTAGATGGAAAACATCTAAAAGTTGTTTTCAATTACCTCCCTTTATCACCTTCCTCTATATCTTCTATTTCTTTTGTTAAAGAATTCGACGCTGTTATTGTTCTTTTGTAGTAAGGGGCTCTCTGCGTCACCCCCAATTCAAAGGTAATCACTTCTTCGTTTCATGCCATTTTGGCTTACGGAAGGTTTTTTTTTCATAAGAATGCCAAACTTCCAGATAGCGGGAGAAGCCGGTATTTGTTTTCTCTTGCCTTGCAGTATGAACTCAATATTTTGATATTTTCCAATGAGCATAAAAACAACTTAGTTTTGCTAGTGACTAAATCAGGAAGGTGTCAAAACTTCTTCCTAAGGCTTTATTGTCACTGATTGACAATCATAGAATTTCTCCATGACAGAATCATTAATGGGGGTCTGACAAGTAGTTTTCAACAGTTGAGTCAGTGCGTTCAAGGTTGGGGGTGGTAGTTAGAACGGGAATAATTCGGTATAGGCTGTGCCGAACATTCCCATTAATAAATATGGAAAACACCATGCTCTTCGTGAGCACGTAAGAAGTGATGAACCATTAGTATATAGTTTTCCAAACTTTTTCATTGGCGTCACACTTATTGAAAAAAAAAAAAGATTTTCTGCGACACATTACCGAAATTTTTTTAGACAAGCTAAGTATGTGATGCCATGTCAGCAGTTTAACTGACCCCGAGAAACTACCCTAAAGAAGATTCAGGTATGCCTTGATAGTGCTAGTAATTCCTTCTAAAATCGTTCAAAACCACTCGGCTCAAGGTCTCATTAAGATTCAATGTGATTTTTCCAGCTTATACAAAATTAATTTAATTTGTATTGCATCCCCTGAACCATATTACTTCAGAAAGATGCAATCTATTCAGGTTATTTCTGTACTAAAGTTCCATGACACACAGTTTGGGAAGCTCCATGTTGGTAAATCAGTGTCGTATCGTCAGAATTTCTTTGATAAAGAAATGTCAGTTATTCATTTTTGATTTGTTTTTCTTCCATCCCATTTCTCTTGATTATTTACATTTTACACATAGTAATAGTTTTGCAAAGGTTGCCTGAATTTCATGAAGCGTAAACAATCAATATGGCAGGGCAGGGGGTTCAGAGAGTAAAGAATATAGCTATATGGTTAAATTTGGATGACTAGTACGGGTTGACATTCAGAGTTCGATTGTAAGACGTCATCACTGAAAGACAGGCCCCTAAGAATAAGAGATCTTAGCTTGAATCTCACCCCAAATTTTACAATACAAGTAAGAAATAAACCCATTAACTGCACAGATGTGAGAAGTCATTGAATGCAAGATAAAAGCCCTTGTCTATAGCATTATTATCATCATCATCAGCAGCAGTTGCAGCAGACTTTTAATGCCCGTCCTTGGATATAGACCCTCCCTATGTTTCGTTAGACTTCCCGATCGTAGGCGTTGCAGCTCCAATATCTCCGAGGTCGTTATACCGTCTTATTTTCTGTCGGTCGTAATTCCACATATTATCTCTGAGGATCAGCATTGTGATTTGTGATGTCCACTGGTTTTGTGAGATTCTTGCAACATGGACTGTCCATTGCCATTTGAGTTTTCCAATGAGTTTTATGATATTTCTGACTCCTGATTTTCTCTAAAATACCTTTCTGTCTTGTGATGTTTCCATGTGATGTTGATCATGATCCATCACGAGCTTATGGCAAGGTATCCAAAGCCCTGACCTATGGATAGAATCGAATTACCATCAATTACAATAAAACCGACGTTTTATTGACTCAGCCATCGAACGGTAAAGATGGAAAATCCCGCTGATAATGGGTTCATAATAATTATTCATATTGTAGTTAATATGATATACATTGTAAGGCAAGGATATCTGGGTTGGCATTATAATCATCGACACGAAAAACTTGTTAAACATATGATTTCTTTTCTCACTGTGATCTGCCATGTCACCAAGATATCTTGATATTTGGACAGCAGATTGATTGATGGGGGTGAGGTTTCCTTGGATACTTGGGCAAACCATTCCCCCATGGCCATCTTGCCAAACCTAGTCATCGCAGGAAAAAGCTGTTAGTCCCATAGTCAGCTTTGACAAGAGTCAATGATAATATGTACGGTGATTTACCAATCTTTGCTTAGTCTGGCACAAGTATGCAATGGGAAAGCACGCTGGAAGGTTGAACTCGCTATCAATAGTCTTGGAGATAAGTTTGCTGACGAACAGTTTATGGTACATAACAATAGATACGAGTGGCCGCGCTCGATACGATAAAATTCTACGATCATTAACTTGAACAAGGCTACTTGTAGCAGTGCCAAACTCCAGCCCTACTTCTACTCCGACTGAGGATGATTACGGCGACTTTTGTATTGTATATATAATAAATGAATAATCATGAAGAATATTCTTTTAGTATAAGTATAATCTTTTTTATTAGAATGAATTAAGGCCGTGCATATGTATGATAATTTTTCCTTAATATCTAAGATTTAGTCAATCAAGCTCAGTTAGGAAGACAGCCTCATGGCAATCAGTTGATTGTGAGCTGGTTGGCTTTTGTAGCTCCTTCGGCACTCCACTGGAGCCCGTATTCCACGGGTATCACTTTAATCACCCCGGCCAAGGGAACAATAGTGAAAATCTCCCGTCTAAATATCTCAAAAAATATTAATACAAGTTTTAATAGGTAGTAAACCGCTGGCTTAGAGAATCAGTGAAGTGGAGGTGACAGGATTAGTGTACGTTTTGTTCTGTTTAATCACCGTGGCTCCCGTTGCCTAAGAAGTTGAAGCTACCCTCATGGAACACGGGCTCTCGGGGCATAGGAAGTGACGTTAAGTTTAATCGGAAGCTACATCTTCATGTCTAGTTGAAGACTAAATGATTTTTTGGGATAAAAAAAAAGGCAAAAATAATAATAATATGGAATGAAACTAGTATATCTCTGAATTTTTGAGATGAGGTATTATTATTATTTCTATTGACAAATTACTGTAAGTAATCTGATGGTTCTAGGTTCAATCCCAGTGTGAGACAATAATAATACTACTAATGCTAAGAGGGGAGTACGGTCAATATAACCCCGTCGGATAAATAAAGGGTTCGGTTCGTTACTTCCCCACATCTACCAGATGATACCTGACGAAGGCCGTAGAGTGCAACGGCCGAAACGTTGTATGAAAAACAACCAAGATGAGGATGGTCCGAATATCAATAGAAATAGGAATGAAACTAGTAATAAAACTAAAATAGAGAAAATACTTAATCTAAAATGCTTGAAAAAAGGAATCAACACCAGGCTGAAATTCACATTTACTGTATTGAAATTCACACAGGCTTCTTGTAGATTTCTCATCTTTTAAGCAGAGTACATCAACTTGACAGAATCATACATAAGTCAGACCAGTGTGTCTTTCAGAGCATTATGGATCTCTAAAGAAGTGAAGGGCTTTCACGCATTAAAGAAAATATGGAATAACTTCTATTACACGATGCGCTGAGAATCTGATCGCCTGTATAACAAGCGTTGAAGAATGAACTTATCTGATCAATCTATTCGCCACCATTTCTTCCGTTTACACATATTTCCTGAAAAAAAAAGTACCTAAAGTAAGTAAAGTCATGTTTAAAGCACGTTTGCCCTGGACCAGCAGAGATAAGCCTAGTCAGGACTTAGATGGGTGACTACTTAGTGAACACGTGGGTGAACAGTAAATAATGTAAGTAACCTAGTCAGATTAAGCTAAGTTTTGTAAATAAAATTTTTTCAGGAAAAAAAATCACATGCTTTCCCTGATGATCACCTACGTGAAAAAGATCGTAAAATCAATCGGCCGAAATATTACAGTTACATCAAAAGCCACGCAAAGAATGAATTCAACAGCCCGAACAATTCTCGAAAGAAATAAGATACACGATACAACGCAACGCAATTTCTTCCTGGGTAGTGAGTATTAATTTCTAATCTCTCAAGTGTAAAAGGTACCGGTAAACCTTGCTTTCGTGAACAGAATAGTCATATCTATATACTGACTTATTCCAATTTTACAACAAGTGTATTTGCACATATGTTATCCATATCTTAAAGAAATCATATTTTTGTAAAGGAAAACAATATGAATCTAAATTGACATGTTTTTGAACTAATGGTAAACAGAAAATGATCACAAAAGATTTAAAAGTGAGTAATTTTTTCGAGATTTACGATTGTACGGTAGTTGTTCCCTCAGACCAGACACTTGAATATAATGTTTTTGTTACGTGTTCCCTGGTAGTAGTATATATATATATATATATATATATATATATATATGAAAACATACGCCCTGCTCTTCTGATTACGCTCCCATGATCTTCTCAAATTCATAAAGAATAGTCTCAATGATTTGAACTTTAAAGGATAATTTGCAGCCCATTTTACCGTAATTCTTCACGATAGTCTAAACAAGCTCAACAAAGTCTTCATCCTTGTGATATCCCTACTAACACATAGAGCTCTCTCAAACTGTATTCTCCTTCCTAGTGAGCTTTTTGGTGAATTTCTTCCACTACTGGATCTTTTTTTATCTGTGCTCCGACAAAGGCATTGTTTTTTTTACCTTTGCTTCAGACAATACTTCATTGCAACATCTGCTAAGATATGCTAGGTCTGCAGAGCATATTTCGACATCCCTATCGGGAATCAAGGCGAATCCTGGGCACTTCATTTTGCCTGCAATACAATAGTGTTAGGACCTTGCTTAGACGCTAAGAAGTCTGATGACGTCTCCAGAAACTTCAAAATGGTGGCATTCCTGATGGGTCTCCAAAGTAGTCTTACCGTGGGAGAGCACGCTGGGAAGATTGATTCCCAGCTATCTTCGCCTTAGAGACAGCAGGAACATCTTGGTGCGCTACCAAAGCAGGAGTGGCCATTGTCGCCCGAAATCATTGCTGGAATGAACAACGTCATGAGAGAACCACTTGTTGACCCCAAGAAGATCTTGATACCACCACTGCGCTTACAGATAGTCCTTGAGAAACAATTTGTCACAGCGCTACATGAGGAGTTTACAGCCAAGTACATTCACCAGGCTGTCTAAGGAAATAGGTAAATTTCAGAATATACTCTGATTGCAAATGCTTTTTTGAAGGGGATAATTGCTATTTTCTATACTTTTTAGGCATAATCAGAAAATAACTCTTATTACCAAAACAGTTATAAAGTGAAGTAAGCTTTCGTCTCCACAATCTTGTATGCAGGAAGTAAATGAAAAATTGATTTGAAGACCTTAAAAGGACCTTTTATCAGCGAAAAATGTTGGTGACTAATTAGATGCGTATTAACTGTTGTCACCTGCTAGCATCAAATGCTTCTCGTTTCTAGCAATGACCATTCTTTTAAATAAATAAATAAACCAAGCCATTCATGAATGCAAGTCAACGCATGTCAGTTCCAGTCCAAAACCTGTACATCGCTGGCAGTTAGACGCGACCCAAGGGCTCCTCTTTTGTTCGCTACTATCTTTTCGAATAGGGGAGGAGCGACCCCAATGTAAATTTTTTCCACCCTAATCATACAGCGTAAGTTGTACATAGTTATCTGCGGAGTGCACAAGGACACGAAGAGTTTTTCAAACTCTCTGCTTATATCAGGAATCGAACCCGGGTCTTTCTGAGTGTGAGCACCATATGAGCGAGCAAAACCATGCCATTCGGTGAAATACATGGTCCGTTGATTATTATTTGAAAACGTAGAACCAAAAGATTGTGCAGATGATAATGTCCGGTACGTTTGGTTTATCCATTGCAGAGTCCCGCGGGAAACTGGTTTAATTGGGTGTCGCTGATGTAGAGAATCTTCCATCTTCCCCGCCTTCCGCCCGGGATGAAGTCGGCCATTGATAAACTTATTGACTCAGATATTGATTGGACAGAGTTGTGAAGGCAAACACGCCTACACATGAATGTAATAGAAGGCATCGACTTAAGCACTGGGAATCATATGAAGAGAGAGAGAGGGGGGGGAGGAGATCACAGACACATACAGACCCAAAGTCACGTTTACATACACATACATGTACATCGGTAGGGGGGCCTTGGAGCAATGTGGAGATGTTTGCAAATGTCGACTACTGTTATGAGTTCAATCCTCAGGTTGGGGGTGGGTGCCTCGTAAGATTGATATATATGTACATATATCTTGGTTTTTCGAAAGTTTGCTTTACGCAACTTGGAAAGCGAAAATTGGGTTCAGCGTTTATTTTGATTTGAGCCATTATAGAGACAGCACGCACTCCTCTCCCTCTCTCCTGCATACAGTTTTCTACTTCCATTTAGTTCTCCGATGGCTCAGCCAAACATACCATCGACATCATTTTGGGGTCCGTGAGAGCTACTAAATTCTTCCCGGAATAAATTAATGGGAATTCCTTCTTTGCTTTACACCATCTTCGCTACCAGAAGTTTCTTTTATAGAAACAGTCTACTTTTGGATAAAAGGGGGAAACACACACACACACACACACACATATATATATATATATATATATATATATATATATAGAGAGAGAGAGAGAGAGAGAGAGACAGACAGACAGACAGACAGACAGACAGACAGACAGACAGAGAGGCGTGGATGATAATGATACAGCTCTGCCCTAACCAATGTGAAGGTAGTAATATATACTTAATATATTCCAACAAGTCTTTCATTCATTCATCTATCTACCCTGTAGATAGTCTCAGCTAGAATACTAGTTGGGTTACATAGAAATCTTTTTCACTTATTCTTGTTCGCGTGTCTTTCATACGTTCACCCTTACATGATACATTCACGGTATAATAACGGGTGATCATTACAAATAGAGATTGGATATAATATAACGCAGTTCAGGATACTTATATTTTCTTTTAAAGACTTTCGTTTGTCTATAGTTATTCAGATAATTATCCTGACTTTTACTTTGCTGTTGATGAATTAGATGTCTTGTATTGAAATGCTCGCGTTTATTTAGATTATATGAACTATCTAACGGTATTCTGTTTACTATTCATTTAAATAAGATGTATATCATATATTTTGCTAATTCAAAGTCATAGATTTTATTGTCAGAGTCTATTCAATTTATATGAACCATCGATCGTCCAATATATGCATTCAGAAAATTATGAACAGAAATTTACAATAATTGGACATGACTTCCCAATGTTTCTCTAGAAAAATAATTAGATAAATGATCGCAAAAAAAACTAAATACATCAGATGCATATAAAAAAATCTGCCCGTGTATAATCACTTAATTATTACGTTATGTGCAAAATGTATAAAATATACTTTATAAGTAAAAAATAAGCATATAGATAAAAGATATGAAACGAAAATGCTTTTTTTCATATATTGCTGTTTTATATTCCCATCATATATAAGATATGTTATTTGTGGAAGAATAATGAAATAAATCAGATAGAACTATATAAGCAATTTAATCAAATATAATAAATAAATTTTAAAGGTCCTTGTGTCTTTTTCATATCACTGTTATTTCTGTTTGGTGAAAAAAAAACTTTTTTCCCTACTCAGCTCTTTGACTGCTCCAAATGAACTGACCTCTCAACCTTCCTCATTCTATTCCTAGGATTGGCTCCATTTTGACTATTTCAAATAAACTAACTTCAGTTTCCCGTTAGGATCTTCTTTCATCCACTTATACCCAACCTTCTTCTACGTACAGGATTGTCACAAAGGGATTTAAAGATATTTATTGCATTAAAAACTATTTGAAAAATAATCATTGTTCACCGTTTTTCGCCCCACCCTTTTCACCTTTATAATAATAGTATAAACAAACGGTATGCGTTGGGCTTGCTTAATAGATGGGATACTTGATATCACTTACCAGTTTGTTATTCAAGCCCTTGTAAAAAGTTGAGGGTTTCAAGACAGACAAATGATCCCCACCCGAAAGATTGGCGCAACATATTATCTTACTAACTAGTTATCTAGTTATGTGATCCTATTATATGTTAAATTGCACAATGTGTCGTTTCAAAATTAAAAGAGAAATGACACTCTTATTACAATGTGCTAAAATGAAAATAGACCAAAATAACTACAGATTGTGTCCGTTTAATTACGTCGATTACTCATGTAAAGCGTTTTACCTTTCTAAGCCAGAATCTCGGTTGTCTCATATCAATAAGACATTAGTTTCTCAGTTTAAGAAATACTATTCAATTGTCGGGAGAGAGCAGCGCTCGATTGGGTTTCTCGTTTGGCTTGTTCCGATGGTATATTGCCAAGGATCAGGGATATCGTGATCAAAGGATTTTCCTGGTGAGGGAGTGATAGGATCAAAGAAAATAAACAAATAAGTAATATCAGTATTTGGTCTACAGCACACATGTGTAAAGTATTTGAGATATTGAACATTAACAAAGTCTCCGAGGTGAAGTCTTAGCGATATTTTCCTGGTTTTTGGCAAAAAGACAAAATTATCTAGTTTTCAGGGTCCATTTGGTTCAAATTCATAACCACCCTTGAGCATCTGTCTGACAAACAAGTACCAACATGAACTGAGTTTATTTCATATGTTGTTCTTTTGGCCACCAATCTTGAGTAGCGTGGTTGCGGCAAACCATATGAAAGTCAAGATCTTGGGAGACAGGATGCAATTTTAAGTCTCGTTTGTCTTGGATTATTTATCGTGAGTCTGGGACCTGAAAATAAAGTTATGTAAACTAACACCTCGAATCGTCTGTAACATAAGAAATTAGATTTATCAAGGTGATTTTCACACATCACCTTATGATTGTGTAAATTGTCCCAAACATTGGAGAAAAAAATTAGCCGGGTGATTTACATGCGTACCACAATGTTTCTGTAAGCAATCTCTAAATGAGACTATTCCAGATAATTTTCTCGCATTTTCACATATTACCCTATGTTTCTGAAGGCAGTCTATATCTAAAATAATTATAAACACATGGATGATTTTCAAGTGTTACCCTATATTTCTCTTGGCAGTCTCTAACTTAGATAATTAGACTTATCTGGATGATTTTCTGGTATTAGACTATATTTTGCAACACCGTCGAAAATTCTCGAGATTAAAAATATCCAAGTTTTTCACACATTATCCTATGCTTTTGAAGACAGTCTAAAACCTAAAAAATTACAAGTATCCAGATGGTTTTCATGCATTAGCCTATGTTTCTGAAGTTGGTATCAAAATGAAAGAATTACAAGTATCCAGAAGATTTCAACACATTAGCCAATGATTCTCAAGGTGGTCTCTAACTAAAAGAATTGTAAGTATCCAGGTGATTTTCACACATTAACATATGCTGCTAGAGGCTGTCTAAAACTTGGAAAACTATAAGGATCCAGGATATTTTCAAGTGTTACTCTGTATTTCTCTGAGCAATCTGTAACTTAGAGAATTGTAGGTATCCAAATGAATCTCACAAGTTAACACAAACGGCTTGAAGCAGAATTTAACTTGAGGAATTCTAGGTATCTACATGATTTTTACACATTGCCATGTGTTTCTCAAAGGAGACTCTTTGTTTGTAAATTTGAGTATCTATGAGATTTTCAAACAT
This sequence comes from Thysanoteuthis rhombus, assembly GCA_963457665.1. Taxonomy (NCBI): domain Eukaryota; kingdom Metazoa; phylum Mollusca; class Cephalopoda; order Oegopsida; family Thysanoteuthidae; genus Thysanoteuthis; species Thysanoteuthis major. The sequence continues at coordinate 59,976,649 of OY735209.1, forward strand.
AGCCAATTCCTCCCAAAAACACTAACTTAGAAAATTGTGAGTGTCCAGAAGATTTCAACATACTGCCTGTCCCTCCCAAAGCAATCTCTAACTTAGAGAATTTAAAGTATTCAGAAGATTTTCCATGCATTGCCTGTCCTTTGCTAGGTGGTCTATAAATTAGATAATATCAAGTATCCAGGAGATTTTTACACTTTGACTGTTGCTCCCAAGGCGGTCTCTAACTTGGAGAATTTTAAGTACCTGGAAGATTTTCACGCATTGCCTGTCCTTCTCTCGGCAGTCTTTAACTTAGAGGAATTAAGTATCCAGAATATTTTCACCAATTGCCTGTCTCTCTCAAGGCAGTCTCTAACTTGTAGAATTTTAAGTATCTAGAAGATTTTCACGCATTGCCTGTCCCTCCAAAGTTGGTTTCTAACTCAAAGAAATTGAAGTATCCAGAAAATTTCCATGCATTGCCTGTCCCTTGCTAGGCGGTCTATAAATTAGATTATATCAAGTATCCAGGAGATTTTTACACATTGACTATCGCTCCCAAGGCGGTCTCTAACTTGGAGAATTTTAAGTATCTAGTTATTTTCATACATTGCCTGTCCCTCTCTAGGCGGTCTCTAACTTGTAGAATTTTAAGTATCTAGAAGATTTTCACGCATTGCCTGTCCCTTGTTAGGCGGTGTCTAACTCGGAGAATATAAATTTCCATAAGATTTTCACGCATTGCCTGTCCCTCCAAAGGCAGTCTCTAACTCAGAGAATTTGAAGTATCCAGAAAATTTTCACCAATTGCCTGTCTCTTGCTAGGCGGTCTCTAACTTGGAGAATTCTAAGTATCTAGAAGATTTTCACGCATTGCCTGTCCCTCCAAAGGCGGTTTCTAACTCAGATAATTTGAAGTATCCAGAAAATATCCATGCATTGCCTGTCCCTTGCTAGGTGGTCTCTAACTCAGAGAATTTGAAGTATCCAGAAAATTTTCACGCATTACCTGTCCCTCCCAAGGCTGTCTCTGACTTAAAGAATTTTAAGTATCCACGAGATTTTCATGCATTACCTGTCTGTCTCTGGACGGTCTCTAACTTGTAGAATTTTAAGTATCCAGAAGATTTTCACCAATTGCCTGTCTCTCTCTAGGCGGTCTCTAACTTGGAGAATTTGGAGTATCCAGAAAATGTTCACGCATTGCATGTCCCTCCCAAGGTGGTCTCTAACTTAGTGAATCTCAAGTATCCAGAATATTTTCACGAATTGCCTGTCTCTCTCTAGGCGGTGTCTAACTTGGAGAATTCTAAGTATCCAGAAGATTTTCACGTATTGCCTGTCCCTCCCGAGGCAGTCTCTAACTTGTAGAATTTTAAGTATTCAGAATATTTTCACGCATTGCCTGTCCCTCTCCAGGTGGTCTCTAACTTAGATCAATTTAAGTATCCAGAAGATATTCACGCATTGCCTGTCCTTCCCAAGTTGGTCTCTAACTTTGAGAATTTCAAGTTTCCAGAAAATTTTCATGCATTGCCTTTTCTTCCCAAGGTGGTCTTTAACTTAGAGAATTTTAAGTATCCAGGAGATTTTCATGCATTGCCTATTCCCCCCTAGGCGGTATCAAACGTTGAGAAATTCAAGTATGTAGAAGATTTTCATGCTTTGCCTGTCCTTCCCAAGTTGCTCTCTAACTTAGATAATTTCAAGTACCCAGAAGATTTTCATGCATTGCCTCTTCTTCCCAAGTCGGTCTTCAACCTAGTGAATTTGAAGTATCCAGAATATTTTCACGCATTGCCTTTCCCTCCCAAAGTGGTCTCTAACTCAGGGAATTTCAAGTATCCACATGATTTCCATGTATTACCTGATGCTCCCAACACACTCTTTATTATAGAGAATCTTAGATATCTAGAAGATTTTCATTCATTTTACAATGTTTCTCCAGTTGATCTTTAATTTAGAGAATTACAATTATGCATATTAGTTTTGGGCATTACTTTATGTTTCTCAAAGTGGTGTCCAAGTTAGATAATTATAATTATCCAGATGATTTTCCCTCATCTTTTCATGTTCCTCAAAATGAATAACTAAAACTGATGTCATTCTTTGTAGTTTTTGACTAGATTGCTGCGGACAACGTCATCTTATTAGAATCTAGTAAGAATCCATTTTTACAACAAGCTGTGCTAGGCAGGATTAGCCAAGTGTAACTAAAATCTCTTGGTTGGCAGCCTGTTAGACACTGCGTCCGGACAGGAAGCCAACGATTTCACCTCGGCCTCGTAAGCCCACGTATCGAACATGATGTTGGTGTCATTGGAGGACGAGTATATTCTGTGAGTGTTGGGGCAGGTTACAGCCGGTGAGAGTGTCGCTGGATATGGAAAAGGGCGAGAAACCTTCATTGCAGCCCGTTTGTTGCTGTGAAATTTAACGATGGGTGCGCTAACTTTGATTAACGTTAGTATCAACGAATCATCCTATTTGTTGTCAAGAGGCAGTTGATGGCCCCTGTCAAGGCGTATACGTCGGGAAAACCAATAAAAAAGGTCACCGATAGGGTCAAAGAACAGAATCTGTTGACTCTTGCAAGAAGCGAGACGAGATGTGCGCAAAGGGAGATAAATGTCTTCTCCCCAGGCCTTTATGGCCAATAAATGAAGTCACAAGTAAAACATATGTAAGACATGTTGCCAAGCGGTACGCGTGTATAAATATGCTTGCACACACACGCACGCACACACACACATACACACACACACATACATACATACATACATGTACAGAGGCACCCAGGCACACATTACATTACATTAAGCAGGTTACGGAACACCAATGTCAAACAATATATTTCGATTTTAACACCATCATCATCCTCAATTTATAAACAATTCCTTTTTCATACTTCTCCAGGGCAATAAACTACGTCTCAACGTTTTTGGTTGGCTGCAGTTGTTGTCCAAGTGGTAGATTCGACAAAATACAACTCAATCCTAGTTTAATGTTGTTGAGTTCTCGCTTTATTTATGATTTGGATAAGAAAGACGACGAGAGGTTGAAGGATATATGAGGTTTCTTCTTGAATCATATCGTCTAACCATCGCACGGACGGTAAGACCCGATTGAGATCCGCCCCTCTCATTTCTGCTGACGTTGACACTGCCTACCAATGAGGGGGTCTGTCCATTCTACCTGAATGCTCAAATGCCAAATTTCTCAAACCGATCCAGTTATGTAACCAAACATCTTCTTTTATAGGCACCTTCCATCGAATCACTGAATTACACGAATACGCAAATTAACATGACCTGATCAGGCGTTTTGGTTTCATGGAAAATTGAATAACCCTATGATGTAAAGCTATACTATCGAATATATTACAATATATATGCATAATACGAATGCACATACATGCAGCCAAATACACTTGCACACATTTTAACCCATAAACTACAGTGGGTGTGGCTCAGCTGCCTTATACTAGATGCAGCATAACTTTGATTATACAGGGTGGGGCAAAATAACTCAACATCTTGTTTCCAGAGCCAAAAAACGGACCTTTCAGCTTTAAGTTACGATGAGAGAAACAGAGAAACAGGCTGAAAAGTTTGTCCATGTTTTGGAGTATGAAGGTCTGTTGTGTGATCAAGGGAAAGACCAAGTGTATGATCACGAGTCTTATCATTTTGCCCTCCACCCTGCGGTGGGATAACATTTCCAACGGTGCTTGCACAACCTGTTTGTCGTTGAGATTGGAAAAACTGTTGATGTCGATTCGCATTGTTCTTGCGAGGTATTTTTTTTTCTATTTTTCGAGTGTCTTGAGATTCTGGGATGGAAGACTCGTTGTTAGCCTTACAAGTGGGGTAGGGCGGGATCTATCGGAGGAAATCACGATTTTCGTGTGTCTGATAGAAGTATGTGCATGCTCAGCCAGCTCTAGGAACAAATAACGTATTATATAATGCCAGCTCGACTGAGTTGTGTCAAGATTATAAGGAGCCAGAGAAACGATTCTGGAAAATGTTCCGTCAATCAACATGACTGCTAACTCGACTTTGAGCATATTCGTTAATTCGGCATTATGAATGAACATTAAATTGATAGTTAGGATGGCTGTTAATTCGGCAATTTCGATGACCATTAATTCGGCATAATGAATGAAGGTTAATTCCACAATATGAATGAAATTCGGCATAGTTGATGAACGTTAACTCACTAATATGAAATGATGTGGGTGATCGTTGACTTGACAATGCTGATAAACGCTAATTTGGCAATGTGGATGACCATTAATCCGGCATAATGAATGAAGGTTAATTCTCCATAATGAATGAACGTCAACTCATCAATGTGAGATAATGAGGGTAACCGTTAGTTTGGCAATGTTGATAAATGCTAATTCGGTAATGTGGATGACCATTATTTCGGCAGTTTTGATCAATGTGGTATACTGTGAATTCGGTATTGTGGGTGACCGGTAATTTGGTAATGTCAATAAACATTAATTTGGCATCGTTGATTAATGCCAATTTGACCTTTTGGACGAACGTTTATTCAACAATGTGTATAACCATTAGTATGATAATGCTTATCAATGTTGATGACCATGAATCCGTAACGTGGAAATGCGGGTACCGATTATCCAGCACCAGGGTGTGGATTAACTTTAATTCAAACTTATTGATGGAGTTTAATCTGGCTATCTGGATTAACTTGACACTGACGAATTATTTGGATGACTGTTGACTCAATAATGTTGATGACTCTTATTTCGGCATTGTGAATAACTGTTAATTCGTCCGTGTGAATGACTTTCACGTCGGCACGGTATTTTAACGTTTTTTAATAATGCAGATGACCGTGAATTTTGCATTGTGGTTGGCCGTTAGTTCGGCATCATAGATTACCATTAGTTTGGTATCGCTGTTGGAGAACATCACCCCCAACTAATTCAAGCAATGTGGCTGGGCCTTTTTCAACCGAGTACCCGGCAGGAACAGCCGGTATTACTATCATTGTGCGAACTATGGGAAGCGTTGGGCCATGCCCTGCCGCACTGGCCCATGAGGTGTTGGAGGTGTCTGGTGGATAGGTCACTCCTAGTTTGGTGACCTCAGATCTCCACCGGCTCTAAGCACCCATTTTATCTACTCTTGAGGGGTAAGCAGATAGGCCTGGATATAGGCAGCGCTGTAGAGGATAAAAAAAAAAAATTTTTTCCCTGTTATTCTTGAAATCCAATCAGATAAGCCAGTTCAATTAACATCTCATCTCATCCTATTTACATCTAAGATTGTGGTCTAACTTTTGGTTAGCGGAATATCAACAAGTCTGACAGGTTATCTAGTTCTTGTTCAGCTGTATGAGTCATTCAGCTTGAGCATACCTCTCCCTTATATATCAAGTTTTTAACTTAATGAGAATCCCCCAAGACGGTGACATTCGAAAAAAGCTAGATTAGTGGTTTAAAGTGGGTTAGGCTTCCTCATCAATAAGGACCTCAAAAACAACGTGGTAGGCTTCATAGCTATCTCAGACTGCATAGCCAGCATCACCATACAAGTCTCAAAGAGATACAAGCTTAATGTCATCCAAGTGTACGCTCCCATTTCGCAATCAACAAAAAAAAAGATAAACATTATATGATGATTTGAACTCTCTACTACATACTTCAATATCATCATGAGAGACTTTAACGCAAAGGTAGGACTAGGTGACGAAAGATGCGTTGGAAAATTCGGATACAAAAAAGCAAAAGGAAAGAGGTGAAGATCTTGTAAACTTTGCAACTGCAAACAATTTCACGATCTTGAATACATTTTTCAAAAGGAACCCCAATAGAAAATGGACTTGGAAGAGTCCCAATCACGAAACCGAAAATGAAATAGACTATATCCCAACGGACAGAAGCGACACCATCAAAGACATTCAAATTCTAAACTAAGTAAACGCAGGAAGCGATCAGAGAATGGTAAGATATAAGATGCTGGTAAACACCGATAAAGAACGTAGAAAATTGTTCCACACAAAACAGCAACCTCTTAACGAACCAAAGGAACTCACTCAATACTTCAAACTAGAATTGAAAAACAGATTTAAAATACTTACCGATGAGAACGACACCAACATCAACGAACTCCACATAAAAAATAACAACCTCTTTAATAGAAGCTGCCACTATGTTCAAACCAAGAAGCTCACAGACCCTTAGTAAAATCATTGACGAAACCAAGAAACTCATTGAAAAGTGCAGAAACCTCAAACCACCACCAACAACAAGGGATAAATAGAGGAGACTGAACTAAACAAAAGAATCAGAAAGAGACTAAGACAAAAGAAGGTATATAACAGCCATCATCGAAACCACTCTATAGAAACATCGGGGCTTTAAAGCAATAAATAAACCTTTCAGTATAGGACAGAAACAGATAACAAGCATACTCGAAGAAAACGGAGACATAGCAACAGATAGAGATAGACTTGTCGAACACGCCCAAGAATTCTACCAAAAACCTAACTCTTCAAGACACGAGCAAAAAACAACGACCAAGATACGCAAGATGCTGACAATCAGTTCGAAGACTTCCCTGAAGTTACACCATGGGAGCTAAAACAAAGTCATCTTGTGTCTAAAACAGAGTAAAGTCCAGAAAGACTGGAACACGGCAATCATAATGCTTCTACACAAAAAAAGAAACCCCAAAGACCTCAACAACTTCAGGCCTATAAGCCTACTAAACTCCATCTATAAATTTTTCACAAAAATCATCACCAACCGGATCACTAAAACACTAGATGAGAACCAACCACGCAAGCAGGCTGGCTTCAGTAGAAACTAATCGACCATGGACCATCTCCATTCAATAAATCAGCTGAAAGACAAAGCAGCAGAATATAAAATGCCACTCGCTGTAGTATTTATAGACTTCAAGAAGGCATTCAACTCTGTTGAAATCCCCATGGTCATGAAAGCTTACAAAGTGTTGACCCAGTATACGTCAAAGTACTACAACATGTATACAATCACAGCAACTTCTTTCTCAGGCTACATAAGGACTCTGGACCAATCTAACTCCAAAAAGGAATAATAGAGGGTGATACCAGCTCACCAAAACTCCTCATTGCCATCCTTGAGATGATCTTCCGAAACCTGGACTGGGAAAATAAAGGAATCAAAATAGACGGCGAATATCTGAGTAACCTAAGATTTGCTGATGACATCGTCCTTTTCGCAGAAAACTTACATGACCTCAACAAATGCTAGATGAATTAAATGAATAAAGCAAGAGAGTTGGCCTACACATGAAATTCAGTAAAACAAAAATTATGTGCAATGATCACATTGAGAATAAGAACATAACTGTCAAAATCGAAGATGCAAAACTGGGGAAAGCAGTCCACTTCATCTACCTTGGACGATGAATCTCCATGAAACCCACGAAAAAGGAAGAGATCAAGCGAAGAATCACCCTAAGATGGCAAGCCTTTGGTAGAGCAAACCCAACCTTCAAAAACAAGTCGATCCCAATAATCCTAAAAAGAAGAGTATACAACCAATGCATCCTCCGAATTGTCATTCATGGAGCTGAAACATTGAACTTAACAAAGAGACAAACCCACAAACTAAGAAGTATGCAACGTACACATGAGAGATTCATGCTCAACCTCACATGGAGAAATAACAAGACAGCACAGACAAGGAAGAAAACAGGAGTCAGTGACATCATAGAATCTATTAGAAAACTTAAATGGCAATGGGTAGGCCATGTTGCAAGAATAACAGACAACCGATGGACATCACGACTCACGGCATGGATCCCCAGAGATTACATGCGAAACCGAGGCCGACAGAACACAAGATGGAGAGATGAACTGGACAGATTCAGAAAATTCTGGCTCTGCAACGCCCATGATAGAGAGGTGTGGCGAATCCTGGAAAAGCTGTATGTCCAACGACGGATGTTAAAGGACTGATGATGATGATGATAATGATGATCGTAGGTGAACGTTAGTTCAACAATATGGATGAATAATCTTTTTTTAACCGGAACTTTCACCAAAAGTGTCAACATTGGTTTCTTCGTATATCAGCTATATGGCTAGCTGTCTGTCTTGCTATGTATGAGCAGCCTATTGCACGTACATACCACACATATCGAGCAAGAGGGCTTAAAATTCAATCATTTACCATTTGTTGTATCTAGGAAATACGCACTCCAAAGCAGTTAAATTTACAATGTAAGTTTATGGTGAATTAGTTACTAGTTTATGCCCGGTAATATTCACGCTCGTTCTCTCAGATTTAGATTTCTGAATTTTTTAGTGATCAGCAACTAACAAAAGGGAAGTAATTTATTTATTGATCACGTATTATACAATTTTTGTTATTGAGTACCCCAAACACGTTTACACAGCAGTTTCTATCATGTGACTAACTAGACCTGTCCGGTTACAGCTAGTTTTGTGCATAGCGTTCAATTACATAATGGACCGTATCATTTTCAAAATTTTTGATTACTGCTAATCCGGTAAACAAAGGCCGTTGATTCGGCATTGCTGATGAACGTTGATTATGCTCTGTCAGTGAACGTTACTGCGGTTTTGGAGAGCGTTGATTCGGCAATATGGATGACTGTTAATTCGACAAGGTAAATGACTGTAAATTCAGTAATGATGGCAATAGCTTGAAACTACAAATATATTGAAAAACTCAACAGAACAACGAATGTGATCATACAACTTAGCTGAGAAAGGAGCATTAAAGTTATCCCTAGAGAATCTATATCCAGAGCTCAAAATTCGACTCATAGAGAGGAGTCTAAGAAACTTTGATGATCTGAAGATATATCAAGAAGAACGCGATGCAATACCAGTGAAACCCAGCAGTACCTTGGAAATAACACATAAAGATCTTGAGAGATCGGAAGTTGTCATTTCTCGTAAAGGATAAACAACTAAATATTGAATTATGTCCAAGATGTTTGTTGCATTTATTATTTTTGATTTTCGTACATAACTCTCCAATGTTCAATTTTGTTTCAATATTTTTTTTTTTCATTTTTGTCTGAATCTAAACAGAGCGCATTAATCATTACGTATGATATAGAAAAAAGCTTTCCGAGTTGTGATACCACATTTTAGAACCAAGAACACCTGAAGAAGGCCGGAAGATACACGACCAAAACGTTGGGAAAAATGAACACAGAGACAAGAAAATAGTCTGAACACATACATGATATTTTTTTTCGTTTTTGCATTTGTTGCATTGATATTTATCTATGCATAAATGAAATAAATTAAATGTTGAAATAAACTTTTTGAAATGTATTAGATACTTTTGCATCCACAATTTATATATATATATATATATATATATATATATATATATATACGTGTGTGTGTGTGTGTGTGTGTGCACGTGCATGTGCATGTGAGGGTGTGTGGGTGGGTGTGTCCTTTCCCCTTTCTTACCATCTTTCTTTGTAACTTTTTCCCGTCGCCTACTCCACGCCTGCTCAGAACGGCTGTCACGCCCGGAGCGTCCGTAAACTGAAGTCAGCAACACACGAAGCCTGCCAACAATCAGGTCGTGTCACTCTCCACCGTTTGCATCTTGTTGACCCTTCTCTCTACGGTTCTTTTATTCTTTTCTTTTCATATGGGGAAATCCCAGCATCCCTTGCGGTGGCATCAGTCCACCAGGAACTTGCCTAGTGGCGCATTTCTCTCATTTTCGGTGTGATATGCCTCTTGGGAAGTACCGTACCGAACAGAGGTCCCGGGAAGTTCTTCAAGGATCAAGACTTTATTTAATAATGCTATCTATTCTGCCGGTTTATCTCCTGAGGGATTTTGCTGGTGACGATGTTCCATAGAAAATCGAGGCTTTGCCGCAACAAAGAAAAGAACTCTTCCTCAGGGTTTACGGGAAAACTTGTAGAAAATCCTTTACCGGTTCCATAGAGTAAAATCCAACAAAGTTCATTGACAGTCCAGTTTATTGTGTGGTAAAAATGCAAAAATTGACCACAAAGGAGAAACTTTTCAGGTTTTCTTTTTTAATTTGTATTCGTCCGTCCCTTGTATTGCCAGATGGCCCATGGCGGAAAGAATGTTTCATACATATAAACGTGGGAGTTATTATATGTGCGACAGGAAATCTGTCTATCTATATCAGTCTATATATAAATATATATATATGTATCACTCTGCCGATCCCTCTTTTGTCTCAATCTGTTTAGAAGTTGTAGATGTATCTATCTATCTCTTGATCGACCGTAGCCATCAAAGATGGCTAATGCTTCGATGCTTTTTATATGTGAATGTGTTTGCTTGTGTGTTTCAGGGCTTCAGGTTACACTATTTTGTCTGGAAACTTGAAAATTGGCATCAGTACTCCATGAGACACCTTTTGAGAATGTTGTCTTTGATATTTTGAGAAAAAACAGAAGCTTTGTTGACCTTTTTGGTGTCCTATTCTGACAGGTTTAATGATAATAACTTGATTCTCCAGAATTGTTGTCAAAACTAAAACAATGTATTTCAATAATTAATCTGATAATAAAAAATAAATTCATAAAAAATGCTTGAATAATATAACTAAAAAACTGACAGGCATAGTCCCGATTTTCAGAGCATTTACTGCTTAAAGGCTGTTTTGTTGTCCGAAAATACTCACCTTAAATACCTATTTGGATGGGCGGGGCTTTCAATTTGCAATTCAAATTTATCCCGAATTGATCCCTTCATTAGTGTCCAGTATCGTTGATGCTTATTTTTTTTTTTTTTTTGAATTTAGACTTCTTTTTGTGGATCACTCCTCAACAAAGGGCAAAAGAAGTAACTTATCCGTTGATCATTTGTTTACCAATTTTTCAATCTATCACTCCCAACTCCAAATGCTACCAAAAGACATTGTTCACGTGAGGGATTCTATCGTGAGAGTAACAAGACCTGTTTTCAGTTCATGTTTGTTCACTTGAATATATTCGGGAAAAACGAATTAAAAACAATTATATTTTTTACAATAGACACATAAATCATACACACCTATTCATAAAAAAGTCATTATTCAAGAGCAATAGTCTCAGGTCACTAACTCTCCTGTAAAAGCTGTTTCAGAATAAGATCTCTTAGTGCTATATTCCAGGGTGTTTACTGGATTCTGAACTTCGCTTGTCTCAAAGTTAACGGTATCATATTTCAGTGTTCTACAGTTTCAACGATTTCTTAATTTGTCTGCAAGTCGCCACTTTCATTTAAATTGTGCCGGGTCGAGTAACCCGTTGGCTTCTGAAAGCTTAATTAATATGACTTAATTGGAAGTGCTCATTTCAACGAGTAAATATTCCTCAGTAATGTTCAAGATCACTGCTATACGCCATTTCAGTCAGAGTAAGCTAAAATGTTTCATTGGCGCTTCATTTGTTTATGAACAGATCTCATGTATATATATATATATATATATATATATATATATATATATATATATATATATATATATATATATATAATGTGTATATATATATGTGCATATATATATATATATATATATATATATATATATATATACATAATCATATGTATGTATATATATATATATATATATATATATATATATATATACATATATATATATAAAATGATATATTAGGTTCAGGAGATGGGAGCACATAAGACTGGAGGGGGTAGCAATGAGAGGAGGTGGATATACACTGCCTCAAAATAGATCGATTTTTGCCTTTTGAAGCTTACAGTCAATGGAGGATGAAAGTTCAGTACTATTGTTTTATTTAACCCCAACTCAATGTTCCCATACTAAAAAAACAAAAAACAAACTATATTACTTACATCGGGTACAGATCACGCATCTCCATTGACAGTCAAGTACACCATCTGATATCTTGATCATACAGAGGGTCGTACTTGCTTACATTACAAATGGTGAAAGGAATTTCTTTCGTGTGACAGGGTTACCATCTAAGTTATATTCCGAATATACCTTTTAACTCAACCCTGGAAATGAACGCTTCCGTCTTCACTCTACTGATATATTGTTTTGTGTGGCGTACAAAGACATCTGATTAACAAAACTTGCTACAGGAACAAACACTATTCGAACTAATATTCCGACTTTGGACGATTACAGCAACTTTTGTATTTTTGATATAATAAATACATAATTATAGAAGTATGTTTTTTTTTTTGTGAAAATGTATTCTTTGTTAGTTCGCTCCTATCGTTTTAGTGGAGAATGTCCTCGTTGCAGTAGGAAAACATAGTCTAATCCAGACTTAGTATTTGAGTTTCACAATAAAACTTTATTGATTACAATTCGTACAAATGAACTTGCGTAAAGAAACCAAGGCCAGAGAGAAACATGTTA